>CM042165.1:766569-814772 GCA_023376005.1 Doryteuthis pealeii
ATACTGCCTAAGAATGACAGTGTATATATAATGAACTCCACTCAATGTCATTCAAATCAAGCAGCCAATCAGAACTCAAGGAATGGAATGACCCAAATTCATGAATGGGTCATTCTTGATTTCTATATATACAACTGTATTGGACACTGCTTAAGTTGTACTTAGCTGCTGTTATTTCAAACTAACAGTAGACTTACTGACTTCAATGCGGAATGTGGAGTATGCCTTCATTACCATTGCTCCCAGGTCTACTCTGACCCGGAGTGGCAGTACCTGTTAGGGTCCCATCTATTGGTTAAATAGAAAATTTGTTTACAAAAAAACATTGAGTTTAAAAAATGTTCTTCCAAACAATCGCGACAAACCATTTCCGGCATTAAATGACCCACCATGATTGATATGTCCAGGGATGTTGATAGGTACGCATCCTGCATCCCTGACGCACAAAAATCTAAAAGGACCCAGTAAAATTATATCCATGCATTCTAGTATTTTTCTTTTTTCTTCCCCCACCATTTCAAGCTAACTGTAAATACATGTCAATAGTTTCTTAGAAACGAATTACACAGGATAGGTTACAAGGTAAGAGTTAGACTGTTTCCCCAGATCATATATAAAAACCCTACAATTTATTAAGAAATTTTAGTTGGGACCCATAAATTTTCCAGGGACTCATTCAAAGCAAATATGTGCGTTCCAGGAAATGAATTACACAGGATAGGTTACAAGGTAGGAGTTAGACTGTTTCCCCAGATCATAAATAAAAACCCTACAATCTATTAAGAAATTTCAGTTGGGACCCATAAATTTTCCCAGGGACTCATTCAAAGCAAATATGTGCATCCCAGGAAATGAATTACAGGATAGGTTACAAGGTAGGAGTTAGACTGTTTCCCCAGATCATAAATAAAAACCCTACAATCTATTAAGAAATTTCAGTTGGGACCCATAAATTTTCCCAGGGACTCATTCAAAGCAAATATGTGCGTCCCAGGATGCTCTAAATCAAAAAGCCATCAGCATCACTGTATGTTGTAAAATAAACAAACAAATACCCAAAACCATTCTCTACCCTGGTTACTAAGACCCCCCACCCCTCACACATGTGTATGCACTGACACCCACTTAATTATGAAACCCATCTTCTTTTATTTACATTATCGATATCTGGCAGGTAGACAACATTATGCAGCTGTTGGTTTTCACAGGCCCATTACGTAAAGATTCACTTTTATTCTGCAGCCACCCCCCCACACACACACACACAGACATCACCCAGGTAAGCCTATAAACACTCTTTGGTTTGCACCTGAAAAATATCTTCATTGTTAAGATGAAGAAGATGAATAGATCTAATGGCATTTTCAGTCTATGTATCTATAAGAATAAACCACTCCGAATATAACGAATCAATTTCCATTAAATTGCAAATGTATATATTTACCAACCCCTCCGCACGAGCAGGATGCGACACAAGGTCAATTTCTTAAGCGAAGTTTGACAAGTTTGAATTCAGAGTTTCCTTTCCCCGGTTGCCTAACCAAGGTTAAAAGCCCAGTCTGCCCTACTATTTACCCATAGCTAAAGGGTGAGTAGGACTCATACATTTCCCAAGGGTATTAGCACCAAGTGAAAATACAATTTCCACGTCCAGGATTTGAACTCGGGGCAACCAGTCTACTTCCTATTACACAACGCGCTTCCACGAAAATACGTAAGACCGTGTGCCTAACGTGTTGCCATTCCTGCGTCTCCGAAAATTATACCTTTAACATATTGAACTATTTAGTAATAGTTCTTAAGTAAACATATAAAACACTGTAATAATTACCATACTGTGGTATATCCACAGGTCCTGCTAGCTTAATTTTCATGTTCTTGATTAAAAATGTGTTACCATGTATAAGAATTAAAGTATAATAATACTGAAAAAGGACAGAGAATATATGTATATATTTACCAACCCCTCCGCACGAGCAGGATGTGACACAAGGTCAATTTCTTAAGTGGAGTTTAACAGGTTTGAATTCAGAGTTTTCCTTCTCCTAGACTGGTTACCTAACCAAGGTTAAAGATCCCAGTCTGCCCTACTATTTACCCATAGCTGGAGGGAGAGATACCTTCCCCATGGGTATTAGCACTATGTGAAATGCAAACAGCCTTGTCCAAGATTTGAACTCGGGTTGACGAGTCCATTTCCTATAACTCTAACCATTACACAAAGCACCTCCAAATTTCTTAAATTTCAGATGTATGAGGGTAATCCAAAAAGTAGGGTCTCCAAAACTCTGGGGACGCAAGGAAACTATTCATGTGGCTATTGGCAACACTGTTCGTTGTATATTGATAAACTATTGTTTTTTTGGATGGTTAGTGTAGTGTAGATTTTGAATTAAACTTGTTTGAAATTCAAAATTGGAGGGGGGGTAGATGATTGACATGAGGTAACATCAAGTTGAACCCCCAGCTTCCGGTGCTGAAAGACTGTAAGAACAGAAGTCTAGTTAGTTTAGCAGTTAAGTGTGTTACATAATTATTGGATCCCTAATACTTATATAAGGTAGTGTAGAAACATAATGGCGATTAGTGCAGCTGATGGCCTTGAGAGTGAGTGACGGCGCTTGACCTCACTCTCACCTTGCCTTCCGGGGATAAATCGTGAGAACCGAAAGGCATGGAAGACCCTGTCTTCCGGTTTAAGGATAGTAAGTTTAAGTCAGTTAGCAAGTAGGAGTCGAGCTCATAAGATGTAAGTCTCACTGCGCAGATGTCTGGGTTGGGGATTGAAAATAAAGTATCATCAAAGTAAATCGAAGTCTTGTGTTTATTACCTTAAAACTAACAATGACACAGGGCTTCTGATAAGGAGAAATCCCTAACAGAAACCAGACCCGAAGTCCCCAAGAAAGTCCAGACCTTAGAAGAGACCAGACCAAGATAGACAATCAGAATAGCAAAGCCGGCCAGAAGAATAGATGTCCAAGATATAGAAGCAAGTAAGAAGTAAAGAAGTAAGAAAAGGGTATACAACAAGTGATAGACACCCTTATGTAAGCATTGTCTCTGATTTACTCCAGCCCCAGTTGAGAATCTGGCTCTAAATAATAAAAAAATGTGATCACATAAAATATAAGCCTTGGTTGTCTCTTTGTGAACTAATGTGAACCAGCTTCAACAGAACCAGACCAATTAGAAGAAATAAAGTCAGACCAGACTAGTTAGAAGAATGTCCCAGCTATGCAAGAAACAGAAATAAGGTACCAGGTAAGCTACTCAAGCAAGTAAGAAAAGACTTAAATATGTGGGAGACATGTACGAATGTCGGTTATCTCTCCATAACCCAGATGGGTATATAACGTTGTGTTTGTATTATTCAGACTGTTGTACTCAGCTTTAGTGTTATATATATGTTTCGGCCGATGTGCCCTTTGGCCTTCATCAGGTGTTTCCTGTTGAACTTTGAAACCTTCTGTTCTCAGTTGGACACATGGCACAACAGATATAAGGGTTGAGTTAATAGTGACAATCATCTGTAAGGATGGAGGTTCAATCCTAGCCAGGGGCAATAATAACCTAGAATACTTAGCATAGCTTAACACTTGTACCCAGTCATGGTTAATGGAATGAAAACAGTCTGGTGCAATGGATATAAGGGTTAATACAGTTCTAAGTGACAATCATCTATAGGTTGCAGGTTCAGTCCTGGCCAAGGGCAATAATAATATAAAATACTTAACATAGCTTAACATTTGTACCCAGTTATGGTTAATGGAATGAAAACAGTCTACATTGAATAAAGGGCTCGGTTCTAAGTTCTAAGAAGGCTCCTGAGTTTGACAAGAAGGCTCCCGAGTTTGAAGAAAAGGTCCCCCCCGAGTTCGAAGCAAAAGTCCCCCGCCACAGTTCGAAGCAAAGTCCCCCATCTGAGTTTGAAGCAAAAGGTTACCCCCCCCCCCGAGTTCAAAGAAAAAGTCCCCCCCCCAAGTTTGAAGCAAAAGGTTACCCCCGAGTTCAAAGAAAAAGTCCCCCCCCCCCGAGTTCAAAGAAAAGGTTCCCTCGAGTTTGACAAGTAATCATGAAGAAGGCCAAAGGACACATCGGCCCAAACATATATATAAAAATAATAACGATGAGGACAACAGTCTAAAAAATCCAAATAATACAAATCAATTTTTTAAAAATTTTTTATGGAGAGTAAAACTGAGCGTGAGTCTTAGAAGATCATGAAATTTTTGCTTTTGGCCTTTTCATTTGAGTCCGATCCGAAAACTGAAGGTCAACAAGTGAAGGTCTGATCTGAAGCAGAAGGCCGACGAATGACACTCTGCTGACCCTAGACAAATGCACACAGATATTATGACCCGAGAAAGAAGTGCAAATCAATAACTAAATAATCCCATTTTTTATGGGCACTTTGCTCATGCAAAACAACCGTGGATGAAGGTGGGTATATTTGTATTATCTTTAATGATGTGTACTCCGCACGATAATTCCATTAAGTTAAACTAGATACAAATTACCATTTTTATAAATGGCAAATTTCAGACAGTGATTGTATCAATAATTTTCAGTATTATGAATTTTTTATCGATAATGGAAATAGAATAATTATTGATTATTTTAATGATGTGAAGTCGAACGGAACGTGTAGAGAAACGCCGATAAAATGAGGTGACCTGATTGAATGAAACACGCAACAAATTATTCCAAGAGTCATTCAAACTAATGAAGAGATTCTTTTTGGTTTGTTTTTTATTTATTCCATTTATTGTTAAAAACCCTACAATCTATTATCTTAGTCAAGCCAATCCCTAAAAATAGCAATCTCAGCACTTTTGTTGATTTTGGTGGACATTCACAAATTCTGGCCTTAGTCGGTTTAAATCGAAATTTCTTGCATATTTCTGGTCCAATCTTAAAAATATTTATATGGTTGGAAAGAAATTAAAATAATCTTTCTAAATATGTAATTCAGTTAGAGTAGCAATCCCAGCACTTTTGTTGATTTTGGTGGACATTGACAAATTCTGGCCTTAATCGGTTTAAATCGAAATTTCTTGCATATTTCTGGTCCAATCTTAAAAATATTTATATGGTTGGAAAGAAAGGTACCGTCATTGAAGTTCTCCCACATCGGCAATACCGGCTCCGAGTGGACGGATCAGGTAGGATCACACTCAGAAACCCATGCTTCCTGAAAAAGCTGATCACAAAACCCAAACCCAAACCCACACCAATGCCTAGTGCTATGCTTGATCCCATTGGCTCCAACTCTAACACCCCACACTTCAACACTAGGGACCTGGCCTCACCCAATGTCACTCCGCCCCCAAAACCAAGGCCGACGAAAATACCCCAGGCATTGTCAAGATTGCTCCCCTGTAATCAGCCTGGCCGAAAGGAACTAATTTCTCCTCAAAAGCCAATACGCTCACGCAATGGGAGAGGGGGGGAGGAGGATGGGGAGATGTAGAATAATACTAAGTCCAATTACCATCGAATTGGCAAGACAAGACAGCAAGCAGTCGTAACTGAAATACGATTCTGGTTTGCTGCAAAGACTACTGCAAAATGGCAGGATTTATGGAGCCTCAGATGATCATACAAACCAAGCAGCCAATCAGGACTCAGGGAATGGAATCACCCAAATGCATGGGTGGACTGTTCTGAATTCCCATAAGTACCAGTTGTCTTGACACTGGTTCAGTTGTGACTGACTGACTTCAATAATAATCTTTTAGCTGGGGTACAGGTGTTAAGCTGTATTAATTATTATCGTATGATTAACACAGCTTAACACCTGTACCCCAGCTATGGTTAGTAGAATGAGAACAGGATACACTCCTTGGATTGAATAAAGGGTTGGGTTCAAAGTTCCGTGATGGCTCCCAATTATGACAAGAAGGTTCCCGATTACGAAAAGAAGGTTCCTGAGTTCAAAAAGAAATACCTGAAGAAGGCCAGAGGGCACATCGTCCGAAATGTTGTACATATAACAATAAAGATGAGGACAATAGTCTGAATAATCCAAATAATACTAATTATCAAGCCTCATCTCAAAAATTCAGAGAAATAGTGTAGATAACAATAAAGATGAGGACAATAGTCCAAATAATCCAAATAATATAAATTATCAAGCCTCATCTCAAAAATTCAGAGAAATAGTGTAGATAACAATAAAGATGAGGACAATAGTCCGAATAATCCAAATAATACTAATTATCAAGCCTCATCTCAAAAATTCAGAGAAATATTACTTTCCTTTATTAAAAAACATGTGCTTGGTCATCGTACAGACAGACATACAGAATCTTTCTTTTATATACATAGATATCTGTCACCCCATATTATGTGAATGATTGATTGGTTGACTTTTAACGGCATGCCAACCCATTTAAGGTTATTTTATGCCTAGAGGTTAGGGAATTGCACTCATTGTATGTTCATATTTAAATTTTTTAAGTAGTTGTTTCTTAAGAGATTTTGTTTCTTTTTTTTTGGGGGGGGGGGATTTTACTGCATGTCAACCCTTGTTGGCTTATTTTATGCCAAAGACTTTTTCTTCTAGTCATTCTTGATGGGTATTGAAAATTCTTTTTTTTAAACTCAATTTTCTTCTATTTAACCCATAGATGGGACCCTAACAGGTACTACCACTCCGGTCTGGGTGGACCTGAGAGTAATAGTGATAAAACAGTACTCCACAATACCCTGGAGCTCCAGAATTGAAACTTCGTCATTAGATGCAGTTTAACATCATACCCAGGGCACTAAGATCCTCAGCCACCACCTTCTACCATATATATGATAAAAAATACCCTTGGGAAAGGTATGAATCCTACTCTCCCTCCAGCTATGGATAAATAGTAGCGCAGACTGGGCTCTTTAACCTTGGTTAGGCAACTGGTCTAGGAGAAGGAAAACTCTGAATTCAGACCTGTTGAACTCCGCTTAAGAAATTGACCTTGTGTCACATCCTGCTCGTGCGGAGGGGTTGGTAAATATATATCTTATATATATATATATATATATGATAAAAAAGGGTTGGGAGTTTGCATAAAGACAATAGGGTTGGGACAATCATATAAGAGCTAGGGCTTGACATGATAGAAGCCTCCCTTCTATTCAAAAATTTTTTACAGATTTACGTCATCTTTGGCGACCATGTTTACGATATATTTGAGCAAAATTGACCAGAAAATAGTTTAAAATGAATTAAAAATAAATTACATGTGTAATATTATTTTGCTTTTTTTTCTGATGCTCATTATGTTACTACATTTCGACTTAGACAAAAATTTGACCTTAAATAATCGATTCAATTCATTTTAATTCGTTTTTAAAATGAAAAGCAGACAACATTTTGGCAGTGCCTATTTTATGCTTATTTTACTGACCCTGTAAATATTTTTTTATTTTGAATGCAAGTGATGTTAAAAATAACAACAGATTTGACATAAAAATTTAGTTATATTCGTTTATATCTATATTTTGTGAAGGATAAAGATACCAAAAATTCTTCTAAATGAAAAATATAGATACCGTTAATGACTTTGTGATCAAACATCTGAATTTTTACAATTTTTTTAAAAAAATTAAAGGAAATGATGAAAATCAATTTGACTATCAGGAATTTTTTCCAAAGTAGAAAAATGGCATTTTCCACTTACAATTGTTAAAACATAAAATTGTAACCCTAACCCCAAACCCAAACCTAACCCTAACCCTAACAAGATTAAAATCTTGTCAAGTACCATTTTAAGAAATTAGATTTAAGATAGATTGTTTTAAAGTTTGTTTGAATTGCACAAATACTTTTAAAGCAATTACCTTTTAGATAATCCCAGATTGCTTGTCAACAACTATCTTAATTTTTTAGCTTTTAGATAGTTTGAAATATATTTAGATATATTTCAAATATATTTGCTGGCAAAATAGCCTGTGGTCTATTTTATTAGGACCGGTAAATTAAGCTAAAAAGTAAGTATCTATTTTACTGGAAGTGGCTAACTAGCCTATTCGAAAAATTTATATAAAATTACAGAATTAAATTGTTTTATTTTTAAATAAATGTAAATAAAATAAAATAAATAGAAAAATTAATCTTCATAAATGAAGAGATTTGTCAGCCATATGGTACGGCAGACAAATCTAAGCATCTGCACAAGCGTAAAACTAACGTAGTTCTCCGTACCGGATCTGGTAAATTATAGAAGTAGCAAAAAAGTAAAATCCAACTTATTTGGACAATTTTGGAAAACTTTAAATTGACGAAATAATATCATCCTGCAATTTTTTTCAACAATCCAACCTGAGCTCAATGGGTGACCCATCAGGTCATATCTTTCTAGTTTATTATAAATTATTTTAATTCATTATCAAGATATATAAATAGATTATTTATTTTAGTTCTAAATCTTATTATAATGGAGATTCAGTGTACCTGTCTTTCTGTAACCAAAACTACATCACTGCTTACATCACAATACCCTCAGGAATGGCCTAAGTTTATCAATGAGTATTTAATTCATAGTAAAAATCATTAATCAATATATAGAATATTATTTATTTATGATGTCTCTGTGAAAATCTGAGTTAGATTTGCCTCAAAACTGCCCATGTTATTAGTGCATTTAAAATCCTGAAATGTGTCTTATTCATCACTAAGAAATAAAGGTTTTCATAATATATGGTCTGGTTTTAACAAAACCGGTTTTAATAAATAATTACTTGGTGTTATTGATCTCTAATATTATTGTTTTATCCTCCAACATCAAAATCAATCCTATGAATGATTTTATATAGAAACCAATTAAAACATAGTTAAAATAAGTGTAATCTTTTTATGTGTGTTCTTATTTAATTTTGTTAGTCTTTCATTACATTAAAACTTAAATACTTATGCCAAGAGGGCACATATTTTTGCTAGTCTAGATAATAAATTTTATACTAAAGTAATAGGTACCAGGTAATTTTTACAATATCACAGTTTTTCCTTAAGGGACTCTCCCCTTTTTAGCATACATGTCTGGTACCTAAACTTTGTCCCCTGCACCCTCTGACTTAGTTTATTAATAATGGAGATTCGGTCTCTATTTGCCTGTAACCGAAACTATGTCACTGCTTACGTCACATTACCCAAGTTCATCAATACATAGAAAAAAGAACAACCTTATATTAAATACACTCAAAATTTGAGTATGAAAACTTAAACGGTCCGTATTGTTTTTTTAAAGGAAGTTTTGATAAATACATGCCAAGTATCCTATATTTATGTATATTTTGTTTTATTTTAATATATGTTTAAAGTTATCTAACGTGTTTTGAGTTTTACAAGAAAATTATTCACAAACAAGAAATAGTCATTTTTTACCAGTTTTTTTCCTAAAACCATTAGTTTGATTTTAACTACACTATTGTACATAATTGATAGGCAACCTATCAATTATTTAACACTTGATATAAGCAAAAAAGAATCCTAAAATAAACGAACATTGTAATACGTGAACTCTTGGCAAATTCTTAAAAAATTGATTTTAAAAATTGCTAAATTATTTCTTCTTACTCCCTCTATTACTCCTCTCTTTCTGCTTTCTCTATCACTCCTAGGTGTTCCTAAAATCCTTATAGTTCGATCATGGACCAGGCATTTCTACAAGTTTATTAATGATATATCTAAGAAAGTAAGGTATTGTTAGTTTCTAGTCCATAGGTAATATCTATAGTAGGATCTATTTTACTTAATTTTATCTGTAATTTTATTCGCCTGCCTTTCAAGGAAAGACTAAGGGAGTAAACCCCGAAAACAAATCAGGAGCCGGAGCCCCTAAGGTGGTGTGATGCTGAAATCCATTTCTACCCATCAAATGGTTCACATTGTTGGTTGAAACAAATTTTAATAAATACATGCCAAGTATCCTATATTTATGTATATTTTGTTTTATTTTAATATATATTTAAAGTTATCTAATGTTTAGAGTTTTACAAGAAAATTATTCACAAACAAGAAATAGTCATTTTTTTCAGTATCAAGAGGTTAACTAAAAAGTTTACAAATAAATAAACACCAATGATTTTGTGTAAAATATTCAAAATAATTATTTAATTAATAATTATCAGACACACGCAAAATTTTATTTGAGGGGGACAGAACTAAGTTTCCATTTCAAATTGTTTTTTTTTTATCATTATTCCTTAAATTTGATGATTTTGGGGCCGGGTTAGCTCAGTTGGTAGAGCGTTAGGCTAGAAACCACAAGGTCCTAGTTCGATACCGGTCCCCGCCAACTCAGTGTATGAGTAGCACAGGGATCTGTGCAGTAAAGTAAGGAGCTGGTGGTAGGTGTGGCGCTCCACCTCAGATGCTAAAACAATCTCCTTGGTCTAGCGCTATTGAAAAGGGGATAGACTCCCTCGCCGACTGGCTGATACCGACTTTAGGCCGCCCCGTTGACTTTACTTTACTTTACTTACTTATGATACAAACTTTTGAACATTGAATTTTTAACTCCCACCCCTGAGCCAAAATCTTTCAAAAATGAATTATTACACCGCCCATTTTCAAGTAGACATAATGTAGATATATTAAGCACCATATAAGGCTAATAATATGGTGTGATTTGTCTATTTCAGTAACTAAATAATCTGACAGCTTTCTTTTTTTTGTATCCTATCCAGCTCAGGTATTAAAAACAATACCCTCCGTTACCTGGCATTTCAATTTGGGGAGAAAAAAAAAAAAATAAGTAAACCAAAAACTCAATTATCTACTCCTATTCTGTTTTTGTTGATACTCGATAATCCTTACAGTATAAAGCCAAGTAGCCCACACTCAGCTATCCGAGATGGCTACTGCCTGGGGTGGTCAGTGTAGCAAGTCTGAGTGCTGTCTCCAGTGGTCAGACTTCACCCTAGAGAAGAAGAAAAATAATAATGACCCTCGGCAGTTGTCCTGTTTGTCATGCTAATGTACCTGATACATAAATATTGTCCAGTTGATGAAAGAAATTTGCACAGGTAGGATTGTAACGTAACAATTATACGTTAATCTTGTGAGAAAAACAAAAGGGAAAGATGGTTTAGAAGAAGAAAAAGCATTTTTTTTTTTTTTTTCCTTTTTTGTTTCTTCACAGTCAAATTTTACAGGGTGTGAATTTTTTGAAATCTTTTTATTTATCCTTTAAACCCCACCTCCCCTCACATAGACAGTCAAATTATAAGGGGTGAGAAATTTTAGCTTTTTTCTTATTTACCTTATTTTTCTTTATGAAAAAAAAAAACGAAAAGAAAAACTTGGCTAAATGGAAAATCTTGAAGAAAAAAAAAATGAGAGAAAAAAGCATTTTTTTCTTTTTTTTTTTTTTCTCATAGTCAAATTTTAAAGGGTAAGAATTTTTTTTGGTACTTTTTTCACACTTCACATAAATTCATGAATCAAATTTTAAGTGAGAATTTTTTTAAAAAAAATTTATTTCACCTTTTAGTTGTTTTTTATCTACTTTTTTATGATAAAAAAACAACAACAACAAAAAAAAAAGAACCAAAAACAGTTGAAAATTTTGGTTTGATTTTTTTGGGGTTTTTTTTTTTTTACCTTTTTTCACTCCTCACATAAATAGTCAAATTTTGAGTGATAATTTTTAAAAAAATTTTCGCCTTTTTTCCCCCTCATTACATAGATAGTTAAATATTAAGGAGTGAGAATTATTTAGTTTTTTAGTTTTTTATTATTTACCTTTGTTTATGAACCCCCCTCCCGCCAAAAAAAAAAAACTTACTTAAATAGGGAAAATAACTTTGAAGGTGCAAGAGCTGATAACAATCAAGATTCGCTCTACATAAAGCAATAAAAAGATTTGCAAACTTAAAATAACTTCAATAGTACAAATTCAATCTTGAGATTAAAAAAAACAAAATAAAATAAACAATAGGAAATGATATTATAGGGAAAAAAGCAAAAACGCAATTCTTTTTTTTTGTTGTTCTCTATTAGTAAAATTTTAAACAGTGAGAGTTTTGGGTTGTTTTGGGGGGTTTTGTATTTACTTTTTTGTTCACTCGTTACATAAATAGTTAAATTTTAAAGTATCAGAATTTTAGGTTATTTTATCTAGCTAATTCTTTTTTTTAATTTAAATTTTTTAACTTGATTGAATGTGAAAAATTTGTATTTACCATTTTAACCCCACATAGATAGTCAAATTATAAGGGTGAGAATTTTTTTTTTTTTTTTTTTTTTTAGCTTATTATTTTTTATGGAAAGAAAAAAAAAGAAAAAACTTGCTTAAATGGGAAATCTTGAGATTAAAAAATGAATGATAGTTTAGGGAAAAAAAGCAATTTTTTGTTTTTTTGTTTTTTTTGTTTTTGCATAGTCAAATCTTAAAGGGTGAGAATTTCAGATTGGCTTATTTTTATTTTTTTACTTCTTTTTCACTCATCGCATAAATAATCAAATTTCAAGGGGGGAGAATTTTCTTTTTTCAATTTAAAGAAAAAAGATTTGGTTAAATGTGAATTTTTTTTTATTTACCCTTTAATTTTAGTTTATTCATATTTACCTTATTTGTTTGTTTGTTTGTTTGTTTTATTTTGCTTTACGGCATATCAACCTCAGTGGGTCATTTAATGCCGATAAAGTTTTGAAATAAATCAATTCTTAATGGATAATACAATTTTTTTATAAATACATTTTTCTATTTAACCCATAGATGGGACCCTAACAGGTACTACCACTCCGGGTCAGAGTGGACCAGGGAGCAATGGTGATGAAGAGGTGCTCCACATTCCCCAAACCTCCAAAACTGGAACCTCCCCATCAGATAGAGTTTAATGTCATTTCCAGGACATGTAGACTCGCAGCCACCGCCTTCTAGCACCCATATGATAAAAAGGGGTTGGTGCTTGCCATAAGGGCAATATGGTTGGGAAAATTTACCTTATTTCTTTCAGGAAAAACAAAAGTAAAGAAAAACTTGGCTATATGGGAAATCTTGAGATAAAAAAAAATACAATAGGAAATGATAACTTTTAAGAAAAAAGCAATTCTTTTTTGGGGTTTTTTGTTCTCTCATAGTCAAATTTTAAAGGGTAAGAATTTTTTTTTTCACCCTTCACATAAATAGTCAAATTTTAAGTGAGAATTAATTTTTTTTTTCACCTTTTTTCCTCCTTATATAGATAGTTGTATAGATAGGGTGTGGATCTTAGTTTTGTTTTTTTTTTTGTTTTTTAAATTTACTTTTTTTATAACCCCACCTCCAAAAAAAGATCAAAAAAAGGTTGATAATTTTGAGTTGATTTTTTTTTTTTTACCTTTTTTAACTGTTCACATAAATAATCAAATTTTAAATGAAAATTAAAAAGAAAAGATAGTTAAATATTAAGGGTTGAAAATTATAGTTTTCTTTTTATTTACCTTTTTTTAATGAAAAAACCCCAAAGCGCAAAACAAAAACTTAGTTAAATGGGGAAAATGACTTTAAAGGTGCAAGAGCTGATAACAATCAACATTCTCTCTACATAAAGCAAACTTAAAATAACTTCAATAGTACAAATTCAATCTTGAGATTTAAAATATATATATATAAGTTAAAAGAAAGGAAATGAATCCGACAGTATGAGTATGAAAAGGTGGAATGAAAACATCACACAATGCTGTTAAAGAGAACAGCATTGTGTGATGTTTTCATTCCACCTTTTCATATATATATATATATATATATATATATGAAAAGGTGGAATGAAAACATCAAGTAGATTTTTTCCCTCCTCACATAAATAGTCAAATTTAAGGGGTGATAATTTTAGTTTTTTGTAATTGGTTAATTGTAAAGAATGACTTTAACGTCCTAGACCGCCTCATTCCATTTGTTAAAATGTAATTTTAAACATTTAGAAGTTTTTAATTTAAGGGAAATAACTCTGCCAACTTTAAATGAAAATGCCATTTTTAGCCATTTATTGATAAATCCTTAGAGAATTGGGGCTCTGGATTTAGAAAATTCTCAAAGGATGTTAAGAGTTAAAGGTGCAATAGTCAACAATAAGTTGTTTTTATCTATCTATAAAACAAACAAATTATTTTTGAATTAAACAAAAAAAAATCTGGTTAATGTGGAAAAATGACTTTGAAGATGTAAAAACCAATCATAATGAAAACCTTATCTACATAAAACAATAAAAAGGTTTACCAACTTAAACTAACTTCACTTGTACAAATGGTTCCATATTTAAATTTTTCCACATTGCTATTTATCTATTTAAAATGATTTTTAAAAAGTTTAAATGATAATATCAAATAAAAAAGAATAAACATTAAAAATAGTCACTTAAACCAGTGGTTCTCAAACATTTCTTTTACATACTAGCAAATATATGCACCCTCCGGGTGCAAGTATTTAAGTTTTAATGTAATAAAATATTGTATCAAATTAGAAATGCTAATGAAACTAAATAAGAATGCAGATAAAAAGATTTGAAACTGAGGGTATATAATAAAAAAATAGAACAACTGAAACTTACTCTTCCCTCACCCCCATCTTTCATTGTTAAATTTTCCTAATTTTGATATTTAGTTAAAATAGGAAGTAAAGAATAAAATTACAGTTATTTTTTCTTGTTAATGGATTTCTTTTAAGATTTATACGTGAGATTTTAGATAATATTCATTAAGATAAAACCAAACAATTAGAAATCAATAATACTTAGCACATATTTATTAAAATCAGATTTTTAATATCAATATGCAAATTAGCCTTCCCATTCACACTGTAAACTGCTATTTTGTTGTATATATAAATACAATTGTATGTTATTAGTATGTAGATATTACCAACAGTATTAATAATGTAAAACAATTTTATTAATAATTGAGATTTAAATGAAAATAAAATCCTGTAGAATGTGACGTAAATAACTAAGGGAATTGTTACTTGAATAGTAATATAGTTTCGGTTACAGACAGAAAAACACACAATCTCCATTATAATAAGATAAGTCTCTTTGATTTCTATTTTACTATGACATTAGTACCTTATTCTATGTACAAATTATTTCATTATTACGTATTTTAAATCTTTTCATTTAAACTATTTTTTTTTAATTTATGGTTTTTTTTTTTAATTTGGGTTTTTTTTTAAATTTAGGTGTTTTTTGGATTTTTTAGGATTTTGGGTTTTTTTTGTTTTACTTAGATGAGTTTTTTTTTTTTAAATTTATAACTTTTTTATTTTTTTATTTATGAATTTATTGTAAATTGGGGAATTTCTTTTTGTAAGGGTTTTGATTTTTTTTCTTTTTGCAAATTTAGAATGTTTTTTGTTTTTTGTACATTTAGGAATGTTTTTTGTACATTGATATTATAGTGGTGGTGGTGGTTGTAATAATTATGGAGGTTTTTAAAATTAAAGTTATATTCTTTTCATTATGTTCTATTCCTCTCTGCCACTGAATAAAACTAGAAATAAAAAAGAAACCAATTGAAATAGAAAAATATTCTAATATAAGAATTTGCATCAGATAAATATTAGAGAAATTGATTAAGATTCATTTGGTAATTTATGAGGAAGTGCGTCCCGGTCTCCTGCCTCAGAAATTGCTACCCGGTGACTATTAAAATAAGGTCCCCAGCTATGTCGTCTCGGCAGTGTTACTTGAAAGAAAACAACCAACTTAGGGCATTAAATGTATTTTAGAGGGGGTGGGCTTCTCTTTATGAACAAATGGAGATGGGTGGATAGATATATATAAACAAAGTAAAAAATGAACAAATTGAGGTAGATAGATAGATAGATATCCATCTTCATAGCTAAACAAGAATTACGACAAATTTCTATAAATAAATTTCTAAACAAATTACGATAAATAAATAAGAATTACGACAAAAAAAGAGAACCCCCCCCCTCTAAAATACATTTAACACCCTAAGTTGGTTGTTTTCTTTCAAGTAACTGCCGAGACGACATAGCTGGGACGTTATTTTAATAGTCACCGGGTAGGAATTTCTGAGGCAGGAGACCGGGACGCACTTCCTCATAAATTACCATTCATTTAATTGACAGAAAATAATTTTATCAGAATCCCCCACCCCCCATTATACTTAGATCTACTTTTAATTTATTTCATTAATTTTTTTTTTTTTCTGAGAAAAATTAGCTTTAAACTTTAAACAATCATCAGCAGTAGTGACAGTAATGGTAACATAAGCAGCAAACACACAGACACACAAAGCCTTGCATTTTACCAACAGCAGTCCCAATTCTGTGTCTGTGTGTTCAAAGTACCACCTCTTTCTCTTTCAGTTTGATTAGTGGGACACTTTTAGGAAAACAAACAAACAAATTTATTGACAACTGTTTTCTGTGGTTGTGTTTTCCCCCCATAAATATTTCCTATGCTTAAAAATGCCTGAACATACTATTGTAAAGCAGACTGGGTTATTTAGCCTTGGTTAGGCAACCAGTCTAGAAGGAATACTCTGAATTCAAACCAACTGTAAGAAAAAGTAAAGTTGTCAGGGTGGGCTAATGTCGGTATAAGCCAGACAGTGAGGGAGTCCAACCCCTTTTCACTAGCGCAACCAAGGAGATTGGTTTTTAGCATCTGAGGTGGAGCACCACAGCTACCATCAGTTCCTCACTGTGCTATTCATACACTGAGTTGGCAAGAGCCGGTATTGAACCAGGAACCTTGTGGTTTACAGGTTAACACTCTACCGACTAAGCTAAACTGGTCCTTATAAACCAATTGTACTTCTCTTAAAAATTGACCTTGTGTCACATCCGACTTGTGGCTGAGGAGTTGGATAGATACATATATATAGAAAAAAATAAAAAATAAACAACACATCTTTCTATTTCTCTGAATGTTTGAGATGAGGCTTGATGATTAGTATTATCTGTGTTATTCGGATTATTGTCCCCATCTTTATTGTTATCTGTACAATGTTTCGGCCGATATGCCCTCCAGCCTTCTTCAGGTATTTCTTGTCGAACTCGGGAACCCTCTCAGACTCGGGAACCTTCTTTTCGAACTCTGGAACTTTCTTCGGGAGCCATCAAAGTTTCATGAAGGCTCCCGAGTCCGAAAAGAAATACCTGAAGAAGGCCGGAGGGCATATTGGCTGAAACGTTGTACAAATAACAATGAAGATGGGGACAATAGTCCAAATAACGCAGATAATACTAACACATCCTTCTCTCTCTCTCTTTCTCTCTCCGATACATATACACACATAAATATGCTCCAAAACCCTTGTTAGTCAAGCTCTCTGGGGATTTGACTGTCGGTCGCAAATTAAGCTTAAATGACAAAGATCTCCTCTAAAATGGATGTGAGCCCTCTAGCGGCTGTAACTTATATACCTATGTATGTATTTATCAGTAAAATTCTACCCCTTGACTGCAGATGGCCCAATGGTTAAGAAACCTGGTGAAAAATCGGTCAGGTTTCTGTCCTGGCCAGAGGTAGCCTGCTAAGTCTAGGCACACTGAGGAGACATGATACGTTGAAACAGTATCTGTGTATGAATGCATATATATATATTGAAAAGATAAATAAATAAATAAAGGAAAGAAAATGTTGAATAGATAAAAATAGTTTAATGAAATGCCTACATGTGTTTCGGCCAAGAGTTGGTTGTTGTACACATTGTATTCTTAAAAATTATACTTTAAATTTTAATATTTTTATATTATTATTATTTTATTTTATATTATATTTAAAATAGTAATAAATAGAATACAATGTGTACAAGGACAAACTCTTGGCTGAAACACGTGCGGCCATTTCATTAAACCATTTTTATCCATACAACATTTTCTTTCCTTTATTCATTTCTCTTTTCAACTTATTGCCAGATTCACGTCCATTTTTCAAATATATATAATATATATATATATATATATATATATATATATATATATATATATATTCATACACAGACACCATGTTTCAACGTTTCACATCTCTTCAGTGTGGCTACACTTACCAACTACTTCTAGCCAGGAGATACCTTGACTTACAAGTTTTCAGAATTATGAGCTGTCACTAGGATTTTTTTTTTGCTTTGTGTTGACTGTAAAATTTGAGGTACAACCGAGCTTCAGATACGCTTATGTTAATAAGTTCATTTATAACATTCACATTTCCAAATTTATCATGCCAAAGAAAAATATCATTTATAAAAAAAATAAACATTAAAAATATTACAGCACAGAATTAATTACATTTTTTTTTTAATAACGGTTTGTCTATTTTGTTTGTATGGATGCCTTATTTTTTAAGTTAAAAAAAAAAACGTAAAATAAGGTGTATGGGACCGGGTCAGCTCAGTTGGTAGAGCGTTCGGCTAGAAACCACAAGGTTCCTAGTTCGATACCCGCCCTCGCCAACTAGGCGTACGAGTAGCACAGGGATCTGTGTGGTAAAGTAAGGAGCTGATAGTAGGTGTGGCGCTCCACCTCAGATGCAAAAACCATCTCCTTGGTCTAGCACTATTGAGAAGGGGATAGGCTCCCTCGCTGATTGGCTAATACCGACATTAGGCCGCCCCAACTACTTTACTTTACTTATTGCTCTTTTAGGCATTTTTTAAATTCTATTTCGTAGCTTAATCTTCTAAGGAAGTGGTTAATAAAAGAGATAAGAAATTTAGAGGTTTTTTGGTGTTTTTTTTTTTTTCTTCTTTCAGGGATTTTTTTTTAAATTTAAAAAAATTAAAAATTTTTAAAAAAGTGAATATTAAAATAAGAAAATATATTTAGTATTGTAAAATAACGGTGCAAGAAAAATAAAACATTTATTGCAAAAGCACGGACAGAAAATGAGTGTTCAGTTTATTTTATGGTAGGAATAAACGAGAAAACTGTTCTTCTTTACCATAAAAATAATATATATGATTTTTTTTTAATTTTAATAATTAAAAAACTTAATACCAATGTCGAAATTATTTATGAATATTTTTAATTCTCCAACGATATGTACTAAGTGACCTGTTGGAATATGATGCTCGCATAATTATCTCCCTTGAATCAAGAACATTACAACTTCCTGTTTGAAATGTTTGGAAAGAAAATTATGATCAAGGGCGATCACTTCCAATAACAAATGAATGCAGTATATAATTAAATGTACTAGCAAGACTATGTGATCTCCGGGCGTAAGTGTTTAAGTTTTAATGTAATAAAATATATCAAATAAGAAAGACTAAATAAGAACGGATATGAAAAGATTACACTTATTTTAAATATATTTTAATTGGTTTCTATATAAAATCATTCATAGGATTGATTTTTTTATAATATGTTGGAGAATAAAACAATAATACTCGGCTGTTATTGATTTATATCATAAATTAATAACAGCAAGTAATTATTTATTAAACCCGGTTTTCTTAAAATCAGTATGCAAATTAACCTCACTATATATTATGTAAACCTTTATTCCTTAGTGATATATAAGACACATTGCAGTATTTTAAACACACTAATAACATGGGCCTTTCGAGGCCTGTGTCTGTTAATATAAATTAACAGCGTCAATCCCAGGGGGCTATCTCCCCAGGCAACACCTGCCCCCTCGGTTTAAAGGGGCAGGGCTGGATTTATTGCCCAGCGCCCAAGGTGCCCCCCTCGAGGGTAAATGTCGACGGGATCGACACATTTTTTGTCTACCACCCATGAGCTTCGGCTTGTGGGTGGGCCCACATAAAAATGTCCTTGTGTCACGCCCTCATAAGTGGGGTGAGAAGCAAATACCCTAATAACATGGGCTGTTTTAAGGCAAATTTAATTCTGATTTAAAGACCTCATTAATAAATAAGATTTATGGCATGTATTAATGATTTTGATTATAAGTCAAAAATATTCATTGATAGACTTATGCAATTCCTGAGGATATTGTGGTGTAAGCAGGGGGAAAAATTGACTTTATCAATCCAGCTATAGTGGAATGTTGGTTGATTGGTTAGTTGAATTTTATTGTATGACAACCCTTGTTGGGTTATTTTATGCCGAAAACATTTTGTTTTATTCATTTTTGTTGGATATTCAATTCTTTTTTAAAAAACGCTATGTTTTTAAACACATTTTTTATCTATTTAACAATTAGATCGGACCCTAACAGGTACTACCACTCCGGGTCAGGGTGGACCTAGAAGTAATGGTGATAAAGAGGTACTCCACATTCCCCAGAGTTCCAGAATTTGAACTTCACCATTAAATGCAGTTTAACGTCATAACGAGGACACGGCTGGAAAGGTTGGGTGAATAGATACATTGTTGCAAAAATATATGATATTGTCAACATTTGCATCAACCTGATAAGATTGGTCTTAATCTAATTGGTAACATCTATTAATAATGGAGATTGGGTCTTCATTTATGAGTAACCAAAACTATGTCACTGCTTACATCACAATACCCAAAATCGTCAATACATAGAACTACCCTGTAATCAACTTTTTTAATTATTTTTTAGTCTCGCCCTTTTGTTCAGTAACAAGTTTACAAATAAATAAATACCTAGGATTTTGTGTAAAATTTATGTGCAAAATATTCAAAATAATTATTTAATTAATAATCAATAGATGCATGCAACATTTTATTTGAGGAGGACAAAACAAAGTTTCCATTTCAAATTGTTTTTTTTTTTTTTCTTTTGTTGTTTTTTTTTGTTTACTCCTTTAAAAGATTTGATGAGTTTATTTACTTATGACACAAACCCGCTAACACTGAATTTTTAATTCCCACCTCCTCAGGCAATATCTTTCAAAATTAATTTTTACACTGCCTGGAGGGCATTTTTTCTTTTTGCTAGTTTAATTAATGTTTTGATCTGTAAAAAAAAAGTGGGGGGACAATCCAAATCCAAAACAGGGCTGGAATAAAACCCAAAATGTTGAATAAAAAAATTTGCAAATGTCATCAAATGAGATCCAAGTTCAAATCTGGAACAGAGCTGTTTGTATTTCATATGGGAAAGGTATGAATCCACGGTTATTTCCTATAACTCCAACCTAAAAAAAGGGAACCACTCTGAATGAATTTTCTAAATTATTTATTTATTTATTTATTGATCTACTAGGAAAAAAGAAGACAGGTTTAGGGTTACGGTTAGTTTAATGGGAAAATAATGGGTAGATTAATTAACATATAAAATTCATTCAGAGTGGTTCCCCTTTTTAGGTTGGAGTTATATGAAATAACCGAATCTAGCTATTTTCCCTCCAGCTATGGACAGTAAGACAGACTGGGCTCTTTGGTTTTGGTATGACAACATGTCTAAAAGGAAAACTCTGAATTAAAACCTGTTAAACTCTGCTTAAGAAATTGATGTACTTAGGTCCTTACTTTCTGTACAAACAATTATTTTTATTTCATGGGTGCCTTTTGCTGGATTTTCCATTATTACCAAATTTATTTCCAAGTTATAAAAATTGTCATCATACAAAAAAAAAAAATTTGCAGCAAAATATCTTTTTTCTGACAAATTTTGTATTGTAATTTGTTTTTTCAACTTTTCCCTACACACAGATATATGTGAAGAAAGGAAGTGAATCCGACGGTATGTAGTATATTAAGAAAAATGAAAAAACACAGGTTTAAATGGATTAAGTGGTGAGTTTATTGGCCGACGCTGCAGTGTTTTGATCTATTAATTAGATCATCTTCAGGGCATTTGTTGTTATATGGAAGGTGATAAGAAAGTATTTATCACAGAATAACGAGAAAAGTGAGTGGTAGTCCTTGTTATTCAGTCTGTTTAAAAATTTTTGAGGTTTGAAAAATTTTTTAAACAGAGTGAATAACAATAACTACCACTCGCTTTTCTCGTTATTCTGTGATAAATAATTTCTTATATATATATATATATATATATATAATAAGCGTTAGGCTAGAAACCACAAGGTTCCTAGTTCGATACCGGTCCCCGCCAACTCAGCGTATGAGTAGCACAGGGATCTGTGCGGTAAAGTAAGGAGCTGATGGTAGGTGTGGCGCTCCACCTCAGATGCTAAAAACAATCTCCTTGGTCTAGCACTATTGAAAAGTGGATAGACTCCCTCGCTGACTGGCTAATACCGACTTTAGGCCGCCCCGTCGACTTTACTTACTTTTATATAATAGAGAGAGAGAAATATAGCAATTAATTTGCTATGAAAATAATTATCTCCCTTAGTTCATATGGCAAACTTAATCTTTTTCTAACAGGTAGAATAACCTACTTTACTCATTGTGTCACTATTCACACAATTGCAAAGAAGGGCGAATACTCTTAAATTAGCCTATAATAATTATCACCCTTAGTTGTTACAGAAAAAGAAAAATACATTCTTTTTTTTTTTTAAATCTTATTTCAGTATATATATCTATCTGAATTTAAGATTAAGATCAATAGTTCACTGATTAAAATTATATCTGAAAGGTCTGTTTGCATGTATGCAAATATTTATAATCTAAATTGAAAAATGAAAGTGAATCCGACAATTATGTTGAAAGATAAATGGAAAGAAAATGTTGTACGGATAAAAATTATTTATTGGAATGCCAACACGTGTTTCGACCAAGATGTTTGTCCTTGTATACATTGTATTCTATTCTCTATTATTTTAAATACAAAATAGAATAAAATAATAATAATAATAATAATCTTATTATAATGGAGATTGTGTGTTTTTCTGTCTGTAACCGAAACTATATTCCTACTCAAGTCACAATTCTCTTAGTTATTGACATCACATTCTCCATGATTTTATCCTTTATTTAAACCTCAATTATTAATAAAATTGTCTTACATTATTAATACTGTTAACTATGTCTACATACTGACAACATGCAATTATATTTATATATACAACAAAATAGCAGTTTACAGCGTGAACGGGAAGGCTAATTTGCATATTAATATTAAAAAATCGAATTTAATAAATATGTGCTTAGTATTATTGATTTCTAACTGTTGGTTTTTATTTTAATGAATATAAGCAAAAATCTCTTCAATGAATCTTAAATGAAATCCATTAACAATAAAAAATAACTGTCATTTTATTCTTTACTTCCTCTTTTTAACTAAATACTTTAAATTAAAAAAAATAACAATGAAAGACGAGAGTGATGGAAGAGTAAGTTTCAGTTGTTCTATTTTTCGATTATACCCCCCTCTGTTTCAAATCTTTTATTATACTCCCTCTGTTTCAAATCTTTTTATCTGTATTCTTATTCAGTTTCATTAGCCTTTCTAATTTAATAGGATATTTTATTATATTAAAACTTAAATACTTGCACCCGGAGGGTGCATATATTTGCTAGTATATAATAATAGAGAAACATAAAAATTAAGTATACAAAAAAGCGGTCTTCTTCAGGGCAAAATATTTTGATATTTGAAAATAAAACAGTAAGAATACAAAGAATTTGGATGTGTTTGAAAGAAGAAATCTTCTTTGAAAATTTAAGAGACACTTATGGTTTGAAAGTTTATGGAGAGTATTCAGTAACATGTAACATTTTATAAGAAAATAAATTTAAATATTTCATATATATATTATTAACCTACATATGGATCTTGGAACAGAGAGCTATCTTTTATTATTATTCTAATTTTATTTACTTATTTATTTAATATAGATTTCTGATGGTGAGGTTCCAGTTTTGGAGGTTTGGGGAATGTGGAGCACCCGTTCATCACCATTGCTCCCTGGTCCACTCTGACCCGGAGTGGTAGTACCTGTTAGGGTCCCATCTATGGGTTAAATAGAAAAATGTATTTATAAAAAAAATGTATTATCCATTAAGAATTGATTTATTTCAAAACTTTATCGGCATTAAATGACTTACTGAGGTTGATATGCCGTAAAACAAAACAAACCAAACTATTCACTATTTATAATATAATGAGTTACCCCCAATTAAACAATATTTCTGCCTCACAGAATGGTGGATTATTTATAATAATAATGAAATTTATTGTGTACAGTGCTCAGGTGCACCACAATTCCTCAAAGTCTCATGTCTTGTACATAGAATAATCTATGAGTGTCAGGAAAATGAATAGAGTACATTATAATATATATGTATGTGCGCGCGTGCATGCATATGTTGTGTGGAGGGGAGGTTCCCATCAGATATAGTCGTTGGCGCATTACAGACAGCATGGGAGGTTCTCGTAAGATTGCCAGCTGTTTCCTTACTCACCTACAACGGAATCACGCCAGTTTGCCTTCTCATGCCTTAACATTGCAATTGTATTATGATATACACAAAAATAGCTGGATTACAAGTGTGAATGGAGGCTGATTTGCATATTGATCTTAAAAAATTGATTTTATAAATATATGCTTCAGTATTATTGATTTCTAATGTTGGTTTTATCTTTTTGAATATGAGCAAAAACTGCTGAATCATTAATAATCTAACGAAGCAAGATAATTGTATATATTTATTCTTACTTCCTATTTTACTAAATAGTTAAATTAGAAAATTACTAATGAAAGTAGGGCAGTGATGGAATAATGATGGAAGAGTTTACCTCAAAGTTGTTCTATATTCGAATTATAACCCCTCTAGTTCCAAATCTTGTTTTATTGCACATTCTTATGCCAGTTTATAGCCTTCTGGAATTTAAATATATTTTATCATATTAAAACTTAAAACTGTGCACCGGGAGGGTGCGATATATTTGGCTAGTATGTTAAAAAGTTATCTAACGTATAGAGTTTAAGAAAATTATTCACAAACAAGAATAGTCATGTTTTCAGTATCAAAAGGTTAACTAAAAAGTTTACAAATAAATAAATATCTCTAATTTTGTTGAAAATATTCAAAATCATATTTTAATAATAATCATCAGACGCATGGCAAAATTTATTTGAGGGGGACAGAACTAATTTCCATTTCAAATTGTTTTTTTTTTTGTTTTATATTATTCCTTAAATTTGATGATTACTTACTTACTTATGATACAACTTTCAAACATTAATTTTTAAACTCCCACCCCTGACAAAATCTTTCAAATATGAATATATACACACGCCCCGATTTTAAGTAACGGGTAATGTAGTAATTTAAGAACCATATAAGAGCTAAATAATATGTTTCTAAATATTTTGTGAGACTCACTATTTGCTACAAGTGTAACTATAGAATTTAATCTATCGAGCTTAAATCTCCTTTTTTGATTATTTTCATGATCCAGCATAACGATTTTGCGATATATATATAAGGTTTACTATATACCCATGCCGTTCATAAGTGGCGCATTCATATCTATCGAGGTTTAACACAGATGCGTATTGTTGTGGAGATGAACAAATAATTATATGAATTTATGATGTTTAAATCCAAAAAACTCAATTAATCTTACTCTCTATATTGTGACTATTACACCTTTACCTTCTGAATCTGTTCTTCTTGTTGGTAGATATAACTTTGTTCTGAATAATCCCTAGACAAGAGCCTCCAAATTAAATCTAAGAGTGAATGTTCCCATACACTCAAGATGTATCTGATGAGCTAAACGCCTGCAGAGTGGCATTTTCATTTATAGTGCGGAGTTATTTCCCTTAAATAAAGACTTCTGATAATGTTTAATATTACATTTTAACAAATGGAATGAGGCGGTCTAGCGTTAAAGTCATTCTTTACAATTGAACCAATTACAATAAGAAACGTCAGAATGAGGCAAGCTCTGCGCTAGTGAACTAGTCTCCTAATATGCGTCAGTACTTCTATACTTAGAGAGAGTATATATAGAAAATAAAAAATGACACCTTAAAGAGCAGAAACAAAATGACCCCTTATGTAAGCGAACGCCTCAGTCGCTAATGTCCTCACCCTTTAAAAATTACTACATAAATCATAATATGCTAACAAGTGATGGATAAAGAAATAATATAGGATAGAAGATACTGAAAAAAACGTAAAGCAAAATTATATAATGTCTTCAACACTCCTTGTGAAGTATTAAAACATAATAGTAAATGGAGGTGATTAAATAGAGAAGAGCGAAGAATATATAAGTGTAATTACTCACTCACTAAATTCTTTGCATTCTTTCTCTTTTTATGTGTTGATGCGTTCACGTACAAAAGTTACCGGTAAAAAAAAAAAAAAATCAAAGCGAAGAGATGAGATCGAACTCTATTTATATTAATCTTTTTATTATCCTTAAACCCCACCTCCCCTCATATTATTCAGACCGAGTGTTTGAGTTCTTATAATTGTTTGAGAGTATTTAGTCTTTGTTCCATAAATATATATACCCATGATTATCTATATAAGAGAAGAAAAAGAAAATAAGAAATACTTAACTAAATGAGGAAAAATTTCTTGAAGAAAAAAAACATGGAGAAAACAAAGCACTATTTTCTTTTTTTTATATTTCTCGATATGCGTGGTCATATAAATTAATTTTAAGAAGAGAATTATTTTTTTATTTTAGTAACAAAAAAAAAATGTACTTTTATTATTCAACACATCACAATTTCATAATTTCACTCGCCATTATCAAAAAAATTTTTAGGAAGTGAGGATAATGTTATAATAAAAAAAAAAAATTATAATATGTTCGACTTTTTATTCTTCTCAGTTTTTTTCTACATATACATTATATATATAATGGTATGATCCAACAAAAGAATACAATCCAACAAAAGAAAAAAAAAAAAACAGACCAAAAACGGTTGAAAATTTTGGTTTGATTTTTGTGATTTTTTTTTTTTACCTTTTTCACTCCTCACATAAATAGTCAAATTTTGAGTGAGAATTAAAAAAAATTTTCGCCTTTTTCCCCTCATTACATAGATAGTTAAATATTAAGGTGTGAGAATTATTTCTTTTTAGTTTTTTATTATTTACCTTTGTTATGTTGTAAATTTTAAAGGGTGAGAATGGGGGTCTTTGGGGTTTTTGTTTTTTTTTTTATATTTTTTCACTCCTCACATAAATAGTCAAATTTAAGGGGTGATTAATTTTAGTTTTTTGTAATTGGTTAATTGTAAAGATGACTTTAACGTCCTAGACCGCCTCATTCCATTTGTTAAAATGTAATATTAAACATTTAGAAGTCTTTAATTTAAGGGAAATAACTCCGCCAACTATAAATGAAAATGCCCATTTTTAGCCATTTATTGATAAATCCTTAGAGAATTGGGGCTCTGGATTTAGAAAATTCTCAACAGGATGTTAAGAGCTAAAGGTGTAATAGTCAACAATAAATTGTTTTTAATCTATCTAAAAAACAAACAAATATATTTTTGAATTAAACAAAAAAAGAATCTGGTTAAATGTGAAAATGACTTTGAAGGTGTAAAAACCAATCATAAATGAAAACCTTATCTACATTAAATAATAAAAAGGTTTACCAACTTAAACTAACTTCACTTGTACAAATGTCCATATTTAAATTTTTCCACATTGGTATTTATCTATTTAAAATGATTTTTAAAAAGTTTAAAATAATATGAAATAAAAAAGAATAAACATTAAAAATAGTCACTTAAACAGTGGTTCTCAAACATTTCTTTTACATATAAATCTTTTTTGATTCCTATTTTATTATGGTTTAAAAAAATCCTATGTTAAATATTTTTTGCTTGCCTGGACCAAAAAAAAAGGTTATATGGTCCCCCCCGGGGGGGGGGGTCATATGACCTCTTGTTGAAATTACTAACTTAAACAATTTGATTGTTTACAAAGAGCTTTTTTTCCCAAAAAAATTCTCTTATGTAAATTTTTTAAACCAAGTGGAAATGAAAAAAGTCTTTCATCTAATAAAGTTGAAAAATAAAAATTCACTACATCCTAAAATGTACAAAAAAAACAAAAAGAAAAAAGGTTATTTCCTATAAGTCTAACATGATCAAAGGGGAACCACTCTTGACTGACAAATCATTTATTTATTTATTGATCTACTAGGAAAAAAGAAGACAGGGTTAAAGTTATGGTTTAGGGTTAGGTTTAAGTGGAAAATAAATAATTTATCAGTCAAGAGTGTTCCCTTGTTTATGTTAAACTTATAGAAAATAACCCCTCCAAGTTTCCTGTAATTCAAACCACTATACCCGATATACCCCTCCATACACAAAACAACACATAATATATATATATATATATATATATATCACCAGAAGCGGCTACACAGCATTGCCTGGGTAGGAGGGGGAACCTTGGTTTATTAATTTGTTTACTTTTGAGATTTACAAATGCTGGACATTTTTTAAGTAGAATTTTAATGCTATTTCTATGTATATCTTAATTTTAAATATCTTTGAATATAAATCAAATCTTCATAATTTTGCACAAAAAGCAAGAATCGGTGATATCTAATGTGTATGTGTGTTTACTTTGTCATTAATTGTTATTTTTGTAGTTTCATCTGGATATACATATATACATACATACCAACTAGCCTTTATATATGTATAGATAACTAAATGCTGTTCCTTTTCCTGACATTAGTACCTTATTCTATGTACAAATTATTTCATTATTACGTATTTTAAATCTTTTCATTTAAACTTTTTTTTTCTTTTAATTTATGATTTTTTTTAAATTTAGGTGTTTTTTTTTTATTTTTAGGATTTTGGGGTTTGTTTTTTTTTTTTTTTACTTAGATGAGTTTTTTTTTTTAATTTAGAACTTTTTTTTTTATTTATGATTATTGTAAATTGGGAATTTCTTTTGTAAGGGTTTTGATTTTTTTCTTTTTGCAATTTTGAATGTTTTTTGTTTTTGTACATTTAGGAATGTTTTTGGTACATTAATATTATAGTGGTGGTTGTTGTAATAATTATTGAGGGTTTTTAAAAATAAAGTTATATTATTTTCATTGTTTTCTATTCCTCTCTGCCACTGAATAAAACTAGAAATAAAAAAGAAACCAATTGAAATAGAAAAATATTCTAATATAAGAATTTGCATCAGATAAATATTAGAGAAATTGATTTAGATTCATTTGGTAATTTATGAGGAAGTGCATCCCGGTCTCCTGCCTCAGAAAATTGCTACCCGGTGACTATTAAAATAACGTCCCCAGCTATGTCGTCTCGGCAGTGTTACTTGAAAGAAAACAACCAACTTAGGGCGTTAAATGTATTTTAGAGGGGGGGCTTCTCTTTTTTCCATATGAACAAATGGAGATGGGTGGATAGATATATGTAAAAAAGTAAAAAATGAACAAATTGAGGTAGATAGATAGATAGATAGATAGATATCCATCTTCATATCTAATCAATAATTACGACAAATTTCTATAAATAAACAAAAATTACGACAAATTTCTATAAATAAACAAGAATTACGACAAATTTCTATAAATAAATTTCTAAACAAATATCGATAAATAAATAAGAATTACGACAAAAAAAGAGAAGCCCCCCCCCCTCTAAAATACATTTAACGCCCTAAGTTGGTTGTTTTTCTTTCAAGTAACACTGCGAGACGACATAGCTGGGGACGTTATTTTAATAGTCACGGGTAGGAATTTCTGAGGCAGGAGACCGGGACGCACTTCCTCATAAATACCATTCATTTAATTGACAGAAAAATAATTTTATCAGAATTCCCACCCCCCATTATACTTAGATCTACTTTTAATTTATTTCATTAATTTTTTTTTTTTTTCTGAGAAAAATTAGCTTTAAACTTTAAACAATCAGCAGTAGTGACAGTAATGGTAACATAAGCAGCAAAACACACAGACACACAAAGCCTTGCATTTTACCAACAGCAGTCCCAATTCGTTGTCTGTGTGTTCAAAATACCACCTCTTTCTCTTTCAGTTTGATTAGTGGACACTTTTAGGAAAACAAACAACAAATTTATTGACAACTGTTTTCTGTGGTTGTTTTCCCCCCATAAATAATTCCTATGCTTAAAAATGCCTGAACATACTATTGTAAAAGCAGACTGGGTTATTTTATCTTATACGTAGCTTAATCTTCTAAGGAAGTGGTTATAAAAGAGAAAAGAAATTTAGGGTTTTTTTGGTGTTTTTTTTCTTTCTTTCAGGGATTTTAAAAAATAATGAAATCTATTGTGTACAGTGTGCACCACAACTCATCAAAGTCTCATGTCTAGTACATAGAATAATGTATTGTGTCAGGAACATGAATAGCATACAGTAATAATATACATGTATATGTACAGTGCTCAGGTGAACCACAACTCATCAAAGTCTCATGTCAGTACATAGAATAATGTATTAGTGTCAGGGACATGAATAGCATACAGTAATAATATAACATGTATGTGTACAGTGCTCAGGTGCACCACAACTCATCAAAGTCTCATGTCTAGTACATAGAATATGTATTAGTGTCAGGAACATGAACAGCATACAGTAATAATATACATGTATGTTTACAGTGCTCAGGTGAACCACAAACTCATCAAAGTCTCATGTCTAGTACATAGAATAATGTATTAGTGTCAGGAACATGAATAGCATACAGTAATAAATAACATGTATGTGTACAAGTGCTCAGGTGAACCACAACTCATCAAAGTCTCATTTCTAGTACATAGAATAATGTATTAGTGTCAGGAACATGAATAGCATACAGTACATGCATGTCTGTGCGTGCGTGGATATGTGTGTGGAGGCTTTGAAAGATGCAGTGTTTCGCGCAGCCTACAACGGATGCAGGCAGTTTATTCAATGACTCAGCAACCATGAGCGTGAAAAAAATGTTTCCGAATGTTTAGGATTGATATCCGTACATTAAACTCTTTCCACTCACAGCAAGTGATTGGGATTTGTTTAATTAATGTAAAAATACGAATAAATAAATTTGATTATTAAGATTATAAAAAAAAAAGTATTTTATCTAAAGAATACTTTTCAACCTTTATTTGTTTTCATTTTTTCACGTGTGGTTTTTTCAAGGGTTGATATCTTTTTTACGGAGACCCACAAGAGAACAAATATATAATAACTAATCAATATAAAAAAGAATTCATTTACATAAAAACACAGATTATTATGCACCCATCACTTGTCAGCATTGCTAACAGAAACGTGCGTATTTTTTGTACATCCTATTTCTTTAAAAAAAAAAAAAAACAACCTTGTTATGAAAATTGACATGGTGAAACAAACCTGAAAGAACCTCTTCCAGCTCTGAAATTTTAATTCACACACTATTTTCCTAATAAAAATGGTGAAGAAGAACAGTTTTTCGTTTTATTCCTACCATAAAATAAACTGAACCCCTCTTATGTCCGTGTTTTGCAATAAATGTTTTATTTTTCTTGCACCCGTTATTTTACAATACTGAATATATTTTCTTTATTTTAATATCACTTCAATGTGATATTCTAAAAGTTTTTATTTTGTGAGAATGTTTAACTTTAAAGTGGGGGCTCGATTTACAATTTAGGCATAAATTGATCCTCCTTTTATGACCGTAATTTTGTTTTTTCGTCGACGATGATTAAAATCTGAAGTTTTTATTTTAGAGTACCAAAGCCAAAAAGAAAAGAAATAACAACAAAAGGTAATATTCGACTTTTTTACTCATAAATTCCTACCATAAAATTAGGCTTGGGCATTTATGGTAGAATTTACGAGTAAAAAGTTGAAGTGTAAAAACGACACCCCAATTTAAAACTAACATTCTCACAAGATAAAAACTTTTAGAATATACACATTGAAGTGAATTATTAAAATAAATAAAAGAAAACATATTTAGTATTTGTAACATAACAGGTGAAGAAAAATAAAACATTTATTGCAAAAACACAGATATAAAATGAGTGCTCAGTTTATTTTATGGTAGGAATAAACGAGAAAATCTTTTATTCTTTACCATAAAAATAATGATTTTTTAGATTTTAATAATTAAAAAACTTAATACCAATGTCGAAATTATTATTGAATATTTTTAATTCTCCAACGATATGTACTAAGTGACCTGTTGGAATATGATGCTCGCAATTATCCCTTGAATCAAGAACATTACAACTTCCTGTTTGAAAGTTTGGAAAGAAAATTATGATCAGGGAGATCACTTCCAATAACAAATGAATTCATATGCAGTATATAATTAAATGTACTAGCAAGACTATGTGATCTCCGGGCGTAAGTGTTTAAGTTTTAAGTAATAAAATATATCAAATAAGAAAGACTAAATAAGAACTCCATAAAAAAGATTACTTATTTTGAATATTATTTTAATTGGTTTCTTATAAAATCATTCATAGGATTGATTTTTTTAAATATGTTGGAGAATAAAACAATAATAATGGCTGTTATTGATTATATATAAATCAATAGCAGCAAGTAATTATTTATTAAACCCGGTTTTCTTAAAATCAGTATGCAAATTAACCTCACTATATTTTATGTAAAAATATGGAAGGTGAATAAGAAATTATTTATCACAAATTATGAGAAAAGCGAGTGGTAGTTATTGTTATTCAGTCTGTTTAAAAAATTTTTCAAACCTCAAAAATTTTTTAACAGAATGAATAACAATAACTACCACTCGCTTTTCTCGTTATTCTGTGATAAATAATTTCTTATCACCTTCCATATAACAACAAATGCCCTGAAGGATCTAATTAATAGATCGAAACACTGCGTCGGCCAATAAACTCACCACTTAACCCATTTAAACCTGTGTTTTTCATTTTTTCTTAATATACTACACACAGATATATATAATTTTATTTCTTAAAAATGAAAAAAAAAAAAGTTTCATTGACAGTGACATTTAATAAAGCCGACACTGCAGTGTTTCGGTTCATTTGAACAAACCTTCATCAGGGCCTTTTTTTGTGTTTAAAGATAAAAAATCATTAGTGAACAATGCTTTTGGTATGCGGTGGCTTTTGTTGATATTTGTGAAAAAGACATACTTAAAAACACTGAGCAACATTGGCGTCTCCATTTAAACTCCATGATATAATTTTCCAAAAGTTATGGAAATTGATTTTAGTAGAATTTTTTTTAGATTAAATTGATATTATATATATATATATATGGAGAATTATGAGGAAATTAATCCGACAGTATGTGGAGAAAGGTAGACAAAAGTGGGATATGTTAGAAAATGAAAAACTACCTACAATGAACATCCATTTTCTACAAACATCCCGTGAAGTATATTTGCAGTATTTTTTTCTTTTAAACATGTTTTGTCAAACTCAACAGACAATTCTTATCGGACAAGTTTTTGTTCGATCCTTACCAACTGTCTGGACATCTTTTTAATATCCAGTTGGAATTGCTGTAGGAATCCACCAAAGGTTTTACCACCAGTTCCACACTAGATGATGACACAAAGATGTACAGAAAACGCTTGTGGTAAAACCTTTGGTGGATTCCTACACCATTCCAAATGGATATTAAAAAGATGGCCAGACAGTTGGAAAGGATTGACCAAAACTCGTCTGACAAGAATTGTCTGTTGAGTTTAAAAAAAACACACACACATATATATATATATATATATATATATATATATATATAATATTAATATGTTTACCCCCATTCGTTCTTATTAATTTTCTTTACATTCTTACTTTTAATTGTCACCGGTGTAAATACTTGAAAAAGTACCGGTCGAAAAGGCCTTCGTATCCCCTTTATTTTATATTTTATTTCATAATAAAATATCACCTCCCCTTTTACATATGATTCTCTAGTTTATAAGTTTCAATTACCAAAAAATATATATAATAAAGATACCAAAATTCTCTTCTAAATGAAAAATATAGATACCGTTAATGACTTTGGGATCAAACATCTGAATTTTTACAAATTTTTTAAAAAAATTAAAGGAAATGATGAAGGTCAATTTGACTATCATGAATTTTTTCCAAAGTAGAAAAATGGCATTTTCCACTTTCAATTCTTAAAACATAAAATTGTAACCCTAACCCCAAACCCAAACCTAAAACTAACCCTAACAAGATGAAAATCTTGTCAAGTACCATTTAAAGAAATTAGATTTAAGATAGATTGTTTTAAAGTTTGTTTGAATTGCACAAATACTTTTTAAGCAATTACTTTGTAGATAATCCCAGATTGCTTGTCAACAACTATTTTAATTTTTTAGCTTTTAGTTTGGTTTGTTTTGTTTTACGGCATATCAACCTCAGTGGGTCATTTAATGCCGATAAAGTTTTGAAATAAATCAATTCTTAATGGATAATACAATTTTTTTATAAATACATTTTTCTATTTAACCCATAGATGGGACTTAGCTTTTAGATAGTTTGAAATATATTTAACTCTTAACATCATGTTGAGAATTTTTTTTAAGTCCAGAGCATTCCTATAAGGATGTATAAAAAAAATGGCTAAAAATGACCTTTGCATCTAATGTTACCTGTTATTCCCCTTAAATCAAAGACTTCTAAATATATTTAATATTACATTTAAACAAAGGCTATCGTTTGGGGTGGATTAGGAAAACGAATGAGACTTCTGGCAAAATAGCCTGTGGTCTATTTTATTAGGACCGGTAAAATAAGCCAAAAAGTAAGTCAATCTATTTTACTGGAAGTGGCTAACTAGCCTATTCAAAAAATGTATATAAAATTACAGAATTAAATTGTTTTATTTTTGAATAAATTTAAATAAAATAAAATAAATAGAAAACTTAATCTTTGTAAATGAAGAGATTTTCAGCCGTATGGTACGGCGGACAAATCTAAGCATCTGCACATGCGTAAAACTGACGTAGTTCTCCATACCGGATCTGGTAAATTATAGAAGTAGCAAAAAAGTAAAATCCAACTTATTTGGACAATTTTGGAAAACTTTAAATTGACGAAATAATATTATCCTGCAATTTTTTTCAACAATCCAACCTGAGCTCAATGGGTGACCCAACAGGTCATGTTTTTTCTAGTTTATTATAAATTATTTTAATTTATTATCAAGTCCGCCGACACTATACCTGATGCCACTCTCCACATACATATGTACACACGTGCACGCATACATGCATATTACTACTGTAAACTGTTCATGTTCCTGACGTGAGACTTTGATGAGTTGGGGTGCACCTGAGCACTGTACACAATAAATTTCATTATTATTATTATTATATATATATATATATATATATATATATATAAATAGATTATTTATTTTAGATCTAAATCTTATTATAATGGAGATTCAGTGTGTCTGTCTTTCTGTAACCAAAACTACGTCACTGCTTACATCACAATACCCTCAGGAATGGCCTAAGTTTATCAATGAGTATTTAATTCATAGTAAAAATCATTAATTAATATATAGAATAAATATTATTTATTCATGATGTCTCTGTGAAAATCTGAGTTAGATTTGCCTCAAAACTGCCCATGTTATTAGTGCATTTAAAATCCTGCAATGTGTCTTATTCATCACTAAGAAATAAAGGTTTTCATAATATATGGTCTGGTTTTAACAAAACCGGTTTTAATAAATAATTACTTGGTGTTATTGATCTCTAATATTGTTTTATCCTCCAACATATTAAAATCAATCCTATGAATGATTTTATATAGAATCCAATTAAAACATAGTTAAAATAAGTGTAATCTTTTTATGTGTGTTCTTATTTAATTTTGTTAGTCTTTCATTACATTAAAACTTAAATACTTATGCCGAGAGGGCACATATTTTTGCTAGTCTAGATAATAAATTTTATACTAAAGTAATAGGTACCAGGTAATTTTTACAATATCACAGTTTTTCCTTAAGGGACTCTCCCCTTTTTAGCATACATGTCTGGTACCTAAACTTTGTCCCCTGCGCCCTCTGACTTAGGGTGTATCTATTAATAATTCGGTCTCTATTTGCCTGTAACCGAAACTATGTCACTGCTTACGTCACATTACCCAAATTTATCAATACATAGAAAAAAGAACAACCTTATATTAAATACACTCAAAATTTGAATATGAAAACTTAAACGGTCCGTATTGTTTTTTTAAAGGAAGTTTTGATAATACATGCCAAAGTATCCTATATTTATGTATAGTTTGTTTTATCTTAATATCTTATTATAATGGAGATTGTGTGTTTGTCTGTCTGTAACCGAAACTATATTACTATACAATCACAATTCCTTCGTTATTTACATCATTCTCCATGATTTTTATTTTTATTTAAACCTCAATTATTGATAAAATTGTTTACATCATTAAGACTGTTGACCATATCTACATACACAGAACATGCAATTGTATTTATATATACAAAAATAGATTATAGTGTGAATGGGAAGGCTGATTTGCATATTGATCTTAAAAATTTGATTTTAATAAATATATGCTTAGTATTATTGTTTGGTTTTATCTTTTTGAATATGAGCAAGAAGAAATAACTAATATTATTCTTTACTTCCTATTTTAACTAAATAGTTAAATTAGGAAATTTACCAATGAAAGAGGGGAGTAATGGAAATGATGGAAGAGTTACTTTCAAAGTTGTTCTAATTTTCAATCATACCCCCTCTGTTCCAAATCCTACATTCTTTTCAGTTTCATTAGCCTTTCTAATTTAATATGATATTTTATCATATTAAAACTTAAATACTTGCACCCGGGGGAGGGTGCATATATTTGCTAGTATGTTTAAAGTTATCTAACGTATAGAGTTTTACAAGAAAATTATTCACAAACAAGAAATAGTCATTTTTTCAGTATCAAAAGGTTAACTAAAAAGTTTACAAATAAATAAATATCTACAATTTTGTGTAAAATATTCAAAATCATTATTTAATTAATAATTATCAGACGCATGCAAAATTTTATTTGAGGGGGACAGAACTAAGTTTCCATTTCAAATTGTTTTTTTTTGTTTTTATCATTATTCCTTAAATTTGATGATTTTACTTACTTACTTATGATACAAACTTTCAAACATTGAATTTTTAACTCCCACCCCTGAGCCAAAATCTTTCAAAAATGAATTATTACACCGCCCATTTTCAAGTAGACATAATGTAGATATATTAAGCACCATATAAGGCTAATAATATGGTGTGATTTGTCTATTTCAGTAACTAAATAATCTGACAGCTTTCTTTTTTTTGTATCCTATCCAGCTCAGGTATTAAAAACAATACCCTCCGTTACCTGGCATTTCAATTTGGGGAGAAAAAAAATAATAAAATAAGTAAACCAAAAACTCAATTATCTACTCCTATTCTGTTTTTGTTGATACTCGATAATCCTTACAGTATAAAGCCAAGTAGCCCACACTCAGCTATCCGAGATGGCTACTGCCTGGGGTGGTCAGTGTGGCAAGTCTGAGTGCTGTCTCCAGTGGTCAGACTTCACCCTAGAGAAGAAGAAAATAATAATGACCCTCGGCAGTTGTCCTGTCATGCTAGTGTGCCTGATACATAAATATTGTCCAGTTGATGAAAGAAATTTGCACAGGTAGGATTGTAACGTAACAATTATACGTTAATCTTGTGAGAAAAACAAAAGGGAAAGATGGTTTAGAAGAAGAAGAAAAAGCAATTCTTTTTCTTTTTCCTTTTTTGTTTCTTCACAGTCAAATTTTACAGGGTGTGAATTTTTTTTAATCTTTTTATTTATCCTTTAAACCCCACCTCCCCTCATATAGACAGTCAAATTATAAGGGGTGAGAAATTTTAGCTTTTTTCTTATTTACCTTATTTTTCTTTATGAAAAAAAAAAGACGAAAAGAAAAACTTGGCTAAATGGAAAATCTTGAAGAAAAAAAAAAATGAGAGAAAAAAAGCATTTTTTTCTTTTTTTTTTTTCTCATAGTCAAATTTTAAAGGGTAAGAATTTTTTTTTTGTACTTTTTCACACTTCACATAAATTCATGAATCAAATTTTAAGTGAGAATTTTTAAAAAAAATTTATTTCACCTTTTAGTTGTTTTTTATCTACTTTTTTTTATGATAAAAAAAAACAACAAAAAAAAAAGAACCAAAAACGGTTGAAAATTTTGGTTTGATTTTTTGTTTGATTTTTTTTTTTTTACCTTTTTTCACTCCTCACATAAATAGTCAAATTTTGAGTGAGAATTAAAAAAAATTTTCGCCTTTTTTCCCCTCATTACATAGATAGTTAAATATTAAGGTGTGAGAATTATTTCTTTTTTAGTTTTTTATTATTTACCTTTGTTTATGTTTGTAAATTTTAAAGGGTGAGAATTGGGGGGTCTTTGGGGTTTTTTGTTTTTTTTATATTTTTTTCACTCCTCACATAAATAGTCAAATTTAAGGGGTGATAATTTTAGTTTTTTGTAATTGGTTAATTGTAAAGAATGACTTTAACGTCCTAGACCGCCTCATTCCATTTGTTAAAATGTAATATTAAACATTTAGAAGTCTTTAATTTAAGGGAAATAACTCCGCCAACTATAAATGAAAATGCCATTTTTAGCCATTTATTGATAAATCCTTAGAGAATTGGGGCTCTGGATTTAGAAAATTCTCAACAGGATGTTAAGAGCTAAAGGTGTAATAGTCAACAATAAATTGTTTTTATCTATCTAAAAAACAAACAAATTATTTTTGAATTAAACAAAAAAAAGAATCTGGTTAAATGTGAAAAATGACTTTGAAGGTGTAAAAACCAATCATAATGAAAACCTTATCTACATAAAATAATAAAAAGGTTTACCAACTTAAACTAACTTCACTTGTACAAATGGTTCCATATTTAAATTTTTCCACATTGGTATTTATCTATTTAAAATGATTTTTAAAAAGTTTAAATAATATGAAATAAAAAAGAATAAACATTAAAAATAGTCACTTAAACCAGTGGTTCTCAAACATTTCTTTTACATATAAATCTTTTTGATTCCTATTTTATTATGGTTTAAAAATCCTATGTTAAATATTTTTTGCTTGCCTGGACCAAAAAAAAAAGGTTATATGGTCCCCCCGGGGGGGGGGTCATATGACCTCTTGTTGAGAATTACTAACTTAAACAATTTGATTGTTTACAAAGAGCTTTTTTTCCCCAAAAAATTCTCTTATGTAAATTTTTAAACCAAGTGGAAATGAAAAAAGTCTTTCATCTAATAAAGTTGAAAAATAAAAAATTCCTAACACTCCTAAAATGTACAAAAAAAAACAAAAAGAAAAAGGTTATTTCCTATAAGTCTAACATGATCAAAGGGGAACCACTCTTGACTGACAAATCATTTATTTATTTATTGATCTACTAGGAAAAAAGAAGACAGGGTTAAAGTTTATGGTTAGGGTTAGGGTTTAATGGGAAAATAAATAATTTATCAGTCAAGAGTGGTTCCCTTTGTTTATGTTAAACTTATAGAAAATAACCCCTCCAAGTTTCCTGTAATTCAACAACACTATACCCGATATACCCCTCCATACACAAACACACACATAATATATATATATATATATATATATATATCACCAGAAGCGGCTACACAGCATTGCCTGGGTAGAGGGGGGGGAACCTTGGTTTATTAATTTGTTTACTTTTGAGATTTACAAATGCTGGACATTTTTAAGTAGAATTTTAATGCTATTTCTATGTATATCTTAATTTTTAAATATCTTTGAATATAAATCAAATCTTCATAAATTTTGCACAAAAAGCAAGAATCGGTGATATCTAATGTGTATGTGTGTTTACTTTGTCATTAATTGTTTTATTTTTGTAGTTTCATCTGGATATACATATATACATACATACCAACTAGCCTTTATATATGTATAGATAACTAAATGCTGTTCCTTTTCCTGACATTAGTACCTTATTCTATGTACAAATTATTTCATTATTACGTATTTTAAATCTTTTCATTTAAACTTTTTTTTTCTTTTTAATTTATGATTTTTTTTTAAATTTAGGTGTTTTTTTTTATTTTTTAGGATTTTGGGGTTTGTTTTTTTTTTTACTTAGATGAGTTTTTTTTTTTTAATTTAGAACTTTTTTTTTTATTTATGAATTTATTGTAAATTGGGAATTTCTTTTTGTAAGGGTTTTGATTTTTTTTCTTTTTGCAAATTTTGAATGTTTTTTGTTTTTGTACATTTAGGAATGTTTTTGGTACATTAATATTATAGTGGTGGTTGTTGTAATAATTATGGAGGTTTTTAAAATTAAAGTTATATTATTTTCATTGTGTTCTATTCCTCTCTGCCACTGAATAAAACTAGAAATAAAAAAGAAACCAATTGAAATAGAAAAATATTCTAATATAAGAATTTGCATCAGATAAATATTAGAGAAATTGATTAAGATTCATTTGGTAATTTATGAGGAAGTGCATCCCGGTCTCCTGCCTCAGAAATTGCTACCCGGTGACTATTAAAATAACGTCCCCAGCTATGTCGTCTCGGCAGTGTTACTTGAAAGAAAACAACCAACTTAGGGCGTTAAATGTATTTTAGAGGGGGGGGCTTCTCTTTTTTCCATATGAACAAATGGAGATGGGTGGATAGATATATGTAAAAAAAGTAAAAAATGAACAAATTGAGGTAGATAGATAGATAGATAGATAGATATCCATCTTCATATCTAATCAATAATTACGACAAATTTCTATAAATAAACAAAAATTACGACAAATTTCTATAAATAAACAAGAATTACGACAAATTTCTATAAATAAATTTCTAAACAAATTACGATAAATAAATAAGAATTACGACAAAAAAAGAGAAGCCCCCCCCCCTCTAAAATACATTTAACGCCCTAAGTTGGTTGTTTTCTTTCAAGTAACACTGCCGAGACGACATAGCTGGGGACGTTATTTTAATAGTCACCGGGTAGGAATTTCTGAGGCAGGAGACCGGGACGCACTTCCTCATAAATTACCATTCATTTAATTGACAGAAAATAATTTTATCAGAATTCCCCACCCCCCATTATACTTAGATCTACTTTTAATTTATTTCATTAATTTTTTTTTTTTTTCTGAGAAAAATTAGCTTTAAACTTTAAACAATCAGCAGTAGTGACAGTAATGGTAACATAAGCAGCAAACACACAGACACACAAAGCCTTGCATTTTACCAACAGCAGTCCCAATTCTGTGTCTGTGTGTTCAAAGTACCACCTCTTTCTCTTTCAGTTTGATTAGTGGGACACTTTTAGGAAAACAAACAAACAAATTTATTGACAACTGTTTTCTGTGGTTGTGTTTTCCCCCCATAAATAATTCCTATGCTTAAAAATGCCTGAACATACTATTGTAAAGCAGACTGGGTTATTTATCTTATACGTAGCTTAATCTTCTAAGGAAGTGGTTAATAAAAGAGAAAAGAAATTTAGGGTTTTTTTGGTGTTTTTTTTTCTTTCTTTCAGGGATTTTAAAAAAATAATGAAATCTATTGTGTACAGTGTGCACCACAACTCATCAAAGTCTCATGTCTAGTACATAGAATAATGTATTAGTGTCAGGAACATGAATAGCATACAGTAATAATATACATGTATATGTACAGTGCTCAGGTGAACCACAACTCATCAAAGTCTCATGTCTAGTACATAGAATAATGTATTAGTGTCAGGGACATGAATAGCATACAGTAATAATATACATGTATGTGTACAGTGCTCAGGTGCACCACAACTCATCAAAGTCTCATGTCTAGTACATAGAATAATGTATTAGTGTCAGGAACATGAACAGCATACAGTAATAATATACATGTATGTGTACAGTGCTCAGGTGAACCACAACTCATCAAAGTCTCATGTCTAGTACATAGAATAATGTATTAGTGTCAGGAACATGAATAGCATACAGTAATAATATACATGTATGTGTACAGTGCTCAGGTGAACCACAACTCATCAAAGTCTCATGTCTAGTACATAGAATAATGTATTAGTGTCAGGAACATGAATAGCATACAGTACATGCATGTCTGTGCGTGCGTGGATATGTGTGTGGAGGCTTTGAAAGATGCAGTGTTTCGGCAGCCTACAACGGATGCAGGCAGTTTATTCAATGACTCAGCAACCATGAGCGTGAAAAAAATGTTTCCGAATGTTTAGGATTGATATCCGTACATTAAACTCTTCCACTCACAGCAAGTGATTGGGATTTTGTTAATTAATGTAAAAATACTGAATAAATAAATTTGATTATTAAGATTATAAAAAAAAAAGTATTTTATCTAAAGAATACTTTTTCAACCTTTATTTGTTTTTCATTTTTTCACGTGTGGTTTTTCAAGGGTTGATATCTTTTTTACGGAGACCCACAAGAGAACAAATATATAATAACTAATCAATATAAAAAGAATTCATTTACATAAAAACACAGATTATTATGCACCCATCACTTGTCTAGCATTGCTAACAGAAACGTGCGTATTTTTTGTACATCCCTATTTCTTAAAAAAAAAAAAAAAACAACCTTGTTATGAAAATTGACATGGTGAAACAAACCTGAAAGAACCTCTTCCAGCTCTGAAATTTTAATTCACACACTATTTTTCCTAATAAAAATGGTGAAGAAGAACAGTTTTCTCGTTTATTCCTACCATAAAATAAACTGAACCCTCATTTTATGTCCGTGTTTTTGCAATAAATGTTTTATTTTTCTTGCACCCGTTATTTTACAATACTGAATATATTTTCTTTATTTTAATATTCACTTCAATGTGTATATTCTAAAAGTTTTTATTTTGTGAGAATGTTTAACTTTAAAGTGGGGGCTCGATTTACAATTTAGGCATAAATTGGATCCTCCTTTTATGACCGTAATTTTGTTTTTTCGTCGACGATGATTAAAATCTGAAGTTTTTATTTTAGAGTACCAAAGCCAAAAAGAAAAGAAATAACAACAAAAGGTAATATTCGACTTTTTACTCATAAATTCCTACCATAAAATTAGGCTTGGGCATTTTATGGTAGGAATTTACGAGTAAAAAGTTGAAGTGTAAAAACGAACCCCCAATTTAAAACTAACATTCTCACAAGATAAAAACTTTTAGAATATACACATTGAAGTGAATATTAAAATAAATAAAGAAAACATATTTAGTATTGTAACATAACAGGTGGAAGAAAAATAAAACATTTATTGCAAAAACACAGATATAAAATGAGTGCTCAGTTTATTTTATGGTAGGAATAAACGAGAAATCTGTTATTCTTTACCATAAAAATAATATGATTTTTTTAGATTTTAATAATTAAAAAACTTAATACCAATGTCGAAATTATTTATGAATATTTTTAATTCTCCAACGATATGTACTAAGTGACCTGTTGGAATATGATGCTCGCATAATTATCTCCCTTGAATCAAGAACATTACAACTTCCTGTTTGAAATGTTTGGAAAGAAAATTATGATCAAGGGAGATCACTTCCAATAACAAATGAATTCATATGCAGTATATAATTAAATGTACTAGCAAGACTATGTGATCTCCGGGCGTAAGTGTTTAAGTTTTAATGTAATAAAATATATCAAATAAGAAAGACTAAATAAGAACTCCTATAAAAAGATTACTTATTTTGAATATATTTTAATTGGTTTCTATATAAAATCATTCATAGGATTGATTTTTTTATAATATGTTGGAGAATAAAACAATAATAATTGGCTGTTATTGATTTATATTATAAATCAATAGCAGCAAGTAATTATTTATTAAACCCGGTTTTCTTAAAATCAGTATGCAAATTAACCTCACTATATTTTATGTAAAAAATATGGAAGGTGATAAGAAATTATTTATCACAGAATAATGAGAAAAGCGAGTGGTAGTTATTGTTATTCAGTCTGTTTAAAAAATTTTTCAAACCTCAAAAATTTTTTAACAGACTGAATAACAATAACTACCACTCGCTTTTCTCGTTATTCTGTGATAAATAATTTCTTATCACCTTCCATATAACAACAAATGCCCTGAAGATGATCTAATTAATAGATCGAAACACTGCGTCGGCCAATAAACTCACCACTTAACCCATTTAAACCTGTGTTTTTTCATTTTTCTTAATATACTACACACAGATATATATAATTTTATTCTTTAAAAATGAAAAAAAAAAAAGTTTCATTGACAAGTGACATTTAATAAGCCGACACTGCAGTGTTTCGGTTCATTTGACAAACCTTCATCAGGGCCTTTTTTTGTTTAAAGATAAAGAAATCATTAGTGAACAATGCTTTTGGTATGCGGTGGCTTTTGTTGATATTTGTGAAAAAGACATACTTTAAAAACACTGAGCAACATTGGCGTCTCCATTTAAACTCCATGATATAATTTTTCCCAAAAGTTATTGGAAATGATTTTAGTAGAATTTTTTTTAGATTAAATTGATATTATATATATATATATATATGGGAGAATTATGAGGAAATTAATCCGACAGTATGTGGAGAAAGGTAGACAAAAGTGGGATATTGTAGAAAATGAAAAACTACCTACAATGAACATCCATTTTCTACAACATCCCGTGAAGTATATTTTGGCAGTATTTTTTTCTTTTAAACATGTTTTGTCAAACTCAACAGACAATTCTTATCGGACAAGTTTTTGTTCGATCCTTACCAACTGTCTGGACATCTTTTTAATATCCAGTTGGAATTGCTGTAGGAATCCACCAAAGGTTTTACCACCAGTTCCACACTAGATGATGACACAAAGATGTACAGAAAACGCTTGTGGTAAAACCTTTGGTGGATTCCTACACCAATTCCAAATGGATATTAAAAAGATGGCCAGACAGTTGGAAAGGATTGACCAAAAACTCGTCTGACAAGAATTGTCTGTTGAGTTTAAAAAAACACACACACATATATATATATATATATATATATATATATATATATATATATATATATATGGTTTACCCCCATTCGTTCTTATTAATTTCTTTACATTCTTACTTTTAATTGTCACCGGTGTAAATACTTGAAAAAGTACCGGTCGAAAAGGCCTTCGTATCCCCTTTATTTTATATTTTATTTCATAATAAAATATCACCTCCCCATTTTACATATGATTCCTCTAGTTTATAAGTTTTCATGTACCAAAAATATATATATATATATATATATATATATATATATAATGAGCGTTCGGCTAGAAACCACAAGGTTCCTAGTTTGATATCAGTCCCCACCATCTCAGCGTATGAGTAGCACAGGGATCTGTGCGGTAAAGTAAGGAGCTGATGGTAGGTGTGGCGCCCCACCTCAGATGCTAAAAACAATCTCCTTGGTCTAGCGCTATTGAAAAGGGGATAGACTCCCTCGCTGACTGGCTAATACCGACTTTAGGCCGCCCCGTCGACTTTACTTACTTTTATATAATAGAGAGAGAGAAATATAGCAATTAATTTGCTATGAAAATAATTATCTCCCTTAGTTCATATGGCAAACTTAATCTTTTTCTAACAGGTAGAATAACCTACTTACTCATTGTGTCACTATTCACACAATTGCAAAGAAAAACGAAGGGCGAATACTCTTAAATTAGCCTATAATAATTATCACCCTTAGTTGTTACAGAAAAAGAAAAGTACATTCTTTTTTTTTTTTTTAAATCTTATTTCAGTATATATATCTATCTGAATTTAAGATTAAGATCAATAGTTCACTGATTAAAATTATATCTGAAAGGTCTGTTTGCATGTATGCAAATATATATAATCTAAATTGAAAAATGAAAGTGAATCTGACAATTATGTTGAAAGATAAATGGAAAGAAAATGTTGTACGGATAAAAATTATTTATTGGAATGCCAACAAGTGTTTCAACCAAGATGTTTGTCCTTGTATACATTGTATTCTATTCTCTATTATTTTAAATACAAAATAGAATAAAATAATAATAATAATAATAATAATAATCCTATTATAATGGAGATTGTGTGTTTTTCTGTCTGTAACCGAAACCAAATCACTACTCAAGTCACAATTCCATTAGTTATTGACATCACATTCACCATGAATTTATTTTAATTTTAACCTCAATTATTAATAAAATTGTTTTACATTATTAATACTGTTAACCATATCTACATATTAATAACATGCTATTATATTTATATATACAACAAAATAGCGGTTTACAGCGTGAACGGGAAGGCTAATTTGAATATTAATATTAAAAAATCGAATTTAATAAATATGTGCTTAGTATTATTGATTTCTAACTGTTTGGTTTTATTTTAATGAATATAAGCAAAAATCTCTTCAATGAATCTTAAATGAAATCCATTAACAATAAAAAAAATAACTGTCATTTTATTCTTTACTTCCTATTTTAACTAAATACTTGAATTAAAAAAAATAACAATGAAAGACGAGAGTGATGAAAGAGTAAGTTTCAGTTGTTCTATTTTTCGATTATACCCCCCTCTGTTTCAAATCTTTTATTATACTCCCTCTGTTTCAAATCTTTTTATCTGTATTCTTATTCAGTTTCATTAGCCTTTCTAATTTAATATGATATTTCATTATATTAAAACTTAAATACTTGCACCCTACGGAGGGTGCATATATTTGCTAGTAATAATAATAGAGAAACATAAAAATTAAGTATACAAAAAAGCGGTCTTCTTCAGGGCAAAATATTTTGATATTTGAAAATAAAACAGTAAGAATACAAAGAATTTGGATGTGTTTGAAAGAAAAAATCTTCTTTGAAATCTTCTTTGAAAATTTAAGAGACACTTATGGTTTGAAAGTTTATGGAGAGTATTCAGTAACATGTAACATTTTATAAGAAAATAAGTTTAAATATTTTGTATATATATTATTAACCTGCATATGGATCTTGGAACAGAGAGCTGTCTTTTATTATTATTCTAATTTTATTTACTTATTTATTTAATATAGATTTCTGATGGTGAGGTTCCAGTTTTGGAGGTTTGGGGAATGTGGAGCACCCCTTCATCACCATTGCTCCCAAGTCCACTCTGACCCGGAGTGGTAGTACCTGTTAGGGTCCCATCTATGGGTTAAATAGAAAAATGTATTTATAAAAAAAATGTATTATCCATTAAGAATTGATTTATTTCAAAACTTTATCGGCATTAAATGACCTACTGAGGTTGATATGCCGTAAAACAAAACAAAACAAACTATTCACTATTTATAATATAATGAGTTACCCCCAATTAAACAATATTTCTGCCTCACAGAATGGTGGATTATTTATAATAATAATGAAATTTATTGTGTACAGTGCTCAGGTGCACCACAATTCCTTAAAGTCTCATGTCTTGTACATAGAATAATCTATGAGTGTCAGGAAAATGAATAGAGTACATTAATAATATATATGTATGTGTGCGCGTACATGCATATGTGTGTGGAGGGGGGTATCAGGTATAGTGTTGGCAGATTACAGGAAGCATGGAGGTTTTGTAAGATGCAGTGTTTTTCTCAGCCTACAACGGATGCAGGCAGTTTATTCCATGCCTTGGCGACTGAGCGTGAAAAAATGTTTCCGAAAATAATGTGAGCTATGCTGTTTTCTGACTTTGTAGGCATGACCACGTCTGTTAGAAACATGGAGATCAAAAAGGTGCTCAAGGTTGCTGTTGTTAAGATGATTAATGACCTTATGAGCGTTTACCAGTTATTTACCACATACCCCACGTGTACAGGTCAGGCACAAGGCCCTATTAATGTGGGACCAACCACGAACTGAAGCTCATGGTGTGGCGGATGCAAAAAATGCGTTGATCCCATCGGCATTTCCCTCAAGGCACTGGGCAATAAACCCAGCTTTGCCCTTTAAATCGAGGGGGCAGGTGTTGCCTGGGGGGTGGGGTGCTGGGATCAATGATATTAATTTACTCTGTAGGTTCAGTGGCCGAAGCTCACTGGACCCCCGGTTTGACTGGAAGAGTGTTTACCAGGTCAGTTGCCAGACGCAGGAGTTTCAACGAATCCATTCCCAGGGCAGTAAGACATAGTACACGGTGGGTTAATTTGCATAATGATTTTAATAAAACTAGGTTTAATAAATAATTATTTGCTGTTATTAATTTCTAATATGATCAGGTTATTCTCAAACACATTAAAAGAAATCCAATAGATAATTTTATAGAGAAACAAATTAGAATAAGTAATATTTTCATATTTGTACTTAGTTTTTCTAATTTAACTCTTAAACTCCTGTTGAGAATTTTCCAAGTCCAGAGCTCCATTCCTATAAGGATTTGGCTAAAAAATGGCTAAAAAAAATGGCCTTTTAATTTAAAGTTACCGAGACATTTCCCTTAAATCAAAAGACTTCTAAATGTTTAATATCTC
>CM042165.1:814872-862802 GCA_023376005.1 Doryteuthis pealeii
AAAGGAGAGATTGTTTAATTTGCATAATTGGATTTAATAAAAACTAGGTTTAATAAATAATTATTTGCTGTTATTAATTTCTAATATGATCAGGTTATTCTCAAACACATTAAAAGAAATCCAATAGATAATTTTATAGAGAAACAAATTAGAATAAGTAATATTTTCATATTTGTACTTAGTTTTTCTAATTTAACTCTTAACCTCCTGTTGAGAATTTTCCAAGTCCAGAAATCCATTCCTATAAGGATTTGGCTAAAAAATGGCTAAAAAAAATGGCCTTTTCATTTAAAGTTACCGAGACATTTCCCTTAAATCAAAGACTTCTAAATGTTTAATCTTACATTTAAACAAAGGCTATTGTTTGGGGCAGATTAGGAAAATGAATGTGACTGGGCGGAATGAGGTGGTATAGGATGTTAAGAATTAATAACATATTTTATTACATTAAAACTTAAATACTTGCGCACATAATTTTGTTAGTATAAATAATAGTCAAAATGTTTTGGTTTGGTTTCTTTCCTTAATGTCATACCAACCTTCATGGGATATTTAATGCCAAAAAGGTACAATTTAACCAATGAAAATGTGTGCACAGCTAAGCAACTTATATTGTTATGTCTTAGTAGGAAGCGCGTGGTGTAATGGTTAAAGTCATGGGAAATGGACTCATCGCCCCGAGTTCAAATCCTGGACGTGGTAATTGCATTTCACTTAGTTCTAATACCCTTGGGAAAGGTATGAATCCTACTCTCCCTCCAGCTATGGGTAAATAGTAGGGCAGACTGGGCTCTTTAACCTTGGTTAGGCAAACGGTCCAGGAGAAGGAAACCTCTGAATTCAAACCTGTTGAACTCTGCTTAAGAAATTGACCTTGTGTCACATCCTGCTCGTGCGGAGGGGTTGGTAAATAGATAGATATATTGTTATGTCTTCCACCTTTCATATAACTGTTAGTATTAACTACATGTAGTGGTGAGGTTCGAATTATGCAGCTCTGGGGAGTGTGGAGTACTTTTTTATTGCCCTTACTCCCAGGTCCACTCTGAATAAAGTGGTAGTACTTGTTTAAAATCATTATGAAGGTACATTTTTTGTATTGTATATAAATTGGAGACCAAAATTTTAAAACTTATTTTTACATAAAATAACCCAACAAGGGTTGACATGCCATAAAATCAACAACCAAACTTATCTATTAATAATAGAGATTCGCTTCCGGTTTTTGTCTGTAACAAAAATGACGTCACTGCTTACGTCACATTACCCAAAATCGTCATAACATTTTTTTTTAATACACTCAAAATTTGAACATGCAACATTAGACAGTCCTCCTTGTTTTTTTAAAACAAATTTTAATAAATACATGACTGGTATTATATATCTATATATAGTTTGTTTTATTTTAATACATATTTAAAGTTTACATTTCAAATTGTTTTATTTTTTAATCCTTTAATAAATTTGATGATTTTACTTACTTAGGTTACAAACTCGCTGACATTGAATTTTTAACTCCCACCCCTCAGGCAATATGTTTCAAAAATCTATTTTTATATCGTCCGGAGGGTGTTTTTTATTTTGTATAGTCTATTAATAATGGAGATTAAGTCTCTATTTGTCTGTAACAAAAACTACGTCACTGCTTACGTCAAATTACCAAAGATCGTCATAACATACAATAAATACACTAAAAATTTAAGCATTTAAACTGGGACGAGCCTCATTGTTTCTTTTCTTATTTTTAAACAAGTTTTAATAAATATTAATAAGACGGGGTTAGGGTTAGGGTTTAGGATTAGTTTAATGAGAAATTGAAAAAATAATTTATCAGTTAAGAGTGGTTCCCCTTTGTTTATGTTAGACTTATAGGAAATAACCACATACTTTTTTGGTTGGTGTTTTTGGATATACCCCTGAATTATCCTATCCTCCCTGCAAAAAATACCAACCACACAAAATACCACAAAAATGTCAAGAAGTAATAGTATACCAATATCTACTCAACATACAAAAAAAATATAAGCGTAATCCCATGTCAAATCATCCAGAAAATATATATTTATATATACTAGCAAATTTATGCACCCTCCGGGTGCAAGTTTTTAAGTTTTAATATAATAAAATATCATGTTAAATTAGAAAGGCTAATAAAACTGCATAAGAATGCAGATAAAAAGATTTGGAACAGAGGGGGTATAATCGAAAAATAGAACAACTTTGAAACTAACTCTTCCATCATTTTCCATCACTCCCGTCTTTCATTAGTAAATTTTCCTAATTTAACTATTTAGTTAAAATAGGAAGTAAAGGATAATATTACAATTATTTCTTCTTGTTAATGAATTTCTTTTAAGATTTATCCCAGAGATTTTTGCTCATATTCAATAAGATAAAACCAAACAATTAGAAATCAATAATACTAAGCATATATTTATTAAAATCAATTTTTTAAGATCATTATGCAAATTAGCCTTCCCGTTCACACTGTAATCCGCTATTTTGTTGTATATATAAATACAATTGCATATTATGAGTATGTAGATATGATCAACAGTATTAATAATGTAAATCAATTTTATTAATAATTGAGGTTTAAATAAAAATAAAATCATGGAGAATGTGATGTAAATAACTAAGGGAATTGTAACTTGTATAGTAATATAGTTTCGGTTACAGACAGATAAACACACAATCTCCATTATAATAAGATTGTTTGTTTTATGTTAATATATATTTAGTTATCAGAACCACGTTTCCATTTCATATTGTTTTATTTTTTACTATAATTTTCAACTCCCACTCTCCTCCGGCAATATCTTTCAAAAGTTAATTTTTACACTGTCCAGAGGGTGTTTTTCTTTTTTGCTAGTATATCTAATGTATATGCATTCAGTTTGGTTTGGTTTCTTTGTTTAATGGTACATCAACCTTCATGGGTTATTTAATGCCAAAGCTATCCTAGTAGAAGAACAGTAGTACTACTATTTAACCCATAGCTGGGGGGATGAGGAGGTCCATACCTTTCCCAAGGGTATTAATCCGAAAGTGAATGCAATAGCACATTATCATCCGTCAGGTGATGTATATTTTGGGTGTGCCAAGTAGGCTGTATACACCCACCCCCCACAAAAAAAAAAAGATCATAAATTCATTTTGAATATTTGACTCATGGATGATAATGAGAAAAACTCATTTTCAATCCTAACACAAGGAAGTGTCAAAAGTTGGCACTCTTCTTCTCAACTGCAGGAGCGGTTGGTTGGTTGGCTTTTATGGCATGTCAATCCTTGTTGGGTTATTTTATACCGAAAACATTTTGTTTTGTTCATTTTTAATGGGTATTGAAAATTCTTTTTTTTAAACTTAATTTTCTTTTAAACACATTTTTTTAATTATTTTTTTCTATTTAACCTATAGATGGGACTCTAACAGGTACTACCATTCTGGAGCGGTGTAGGAGCAGTGTCCAGTAAATTCTAATACCTTAAAAAATAAGACAATTAACCAATAGATGGGTTTGAAAAATGTTTTATAGTGAATCAACTATATCATTAAGAATTTGATTGAAAGTGTTACTTCTTTAGTATTATCTGCGTTATTCGGACTATTGTCCTCATCTTTATTGTTATCTGTACAATGTTTCGGATGATATGCCCTCCAGCCTTCTTCAGGTATTTCTTCTTGGACGGGAACTTTCTTGTCGTAGTCGTGAACCTTCTTGTCGTAATCGGGAGGTTTCCGAGTCCGACAAGAAATACCTGAAGAAGGCTGGAGGGCATATCGTCCGAAATGTAGTACAGATAACAATGAAGATGAGGACAATAGTCCGAATAACGCAGATAATACTAATCATCAAGCCTCATCTCAAACATTCAGAGAAATAGTGTAGATAACAATAAAGATGAGGACAATAGTCCGAATAACGCAGATAATACTAATCATCAAGCCTCATCTCAAACATTCAGAGAAATAGTGTAGATAACAATAAAGATGAGGACAATAGTCCGAATAATGCAGTTAATACTAATCATCAAGCCTCATCTCAAACATTCAGAGAAATGTTACATCTTTGTTCTCTTGTCAAAAGAATTCATAAGCGTATGGATCTAGAATATCTGCTTGAACAAATTAACCCTTACCCTAACCAGTGTATGGCACAGTGTTCTAAAATTTTCCAACTTATGTTGACAAAATAAAAAATTCTTAATGATATAGTTACCTCATTATAAAGCATGTTCAAAACCTTATCACTTAACTCTTAACATCCTGTTAAGAATTTTCCAATTCCAGAGCCCCACTCCTATAAGGATTTATCCAAAAATGACTAAAAATGGCCTTTTCATTTAAAGTTACCCGAGATATTTCCCTTAAATCAAAGACTTCTAAATATGTTTAATATTACATTTAAACAAAGGCTATTGTTTGGGGCAGATTAAGAAATGAGACTTCTGGCCGGGTGGAATGAGGTGGTATAGGACATTAAGAGTTTTAATGGTCCGACAAGAAATACCTGAAGAAAGCCGGAGGGTATATCGACCGAAACATTGTACAAATAACAATGAAGATGGGGACAATAGTCCAAATAACGCTAATAATACTTATTATTTTAAGATATAACAATTTACTGAACACCACTCCGACGGCCAAGAAAGTTAAAGCATGCCCAAATGGTTCATAACCATGCAATGACATTGGGATTAGTAGTGAAAACACTGCATACAGCCCAATAATTATGTGGTGCATGTTGTGCAATGGTTATCATCGTACGAAATAGACACGGTGACCAGAATTCAAATTCTGGACAAGGCTGTTAGCCTTTCATATTGAGCTAAATACCCTTAGAAAAGGTATGCATCTGACTACTACTACACCTCCAGCAATGGATAAATATTAGGGCAGACTGGGTTCTTTAACCTTGTTATGGCAACCCATTTAGGAGAAGGAAAACTCTTGAATTCCAACCTTTTAAACCAGCCTGTTTCTCAAACCCATTTGCAAGAATAGCGAGTTCAATTCTCACTGGGTGCAACCCTACTGTGACTTTTTTAACAGAATAAACTGAGTTTAACCAAGGAGTTCATGGCATGTCAACCCTTGTTGGGTTATTTTATGCCGAAGATGTTTTGTTTTATTCATTCTTGTTGGGTATTCAATTTTTTAAAAACTTAATCTAATCAGTGTGTGTGTGGGGGGGTCACAGTCAAGTCTGACTCAAGGTTCCAATCGACAGTCTAAACACTCCCAACTGTATCTCGCTCCAAAATCCAATATCCAAAATTATTTCTTTGTCCCGCTCGTCTCGACAACAAAAATACTACTGCAGTCGTTCTCGCTGGTCTGTGAGAATAAGTCTTTTAAATACACCTCAATTTCACCACATCCGGGCTCCTCACTCATAATTGTCCATGCAGCACGTGCGACACTCGTCAGCACGGCGCGACCACCTACATCCGGGCCACTATGCTATTTCTTATTTCACTGATCGTCCATAGCTCTCACATTCTGAAGGAAGCGGGTTTGACTCTAGGTCAGGCAAAGCCTAGCCCGCTTCCTTCGAGAATACGGCAAGTCTTCACGCCCGCCACTCTCTCTGTCACACCATGTTGCACGAGGTAGGTCTCCTCTCTCACTACACTTAATTTTTTTAAATACATTTTTAATACATTTTTTTTTTTAAATCTATTTAACCCATGGGACAAATGTTGGTAAAATCCTATTTAATTCATGTCTTTGATTTTGTTACCTTTCTTGCTTTTGTCATAAACTAGGGACTGGCAAACGGAGCCTAAAATGCGTTTTTGACAAAATGACTTTAGACCCCCTACAGAAAATAATTTACCAAAAATCAGGAAATTATCAGATTTTAATGAAATTTTCAGTGTTTGTGTATCATTGAATGATCTTTATAATGCATTATTTATTTTATTTCAAAACTTTCTCATTTTTTTCAGATCACTTAATTTTGATCCCCCTTATGTTAGGGGCATAAAATGTTTTGCGAGTTGGTCATTTTCGATACTAATTACAGTATGAATAAAGAGATAAAAGACCGAAGTTATGAATAGAAACAAAAAAAAATTTTTTACGGTTGCGCTTCTATGAGAAAATAAGTATCGAAAATCGGAAAATAAAATGTAAAAAAATAATAAATAATTAATTTTTTTGAGATTTCTTTTTTACTCATTTCGATAATTATTTAATTGGCTATTATTTTATAAAAGAAAAAATTATACATCAATGTTTTTTCTGCTTAAAAAGGGGAGGGGGTACATTTTCAATAGAGTTTTTCTTCAAAATTTATTACTTTTGGCGCCTAAAATAAGGTTTGCATTAAGTAGATATTTATTTTTAGAATCTAAAAATATAACATTTTAAACTTAACATCAGGATTTTCATATTTTAAATGAATTTTATATATCAATTTTTCATAGCAAAAATACTAAAATTAAAGTTTTGAAATAAAATAACTGATGCATTATAAAATTCATTAATTGTTAAATCAATACTGAAAATTTCATTAAAATCGGATAATTACCTGATTTTTGCTAAAAAATTTTTCCATCCCAAATGTTACGTAAAATTGTAAACAAGCGCCTAAAACCATTGAAAAACAGCCAAAATGGCGGATTGCGTCGAAATTGACCAAAACAAATAGTTTTAAATCTTTTAAAAATAAAGTGCATATGTAATTATATTTTTCTTTATTTAATGATGGTTATTATGCTACTACTTATCGATTTAGACAAAGTTTAACCTTAAATAATAGATTTAATTATTCTTAATTCGCTTTTAAAACTCATAGTATCCGATTTTTTTTGCCTATACCTATCATAAACCCTTGTAAACCCAAATTATAAACGGTTTCTTTTTCCAAAATAATTACAAGAAATTTCTCTATAGAAGATGGAAGGTTCATGGCTTCTTTTCTTTCTTTTTTTCAAAACCAAAATATAAGCTTTAAAAAAAAATTAAAAAAACTTATATACCTTGTAAGTTACTGGTATTTAATTACAAAAAAAAAAAAAAAAAAAAAAAAAGCAGCCCAGTCAGTGGGGCTTTAGAATACACCTCTGCAGAGGAGTAAACCACCCCTCAATGGGGCCACCTGTTGGCCTTGGGTGGCGACCTGTGATGCTTAAGGACGGAATCCTGGTGGATGAGCAGTCCATAACATGCAACACTCCTCTTAGGCCCTTACTTAGGCTAGACGGTTGGTATCGGAAATCCAATAGAGAATTATCTTCCCCTGCCGCCAGAGGGCGGATAGCCAACATACGATGTTGGCGCCAGAATGAAAGTCCAGCCTAGTCTGGAGATTGTCAACCTGAGGAGTCATGTTAAATAAGCGCTCTCACCACCTTACCCTAAAAACTGCAAACTTTCTAAGGCATTGTAATAGCAAACTTTCTAAGGCTGTCACAATAGCAAACTAACAGAAGGCTGAGGAACGAGAACCGACAGACAAGCGTCTTAAGAGCATTCCAAAACCAGCGAGTAGAACACCTTTCTAGCGCACTTCACCAAGAACTTTTTATTGCACCTCTCAGATAAGTCTAGTAGCAAATGCCATTAAAATTTGCAACAATTTCTCTACTTTTGATAATATATGTGTCTGTTATTTATATTCATGTTTGTTTTCTTCTTTCATCCGAATAATATTAACCACTACCGGAGAATAAGGGCTCCAACGAAAACCCGTAAATACTCTTATTGGTTGGAGAGGCTCCCTCTGATCAATCGGCTGGTCACGTCAAGCCCTAGTACCTATATGATTGTCCCAACCCTATTGCCCTCATGGCAAGCCCCAACCCCTTTTTATCATATGGGTGCTAGAAGGCAGTGACTGAGGGTCTTTATGTCCTGTGAATGACGTTAAATTATCTGATGGTGAGGTTCCAGTTCTGGAGGTCTGGTGAATGTGGAGAACCCCTTCATCACCATTGCTCCCAGGTCCACTCTGACCCGGAGTGGTAGTACCTGTTAGGGTACCATCTATGGGTTAAATAGAAAAATGTGTTTATAAAAAAAAATTGAGTATCCATCAAGAATTAATTTATTTCAAAACTTTGTCGGCATCAAATGAACCGCCGAGGTTGATATGCCGTAAAATAAAACAAACAATAAAGTAGTCCAGCTTTCTTTTTTTTTTTTTTTTTTTTTTGTGGTGGTGGGGGTGATTGTGCACAGTACATCCCTGAAGTAAAAACATAAACAAAAAAAAACATGGTGGATGGATACACTAACTCCATTATTTCCTTTTAAAGAAGAACCACCCATTTTGTTGCCATATTAAAAACTCTTCTTTTTATAAATGAAAGATTAAAAATATATATATGTACATATTACATATATATTTAAAATTAAAAAAAAAAACGTCTTTTCAAAGGTTAGGGTTAAATATTGCTTTATAGTTTATACAAAAGTTCTATGGGAGGACAATTCTACAGAAACACCGATTTATTTTATGTTTGTTCTGGTTTTAATTTGGTTGTTATGCTTAAGAATTACTCTAAAAAGATGTCGGAAACGAATTTTATCATCACGAGAATAATCTGTAACGCTTTTTTTAGTTTTAGTTTTTAATTCAACAACGAATAATAAAGGGTGACAATTTTTGACAAATGAATGAATGTGACAGACTTAAAACCCAGCTTCAACGTTAAATAAAAAACTACACGACATAAGCTTTGAAGATTAAGAGTATAGAACCAATTTCTTCGTTATTATAAAGCAATTATATTTATTTACCTTTTGTTTTTATCTTTTACAAAAGTAAACATTGTCTTTTTCTTTTTTTTCTTTCCGGGAAGGTGGCCATAATCCACCCACGCTTTTAGACACTTGGCAAGAAAATGACAGAGGGAAAAAATAATAAGTATATATACAATTATTAAAGGTCATTTTCTTCGTTAGAGTTAGTAAGTATCCAATATAACAAGGTGTTTTTATAGTTATTTTATTTCATTTTTTGTGAGGACGAAATTCATTTTTTAAAAAAAACCACACCCTGGGTTGTCGCTTTTTAAAAAGCAAACTCTTTCTTCTTGGGAAACCAATAATGGGAGAATAGAATATTTTTTTAACCTTGCCTCTACAGAACAATTTACGATAAAAGCAGTCACGTGAAACGTGTCCAATATTTCAATATTATTTTTCTTTTTGTGGAGGGGGGTTACTTTTTGTTATAAACTCAAGCATTTGACAAAATGTCATTGTCGTGTATTTACTTGTTTTTTTTGTTTTAATTCTACGATGATAGCAAAGGAAAAAAAAAAGAAAGAAAAAAAAAGACCAAAATATTAAAATGCTTCCTACAATCGAAGAGTTTTAACTTTAGTAAGTTCCTCGTTACGAGGTATGAGGAAATAAATTAACCATAAATAACAACAACCCTGCCCTTATAAACGAAAAATATATTTTGACGATAGCAACAGTTCTGTGGCAATGACCAGATAATCATGAAAAACAAATAAATAAACAGTGAGCTTAAGTTTTTACACAGCTTGCAAAAAATTATCCTTCCTAAAAAGCGATAGAGTATTTAAAATCAGAACACCCACGCAAAACACACAACTAAAATCCGATTATTTAATTAAAAAGCTTTAAAAAAAGCAGATCGCGCGCTTTCGTCGTAAACATCAACACTTCAAGGGGACAAAATCACTTAAAGAAACTAGAACATAGTTCTTTATATTTTCGCATCTTTAAATCAAAAAGGAAATAAAAAAGCTAAACTTATAAATTATTAATGACAATACATTACAAGTCTATACGCTGAACAACATAGGTATACTTTCAAAGCACCTAAAAGCGCACCAATTATAAAATGTACACAAAGTTGAAGACTTACTACGAAAGCCAACACACCAAAAAAAAAACTACACACGTTTCTGATTTTTAAGTCAAATGGTCACTTTATACTCACCGTAAAGCAGCAAAAGTATACCGATCAGTACTCTGAGTGTGTGTTGTATACGGCAGCAGCAAGGGTACACCACCGAGGTACTAGTTTACGTAAGAAGTACACCAAAAATAGGTAAAAACTTAAGTATACACAACGATACAATTCTTAATTGAACATTAGAACTTCCTTCCTTCTGCTAGAATCGACATGTTCTCCTCCATTTCTAGAGAGCGTCAATTCACCGCAAAAATCGAGTGACCGGCTTTTTTTTCCAGAAGCAAGCACTGTTCACACTAAAGTATGCGAGTACTAAAGGTGTATAATTCTTTCTTATTTTTTTTATTCTTCTCTCTATTCTTTTTTTTTTTTAAGAAGTTCAATAAACAAATTTTATTTTATTCGTCTTCTGATCTAGTTATTTTTTCATTAATTTCATTCAGTAATTGTATTACTTTTTTTGTGTTTTTTTTTTGTTGTTAAAAAAAACAAACAAACTTTTATTTCAATCAATTAAGCTTTCTCACTCACTGTGAGCCAGTTTTTTTCTACATCGTCAAATGAAGAGAAAAAAAAAAGAAGTATTTAAAATCTTAAGATGCCTTATTTGCAAAATATCGTGTTTAATTATTTTACAGGGTGCTCGTAAAACTTAAATTAATAAACAATTAGTTTAAAAACTTTCTTTACGTCTTACCAATGAAATCGTGACTTCCCTGCAGCAGTTCTTCACCGTCGAAGTAGTGTTTTTCTAGCTCTCTCGCTAGTAACACAAAGGGAGAAAAAAACTGTACTTGTCTGAAAATATGGTCCCAAGTTAAATGTATTGACGTGTGTGCTGGTATTATATTACTACCCTGCAGTAGTTCTTCACCGTGGTGTTTTTCCAGCTCTCTTGCTAGTAACATAAAGGAAGAGAGAAAAACTGTAAGTACTTGTCTGAAAAGATGGTCCCAAGTTAAATGTGCTGGCGTGTGTGTGGTGTCACACAATAATGTTACTTTATTTAAAATCAACAAATAAGATTCTTTTAAGCTGAACGTGTTAGTTATTTTACCGAAATTTGAAAAAAAAAAAGAAGAAAAAAAAACAATTGATGTTATTAATTACAATGAATTCAAAGCAATATTTAATGTTTAACCTATACAAGACTATAAAATCGTGTGTGTACGGCCATATTGCTGACTGAAATCGTCTATATGTGACAGTAACATAGAAAACTGCACTCCCAAATTTTTCTTTCAGTATTGATGGGTCAAAGTACATATTCGATAACGTTACACCAGAGTGAAATATTTGATAAAGCTTTTATTTATTCTATTTCAAAGTTTAGAATAAAACAAAATAAGATAAAATTAAAATAACATTTGTGTTTGACGTCAGCACTTACGTCACCATATTCCAATTAGGACCATCTTTTTAGACAAGTGTCAAAGTTATCATTATTTATGATGATGATGATGATGATGATCGGATGCTGCAAGTTAACGAGAAGAAGATCACCAAGACAAAAAAAAAACTTATTTAGTTCGTTAAGTTTGTAGGCAACAGATGATCGATTTAAAATGACATTCATGTTTGATGTTAGCGCCTACGTCATTATAATCCACTTGGGACCATCTTTTTAGACAAGTACAAAGATTACTATTATTTCTTTAAAAAATGTTGTTATTCAGATGCAGCAAGAAGATGAGCAAAAGAAAACCATTTAAAAACATTTACTTATTTCTCTGAATTTTTGGAATGAGCCTTGATAATTTAGATTACTCGGACTATTGTCTTCATCTTTATTGTTATCTACAGAACGTTTCGGAGTAATAAAGGACTATTTGCTTGTAAATTCCTACCATAAAATAAACTGAACCCCCATTTTATGTCCGTGTTTTTGCAATAAATGTTTTATTTTTCTTGCACCTGTTATTTTACAATACTAAATATATTTTCTTTATTTATTTTAATATTCACTTCAATGTGTATATTCTAAAAGTTTTTATTTCGTGAAAATGGTTAGTTCTAAAGTGGAGGTTCGTTTTTACACTTCAACTTTTTACTCGTAAATTCCTGCCATAAAATGCCCAAGCCTAATTTTATGGCAGGAATTTACGAGTAAAAAGTTGAATATTACCTTTTGTTGTTATTATTTCTTTTCTTTTTGCCTTTGGTACTCTAAAATAAAAACTTCAGATTTTAATCATCGTCGACGTAAAAAACAAAATTACGGTCATAAAAGGAGAATCCAATTTATGCCTAAATTGTAAAACGAGCCCCCACTTTAAAACTAAACATTCTCACAAAATAAAAACTTTTAGAATATACACATTGAAGTGAATATTAATATGAATAAAGAAAATATATTCAGTATTGTAAAATAACGGGTACAAGAAAAATAAAACATTTATTGCAAAAACACGGACATAAAGTGGGGGTTCAGTTTATTTTATGGTAGGAATTTACGAGCAAATAGTCCTTTATTACCCGTGTAAGGATTATGAGTGATATATACTAGAAGATAAAACTCCGACAAGGGTTGATAGACAAAACATTTAATATACAGCACATGGATAAACAGGGTACATAATACATAGAGGTGTACATAAACATACATACATAAGTAAAAGGGAAAAACATAAAAGCACAGACATGAAACTAAGAATAGTCCATGCTGTGAGAATCACTTACACCCGTTTCGGTTGATGTGCTCTCCGTCCTTCTTCAGGTATTTCTTGTCGGATTCGGGAACCTTCTTGTCGAACTTTGGAGCCTTCATTGACGTAATCGGAAACCTTAACGGAACTTCAAACTGAACCCTCTATTCAATCCATCCGGGGTAGACTGTTCTCATTCCATTAACCATAACCGGGTACAAGTATTAAGCTGTGTTAATTATTCTATGTTACTATCTCCCTTGGTAAGGATCCATGAAGGCTTCCGATTATTAAATGAATGCTCCAGAAGTTGACAAGAAGGTTCCCGAGTTCGAAAAGTTTCCCGAGTTCGAGAACGTTCCCGCGTACGACAAGAAATACATAAGGAAGGCCTGAGGGCACATTGTCCGAAACGTTGGGTATATATTGTTACATAATCTATGCGGTTGCATAAGATTATTGTCAATCCCCTGTAATTCTAAAGGGATGGCCCTTTTCATATCACGGGCGGGACTTTCTATGGAATAGTACAGAAAACCCGCGAAATACGTGAAGTCACGTGGGACCTGGTTGGGTCCTCAGTTTTCAGTTTGATGTCGGGCAGATAAGGTCTTTCTGCCTTAGCTGAAGCTCACTGCATACGCGCGCTATGTTAGTCAGATATTTAGTTACATGAAATGTTTAGTTAAGGAAATAAAAGTTTAAGAAAATTAACAGTCTTGTGATTAATGAATGTCTTGGTAACAAGACTGATATAGAAGAAGAAATGAGTTAAGTGCGACTGACCACCAAGACGAAGACCAAGATGTTAGAAGAGACCTAGAAGAACTTAAGATATCAAGACCCCAGAAGAAGAATAGAAGAAAGTAAGAAGTAAAGAAGAAGGGTATACAACAATATAACTATAAAGATGAGGACAATAGTCCGAATAATCCAAATTATACAAACACTTATGTAGTTCGTTAAGGTTGTAAGTAATAAGTGATCGATTTATTTATTTATCTGACTCTTTGATTAAACTCTTCAATCTACGCTATATAACAAGATTCCAGTGATGCTGTTCATGTTGTTGTTATTGGAGGAGGAGGAGAAATTTAGAAGGAGAAGGAGGAGGAATAATTATGAATGGACTCGTATGTAAAAATACAGTTGCTATAGAAACGAGACAGTAGCAAACCAACACAAGAAGAAAAAACGTGAGGAAAGGTTGAATATTAAACTAGTTTAATAAAATGTTACACAACAAAGACATGATAAAATAGAAGGTGGGAAGAAAAGATCTTTTATCTCAAAGTTCTTTATTTCCTGAAGAAATATATATTTACTCAAAAGAAAAGCATTATATATATATATATATATATATATATATATATATATATATATATATATTCATGCCACCCACCTATAGTATTCAAAAACCTAGTCCACAACATTAGCCGCAGAATCTCAAACCTTTCAGCAAATAAAGAAATATTTGAAAAAGCAGCCCCGTACTACAATGAAGCATTAAAGGAAAGCGGAATTAAGGACCAAATAAAATACATAGATAGTGAAGACTACATACCAACCACAAACAGAAACAGGAAAAGGAAAATAATCTGGTTCACACCACCATATGCACTCAACGTAAGGACAAATATAGGCAAGAAATTCTTAGAACTAGTAAAAAAGCATTTCCCACCTAAACATAGATACCACAAATTTTAACAAAACACAGTCAAAATAAGCTATTCTTGTGGACAACCGATGAAGATTTTCAGTCAGCATCAAACCCAGAGAAGACCCAACATGCACATGCAGAAGTAAAGAAGACTGTCCTTTACAACAAAGATGCAACACAGAATCCATAGTATACCAGGCAACAATTAAGACAAACAATACAAACCAATCGGAAACCAGCGAAAACTACATAGGGATGGTGCAGGGTAGCTTTAAACAACGCTACTATAACCATTTAACATCCTTCAAACACGAAAATAAGAGGAACGTGACAGCGCTATCCAACAAAGTATGGCAGTATAAAAACAAAAAAACATTTTAAATTAGAATGGAAAATACTAGACAATCGAAACCATATATAAATGGTTCAAAAAAATGCTCATTATGCACAACAGAAAAATTCCGTATTCTTCAAGGAATAAATTCCGAAGAAAATTTCCTAAACAACAAAACAGAAATTTTTCGAGCATGCCCACACAGGAAAAATTCTTAATATGGAATTGGACTAACCACAACATCAGACCGCCATAATTAAGAATTCATATATAAATAAACACATATGAACTAAAATAAATATAAAACGGAAAAAATTTAAAATCACAATAAGAACAATGACGACAAATAGTGATGCCGTTGAATGATGAAAGCGAAATGCAGGAGCTATTAACGGATCGCGTGGATACGTGCCGGGAGTTTAAAACTGTCCAATTTTTTTTCAAAAGTCAAACGCCTCTGAAGACGAATAACACCAAAAAAAGTGTTATTCAGAAACCAATGGTAGGAGCGACTTTGTAATTATAAATAAATAAATAAATATATATATATATATATATATATATATAAATTTAATTGTTTACCAGTTTCAATAAAGAAAGTGATCTGAAGAAACTCGTAGGGTCTCAGATACCCACGGGTGGAAATGGACCATAATCGCTGAATACCCGGTCTTTAAGCCTTTTTTCTTTACAAATTACTTTGCTCTGGTTATAAAAAGTAAACATTGAGCTCTCAAACGTGACCTGAACTTTGCAGCACCCAACTGTTGGAGGAAAGGACCAGGTTAGAATCATTCTAATACCAAAAAACTTGCTACCCCACCAATAAAAGTATTTACGGATTCGAAGGAGCCCTTATTTCTCCGTAGTTGAAGGCAAATTGTCGGACAAAGAAGGAACAACACAGAAGTAAACGCAGACACTGTAATGACATAAAATTACATAAATTGTTGCAAATTTAATGGTATTTGCTACCAGACTCATCTGTGGAGAGATTTCTTGTAGTACTGGAGATAACACAGTTTTCTTCTCGTCGGAGGGAAATGTAGTTAAGACGCTTCGTCTCGGTAGTTGTTCTTCCTTTGGTCAATGTGCGTTCATACCGGCCTTCCTTTAGTATGCTGGTACGCGGCCTTAGACGGAATCTGGTTGTAAGGTTCTTGTGATAAATGGGCCCTGTTTTGGGCCTAAGTGAGAGAGCGTGTCTTTTGACGTCTCTCTCCAGTAACAGATCCTTGATAAGTACGTCCGTCCCGGGCGAGGGCCCACAGACTAGTGCTGGGGTTTTGATTCTCGCGCCAATATCCCATTGCCGATTTGTCCCCCTAGTGGCAGGGGAAGATAATTCACATGGAATTTCTGACACCAAAGAAAAAAAAAAGTATATATATATATATATATATATATATATATATATATATATTACAACAATGTATGATTATCACTATCTCACTTGGTGAGTCAGTGTTATTAGTGTGGTATGTGTGGTATTATTAAGAGAGTGCTCAATATCTTTGATAGAGCTATTATATCATAATAATAGATTTATATATATATATATATATATATATAATATATATATATATATATATATATATATCAGTTTGTGTATATATATTTAATTACATTAATATTTTATCTGCAACCTTAGATTTCATGCCCGTCTATTTCGGTAATCATCCGGCAAAATGGAGAAAGTTATTGAGAAATAAAATAAGAAAAACTCAGAAAAATATGGTCAAATTGGCTACATGTCGATTTCTGATTGGTCAGTACAAGACGAGGAAGAGAGTGAGAGAAAGAGAGAGTGAGAGAAAGAGAGAGTGATGGGCTGTCAGTCTGGGCTGAGTGCTGGAAAGAAACAGACGCAAGATGCGTGTCTGTTCTCCAAAGCATTTTTACTTAGAGGTAAAATAAAATATGAGCTCGAAAATAAAATGTCTTGTGTTGTTATTAAAAACTAAGTAACGACCCAAGATGAGGCATCCTCAAGACGACCCGAGTAATTTCCAGACTCGAAGAACAGCGAGAATACCATCCAGCCCAACAACAGATCCACCAACGGACACAGACAGATCCAACCAAAGGAACAGTTGAACAGTGATAAGATAAGTATAGAGGTTATTTCCTATAATTCCAACATACAGCTTCGGTGGGAAATAGTTTCTGAATGTAAATCTCTTGAGCTCATGTCTGCTTGAGTACTATAACAAAGTGTTGTAAGAGAATATATTTCCCCTACATGATAGATGAACTCGTCCAAGGGAACACATACAAAAATACGAATACGTGAGGTCATTCGTAGTCGAGTTACGTTGTAGTATTCGTAGTCGATATTTCCCCTACAAGATAGATGGACTCGTCCAACGGTACACATACAAAAATACGAATACGTGAGGTCATTCGTAGTCGAGTTACGTTGTAGTATTCGTAGTCGATATTTCCCCTACAAGATAGATGGACTCGTCCAACGGTACACATGCAAAAATACGAATACGTCGAGTTACGTTGTAGTATTCGTAGTCGAGTTACTACTAATCGAGTAGCAAGGTAAACTGTTGGAGAACTGCGCGTTAACTCTTGTTACATAATTGTTGGATTCTTAATATTTGTGTGCAGTAGTGTAGAGATCAAGATGGCTGTTGTGGGTTGCAGCCCACGGCCTTGAAGGATGAGTGACAAGGCTTGACCTATTAAAGAAACACGGGTATTGATATATAAATGAATGAAACGTTAAATTTCTTCAGGGTTTGTTTAAAGGTATCGATACTGAAGTTGTATTTACCATAAAAAGATGGACGATGAATGTTAGGTTAATTTTTCCTAAAATAGTCCGCTTAGAATTCAGGACAATTATTCCAGGCAGTTTTATCATTGGTCAAAGTGTTACATAATTATTAGATTCTTAATATTTATGTACAGTAGTGTAGAAATCAAAATGGCTGTTATAAGTTGCAGCCCACGGCCTTGAAGGATGAGTGACAAGGCTTCACCTCATCCTGATTCTTTCCGGTGGATACCGTGAGAATCGGTGGAGGAGGCCCCCTTCCGGTTTAGATTAGAAATAGATTTTAGTCAGTCGGCGAGAAACCACGACGGTGGTGAGTCGTGTTATACACGCTCTGACTCAATCTGCGCAGGTAGTCTGGTAGGGATTTTGAAATAAAATGTGATCTAAGTAAATCGAAGTCTTGTGTTATTATCTAAAAACTACCAATGACACAGGGCTTCTGATAAAGAGAAATCCCCAATGAAAGACCAGATACGAAGTCCCCAAGAGAAGTCCAGACGAAGAAGCGATGTCAGAAGAGACCTAGAAGAAGACGTAAGATAGCAGAAGAATATAGAAGTAAGTAAGTAGAAGGGTATACAACACTCTATTATTTATATTACTGTAAAAGTAATAAAACATTTAAGAATTTTTAATGTTGTTAATTGTTTAATTCAGACACAGCAATGAAATGCAAGTATTTATATATATTAAGAATTCTGGGGTATGGGGTTATCGTCCCTTGTCTGCGAGCCTCTGTTTCAAACCAACCAATCATGAGCCAGCATACTTTGGTGCCAAACCCAAAAGTGTGAGACTCAGCTTCTTCTGCACCAGCAACGAAAGGGAACGAACCGAAAAAAGGTCGCTCCCACTATTCTTCAACAGAACCGGAGTCGGACACAAACAGAAGTCCATCTATATCCGAACTATATCAGAAGGCCGTAGCAAGGGGCTCCGTTAATACCCCATATCCCAGGATAAACAGCTAAGTGACAATTATATACATATATATATATGCGCAAACGAGACTAAAGTTTGCAAGTTTTATATCTAATACAAGTCTTTTATTCACTTTCTGTCGTTCGTTTTGCTTCTTTAACTCTTGAACTGTCTGACACATTTGCGGTTAACTCCACACAAACCTCGGAGTACTGCCGCTGGTGTTACTTTTCTTTATATATATTAGTTAAATTCATATGTGTGTGTCTAATTGTTTAAGTGGGGGTAATTGTTGTTGCATTATGGTAAAATCATTTTATCATAGGAAGACAGATTATTTGAAGTGAGCACATACGTGCACTAACTCCAAACAAACTTTTTATTTATTCGGAAATGAGGTACAGCGCATGTGCACACAACTCGGCATGTAGCTGGAAGTTTGGTTTTGGGGGAGAGGTGATAAAACTGGTCATATCGCTACACGGATCTATCTAGCTAGGCTCACTCACCGACCGATTCATTCAAAAATAAAAATAAAATTCTTGCATTCTCTCCTTGCGCAGCTCCCTTCCACCAAAATACCCCATTCGCTCTATGCATGTATCCTACTTTAAAAAATTCCCAATATTGATGATTGGCGATGGAGTGTGTGGGAAAAAATTGAAAATAAAAACCCCAAGAAACTGAAAAACACATGTAAACAAAACAAAAATTGTGGGTCATTTATCATAGGAAGACAGACGTATATCCACGAGTAACGTGTACAGTTTGACTACCGCTTGTTCGACTTGGTTGTCTCCCTTTTCTGGGAAAATATTCGGTCAAAATGGGATTAGAACATTGAACGTTGGGTTCAAAAAGGTAATAAAGTTAATTATTATTATAGACGGGCGGTCGGAGAGGCCCCCTCCGATCAATCGGCTGGCCACGTCAAGCCCTAGCACCTATATGATTTTCCCAACCCTATTGCCCTTATGGCAAGCCCCAACCCTTTTTACCATATGGGTGCTAGAAGGCGGTGGCTGCGGGTCTACATGTCCTGAGAATGACGTTAAACTCTATCTGATGGTGAGGTTCCAGTTTTGGAGGTTTGGGGAATGTGGAGCACCCCTTCATCACCATTGCTCCCTGGTCCACTCTGACCCGGAGTGGTAGTACCTGTTAGGGTCCCATCTATGGGTTAAATAGAAAAATATATTTATAAAAAAACTGTATTATCCATTAAGAATTGATTTATTTAAAAACTTTATCGGCATTAAATGACCCACTGAGGTTGATATGCCGTAAAACAAAAAAAAACAAAACAAATAATTATTATTAGTTGGTTGGCTTAGAGGCCTCCCAATTTGGTACACATATGAACAAACAACTCCGACTAAGGGTGTTAAATACAACAATGGACTTTAATACATGGAGCACGTGGAGAAGCATTTATACAACGAGATACATAAGAAACAACATGGTAGATATATGAGTAACACATATATGAGACAAGATACAAAATGGAAGTATAACAGAGATAAATAAAGGTACATGTAAAAGATATGAAGAGTCCATAAGTCAAAGTCACTTACTGACGTAGTGTCGGGGGATGAAAACCCCCACACAAGAACGGTGTAGACATAAGTGTCTAACCCATGTGTGCTCGTTGAGTCCCGGGGAAGAAAGAGGATTCAAACTTGGTGCTTGCCTGCTTAAATAGTCAGAGCGCCTGGTGGGGAAAACCAGAAACACGAGGGAAGAAAACTCTTCCAGCCAAATAAGGGCAGATAATCCCACAAGGCCTCTGCGACTCGCTTAGTTTTGTCTGCCCGACGATTTCAATCCCACGCTGTGTTTTGTTGTTAAGAAATTATTAGACGTACACAGGTTCTGGTTGAAACAAATAGCAGGACAGACTGGACTCTTTAACCATGGCTAGGTAACCAGTCTAGGAGAAGGAAAACTCTAAATTTAAACCTGCTAAACTCCGCTTAAGAAATTGACCTTGTGTCGCACCCTGCTCGTGCGGAGGGGTTGGTAAATATATATAAGCCACAAAGTAAGTAAATAACGTTGGCGGAGTGGCCTATTGTCGCAATCTGACGGACAGCGAGGGAGTCTATCCCCTTTTCACTAGCGCTAGACCAGGGAGATTGTTTTGCTGAGGTGAAGCGCCACGCCTACCGCCAGCTTCACATGTTACCACACAGATCAGATTACCCAATCATGCGCCAAGTTAGCGGGGACCGGTATCGAACCAGAAACCTTGTGATTCGTAGGCGAGTGGCCTACCAACTGAACTAAACCAGCTCCATAGAGGAAAGCAAAAATAAATGAATGAATAAATAAAACTAATTCTAGAATATACACGTATTTTGTCTTTATTCCCTCTTCTGGTTTATCCAAGAGAATGAGGGTGCGTGACACTTGGCAGTATGTAAACTTGGGTGCTGGTCAGTTTTCTCTGCCTATGTCTAATAGTCGACTATTAACTCTTTCGCGAACAGCTACCGTTCCTGGCAACCCGCCACGGCTTACTGCTCTAAACTCGAACTCCCACTACTCTGTTTATGACTAACATTGACGGTGGGTGGGGAATGTATCCCAGCCCGGTCAGACAGCCCAACCACCCCTTAATTCAGGCCAAAACTACTCTAATCTGTCTAACTTTTGACGGCTTCTTTGAATATATGGGGTCACGATTCCCGGAAAAGAAAACCACTTTTCCTGCGCAGAACGAGAGTACCTTAAATAAACAGATATTCTTGTCTACTAATCTTACTAGTGCCGAAGTATTCAGTTTATTAGGGACATTAAAAAACTGAACCTTTCATCCCCATCGAGATACCACACATCAAACGGAATCCTGGAAAACGGACCGGCTATAAATTTATTTTAGCTCAATTAAGATAAAACTGTAGCACTATGATTTAGTGCTTTTCAGTTTGGTACATTGGCACACATATGATATACAATCTGGGATGATTTGTTTCTGTTTGTAATATAAATTATTTATTTAGAGTAAGGATTTAGTTACAAGGGACATTGTACTAGTTATTGTTAATCTTTTATACCGAAGACTATAAGTCTGGAATTAACTTTGTGCTAGTATTCTGATTGTTCTAGTTTTGCTTATTTCAAACAAGAGAGTAGTCAAGGGTTAGCCAGGTCAAGGAGATGATGGGGGGAATTTTATATATATATATATATATATATATATATATATATATATATATATATACCATACCATAAGCCAAACGAAAAATTAAAATACATAAACACAGGTTCATGCCACCCACCTATAGTATTCAAAAACCTAGTCCACAACATTAGCCGCAGAATCTCAAACCTTTCAGCAAATAAAGAAATATTTGAAAAAGCAGCCCCGTACTACAATGAAGCATTAAAGCAAAGCGGAATTAAGGACCAAATAAAATACATAGATAGCGAAGACTACATACCAACCACAAACAGAAACAGGAAAAAGAAAATAATCTGGTTCACACCACCATATGCACTCAACGTAAGGACAAATATAGGCAAGAAATTCTTAGAACTAGTAAAAAAACATTTCCCACCTAAACATAGATACCACAAAATTTTTAACAAAAACACAGTCAAAATAGGCTATTCTTGTGGACAACCGATGAAGACAATTTTTACAGCCAACATCAAAAGTCAAACGCCTCTGAAGACGAATAACACCGAAAAAGTGTTATTCAGAAACCAATGGTAGGACTGACTTTATAATTATAAATAAATATATATATATATATATATATATATATATATATATATATATATATATATATAGTCCAGTTAAGTTGAGGGGCAGTTGAAGTTGGGCAGTAGAAGTTGAAAGGCAGTCGAGTTCAGTTCAGTTGGCAGTGGAGTTGGTTGAGTTTGCAGAGGGGGGAGTTGGGCAGAGTTGGACTGAGAGCCGAGGCGAGCATTTGGGCTCACTCCCGCCTATTCGACTGGACCCAACGATGATAGAGTAGCAGAATAGAACCACCTGGTGCCATAATCTCTTTCTAACCACTTGGACTATTCACTCTAACCTACCTTGTCCGTCTCTCTTTGTTTGTTGCTGTTGTTTTTCCTTGTGGCATATGGGTGCGTTCCCGGACACGGCATGGGGGTTGACTTTTGACGATGAGACGGCCAGCGATAGAGATCGATCCGGACAGACTGCTATTGCTCGTCAATATTTCCTTAGGACGTTCTGTACGCAACGATTCAGAGTATCGTTCTGGAAGACTGCTATTGGTGGTAATCGATATTTTCCCAGACAACTTGAACAACAGTGGTGAAGCGACACGTCGAAACGACACGACGACGTGCAAACACGAGACGTCATAAAACCAACCAATCTCTTACTTTACTCTGTGTCTATTTCTTTCTTCCGCTCTATGTATCTCTTGACTACCTCCTCATTATATAAAAGGTAGTTTCTCTGGAAAGTAGAGAGAGAGAGAGAGAGAGAGAGAGAGAGAGAGAGAAGAGAGAGAGGAGAGAGAGAGAGAGAGAGAGAGAGAGAGAGTTTGAAAGTTATTTCTATGTTAAATTTCAAAACAGCAAACCCGTAGCTTAAATGAGGTCAAACCTTTTCTTTCTTAGAAAGCTAACAAATGATTTTAAGGTTTTGTCCGGTCGTATTTATTTTATTTTTAAGATTCTATTCGCTTTGCTAACTCTTCTTTTCCCAAATCTCAATTATCTACCCAGAGCTGAATGGGTGACCAAATGGGTCACCCTAGGTGTCATAAAAACACAGCATCAAAAGAAAAGATAAATTCAACCTTTTTTTATGTTTCGGGCCGTTGTCCTCATCTTTATTGTTATAAGTATAAATACAACGTTTCGTCCCTAACCCTAACCCTAACCCTTGCCCCAACCTGGGAAATCATTTTTTGAATAAGATCTTCAAAACTTCTTTGACGCCTGTTTTATCAACAGTCAAACTATTAAAAATAATTTCCCAGTTTGGGTCATTACTATGCTCGGATACACAGGGATCACCTGGGAAGGCCGGAAGATACAGCGGATGAAACGTTGTCTTTATACACACCACAATAAAGATGAGGACAATAGTCCGAAACATCAATATTATTCACATCAAACCTCATCTAAAAAATACATATAAATATTATCGAATCGCTACGGACCTGATACAGTAAACAATGGAAATACGGGAAACACCTGTGAAAGGCCGGAGGATACAGCGGTCGAAACGTTGTGTTTATACACACCACAATTAAGATGAGGACAACAGTCTGAAACATGAAAATTATTCACATCAAACCTCATCTAAAAATTACAGACAAATAAAAATTCAATCTTGCTGAAAATTTATACATTTATAAATACACTAGACAAAACATGACCCATTAGGTCCACCATTCAGTCTGGGTAGATAATTGAGATTAGGGAAAGGGAGTTAGCAAACGAATAGAATTTTTTAAATAAATAAATAAATGAATACAGCCAGACAAAACCTTAAAATCATTTTGTTAGCTTTCTAAGAAAGAAAATGTTTGACCTCATTTAAGCTACGGGTTGCTGGTTGTGAAATTTAACATAGAAATACATTTCAAATTCTCCCTCATCTCTCTCTCTCTCTCTCTCTCCTCTCTCTCTCTCTCTCTCTCTCTCTCTCTCTCTCTCTCTCCTTTCCAGAGAAACTAACTTTATATAACGAGGAGATAGTCAAGAGATACCTAGAGCGGAAGAAAGAAATAGACACAGAGTAAAGTAAGAGATTGGTCGGTTTTTGACTTAATTGCAAATTACGACTAATTAGAACCAATTAAAACAGAATTTTTCCAAACATAATTCAATCCTAAAAGTAAGGAATCATTTTTGTCACTAAACTAAACAGTAAAAAATAGCCATACCCAAATTTGTCGACTGCTAGCTTTTTTAAAAACAAATTAAAATTAATTAAATCTATTATTTAATGTCAAACTTTTGTCTAAATGATAAGTATTAACATAATAACCATCATTAAAAAAAGAAAAATATCATTACATATGCAGTTTATTTTTAAAAGATTTAAAACCATTTGTTTTGGTCAATTTCGACGCGATTCTGTCAATTTTTCAATGGTTTTAGGCGCTTATTTACAATTTTGATGTTAACATTTAGGATGGAAAAAATAATTTAGCAAAAAATCAGGTAATTAACCGATTTTAAATTAATATATAAATATAATATATAAAGCCTGACGTTCAGTTTAAAATGTTATATTTAGATTCTAAAAATAAATATCTACTTAATGCAAACCTTATTTTAGGCGCCAAAAGTAATAAGTTTTGAAAGAAAAACTCGATTGAAAATGTACCCCTCCACCTTTTTAGCAGAAAAACATTGATGTATAATTTTTTCTTTTATAAAATAATAGCCAATTGAATATTATCGAAATGAGTAAAAAAGAAATCTCAAAAAAATTAATTATTTATTATTTTTTTACATTTTATTTTTCGATTTTCGGTACTTATTTTCTCATAGAAAAGCCACCGTAAATTTTTATTTATTTCTATTCATAACTTCGGTCTTTTATCTCATTATTTATACTGTAATAGTATAAAAAATGATCAACTTGCAAAACATTTTACGCCCCCAAACATAAGGGGGTCAAAATTAAGCGACCTGAAAAAAATGATAAAGTTTTGAAATAAAATAAATAATGCATTATAAGATCATTTATGATACATAAACACTGAAAATTTCATTAAAATCGATGATTTCCTGATTTTTGGTAAATTATTTTCTGTAGGGGGCTAAAGTGATTTTGTCAAAAACGCATTTTTAGGCTCCGTTTGCCAGTCCCTATATCATACTGTATTAAGCGTAATAATAGTAACTTGACCAAGAATATTTCTTATATCTATTGGTATATAAAATAAAGATATGAAAACATCACAAAATGCTGTTAAAGTGAAAACATTTTATAACTTCGCTGATATTAAACAATATTTCGATTTTATGAAAATCGTCATCAGAGCTTGTTTATAATCCGTGTTGTTAAGAGCGGAAACGAAAGTCATATGAGTTCAAAACAAAAACCTTGACGTTGCAAAAAAAAAAAAAGTTATACAATAATTTCGAATTTGAGCCACTTCCGCCGCATTTTTCTTGGTCATCAGGTTATGTGTATCTTATTGTAACAGTTTTTTTTTTAAAAAAGGAAGATATAATGACAAGATTTGACACTAGACGAATTCTCTTATTCAAAACGGGATGACTATTAGCCTGTTGACGTTTAGTTTTCAACAGATTTATAGAAAAATAATTTTTATTTGTAAATTAATATTGTAAATTTCGTTTTTGTCTTTCTTATATATAAAGTAAAAAAGTATGAACGGTTGTAAGGTTTTATTTTTATGTTATGGAAAATGTGAAAAATTTAAAATTTGTTCGGAAGTATATAACGAAAAATGTCATGTGAAGGGGATTTTATGGTTTCTGACTACAAGTGTCGCTAAATAAGGGGATATATTTAAAAAAAACCTTGTCTTTGGGGTATGGTTTTATGGGTAAGAATAACGCAAGATTCCATAATTCTACGTAGTGTTCTATCGTGTATGTGGGTTAATATTTTGGCACCTTTAAAGTCAAAGGAATGGTTATGGTCAAAAATGTGTTTAGCTAGGGCGTTGTTTAGAAAACCACGTTTAATATGGTATTTGTGTTTCGATAGACGTTTAGATAAGATATGGAAGTCTCACCTACATATTTTTTGTTACAATTTGAACAATCAATTGTGTCGACTCCAGCTTCAGAATGTGCGTGTTTATGATTATTTTTTATTCTGTAAAAGGTTTTTGACTATTTTTGTGGAGTGAGTGACTGTTTTAATACCTATCTTTTTTAGGTTTCTATTTATTTTTATCTGTGATAGGGTTATTAGGAAGTATGATGTACCTATCAGAGTCGTTATTATTGTTATGTTGTGTTTATTGGGAGATGTAAGTTATTTTTTCTACTATGTATTTTAAATGCCTTTTTTAGCCCGGTGTATGAAATTTATTATCTATTGAAGTCATTGAAGTCACAGACAAAGATTATACAACCAATCACATGACATACAAACTATAGTCAACTCACGCTGAAAGCACCTGTTCCCATTAGATCACAAAGTTAATCACCGATGAGCCTGTCCAATACTTAACCTTATCACTTGGCTATGCAAGCCTACAAAAATATTTCTTCGACATCCAATGATACAAAGAAAACCATTTAAACTCATATATGTATACTTTCAAAACTGCTTTAATAAAATCAAAATCCACACACTACTGTAAATAAACAATGTAGTCTCGGCATAGCTTATACCTAGCGGCTTTTAGTTAAGATAATAAAGTCTTTACGCAACTTTTTTTACTACGGTTAATATTTGTACATATTCTATTACAGCATTGGTTAATAAAAATAGACCATTCATGATGACATTACTTACTAAGGTTCTTCATAATCCTCCAACTTACTAATTTAGCTGATTAACGGAAATAAATGAAATATAACAAAACAGATCCAATTATTGTATAAAGATATCTTGTTAGGGAGAGTTATCTCCCCCTAACGATTCAACCGGATATACTCTCTGACAAGGAGGGAAACAAAGACTGACAAACAGAGAGTCAGGCAGACAAGGACTTGGCCCATGTGATGATCACACGCATGACACACACAGTTGAATTCTATCCAAAACCATCCCACTGTATTCCTTGTCAGTGAGAATAAATAAAACAAATATTGTTATATGTTAAACATATTTCACTGTTTTTATTATCATTTGTTATTCCTACATCTCAGGATATAACATATCTTATGTTTTATAAGATTGACTTCACTCTTGCTGTTGTATATCCTTCTCTTTGGGGTATATAAATAGCGTGAGAGAGTTCTATTGTTTCACACTGGACCCGTCAAAGAACACAAACACTTGTATTTAGGAAAATGTAAGATGAGATGTTTATTTTCCCCGGTTGTGTACAGCTGGTAGTTGTTGGCAGGGTTACGCAACGTGGAGCCTTCGGGAGTTCTTTTCAAGTGATCTCGAACCTGGTCGTCGTCTGTCTATTCGATCTCTACGGGCTTCTTTTATTGTAGTCTGACCCCCGGTGTCACGCCTCTTTGTTCGTGACACCTACGCAGTTTTTTTCTGTAGACACGCCTCTTCGCCCACGCAGGCTGTTTTCATTGGCTATGGGCTACGCCTACAGATTTCTGCACCGAAATCATGTCAAATATTCACCTGCATTTCCAGGTGCAAAAGGTCAGGTCAGGGCCACATCCTGTTTTCGTTTCCAGGCTGCACCTGACCCCCATGCACTTCCTATTCAGCCTGGTCCTTGGGTGCACTGATCAGACAATATATTACACTATTACTTACAAGGAGATGAGAAAGATGGGAGGTATTCTTATAAGAACCCCACATAGATCACCAAAGTTAAGCAGTGATGAGCTTGTCCAATATTTAACTGAGTGACCACTTAAGCAAAAGCTGGTATTGTGACCTGATTCAGGTTTGGAAATTAGAAAAAGAAAGAAAGAAAGAAAAACGGAAATACTTAGAAAATATTTTTTTTTGTCGGCGATCAGAATCTATGGAAAGAAAAAAAAAGAATAAAGGTGATTTTTTTACTGAAACGGTAAAGAGTAGGCATAGATAATATCAGCAATAATATTGACCGCTAGGGTATCTAGTGCAAGGCCAGAAAAAAGTTTTTTTCTCCATTCAGAAAAGATAAATAGCGAAGGTAGATAGGAGACCTATCCTTTTGTTTAGATGTGCTAAAGGCGCCTAGAGGGCTGGACTCGCTGGCCTGTCAAACTTAATGAAAAGATTTTTTTTTTTTAGATAAGAATCAGCCCGGTGGTTAGAATGAAAACCTGTCCTGTGCGCTAAAAGTGTCTGGATAGTTTGACGGTCAAAAGAATAAAAAGATTTTCTTAGATAAAGGTCAAGCGTAGTTTCTCCGGTAAGCTCTTTTGTTTGAAGTGGCCGGAAGAGATGGCGCTTAGATTGTGATGCGGAAGTAAATTTGATTGGCTGGTTAGGACAAAAGATGGAAGTTACTAATATCTTCACGCTGACCGGAAATAAGAATTTCCGATTGAAATATTATTTAAACTGAGACGATCTTGACAAGAAAGCAGAATGAAGCTGAGCGTGCTTGAGAACGGTAGCTAAGAAAGCTTGAAGTGCGAACGTAAAGATCCTGTTACCGACAGATAAACTGACTTCAGCCAACATTGCCGCGTAATGTTATTCCGACCAGAACACATTGAATTGAGGTCCATCACTCCCCCATCTTGAGAAATAATTATTTGTATTCTTGTATTTTTGAATATAAATGTTGTTGATTTTTGAAGAAGAAAAAGAGTCGTTATTTTTTATGTGACCACTAGGCCGCCATTAACCTTGGAAATCAGTATCTATAGCAGATTTCTAGTTGTTTGAGATCTTAGCACAACGTGGGGCATTCGGCTAGACTTTCAGCAAATATAGAGACCCTACAATCCTTGGTTGATGCAGAGAATCCGATCTTGACGGCCAATTTCGGAAATTCTGTGAGCCCTTTAGCTCGGTAGCGACCGACGGGTTATAGCATTATAAGCAACCTAAGTTCTATATTTACCAAAATGACTTGATTTAGCATTAAATGACCCAAAAAGGGTTGATATGCCATAAAACCAAAAAAACTGATTGATATACACATGACTGTGTTACTAATGATAGAGGGTTCACACTAGATCACTGAAGTTAAGCGGTGATGAGCCTGTTCTGTAATAGAAGTGTAAGGTTCAAAGTCATAATTGAACATACAACTCCGACCCATTTCTGAGACAAAACATTTTATATAATACAGCACATGAATAAACAAGATACATAAACTACAAGATAGAATATAATAGTGTACATAAACATACATACATAAAAGTCACTGACAAGATAATATAAAAGTACACATAATATAAAGGTACAGACATGAGACTAAGAATAGTCCATGCTGTATAAATCACTTACAGTGACTAGTAACCGGCGTTGAGGGTCGAGGCCCCAATGAGAAGGGAATGACAATTGTCTAACCCATGTGGGTACCTACGACGAGAGGTAGAAAAGGGGAAGAGAAGTTTAAACCAGGCGCTTAAATACCAGAGGTCCCCTAGTGGGAACAAACGGCAACACAACTCTTCCTGGCAAAGGGAAGATAATCCCCACAGAAGTGACAGTGACTTACGGGAAGTTAAACACGTTCGCTGTCTTGCATGTCAATCTACTCTCTGAGAGCCGTTCACAAAACTGCCATTTTTATGCTACAGACTTATTTGCATAAGATGGCAGCAAGACATTTTAAAAACAGGCGAGTGGACATGGGGGGTGGCAGTTCTCCTACAGGCTTTGCATGCGTGACGTCGAAGGACTTGACACCCTGTTGTAGTCTTTACTTCTTGTGTGTACTGAAGGTTTTGCGTGTTGGTGGGAATTTACAAGATTATCATGGTAGTTCCTTTTTTTTTAAGTAAACCGTACTTATAGATGTTCAACACTTAGATGGGTGACCATCTAAGCAACAACAGGTACTGTAAGCGACCTGATATCAAAATGAATTAATTAGGCATTAGATGACCTGAAAGAGGTTGATATGCCGTAAAATAAAACCAACAAAACATACTGAAATTTAAAAAAAATGAACTAAAAACAAAACCAACCAATCAAATGGAATATATTAACTGCCTTAAAATTCTCTCATTCCAATCAAAAATTTTTATCATTTAGTTCAGTGGTTCTCAACCGGGGTCCATATGGACCCCCGGGGACCATATAATGTTGCATAGCCTTCTTCACTGGCACTAAATCGTATATGTTATATACTGGCATCAAATTCTATATATGTTATATAGCGGCTTTTTCAAACTCACACTGAATCGTATACGTTGCTGGTACACTGCGGGTATGTTAGTAGTCGGCGTAGAGACTCAACACATGGGCATTGTAACAAACCTCAGTTTATTTCTTTACATTCTTTCGTGGTGCATGTGGGTGGCGAGCGTTGACAATGGGCACTACTGCTGCTGGGATGAATAGCGTTGGGGAGGCGGGAGGTAGCTACGTGATGGTTCACAGCTTATCGGCTGTGACCGTGAGTCGGTCACCGCGTTCGCCGTCTCCTCCTGACTCTAACTGACCGCTTGTGGTCTCGACCCTTTGCTTTTGTATTGACGATATGCCTACGCATCTCTACCCTTGATCTGACAACCATCTCCGAACTTACTGGTTCCCATCCTTCCCCTGTTCGCTTTACCGGGAAAAAAGTCCTTTGTTATCTTTGTCGTCCTTTCTTCACTTTGTTTAATCTAACCGGAAATTCATATTTCCGTTTGTACAATATCCAACAATGTTTGCAATAAACCAATTTCAAACAATGCAGAGTCTATATTTATTAAAAAATGTTTAAAAAATCCTTTATTTATTGATTGACCCTCACTGTGTTCTGAATATGATTCTAATCTGCATCTGGTGGTGAGGCTCTAGACCTGAAGATCTGGAGAGTGTAGAAGACCCGTTTATTGTCACTATTCCTAAGTTGACTCTTACTCGGAGTGGTAGTACCTGCCAAAGTCCCATCTATGGATTAAATAGATATGTTTAAAATGATTAGTATTAGTGTATTTTCGGGGTGGACTCTCAGTAATGGTGTATAGACCTCCAGTGCCAATGTGGACTCCAGTTGAGTACCACTGGGCTAAATAGTACCACTATTGTTATTTTACAAGGACAGCTTTGGCATAAAATAAATCATGAAAGTTGATATGCCATTAAACAAAGAAAGCAATCATTTAGAACCCAGTGACAAATCTGTTTCGTTCAGCTTTCGACTTTTAAAATATCCCGTTTCGTTGGTTTGCTGGTTGGTTTGATTTTACGGCATGTCAAGCTTGATTGGGTTATTTTATGATGTTGTTTTATTCATTCTTGGTGGTCTCTGAAAATTTTTCCGTTTGTACAATATCCAACAATAACATTTTTGAGACCCAGGCAAGTAAAATGTATTTAACTATAAAAATACAATGGGATTTTTAAACAACGAATGGCTATGAGGGGTACACCATAGTAAAATAGGATTAAAAGGGGGTCAATAAGTAAAAAAAAGGTTGAGAACCATTGATTTAGTTAGTAGCAGTCAGAACAACTAACCCAATAAATTGATGAATGTTAACTCTTTATTTCAGCCAGGAAAATGTTACGACTTACCACACTTTTTATTCAGTTTACAATTTTGGCTTGATCTAAAAAGTCAGAGAACACATACTCAATCAGAAACAAGATAGGCATCACATCATGGTGTAATGGTTAATATGCTAGTCTTGCAGATCCATTACTACTAAATAGCGAGTTCAATCCTCGCAACCTTTGTTGTATACTTAGATATTATGTCAGGCACAAAACTCTGTTGGATCTTTCAGCCAGGGTAATCCTACAACAATCATACAGTAGTTCTCCGTTGGATCTTTCAGCCAGGGTAACCCTGCGACACACACACGGTAGTTCTCCGTTGGGTCTTTCAGCCAGGGTAACCCTGCAACACACACACGGTAGTTCTCCATTGGATCTTTCAGCCAGGGTAACCCTGCAACACACACACAGTAGTTCTCCATTGGGTCTTTCAGCCAGGGTAACCCTGCAACACACACAGTAGTTCTCTGTTGGGTCTTTCAGCCAGGGTAACCCTGCAACACACACACGGTAGTCTCCATTAGGTCTTTCAGCCAGGGTAACCCTGCAACACACACACGGTAGTTCTCCGTTGGGTCTTTCAGCCAGGGTAACCCTGCAACACACACACAGTAGTTCTCCGTTGGGTCTTTCAGCCAGGGTAACCCTGCAACACACACACAGTAGTTCTCTGTTGTACCGAATCTTTGTTTTGTCACTCTAAGAGACCATCACAAAGGGGGTCAAACACTTTGGTTTTATGTCTGTCAACATTGTTTGTATGCAAATCATAATGTCACCTAATCAACTACCATCTACAATCATCAGGAGGTTGTGTCATAACTGCCTGTCCTCGTATTCAAATTAATCAGAGTTTGTGTCCCGACCAGATGCCGCCTACATATGCAGCACACGTCTCGCTGTCTTGTTGAACGACAAGCTGGCTATTCACCATTGTGGTGTAACGGTTAGCAAGCTAGTCTTGCAGATCCATTACAACCATATAGCCAGTTCCATTCTCACGACCTTGTGTCACATCCTATCCGTGTTGAATGGATTAGGTAAATACCTACAAGTGCCCATCATGATTAGCAAGCTAGTTTCACTGATCTATTTACTACTGAATAGTAAGTTCAATTTTCTTACTGGATAACCCACACTTATGACCTTGTGTCACATCCTACACGTGGTGAACATGTTGGGTAGATAACAATTATGTGCTTTTTTTTTATCCTCGTAAACATTGTCTATTACTTCATATAATTTATTTAAACTAAAAAAGAATACACAAATATAATTCCTTTATTCTTTGGTTTATTCTGATATTCTTTATTTAAATACTAGCAGCAGCTACCCATGTCGCCTGGGTAGAGGGGGATTTTTTTAAAGTTAGTCCTGCAGATCCATCATTTAGATGTTATTTCTTAATTATCTTCACGAATATATATCAAATCTCTATTATTTTTGCTAAAAAACCAAGCCTGGTGATATTTAATGTGTATATATATTTACTTTGTCGTTAATTGTTTTATTTTCAAAGTTCCTCCGGACATACATACACACACAACTGCCCTTTATATATGTATAGATAAATAGATAGATAGAAAACCAAGCCCGGGTGATATTTAATGTGTATATATATTTACTTTGTCGTTAATTGTTTATTTTCAAAGTTTCCTCCGGACATACATACACACAACTGCCCTTTACATATATGTATAGATAAGAACTAGAGAATAAAAAAAAAGTTCCTTATTCTTTCATTCCTTTATTTAAACTAAAAAAGAAAACACAAACATTATTCCTTTATTCTTTGGTTTATTCTGAGATTCTTTATTTAAATAATAAAACAAAGAGAAATATAAGATATAGAATAAAAAAAAAAGTCCCTTATTTTTCATTCTTTTATTCTTTCATTCCTTTATTCTTAAATCACTGAAAAAAAGAACATTGAATAAACGTTTTTATTTTTTTGTAATTTTTTTTGCCTGATTTCTTTTCTCTTTGAAACCATTCGTTGTTATTTAATTGTTCTTTTGTTATTTTTTTTAAAAGAAAATTAATGATTACATTAAAACAGAGCAGATCAGTAAAAAAAAAAAAAAAAAAAGAAAGTTAATCCAAGGTAATCAGTCTCTGCCAAGTAGCATCCCATTAACCATTATAATGCAGAGTCATTCTCATAGATAAAGATGAGGATGGTTCATTTTCACTTGATGGGGGCGTTTACCATCGTAGGAGCTGTTACATTTCCTGATTTGGTCATCATTGAACATCCACTCCATTCTGCAACACCGTTTGCATTCACCTTGAAATCAGGCTAAAAATAAAATTAAAAAATGTTATAACCCAAAAAATTATAATACAAAACAGTTAAATGTATTCTTAAACTCAACAATATTTTTTTATTTCTCAAGGATCATGGTACAGGAGGATTTATATGGTTAAGACATTTACTCTCCACAAGTGCATCTTCATGCAGCATCTTGTTTCTTCCTCCTTCCTTTGGCCATACCTATTATACAAGGAAATAGTATAAAAGTCCAGATTCTTGTGATTAACATCTTGGTGATTGTTGTTCCTAACATTCTAGCTTATAACAAATGATAATACAAAACAGTTAAATGTATTTTTAACTCTTTATCTACCAGAACGCCCCAAACCACCAGATGATCAAAATGCCGGAGCGCATGAAAACGCCAGAGAACATTAGCTCTTAGAAAATGGGGTGCCATTATAATATGTGGCCTACCTTTTTGATTCTGTTATAGTATGTGACCTACTCGGTTTGAATGTGTCCTATCTCAGTAACAATATATTTATACCTCAGCTATGGTTAGCGGAATGAGAACAGGATACCCATTGAGAAACCCTGGTGTAGAGTCCTTGTCAATTTATTAGAGCAAAATATTAAAAAACAAAACCAAACAAAAAAAACTATAGAATAATAATTAACACAGATTAACACCTGTACCTCAGCTATGGTTAGCGGAATGAGAACAGGATACCCCCGTAGATTGAATAAATGGTTGCGTTCAAAGTTCCATGATGGCTCCCAATTAAGACAAGAAGGTTCTCAAGTCGAAAAGAAGGTTCCCAAGTTCAACAAGAAATACCTGAAGAGCGTCGGAGAGCACATCGGGCGAAACATACAGATAACAATAAAGATGAGTGAGGACAATAGTCCCAATTATCCAAATAATACTGATTATCAAGCCTCATTTAGAGAAAAAAAAACAAAAAAAAAAACAAAGCTACATTACCTGCAATTTTTCCCAGATTTTCTTTTTTGGTTTGAGTTCATCATCAGGTTTACCTTCGTAACCCTCAATGAATACCGTTTCTCCTTCAGTGGAATTTTCGGGTGGCGATAAAGGTTCTACTTGACGTGGTTCTGATCTGAAAAATTCAGATTGAAATACTTAGAAGATTCACAACATGAACATACACGACTGATTAGAAGTTTTCTATCTTCTCACTTATGTAAAGGAATTGGGCAGTGGCTTAACCAAATGGCGATGAAAGAATATAAAATAATAAAATAAAAATAACACAAAGAAAACCCGAGACAATAAAAGTGAGGTACTATTATCTGGATTTTACAATGAACTCAAGGAAACTGGAAAAGTCTTGAAGAAACCGCCAATTTGATGATGTGGGTGTCAAGTGGCCTAAGGATGTCCCTCTGTTGCTAGGCAGGTTTCGACCTATGAGCTTTAAGGGTCTGAGACATTGACAGATAGGGATGAGTCTAAACAGCGAGATGAGGTGTGTGTATGCATAGGGATGGGTCTAAACAGAGAGATGTGGAGGAGGGGGTAGAAGAAATCTTAGATGAAGCCAGAACTTTAAGAATTTGAACAAACAGGAACATAAAAAGGTAATTTATGAGGAAGTGTGTCCCGTCTCCTGCCTCAAAAATTGCTACCCGGTGACTATCAAAATAACAACCCCAGCTCATTGTAATTCTTGTATATTTATCGTAATTTGTCGTAATTCCTGTTTAGATATGAAGATGGATATATAGTTTGGAATAGACTGAGATAGAAAGATAGATAAACAAACAAAATAATATAGATAGATATGAACAAATGGAGATAGATATTTTCGACAAGTAAATGTATTGTGGGGGGGGGTCGCATCTTTTTTTTTGTCATAATTTTTGTTTATTTAAACTAAAAACAAGACATTAAACAAACATAAATAAAAGAAAATTTTAGTATTTAAAGTAATATAGATAAATATGAACAAATTGAGATAGATAGATAGATGGATAGTTTTGAATAGCTTGAGCTGGGTAGTTATTTTAATATCACCGGAAATCAATTTTTGAGGCAGGAGACCGGGACGCACTTCCTCATAAATTACCCATAAAAAAATAAAGCCAAAAGAAACAAAGAAAGTAATATGAGTCAAAGTAAAAAAATCATACATAAGTATAAAGGTAGATATTCACATAAAATAGGACATTAGGTTTATAAGTTCAAAGAAATTCACCAATTATTGTCCAATTGTATTGTTACATTATTTGCCAGATTAATAAGAGAAAATAAAAAGGAATTATTTCTTCATTACACATTATGATGAAAGGGAGACAACTCACTAAAGAGTTATGGAACTTTGATTGAATGTTTAAAAAAATTCTAAGCGTTTAAAAAAAATTAACGTACAGCGTCCGAAAGAGACGAAAAGAAAAATTGCCATGAAAACATCGTCTACACGAATCTCTCATCTTCGTATTAATGAAGAGGAATAATAATATGAAATATAATATTCCGAAATAAAAAATAAAAAAAAAAGAAAAAGAAAAGAAATAAATATATATATATATATATATATTATGAAGAATTGAAAAAAAAAAAAAAAAAAGAGACTGAAAACAGATAAGTAAAACTTGAGTTGTTTTCTTAGAAAAACTTCTATTTCTCGTTCTACACATCTTATTATAATGGAGATTGTGAGTTTATCTGTCTGTAACCGAAACTATATTACTATTCAAGTCACAATTCCCATTGTTATTTACATCACATTCTCCATGATTTTATTTATATTTAAACCTGAATTATTAATAAAATTATTTTACATCATAAAGACTGTTGACCATATCTACATACTATAAACATGCAATTGTATTTATATATACAACAAAATAGCGGTTTACAGTGTGAACGGGAAGGTTAATTTGCATATTGATATCAAAAATTTGATTTTAATAAATATATGCTTAGTATTATTGATTTCTAATTGTTTGGTTTTATCTTATTGAATATGAGCAAAAATCTCGGGTATAAATCTTAAAAGAAATCCCTGAACAATAAGAAATAACTGTAATATTATTCTTTACTTCGTATTTTAACTAAAGAGTTAAATTAGGTAAATTTACCAATGTAAGACGGGAGTAACGGAAAATGATGGAAGAGTTAGTTTCAAAGTTGTTCTATTTTTCAATCATACCCCCTCTGTTCCAAATCTTTTTATCTGCATTCTTATTCAGTTTCATTAGCCTTTCTAATTTAATATGATATTTTATTATATCAAAACTTAAATACTTGCACCCGGAGGGTGCATATATTTGCTAGTTTATATAAAATATTATCCATATCGTTATCCATATATATATATATATATATATATATACATATATTGGCAATTCTTAATTCTCCAGCTTTCTATTATTATTTTGATCAAACAGAAAAAAAAATATATATGAATAAATAAATTTAATTATAAAATATATTCTGTTTTTGCATTATTCTCTCTGTCCAAATTTTGATGTAATATTTTTTTCTCTCGATTATTGTTAACCTCTCTGAAGAAATAAAAATCCGGCGTATCACACGCTTAAACACACGAACGTAATAGTACACATGACACAATGGATATAGGTGTTGAGGTAATACAGTTCCAAGTGACAGTTATCTCTGGGCTGCAGGTTCAATCCTGGCCAAGGGCGAAAAAATAACAGAATAATTAACACAACTTAACACTTGTACCTGGTCATGGTTAACAGAATGAGAACAGTCTACTCCCATCATCATCTCATTGGCAATTCAGTCTCGAAAGACTATGATAAAAGTTTGTGTGTGCCTCTGAGGTTGCAGCGCCTCCTGTGACTATGAAGTCCTATGTTTGAGAAACATTCTCGACCACAGATTTTGCATTTGTAGGTTGTCCCTGTAGATGATGATGTTCTGATGCTTTGTTTCCGTTGCTTTCTTATGGACCTCTTAGCTTCATGATGTTGTATCAGGGTGAATTCTGACGTGTACGGGCCTCTATGGAGATTCTGCCGCCACTGAGGGCGGTCTTGAGCCAAATTTTCCCAGCTGGAAGAGACAATGCCAAAGCACCTGAGATCATTTTTGCAGACATCCTTGAATCGCAGTAGGGGGCGACCAATCTGTCTTTTACCAGATGTTAGCTCTCCATACAGAATGTCTTTCGGGATTCGTCCATCATCCATCCGACGTACATGACCCAACCATCGGAGACTACGTTGTCTCAGTAGAGAGTACAGGCTGGGGAGTTGAGCTCTCTCTAGGACTGCTGTGTTAGTGATCAAGTGACTTGTACCTGGTCATGGTTAACAGAATGAGAACAGTCTACCCAATGGATTGAATAACAGGGTTTGGTTCAAAGTTCCATGAAGGCTCCAGATTACAGCATGAAGACACCTGAGTTCGACAAGAAGGTTCCCGAGTTCGAAAAATGCAGCAAATTTATTTTTTTCTAAAAGTTAATTTTGTTTGTTTTGTTTTACGGCATATCAACCTCAGTGGGTCATTTAATGCCGATAAAGTTTTCAAATAAATCAATTCTTAATGGATAATACAATTTTTTTATAAATACATTTTTCTATTTAACCCATAGATGGGACCCTAACAGGTACTACCACTCCGGGTCAGAGTGGACCAGGGAGCAATGGTGATGAAGGGGTGCTCCACATTCCCCAAACCTCCAAAACTGGAACCTCACCATCAGATAGAGTTTAACGTCATTCCCAGGACATGTAGACCCGCAGCCACCGCCTTCTAGCACCCATATGATAAAAAGGGGTTGGGGCTTGCCATAAGGGCAATAGGGTTGGGAAAATTATATAGGTGCTAGGGCTTGACATGACCAGCCGATTGATCGGAGGGGGCCTCTCCGACCGCCCGTCTAGCCCAAGATAGGGCCAAAGTGGAGTATCGCATGTCATGAATTGCTCATCCACCTGGGCTCCATCCTTAAGCATTTACGGGTCGCCACCCACGGCCAACAGGTGGCCCCATTGAGGGAGTCTTACCCCTCTGCAGAGGTGCAGTCGGTGCATTCTAACGCCCCAGCCGACAGGGCAGCTAAAAGTTAAAATGTTAATAATACTTACATAGAGGCACACATAAGCATAGCTTGGGATTCGACTCCTCGCATCTTCTGGGCCTTCAAATTACATAGAAACACACACATCCGACCATCAAGTTCTTCCATTGGGACAAGACCAGCCAAACCACTGACCACTGTACGAGGTGAAGGTTCTCCAAGGTCAACTTTTTCAATGTACAAACTATCGGCATCAGGGTGCTGTAAGATATTCAAAGTAATTTTTATGTATTCAGTTTAGCTCAGTGGAAGTAATACAAGGTATTCATTTGAAAATCATTCATGAGAAGTTTTTATGTACTAGCTTGTGGTTGAAAAGACATGCTGGAAATAATGAGAAGCTAGAAGGGAGGTAGAAGAGACTTCTTATAGAGAAATCCAATGCATTTTGGGTGGTTGGGGATAAAAGCAACCGCTTACTTGAAGAGGAGAGAAACAGGTTATTTAGTGAACAGGCATCAGTGAGAGAAGAAGGAAGTAGGGAGAAGAGAAAAGAAAGAACGAGGTAGGAGAATGGAAAGCAGGAGGAGGATGAGAAAGGAGGGAAATATGGCATGGAGAGGTAAAGAAGGGAAAAGGAAGAAGAAAAAAAAAGATCTTAGAAACCACATAGCTTAAAAGCCACCAAGTGGGGCCATTAAACTCAATGTTGAGTTAAATTCTACAGGGTGGTCCACAAAATACTGAAACATTTTAAAAATTCATAACCTTCTTGCTTTTAATCTAATTTTCAGATATTGTAAAAAAGTAAAAGTAAGTTTATGGGGCAGCCTAAAGTCAGTATCAGCCAGACAGCGAAATCTCCTTTTCAACAGCGCTAGACCAAAGAGATTGTTTTGGGGTCTGAGGTGGAGCGCCACACCTACCATCAGCTCCTCACTTTACCGCACAGATATACATATATACATACACACACATATATATATATATATATATATATATATATTTGGGAATAAGTAAAAAGTAAAGTCAACGGGGCGGCCTAAAGTCGGTAACAGCCAGTCAGCGAGGGAGTCTATCCCCTTTTCAATAGCGCTAGACCAAGGAGATTGTTTTAGCATCTGAGGTGGAGTGCCACAACTACCATCAGCTCCTTACTTTACCGCACAGATCCCTGTGCTACTCATACGCTGAGTTAGCAAGGGCCGGTATCGAAGTACGAACCTTATGGTTACTAGTCTGAGGCTCTAACGACTGAGCTAAACCGGCCTTAATATTATAAATAACCTACGTAAATTGAAAATGTCAAGTTAAAATGTGAAAGAACAAATTAAAATGATAGAAATAAAGGGTTTTTTTTAATAGTATGTTTGAAGCATTGTGCGTATGTTTAATATAAAGATTTTTGAAGGCAATTTACAATGCAATATGTGTTGAAAATTATATTTATTTATTTTTTTTTTTTTTTTTAGAATTTAAAAAAAAAAAAAAGTTAATAAATATAATTTTCAACACATATTGCATTGTCTATTGCCTTCAAAAATCTTTATATTAAAATAATAGAATTTTATAATTCAACTGAGAGGTTTATAATTTCAAAAAAAAAAAATTTTTTAGAGACAGAATAATTTCAAGAAATTCAGAATTCAAATGCCTCCTCCTCCACCATCATTCACCTGTTTTGTCTGCCTGACCTCTTTTTGTGGGGTTATTTAAAGGAATATGTATATTTGAATAAGCTTAAGACATTGCTATGTCTCCAGAATAATATTCATGCAGAGATAAGAGGATTGACACCAAAAACCTTGAGCAAAATTATACAAAGTGCTTGACTTAAGGTGCAACTTTGTATCCATGTAAATAATACATGATAAGTGCTCGAATTAATATGGATAATTATTTATAATCATTTGTATTAGATAGAATTACTTGAAACCATACAACTGTGTGTAAAAGATATTGCATATGTGTAAAGAAATCTTATAAAACAACTACACGAAAATATGTAAATATAGATATTTACCAACCCCTCCACACGAGCAGGATGCGACACAAGGTCAATTTCTTAAGCAGAGTTTAACAGGTTTGAATTCAGAGTTTTCCTTCTCCTAGACCGGTTGCCTAACCAATTACTATTTACCCATAGCTGGAGGGAAAGTAGGATTCATACCTTTCCCAAGGGTATTAGCGCTAAGTGAAATGCAATTACCACGTCCAGGATTTGAACTCAGGGCGACAAGTCTATTTCCCATGACTTTAACCAGTACACCACATGCTTCCTAAATATGTAAATATAAATGTCCAATGAATGCGATTCTCTAACCTCTTCAGATAAAATAACCCTTGACAGGGTTGACATACTGTTAAAATCAATCAATCAATCTGTTAGCACCAAAACACCATCGCCAAAGATGGTAAATTAGTTAAATTCTTCTGATTGGCGGATAGACCATGCCTATTCTTAACAGATGTCGGCAGGAAAAATGAGGGACATGCCATATTTACACTAACACATGTGAGGTTGATGCAGAAAATCTAGCAGTCAAACACAGCATGAAAAGGAGTAAGGCGTAAAGGAGAGTAGCCTCCACATCAAAGAGAGCCAGAAAGAAGGAGAGAAAACAGCAGCCCCAGTAAATATCACCGTTTGTGTGCAGTCAGTGCATCAAAGATTGTCATTCAATGTGTGAGACTACCTGTTCTGCGCTCTGCACCTTCAATGCACGATGTCTAGAACCCCAAACATTGTAACACTCTGCGCTGGCCGTATTTGCACGAGTCAGAAACAGAGTCACAAAAATAAAAACAAACAACAACTACAAGTGTTTGTAAACAAGACGCAGATGGAAGAAGGGTGTGTGTGAGACTTCGCTGTCTATCCAACTGGCTGCTACTGGCTATCCCTACCGGCAACCTTAACACCTCAACGGGCCGAGTTCTAACTGGCTTAGTGCTTGAGTTTAGCTGTATTTATGTCAAATTCCCCTTCCCCAACCATCTTCTCCGGACCACACAGATGGCCAGCACTTAAATTGAATCACAGACTTCTAGTCGTCATTAACCGTTAAAATTAAAGTAATTAAATATTTTTCCAGACACTACGTCTTCAATATGTCGACCATTAATTTTTTCAAAAGAGATTTTCTCATAAAAATCCCTTTTGCTTTTAATACCTGGGTGCCTAAGATATTATCACTTAGTGGCCTAACTTCATGTGGTTGTACAAGTCTCTTAAACTTTACGGCCTAATCTTTTACTTATGCCTGGCTTTAACCTATTCTCTTTTTTATTCATTTATTTATCTATTTATTTATTCTGACCATGTTCGTCTTCAATCATAGTATCACAAATCATTGGACTGCTCAGCCACACGCACAGAAGCAGATAAAACTCTTTTTTTCTTTTTTTTTAAAGCTACACAGTCTTTAGTGGATGGAAAGCTGCCAACAGCTATCTTAAAAGAAAATATTTTTTTAAAATAAAAAAATTCTCTTACCTTTTCCACAGATAAGATTTTTCCAATACGTAAATCAAGACGAGCTGGTGTAATTTCCTCACCAGGTGCAGATTCTAAAAAATAAAATAACAAAAAGTTAAAAATGTTTAAACTCAAACATCATACTCACCTTCACAGGAAGACTGTGACTAGCGTCCAGTCACCAGACAAACAAAAAAATGTAACCGAATACACACTGTACAAACTACCAGAACACAGTTAAGTGTTTGGTATATATGGAAAAAGACATCCACACTAAAACCAGCAGCCAATGAGAATCCTGGGAATGGATTTGGCCAAGATACACAAGTGGAATAGCCCAACCTGCTATTTAAACCACTTATCAGGTAGGTTCTCAGAGCAGACTCAGCTTGCAACACAAGTTGAATATTGGTCACTCAATATGAATCTCTACACCAACTTGATGGAGATATTTATATGTACAGTTTAACTCTTAACATCCTGTTGAGAATTTCCTAAGTCATTAAAAGTTACTTGTTATATTCCTTAAATCAAAGACTTCTAAATATGTTTAATATTACATTTAAACAAAGTCCAGAATCCCATTCCTATAAGGATTTATAAAAAATGGCTAAAAATGTCCTTTTCATATAAAGTTACCTGTTATTTGCCATAAATCAAAGACTTCTAAATATGTTTAATATTACATTTAAACAAAGGTTATCTTTTAGGGTAGATTAGGAAAATGAATGTGACTTCTGGCCGGGTGGAATGAGGTGGTATAGGATGTTAAGAGTTAAGAATACTTTAAGAATTTTAAATATCTTTTCTCTTAAAGTCCGTTATGAGTTATTTCCCTTAAAAACTGGTTATATTTATAAAAAAAAAATATTTTCTTTATTTCATAACAGATTGACTCTGATGATGATCTTATACAGATTGAAATATTGCAATATAAGCCAATAAATACAACATTAATTCATAACATATGTGTTTTTCAAATTTCTTCTCTTATACGTACACACAAACCTCTCATCAACGGACTAATAGGGGGAGAGATTAAGGTGAAACACCAAAACAAAAACTACAAGGCATTTTTCATGCTTCAATTCAAAATAGAAAAACTACAACGCACAAACACACATTTCTCTCCCACCTCCCTCAACCCAGGTCTGCATAAGTAGGATGTGATTCATGGTCAATTTCTTAAGCGGAGTTTAACAGGTTTAAATTCAGTTTTCCTTCTCCTAGACCGGTTGCCTAGCCAAGGTTACAAGGTTAAAGAGCCCAGTCTGCCCTACTATTTGCCCAACTTCCGCAACGAGCCAAATTCTTGAAGCGGAGTTTAACAGGTTTGAATTCAGAGTTTTCCTTCTCCTAGACTGGTTTTCTAAACAAGGTTAAAGATCCCAGCCCACCTCGCTATTTACCCATAACTTGAGGGATAATAGCTTGATGCATACCTTTCCCAAGAGTATTAGTGCTATGTGAAATGCAAACAGCCTTATCCAGAATTTGAATTCAGGTCTTCGAGTACATTTCCTACAACAATAACCATTACACCAGGACTTATAGTGAGGGAAAATATTTTCTGTGGAGTTAACTTTATCTTATTCTAATACTAGAAGCACGGGGGCAGGGGGGGGGGGGGGGGTGTAGTCTCGCAAATGCATTATTACTGAATCGTGTGTTGGTTCCTCACAGGGTGCCTCATTAAAATCCCTATTTAAAAAGAAGACCTTGCATTGATCTGACCTGGTAAGGGCGTAAGAAGAAAAAAAAAATAAATTCACACACTTTAAAAAGATAAATTAATGCCATCTATTTAAAATATTAAATGTTGACGTGACCAAAGAACACGTCTCTTATATTTGTTTGATTTGATCACATACCAAATCTCAAATATCTGCCCAGCAAAATTTTGAGGGGAAAAATGTTTTGAAGAATCTTCAAAGGCAATATTATAAATATATGTTGTATACCCTTTTCTTTACTTCTATTATTCTTCTGCTCATCTTTGGTATCTTACGTTATTCTGCTAGCACCTGGACTTCTATTTCTCTGTTCTTGCTGGTTGGTCGTCCTTGATTCATTTCTTCCTCTAGGTCAGTCTTGCTGCCAAGACATTCATCAACCACAAAACCATATTATCTATTTAAACCTTTATTTACTTAACTAAACATATTTCTCTAACTAACACAACGCGCGTGTGCAAGTGAGCCCCAGCTAAAGCAGACATATCTTCTCTGCCTGACAACCAATCTGGAACTGAGGGCCAACCAGGTCCCAAGTGACTTCACGTATTTTGCAGGCTTTCTGTAATATTCCATGGAAAGTCCCGCCCGTGATATGAAAAGGGGCCATCCTTTCAGAAATGCAGGGGTTTGGTTTGTTTTGTTTTACGGCATATCAACCTCAGTGGGTCATTTAATGTCGATAAAGTTTTGAAATAAATTCATTCTTAATGGATAATTAAAATTTTTTTATAAATACATTTTTCTATTTAACCCATAGATGGGACCCTAACAGGTACTACCACTCCGGGTCAGAGTGGACCAGGGAGCAATGGTGATGAAGGGGTGCTCCACATTCCCCAAACCTCCAAAACTGGAACCTCGCCATCAGATAGAGTTTAACATCATTCCCAGGACATGTAGACCCGCAGCCACCGCCTTCTAGCACCCATATGATAAAAAGGGATTGGGGCATGCCATAAGGGCAATAGGGTTGAGAAAATCATATAGGTGCTAGGGCTTGACGTGACCAGTCGATTGATTGGAGGGGGCCTCTCCGACCACCCGTCTAGCCCAAGATAGGGCCAAAGTGGAGTATTGCATGTCATGAACTGCTCATCCACCTGGGCTCTATCCTTAAGCATCACGGGTCGCCACCCACGGCCAACAGGTGGCCCCATTGGAGGAGTCTTACTCCTCTGCAGAGGTGCATTCTAACGCCCCAGCCGACAGGGCGGAGAAATACAGGGGGTTGACAATAATCTATGCATAGATTATGTAACATATACACTGTAACAGCACAAGAGGTTGTTCCCCTTGATCTGGGTAATGCAAAGCGTCTGTAATAAACACTTGAAAGAAAGTTATTTAAGACACTAAAGATATCATAGTTAATACCAGCGCAGGGGAAGTTAAAGTTTTGGTAAGTGTAATTTTAATTAAGTTTTCCTTTTTCACTACAGATTTCACTTCCTCGTCACTGGAATAATGTTTGCCTCTCAAACCTTCTTTCCTGGGGCCGAAGGGATGATAGTCTGAGGCAAACATTATTCCAGTGACAAGGAAGTGAAATCTGTAGTGAAGAAGTGGCTCAAAGAACAGTCAACAGAATTTTACAGGGGAGGGATACATGCTCTCATTTGAAGGTGGAACATTGCTATTGAGAGAAACGGTGACTATGTGGAGAAGTAGGGATGTGATCCACAGAGGACCAGCTTCATTTTGATGTATGATACATGTTCCTGTGTTGGTAATTATACCTGTCCTAAACAAAAGGGCTTTACTTTTTGACTCACCCTAAATGTGTGTGCATATATATATATATATATATATGTATGTATATATGCATTTTTTTCCGGAATATTAGTGACTCGTTTCTCCAAGGATATAATATGAATAAATTTTAAACTTACTCTTAATTGGAGGATAGGCGGCTGCTGTTAGTTTTTTATTCGCAGAAGTCTCAAATTCTTTCCGGATTGGATCCAACAATTGATTGAGATAAATCTCCATGGCAGCCTTCAAGTCTCCTGGATGCAGCTCCTAGGTGTCGCAGGAAGAAAAAAATGTGAGAATGGAATGGGTCAATAATTACAAAATTATTTTATCTATTAATTAGAAGATATAAGCATTTTGGTGTAGACATTCTAAAACAACAAAAAACAAAAAAAAGCTGTCACATCTTCACATATAAACATACAAACTTAAGTTAAATCCTATTTAACGGACACAAATTCCACCATCGTATGTCACTCCGCCGAAAGAAAAAAAATACTAAAAATCAGGGAATTAACCGAATTTAATGAAATTTTCAGTGTTGATATATTAATGAATAAAAGATATAATGCATTAGTTATTGTATTTAAAAACATTTACATATTTTCAGGTCAATTAACTTTGAACCATGTGTGTTTGTGAATCTGTGTTACTCCTCAAAGATATTAACTGACCTGAAAAAATCTAAGAGTTTTCAAATAAAATAACTGGTGCATTATATCTTTTATTTATTAATATATCAACACTGAAAATTTCATTAAATTCGTTAATTCTTTGAGTTTTAGTATTTTTTTTTCTTTTGGCGGGGTGTCATAGGATCGTGGAATTTATGTCCGTTAAGTAGGATTTAACCCAAACTTAACCTTTTGCCCCTCAAATATCGTGTACGTCAGCTCATAAAATTACACTGACCTGCGTTAAAAAAATTTTTTTTTTCAAATGTCAAAGGTTTATCAAGTGATATATGATCGCAATTTCATGCTGAATTCAAAAATACCATTCATTGTGTTTGGTCAGGTCTGGTTTTTAAGATTTGCTTGAATAAGTTGTACATAATAATCACACTTATTCAAAAGCCTGTAGACTTGTCACAGCTATAATACTGTTCTATACATTTCAAGTAAAGCTTGTATCTTAAAAATTTGATCTGATTAGAAAAAAATGAGTATGATTTTTGGATTTAGTGTTAAAAAAAAAATGCCTTAAAATCAGCTCTTATATATTCGAACTTGAAAAAATCGCAGGCCAGTGTTATAAAAAATTTTTTTTTCAAAATAATTTTCCAATAGAAGTAAACAAGTTTTCCCTAACAATTTTATAATAAACTTAGTAAGTAAAAGTTACTTACCTCTTTGAGAAAGGCTTCTTCCAATTCAGCATAAGTTTTGTAGGTGACATCCCCACCATTTTCGGCAGCCCTTTTTATTTCAAAACCTTTTGCAGAAAAGAAAAAGGAAAGTAGCTATAAAATCATAGGTTGGTTGGATTTTACGGCATGTCAACCCTTGTTGGGTTATTTTATGCTGAAGATGTTTTGTTTTATTCATTCTTGATAGTTATTCAACATAAAAAAAAAATAAAATCTAAATTCAATTTTTTAAAACACATTTTTTTTTTCTATTTAACCCTCCCCCCAACTGGTATTACCCCTCCGGGTCAGAGTGGCCTTGGGAGTAATGGTGATCAAGGGGTACTCCACACTCCCCAGAGTTCCAGAATTGAAACTTCACCATCAGATGCAGTTTAATGTAATACCCAGTACACCTCAGCCACTGCCTTGTAGCACATATATCATAAAGAGTTAGGGTTTGCCATAAGGGCAATAGGGTTGGGACAATCATATAGGTGCTAGGGCTTGACATGACCAGCTGATTGATCAGAGAGGCAGGGGTCTCTCTCCATCCACTCGTCTAGCCTAAATAAGAGCCGAAGTGGAGTGTTGCATGTCATGAACTGCTCAATCACCAGGATTTTGTCCTTAAGCATTACTAGGAATTTTACCCCTCTGCAGAGGTTCAGTCGGCGTATTTTACAGCCCCAGCTGCCAGGATGGTAAGAAAGGTGATTAAATTTGTACTTTCCACCCATAATTTGATTTGTTGGTTTCTTTGTTTAATGGCACATCAACATTTGTGGGTTATTTAATGCCAAAGTCATCCTTGTAGAAGAACAGTAGTACTATATTATCCCCTGAGTGGGCATT
>CM042165.1:862902-952902 GCA_023376005.1 Doryteuthis pealeii
AAGCTCAAAATAATCGATTTAATTATTTAATTCGGTTGTTAAAAAAATTAGCAGCCGATGTTTTGGGTATAGCTAGCCTAAAGGTGATCATGTGAGTTTTTGGTGGTACCTAGTAGAGGGAGAGTAGTTGGATTTCATAACCATTCAACGCGATACATCTAGCGCTAACATGTGAACTATAGTTCGTGCAGGATTTTGTTAAAAGCTCGGTCAGCTCAAGTTTCCTACAAGACTCTACCATTAAACACGCGCTCCAAATCAACGTGGTTATTTTCTTCGGTTCCTGTGTTGGCGTAAAATACAAGGCCAAGTTTTTGCAGAGACAACATTCCAGAGTGCAAGCAGAGTTATCTCCTTGTGTTAACCATGCTTCATCGTTCGTCTGATGTAATATCTTCTTTTCCATCGCGTCTCTTCTGTGTGAGAGTAAGATAGACGTGAGTAGTAGATAATCTTCTCTTCTCTCTTTTTTTTGCCTTAAACGAAATAGATTCTTAATTAAACTCACAAGATACAACATTGATTCTCTATATGTTCAAATAAATCAGTTTGATTTTTTCAAACTTGAATATTATGCTTTTTTAATATTCAATCTTCCAGTCTGTTGAGTTCTCTGTAAAATATAAATATGGTCTCGAAAATAGAAATATGAAAACGTTTTTTGGTAAAATTTTCGTTATTAAGCAATATTATTTAATTAAAATTTTTTTTTTAATAAACCCCTTTAAATTTTTTAGTTTACGGGGTTTTAATTCTTTTTGTTATTGAACTCATTGATCGTTGGGAATCATTTTTTTTATATTTTTAACTTCTGTAGAAACCCGGACATCATCCAACGTGTACTAAAAATTTGCTTTTTTTCTATCTCTAATCAACTTTAGATTACATCGTTTTAAAGTTTGATTTAATCTAAAAAGAAGAAAAAAACAAAAATAAATAACAAGGATTAACTTTGCTAAATTTATAAAATATTTTATTTATTAATTAAATTTAAAAACAACCACGAAAGTGATATTTTATTATTTTTTTCAGTTACCTAAACTTTTTTCATTTCTTTACTTTGATACATTCATTCATGATTTTCTTTTTTCTACAACTGAAGGGTTTCAAATATTAATTATTTTATATTATTAACAATAATTTAACACAGAAATAATACGTAAATTGAATACAATTGATTAATTAATTATTTCAATTGTTTTCGTAAATATTTTATTACCTGAATCTTTTAAAGAACGTTTAATAATCATCATTTATCGTTCTTTTTTAATATATGGATATGAAAAAAATATGAAATAACATTATTAATATGAATTTTCTATACAAAAGTAGTACGCACAGACCGTTATAGCATCTTGAATAAACGGAAATAGATATTTCGACTTTGTTTATTAAAATCTCGTAAAAAAAGGATGTAACAGTGTTGTTACATAAAGAAAATAGTTAATTCAAAGATCAAAATTATCCGATTGGGGAAAATTAATCGTTATCTTAAAAAATACAACCTGCCCGAATTACATGCGAAGGGTAATTTTCAGACGTAAATGACAGAAAAGTTACTAATTATTTCCCTTTTACGATACCCGTAAAAGTATGGAATGAAAATTTTGAATTTTTTTCTAAGAGAAATTGACTGATAAATTCTATTATATTACTTTTTTTATTTTGAATTATTTAAATAAGTTAAATAAATAATTTTTTTTCACGCTAATGTCAGCCTAACAGGAACATCTTTGGTTACTTAGAAGCGTCCTCGTCTCTTTGTAAATACAAATGTCAGCAATGCTCTTCCGTACATTCTAAGGATCACACATTACTATTCAACACAAACATATCAAATTCTTTTAAAAATATATATCGAGCAGGATCGGACAACTTTTAGTTCAACTGAATTCTAAATTCATGGTTTTTAATTCGTGAAAATTTTGATTTTTTTCCACAGGAAAAAAAAAAAATTTAATTTATTTCAACGCAGAAATAAAAATATTTATCACAACAAAAGCATTGAAAGGGCTCGTAAAATTAATTTTCTTAAAAAAATTTTTTTTTTGACAATTAATAGAATATAGTAATATATACATAAGGAAAAAAAAAAGTTTTCAAATATTAATATTTGACATTTTTTTTTTGCACTTTTTATTTCCGATTCATTATTTTTTCTAAAAAAATATATTCGGTTACGCTTATATTCATTTATTGATATGTTATTCAGATCTTATCTTTATAGAAAAGTACCAATTTTTTTTCCACTCATTTTTTTTTTTTCATAAAATAAATAGGGGGGTGATAGACATCGTAAAAAATATTTCTAATATATTTTAGAAAAAAATCATTTCAGATGTATTTACATCCAACTGGTAACTTTTATTTTGGATTTTTCGTGAAAATCGACATTATTGATTTTCATTGATTTTTTAAAAAATCCTCTTATTCGTAAACTTGTTTTTTAGCTACGTTAAATTTCAGTTGATTAACAGTGCAAAATGAAAACATTGTTTTCAATCATAATTTCATTATTTTCATATGCTGTAAAATTTAAAAAATCTACAGGAGTTTTATTTCATAGTTTTTTTCTTTCAGAATGGAAAATTTTCAAGAAAATATTAATTTTTCTCAGTTTCATTGTGGTTAATTAGGGGGGGTAAATTGCAAGGTCAATTGGTGGTACCTACAAAAAAGTAAGTAAAAATAAATTGAACGTTTGACAACAATTAAAATATTAAAAAAAATACATTGTTAGTTTAAACAATTATCCACCTATGTAGAAATGGTAAGGTGCATTGTTATTTTTTAGATAATTAAATAAAAATAGAAAAATAAAATAAATAAATAAATTTGAAAAGAATAAAAATAAAAATTGACTATTTATATTCTGATACATCATTTCATAATTTTTTTTGTATCTCTCACAACCAACTGTATTTGCCATCAATTGACATTTGACAATATCATTTTTAAATACATTTAAAATTGTACACATTCTTAAAGTTTTTTTTGTTCTTTGCAATTTTCACTTAGCAAAATTAATAAATGAATAAAATAATATAATGAATAAATTAATTAATTAAATAAATTGTTATTAATAAATATAAAAATAAAAGAATGATATAAATGAGAATAATAAATAAAAAATGAATGAATAAAATATAAAATGAATAAATTAAATGAACTAATATAAATAAATAAATGAAATAAATAAAATAAATAAAAAATGAAATAATAAAATAATAAAAATGAAATAATAAAAATAATGAATAAATAAAAAAATGAAACTAAATAAAAAAAAAATATAAATTAAATAAAATAAAAAATAAATAAGAAATAAATTAATAATGACTAATGAAATAATAAAAAATAAAATAATAAAATAATAAATTGATGAATAAAATAAAATAAATAAAAAATAAAATAAATTAGAATAAATAAACATGATAATAAAATAGAAATAAATAAATAAGAAATAAATTAGAATGAATAATAAATAAGAAAAAATAGATAATAAAATAGAAAAATAAGATAAAATGATAATTGGAAATATAAAGTAAATGAATTAATAAAATAGATAATCAAATGAATAAATAAATGAGATAAATTAAATAAAAATAATAATAAACGAATAAAATTTCTTCAAAGAAAAAAAACAATCTATTCATATCTATGTGTTATTTTTTAAATGTTTTCTTTTTGTTTTCCCTTTTTAATTTGAGAAAAGACGTTCATGACACATTTGTTTTAAAAATACTTTGAAACCCTATTACCCGATTCTTTTTTCATAGTGATCAAATTATAATAAATAATTTTATTAGTCGGAGTGGGTTCCCTTTCTTGTGTTTCAGGAAATAACTTTTTTTTAAAACAATGTGTATGACGTCTTTTCTCAATTAAAAAGGGAAAACAAAAAGAAACATTTAAAAAATATACACATAGATATGAATAGTTGTTTTTTTTTTCTTTGGAAGAAATTTATTTTCGTTATTTATTTATTTTTATTTAATTTATCTTCATTTATTTTATTTCTATTTTGATTATCTATTTTATTTTAATTCATTTACTTTATATTTCAATTATCGATTTTATCTTTATTTTTTCTATTTTTTATTTATCTATTTTATTCTTATTTATTTATTTCATTTTTAATTTATTTTCTTATTTATTTATTTTCTTATTTATTTATTTCATTTTTTTATTTATCTAATTTATTTTATTTTTTATTTATTTTATTTTTTATTTATCTAATTTATTTTATTTTTTATTTATTTTATTTTTTATTTATTTCATTTATTTCATTTTTAATTTATTTTTTATTTTTTTTATTTATTTTTATTATTTTTTTTTTTATTTATTTCATTTTTTTTATTTATTTCATTTTTTATTTATTTATTTATTTCATTTTTATTTATTTTTTTATTTATTTTATTTATTTATTTATTTCATTTTTTATTTATTTTATTTATTTCATTTTTTTTTATTTCATTTTTTATTTATTTTATTCATTTCATTTTTTATTTATTTATTTCTCATTTATATCATTCATTTTTTATTTTTATTATTTATTTCAATTTATTTTTAATTAATTAATTTATTTCATTATATTTTTTATCTATTTATTAATTTTGCTAAGGTGAAAATTGCAAAGAAAAAAAAACATTTAAGAATGTGTACATTTTTTAAATGTATTTAAAAAAATGATATTGTCAAATGTCAATTGATGGTCAAATACAGTTGGATTGTAGATATACAAAAAAAATTATGAATGAATGTATCAGAGATATAAATAGTCAATTTTTATTTTTATTCTTTTTTCAAATTTATTTTTTATTTATTTTATTTTCTATTTTTATTTATTTATCTAAAAAATAACAATGCACCTTACCATTTCTATCCATAGGTGGATTAATTTGAACTTAACAATGGTATTTTTTTAATATTTTAATTGTGTCAAACGTCAATTTATTTTTACTTACTTTTTTGTAGGTACCACCAATTTGACCCTGTGCAATTTACCCCCCCTACATTTAACACAATGAAACTTGCAGAAAAATTAATATTTTCTTGAAAATTTTTTTCCATTCGAAAGAAAAAACATGAAATAAACTCCTGATGATTTTTTAAATTTTTTATCAGCATATGAAAATAATGAAAATTATGATTGAAAAACAATGTTTTCATTTTTGCACTGTTAAATCAACTGAAATTTAACGTAGCTAAAAACAAGTTACGATAAGAGGATTTTTTAAAAATTCTATGAAAAATCAATTAATGGTCCGATTTTCACGAAAATTTCCATAAATGTTTACCATTGGATGTAAATACATCTGAAATAGTTTTTTTCTAAAATATATTAGGGGAAATATTTTTTTACGATGTCTATCACCCCCCCTATTTTATTTTATGAGATAAAAAAAAATGATGTGGAAAAAAAATTTGGTACTTTTTTTCTATAAAGATAAGAGTCTGAATAACTATATCAATGAAATTGTATAACGTACCGAATTATAGTTTTTTTAGGAAAAAATAATGAAATCGGAAATAAAAAGTGCAAAAAAAAATGTCATAATATTAATATTTGAAAACTTTTTTTTTCTTATGTAATTGGTATGTACTATATTCTATTAAATTGTCAAAAAAAAAAATTTTTTTAAGAAATTAATTTTTACGAGATTTTCAATCTTTTGTGTGATTAAATATTTTATTTTCTGCGTGAAATAAATTAAATTTTTTTTTTCCTGTGGAAAAAATCAAAATTTTCACGGATATTTAAAAACATGAATTTTAGAATTCAGGTGAACTAAAAGTTGGTCCGATCCGTGCTCGATTAATATTTTTAAAAGAATTTGTAATTTTTGTTGTTGAATAGTAATGTGTGATCCTTAGAATGTACGGAAGAGCATTGCTGACATTTGTTTTACAAAGAGACGAGACGCTTCTAAGTAACCAAAGATTGTTCCTGTTAGGCTGACAGTGTTAGCGTGAAAAAAATTATTTTATTTAACTTTTTTAAATAATTAAAATAAAAAGTAAGTATAATAGATTATTTTATCAGTTTTTCTCTTAGAAAAAATATTCAAATTTTCATTCCATACTTTTACGGGTTATCGTAAAAGGGAAATAATTAGTAACTTTTCTGTCTATATTACGGTCTGAAAATTACCCTTTCGCATGTAATTCGGGCAGGTTTGTTTATTTTTTAAGATAACGATGTAATTTTCCCCAATCGGATAATTTGATCTTTGAATTAACTATTTTTCTTTGTAACAACACTGTACGATCTTTTTTTTACGAGATTTTTGATAAACAAAGTTCGGAAATATCTATTTCCGTTTTATTCAAGATGGCATAAACGGTCTGGTGGTACCTACTTTTTGTAATTAGGAAAATTCATTATTAATTTAATTGTTTTTTTCATATTTTTTTCATATCTATTATATTAAAAAAAAGAACGATAAATGATGATTATTAAACGTTCTTTAAAAGATCAGGTAATAAAATATTTACGAAAAAATTGAAATTAATAATTATCAATTGTATTCAATTGTACGTATTATTTCTGTGTTAAATTATTGTTAATTAATATAAAATAATTTTAATTGTAAATTTCAGTTGTAGAAAAAGAAATCATGAATGAATGTATCAAAAGTAAAGAAAGTGAAAAAGTTTAGGTAACTGAAAAAATAATAAAATATCACTTTCGTTGGTTGTTTTTAAATTTAATAATAAATAAGAAATTTATTTTATTTTAGCAAATGTTTAATCCTTGTTTATTTTTTGTTTTTTTCTTCTTTTTAGATTAAAATCTAAACTTAAAACGATGTAATTCTAAGTTGATTAAAAAAAGCAAATTTTTTAGTTACACGTTGGATGATGTCGGTTTTCGTACAGAAGTTAAAAATATAAAAAAATGATTTCCCAACGATCATAGTTCAATAACAAAGAATTAAAACCGTAAACTAAATAAATTTAGGGGGTTTAATTAAAAAAAAAATTTTAATTAAATAATATTGCTTTAATTTAACGAATTTTACCAAAACGTTTCATTATTTCTTATTTTTCGAGACCATATTTTATTTTTACAGGAACTCAACAGACTGGGAAGATTTGAATATTAAAAAAGCATAATATCAAGTTTGAAAGAAATCAAACTGATTTATTTGAACATATAGAGAATCAATGTGTATCATTGGAGTTTTAATAAATATTTTTTCATTCGTTTTAAGGCAAAAAAAAGAGAGAGAGAAGATATCTACTACTCACGTCTTATTTATTACTCCACACAGAGAGACGTCGATTGAAAAGAAGATATTACATCAGACGACGATGAAGCATGGTTAACACAAGGGAGATAACTCTGCTTTCACTTCTGGAATGTCGTCTGCGAAAGAACTTGCCTTGTATTTTACGCCAACCACAGGAACCGAAGAAAGATAACCACGTTGATTTGGAGGCGCGTGGTTTAATGGTTAGAGTCGTAGGAAATGGACTCGTGGACCCGAGTTCAAATCCTGCACGAAGCTATAGTTCACATAGCGCTAATATCCTTGGGAATGGTATGAATCCAACTACTCTCCCTCTACTAGGTACCACCAAAATACGTCACATGATCAGTTTAGGCTAGCTATACCCAAACATCGGCTGCTAATGTTTTTTAAAACCGAATTAAAATTAATTAAATCGATTATTTGAGCTCAAACTTTTGTCTAAATCGATAAGTAGTAACATAATGACCATCAATAAAAAAGCAAAATAATATTACACATTTAATTCATTTTTAATACATTTAAAACGATTTGTTGGTCAATTTCAATTGCATTCGGCCATAAATGCTCTTTATAACTGGTGTGTTTACAAAATTAATGTAACATTAGCGATTTTAAAAAATTTACCAAAAATCAGGTAATTATCCGATTTTAATGAAATTTTCAGTATATATTTATCAATTAATTATTTTATTTCAAAACTTTAATTAAGTATTTCTGCTATGAAAAATTAATATATAGAATTCCTTTAAAATATGAAAATCCTGATGTTAAGTTTAAAATGTTATATTTTTAGATTCTAGAAATAAATATCTATTTAATGCAAACCTTATTTTAGGTGCAAAAAGTAATAAGTTTTGAAGAAAAACTCTATTGAAAATTTAGCCCTCCCCCCCCTCCTTGAGCAGAAATAATATCGATGTATAATGTTTTCTTTTAGAAGATAATACCCAATTAAATAATTATCGAAATGAGTAAAAAAGAAATCTCCAAAAATTACTTAAAAAATTTTTTTTTTAGATTTCATTTTTCAATTTTCGGTACTTATTTTCTCATAGAATATCCCCCTGAAAAATTTTTTTTTTCTATTCATAACTTCGGTCTTTTATCTTTTTATTTATACTGTAATTAGTATCGAATACTGACCAACTCGCCGAGATTTTACGCCCCCAAAATAAGTGGGGGTTCAAAATTAAGTGACCTGAAAAAAATCAGAAAGTTTTGAAATAAAATAAATAATGCCTTATAAAGTTCATTCATTGATAAATCAACACTAAAAATTTCATTAAAATCCAATAATTCCTTGATTTTTGGTAAATTATTTTCGGTAGGGGGAGGAGCTTAATTCATTTTGTCAAAAACGGATTTTAGGTCAATTTTGGGTATACCTAGTTTAGGCCATACTTAAGGAAGAAACATAAATATTCTTGAACTTTTTTTTTTAGTCCCCCCCCCCCAAAAAAAAAGAGTTGTTACAAAGAAAAACAGTTAATTCAAAGGTCAAATTATCCAACTGGGGAAAAATTACTCACTGTTATCTTGAAAAATAAGTAAAAAAGTTTCTTTATTAATACTTTTTAGCAGAATTCTGTATTCATGGTTCTTTTACTAAAAAGCTCTCACATCGAAACTTATAAAAATCTTCTGATATAATTATTCAGACTTATTTTTATAGAAAAAAAGTAAAAATCGTTTTTTGTCAGTTCATTTTGTCATATTTGATAAATTAGAATTGGGGTGGGGTAGACCTCATAAAAATATTTCCCCAATATATTTTAGGAAAAAACTATTTCAAACATATTTTCATCAAAAGGTAAGTAATTATGGAAATCTTTGTGTAAATTGGACCATTGATTTTTCATAGAATTTTAAAAAGAGCCTCTAGTCATAACTTGTTTTTGGCTACATTTAATTTCAATTGATTTAACAGGGCAAAAATGTAAACATTGTTTTTCGTTTATAATTTTCATTATTTCCATAAGCTGAAAAATCTTTTTTTTAGATCATCAGGAGTTTTTTTTTTAATGTTTCTTCTTTCAAATGGACAGAAAATGTTCAAGATAATATTAACCTTTATGCAAGTTTCATTGTGTTAAATATGGGGGGGGGGGGTTTTAAATTTCACAGGGAAAATTGGTGGTACCTACCCTTCACCTATGAGTAAATAGTAGGGCAGACTGGGTTCTCTAACCTTGGTTATGCAACCAGACTAGGAGAAGGAAAACTCTGAATTCAAACTTGTTAAACTCTGCTTGGGTTGGCCACTACTAGAATAGGCTCAGTCCTAATTAGTGATCTATTTCAATAAATTCTTTTTAATAATTTTTTTTTCTTTTACATATCTTCAATTTTTTATGTAATCTGACTTTTAATTTTAGTTTAAGTTAAATACACCAGAAGATCGTTTTTCTCTGCCTTTGAGACTACAGATCTGGTCATGTTGATTATAGGTTAAAATCAGTGAACATCTGATTTAACAACGAATAGGATGGTCCAAAAGTCTTGTCACCCCCACATATTGTTTTAATTTTCATTATTTTCTGGTTGGTTGGTTGAGGTTATTTTATGCCCAAGACATTTTGTTTTATTCATTCTTGATGGTATTCAATTGTTTTCTTTTTAACTCAATTTTTTTCAAACACATTTTTGAACTCATTTTTTCTATTCAACCCATAGATGGGACCCTTATAGGTACTACCACTCCGTGTCAGTGGATCTGGGAGTAATGGGGATAAAAATATATACAAAATTCTGTATATGCATGTTAGAGTTCTCAATTTTGGTTGAATCCTATCAAGGAAACACTTTATATCATCCACCTATATATATATATATATATATATATAAGTAAAGAAATAACAAAAGACTTAGAGATTTAGCAATATAGTCTATTTCAGGGAGCTTATTTCTAAGCTCCCTGAAATAGACTATAATGCTAAATCTCTAAGTCTTTTGTTATTTCTTTACTTATATATTTGCTCTGTGACTCTAACATTAAGAGCACACATTGAGCTCTCAGACTGCGACAGGTTTTTTAAAATAAAACTCTTGTGTCGTAAGGAAGATTTCTTCTCTGGACTTTTGGATTATATATATATATATATATATATATATATATATATAATATATATGTGAAGAAAGGAAGTGAATCCAACGGTATGTAATATATCAAGAAAAATGAAAAAACACAGGTTTAAATGGGTTAAGTGGTGAGTTTATTGGCCGATGCTGCAGTGTTTCGATCTATTAATTAGATCATCTTCAGGGCATAAGATAAGGAATTATTTATCACAGAATAATGAGAAAAGCAAGTGGTAATCCTGTCATTCAGTCTGTTTAAAAAATTTCTGAAGTTTGAAAAAAGGACGGTTTTGAAATATGACATCAAATATTCTATTTTATGGCGTGAGTATGTGGCGCTGTAAGTGTGTGTATTGAAAGGAAACATTGTGCATTTTTTCAACCTTGAGTTTCACTTCTGCTGTCGTTTATTGCAACAGAAAAAATTTATACACACACACACACAACCACATACCTAAAAAAATGCACAATGTTTCCTTTCAATACACACACTTACAGTGCCACATACTCACGCCATAAAATAGAATATTTGATGTCATATTTCAAAACCGTCTCCTTTTTCAAACTTTTTAAACAGACTGAATGACAAGGATTACCACTCGCTTTTCTCATTATTCTGTGATAAATAATTCCTTATCTTATGCCCTGAAGATGATCTAATTAATAGATCGAAACACTGCAGCGTCGGCCAATAAACTCACCACTTAACCCATTTAAACCTGTGTTTTTTCATTTTTATTGATATATTACATATATATATATATATATATATGTGTGTGTGTGTGTGTGTGTGTGTGTGTGTGTGATAGTTATAAAAATAAATGTACTGTTTTTTTTTTAAGCATGAGTGAGTGTTACAATTAGTAATCCAAAAGGATTAATACTAAAGAAATATAGTTGACTTACCAATTTCGTCTGGATCTATTGTGGGTTAAATTGAAATTTATATAGTATCTAATCAGTCACTGGCTACCAGTTCAGAAAGTATGGTAACTAATCTTGAAAAAAAAATGTTTTGTACCAACTCCTCCACACAAGCAGGATGTGACACAAGGTCAATTTCTTCAGTGGAGTTTAATCAGGTTTGAACTTTGAGTTTTTATTTTCCCATGCTGGTTGCCTAATCAAGGTTAAAGAGCCAAGTCTGTCCTACTATTTACCCATAGATGGAAGGAAAATAGTTAGATATAATAAATATAAGGTGTTTGTTTTGACCATTGGCACAGTTATAATTTAGACATGTGCAAGAATGTCGGCAAAACAACTCAAAAGAAGAACAAGGACCTGAAACAACTCACATATTATTTCTATATTCTCTTACCCTCTTCATATTGGATTGTCTATTTCTCTCTGCATTCCATCTGAGTTCCTATTTAACCAGGAACACAGAGACATATTTTGGTGTACACATAATTTTATTTCCCTGTGTAGAATTCAAAATCCAATGGGATATTCCCTCACAAGTTCACAGGACCATGTAGAATTTTGTATTAGATGACCAGTATACAGCTGTATTTGAAGTTGAATCTGGTCTGGCCATCAGAGTGTTGGTAGGTGGGTTATATACAGGTTTGGGTTGTTCCACTATGTACTTTGGCCAAGCTCATTCCCTGGATTCTGGTTGGCTGCTGGTTTTCAGTGTAGACACTTTGATTCATAAATACCCAACACATGGCTATGCTCTGGGAGTTAGTACAGTGTCTGTATTTGGTTACAGCCTGTCAACCCCTTTTTTCTGGTAACTGGATGCTAGCTGCAGCCTTCCTGTGAAGGTGAGTATGATATGTTGATTCTACACCCTGATACATTCCTAACCATGCATGCACAGGAAAATCAGCAACAGAGACGGTATGCATTTGCCTACAATGGGCACTAACCTAACTCCCCTAACTTCTATTTTCCCAAGACTCATCCGATCATGTGACTCCTGTTGCTGCCATTTTGGGGTGATTCAAATTCCCTTATGGCATGGTTTCTCTTGTGTCATAAACTACAAATTCTTCAGTTTGCTAAATACTAGTTGCAATTACAATGCACTAGTGCTATTGAAAAATGTCGTCATCATCATCATCATCATCATGTTGTGTTAGCAGCACAGATATCTATGACAATCTCTCACCAACCGCCTCTATCATTCATTGCCTCTGGCAGGTCCTCCTCACAGCATCCAGTATCTGCACAGAACTGGTCAATGTAAGTCTTTACTGGACATATAATATATATGTGTGGTGTAATGGTTAGAATCGCAGGAAATGGATTTATCGACCCAAGTTCAAATCTAGAAAGAGGCTGTTTGCATTTCACATAACGATAATACCATTAGGAAAGGTATGTATCCAACTTCTCTCCCTCCAACTATGGGTAAATAGTAGGACAGACAGGGCTCTTTAACCTTGGTATGGCAAACAGTCGAGGAGAAAGAAAAACACTGAATTGAAACCTGTTAAACTCCACTTAATAAATTGACCTTGTGCCACATTCTGCTCGTGCAGAGGGGTTGGTAAATATATATAAGTCTTACAATTATTTTCTTAAATAAACATTAAAATAGAAATAATCGAATGGAAGAGACAGAAGTTTTTTTTTTTTTAAATGTCACTATTGCCACCCACCACATTTTGAAAACAAAATGGACGACCTAAATTTTCACTTGATTTTGTATTTGTTAGTCTGTACTAAAATTAGAATTAGTCTACACAATAAAACTATGTCATTGCAACCTTCATCATTAGAATACAAATGAAATCAAACGTTTGATGGATAAATGTTGAAAGTTTAGCTTTGATGTTAGCGCTCAGTAATGTAAGGGAGATAACTTTGAATTTCTTTATCGGTACAGCATTTGGGAAATAAGTAAGTTAAGTTGACGGAGTAGCCTATTGTCGGTATAAACCAGACAGCGAGGGAGTCTATCCCCTTTTCATTCGGGCAAGACCAAGGAGATTGTTTTTGCGTCTGAGGTGGAGCGCCACACCTACCATCAGCTCCTCACCTACCATCAGCTTCACAGATCCTTGTGCTATTCATACACTGAGTTCTACCGACTGAGATAAACCGGCCCTATATATATATATATATATATATATATATAGGGTGTTCCAAAATAATGTATACATTCTTTGAACTGTTATGATATAACTTATTCAATTTATGTATTTTGACTTGTAAATAAGATTGATACAAGTTAATACAAGATTAATATTTAAAGAGAGTATACATTATTTTGGGACACCCTGTGTGTGTGTGTGTGTGTGTGTGTGTGTGTGTGTGTGTGTGTGTGTTTGTGTGTGTATGTGTGTGTGTGATATTAAGCATTCCTTCTGTCCCTTGAGTGTTAGTGTACCAGCATTAGGAAGAACAAAGTGTTTATGATTTTTACAGATCTTTATTTGTCTTCTGTGCCCTTGAGTCTTTGATCCAGTATACACACATCGCATGCAAATGATTCTTTGCAAAATTCGTGTTTGTTCAGTTCATGATTTCTATAAACATGAATTCATTTCATTTAAACTTACAAAAAACAAAAAACGAAAAAAAAAGATAAGTCCGAATAGAAATCTGTAATTTAAAGGGAGAGAAATTTTTGTTTGTTTATCTTATTATTTCCCTTTGATAATAAAACCAGTTTTGTCGGTACGCTAACTGTATCCCATTGGGGTGGCAAGAGGTTTTGTGTTTTAGGTTAAAAATGTGGCTGTAGTTATTCTTGGTGCGTGTTCCTAGGGTTTTCTTATAACCCCCTCTTATTTGGTGATCATGCTGAAAAGGAAGGAATTAAAGGAACGAAGAGAAAAAGACAAAGACAGAAGGTGGTTTTATGATTTAGGCTTTATTCATGGGTCATAGCCACCTGGTGGCAAGAGAATTTCTCCCTGGCCAGTAGTGGTGTCTTCTCCTAGACAAGGCCTAAGTTTGAATGGCCGAGAGATTCTCTTTGGGGGTTGGGAGTGGGTCCTTTTTCCTGCACATGCATGGAGGGTTCTTCCGATGAAGGCTCATGGGAGTTTATTATTTTTTTATTTAATTCAATTTTAATTTTATTTTAATCCCCACAATCCCCTGTAGACCTTCCTAAAAAAAGGAGAGTGTCCTGGATATGACTCTAACCTGCATCTGATGGTGAGGTTCCTATTCTGGAGATCTGGGGAATGTAGTGTACCTCTTCATTGCCATTACTCTCAGGTCCACCCTGACCTGAAGTGGTAGTACCTGTTAGGGCTCCATTTATAGATCAAATATCTATATTTAAAAAATATTCACATTCGATAAAACTGTGGACACACAAAAAAAAGGAAAGCTTAGAACACCTGTACAAAAATTTAAATATGAATGTATAATGAACATGATTCACTAACCTCTAGGCATAAAATTACCCTAGATGGGTTGATATGCCGTTCAATCAGTCGAATGATTATTTAAAAAAAAGCTACTAATGCCGAATATCCTGCTGAGGAAATGTTGGCAGTTATGTACCAAAAAAAAAGAAGAAAACACTATTAAGTAAAAACATTAAAAAAAACCACCAGCATAGGAAAGACCAACACACACAAATGTTATTTAACTTATGAGCAGTTATGAATTATGAACGTACCTGTAGTCAGATTTTTTAATTAGGTACCATTAAATTAAAATGATGGGGTCCATGGAAAGTTACCCATAGTTATAATAATAATAATTATAATGAAATTTATTGTGCACAGTGCTCAGGTTCACCACAACTCATCAAATTCTCATGTCAAGTACACAGAATAATGTAGTGTCAGGAACATGAACAGTTTACAGTAGTAATATGCATGTATGTGTGCGCGTGTGTGCATATGTATGTGGAGAGCGGCATCAGGTATAGCGTCGGCGGACCACAGGAAGCATGGAGGCTTTGAAAGACTCGGTGCCTCGGCAGCCTACAACAGACGCTGGCAGTTTATTCCATGTCTCCGCAATTCTGAGCATGAAAAAATGTTTCCGAAATTCACGTGAGCAGTGCTGTTTTCTGACTTTGTAGGCATGCCCACGTGTGTTGGAAAGATGGAGATCAAAAAGGTTTTAGTTAGTTAGTCAAATGCAAGCCGGGATTGTATCAGAGAGGATGTCTCTTAGAGTTCTAATATAATGGAATCTTCCGCGTACCTCAGCAGTATTGGTGGTGCTAGCCACTATTTAAGTCACACCCCTAGCAAGAATCGAACTCGCTATTTACTCGTAATGGATATCCGAGACTAGCTGTCTAACCATTACACCACGATGAGGCCAATTGTGTCCATTTCATTTTCAAGCATATCTAAATATCTTGCCCAGAAGACTGCTTTTTTGTAAACTTAAATTTTGTTTTTTCTATTACAATTATTATATTTTATTTCGTATTTCAAATAATGAATAGAATGCAATGTATACAAGGATAAACTGTTGGTCGAAATACATGTCGGCATCCCAATAAATAATAATAATTAGCCACAGATCACACAGTATGGGACATGTGAAGGACTCTCCTTATAATACTCCCGTGATCGACCACTTGGTATAACTGGTCATTACAATATAACAGTGTAGCGTTTGTTTGTATTCGCCTGATGGAGTTGTCTGCCCCTTTTAGTTTGATGATGCCCGCTAGGGCAACAGTATTTAAGCGCCGGTTTCAAACACCTTCGCTCTCTTTATTGGTTTCAGCAACTACGAGCCACATGGGGTAGATTCTATCTAAACCCTCTCGTGGGGCTCCGCCCCCTTTACATTACTGTAAGTCCTCACAGCATGGACTATTCCTAGTCTCATGTCTGTACTCTTTTATGTTATATCTGTATCATTCCTGAATGTGTCTTATCTTTATTTGTGTACCACTTTTTATATGTACTCTTTATTGTAACGTTGTATCTACTGTTATCCATGTGCTGTGTAATTAAATGTTTGTCTATTAACCTTTGTCGGAGTTATTTGTATCCAAAATATGTATAACCATGCACCAACGTTATAACAGGTTCACAACTCATCTGTGGTGGAATCATGAGCAGGGTTGAAAATAAAAGCTTGATCAAGAAATAATGTTGTATACCTCTTTCCTTACTTTCTTACTTCTATTCTTCTAGCGTCTCTTCTAGCATCTGGACTTTGTCTTGGGGACTTCATGTCTGGTCTTCCATTGGGGATTTCTCTTTATCAAAAGCCCTGTGTCATTGGTAGTTTTTAGATAATAACACAAGACTTCGATTTACTTAGATCATATTTTATTCGGAAATCCCCACCAGACTACCTGCGCAGATTGAGTCGGAGTGTGCATAACACGACTTACCACCATTGTGGTTTTTGGCCAACTGCCTAAACAAATCTCTTTCTAATCTAAACCAGAAGAGATCATATTTTATTCTCGAAATCCCCACCAGACTACCTGCGCAGATCAAGTCGGAGCATGCAATACACGACTCACCACCGTCGTGGTTTCTGTCTGACTGATTAAAATCTATTTCTAATCTAAACCGGAAGAGGGTCTCCTCCACCGATTCTCACGGTATCCACCGGAAAGGATCAGGATGAGGTCAAGCCTTGGCACTCATCCTTCAATGGGCTGCAACTTATAACAGCCATTTTGATTTCTACACTACTGTACATAAATATTAAGAATCTAATAATTATGTAACACCCATAGCTGGACGGATGAGGGAGCACATACCTTTCCCAAGGGTATTAATCCAAAAGTGAACATAATAGCACATCTGAAGTTCAAACTCACTTACTACAATGTCGCAGTCCAGCATGTTAGCCACTATACCATGGGGACCTCCAACATTCTTGGTGGGTGGGCAGAGGGCACCTGTATGGATACAACAGTGACTGACCAACAAAACACCTACATCAATCAACTCTAAGGAGATGCTTGTGGTGTAATGGTTATCGTCAAAGAAAATGGATGCGGTAACACGAGTTCAAATCCTGGATGAGGCTGGTTGCATTTCATATGGCACTAATGCTCTTGGGAAAGGTATGAATCCAACTATTCTCCCCTCCAACTATGAGTAAATAGTAGGGCGGACTAGGCTCTTCAAATTTGGTACAGTAACTGGTCTAGGAGAAGGAAAACCTGGTAAACTCTGCATAAAAATTGACCTTGTGTCACATCCTGCTCGTATGGAGGAGTTGGTAAATACATACATCAATCAGCTCAGCATAGATTTGTAACATTACGGGGTCGTTCGTCGTCACGTTACCAAATCGATAGATGTAACGTTATTGGTTTTTCATACGATGCTACCAATAACAACAATAACGTAGCGGTAGTGTTTCACGCGTAAACTTTCTGGGGTTTGTTTACAACTCCACGCAGAATCTCTAGTAGTCAGCCTTCGAGCCCCAAAATTCTTCCACACACTTGGTCAAGGGAGTATCACCTTACGCGGGCCGCATGCCTCTCGTATGAGTATCAAGTTTCACGACCGTGGGTTTTTAGTCACGGTCAATTTGGCTTTCTCCACGGGTGTCTAGTGGTCGTCCCTCTCTGTTTGTTTGGGTAGAGATTCCATTCATAAAAAGATAATACCGTATTTGTTTTTTTCAGAAGTTTATTATAATAAAAACTTCACTGCAATTTTTGAGAGAGAGAGAGTCCCTAATAATCTCTGTCTTAACAAGAGGTGTATTTTAACTGGATTTAACTTTGGGTTTAGTTCTTCATAAACTTCTCAGCGACAAGCTTTTCTTAACAGTAACAGGCCTTCCCTTATCATCTTCAGCGACAACAGTCTACTAAACTCCGTACGGCCTCGACTAACCCTCAATCACTGTCTCTCCGGCCGACTGTGTCCTCGCTCTCACTCTCCTAACTGACTGACTGGCTATCTCCTGATGGGTTTCTTAAATACTATCTCAAAGTAATTTTCCAGAAAGATCTTTTTTTTGGAATCATCTAGTTCTTTCTCGAAATAATAGAATATTCTATTCCTTCGAATCACTCTGGTCAAATAGAGTTCACGGCCTCTAAGATCAAAGGACCATTTGTCGTCCAAAAGACTGGATTTTCCTTAAACGTAGACATAGCATCACCAAACTCTCATTTAAGTTTTTTATTTCTTTTTCGGTGATTCTTCAAAGGCCACCCAAGGTAACAGAGGATCAGGAATACATTTTTGTTTTAAGGTTTCTCCGAGTCTGGCACAAGGCCACAAATATAGGTGCTGGGACGGCCATTATGTAACAGATTCTCAATGCTGTGTGGAGGACCTGCCAGGGATCATGGCCAATAGGAATGGTCATGGGTATCCATGCCATCAGCATAACCTCATGATGATGATAATGATGATGATGATATTCATTTATTTTTTACTAAAAATTAGTCACATAATTAATAAGTAGCCTAGTAATTATATATAGTAAGTGTAATAGGTTAATGGAAAAAAACACAGGAAAAATGATTGACACATTTTAACCCTGTGTTGATCTCTCTTCCGTTTCGCCAAAGAGAACCATTTGAAAGTAGCTAGGAAAGTCAGTTTTTATCTGGGTGACTGGACAAGTATGGACTCTGTTGGAGATGATAGGAAGAGGAGGTAGTTTAGTGCTAATGAAAGTAGAGTATGGTAGGGAGAAATTAGGTCAACATTCTTTGGTTGGATTTGGTGAGAATTTTTTATTCTTTGAGTGGAGGGGGAGGGGAAGTAAGGAATTTTGTTGGGGAGATAGGGTAAGAAGGTGGTTTGGTGTTAGAGGAGTAGAGTATGGTAGGGAGAAATTAGGTCAACATTCTTTGGTTGGATAGAATCTTTGATTCTTTGAGTTGATGGGAAGGAGGAGGAGAAACAGGATGAAATGGGACAACAGAGTCCATACTTTTGATCTTTTCTCCCACACTATCCATGATAGATTTCCTCTGACCAAACAAATCCTCACAAACTCTTCCCTTCCTCCTGACTTTATCACCAAACTCACCCCCTTCCACTCACTTTCTCTTCTATAAATACAAATGTATGTTGCACTGATACTTTAATAAACGGCTGAGGAAGTCCTGCTCAATGCAGAACAAAATATATCTCCTAAAATCTCCTACATATACTTGTTTGAGTTTTGCTCTTTTTGTCCACTTTTTCCTTTATTCTTTACTATATATATATATATATATATATATATATATAAGATTTTTGGATATATATATATATATATATATACATAAGTTTTTGGGATGTTTGTTTATTTATAAATATATATATATATATATATATATATATATATAAGTAATTGGTAATGTGCTTGAAGCATTGTTAAGTATGTTATAATATATTAATAATTTGAAAGCAATTACAATGCACATAAAAAATAAAAACAAAAAGATGTTATTTTTGTCTTATCGATTTAAAATAACATCTTTTTGTTTTTATTTTTTATGTGCATTGTAATTGCTTTCAAATTATTAATATATTATAATATATATATATATATATATATATATATATATATATATATATACAGGTGTATATATATATATATATATATATATATATATATACACACACACACACACACAACAGCTTTTGCTGGTATTTAGATATGAGTTGACATAATTAAAAAAAATATAATTGAAAAAACACACACACACACACACACACACACATATACACATGCACACACACACACACATATATATACACACACACAAATATATATATACACACACACACAGATATATATCTTCACAATATCTATTATATGCACTAATAAATTTATGTGACAAACCACTTTCTTTTGTTGTCGTTCCCAATGTGGGAAATTGTTTTCTGTCTTTCTGAATTTGTTTATCTATCTTGTATTATAAACTCTTATTCTATTTCTCTTTTGTGAATAGACAATAAAAATTCCTTTGTTATTAGATATATTCAATTTTGGTTCCTCCCAAAGTTGCTGGCTTTTTTTGTTTCTTTTTTCTTTTTTTTTCCTCACTCTGTTAAATGATTTAATGAAGATAATCAGACGCTTCATTTTGAATATATTAACCACTTGGTTAAAAAACAAAAAACAAAACCCCCCAAAACAGAAAAAAACTACCACCCAACAGTTTGAATAATTCAAATTGTACACATGATTGTTGGTTGGTTGGTTGGTTGGATTTTATGACATGTCAACCCTTGTTGGGTTATTTTATGCTAAAGACATTTTGTTTTATTCATTCTTGATGGTTGGTTGGCTGGTTGGTTGGTTGAATTTTATGACATGTCAATCCTTGTTGCGTTATTCTATGCTGAAGACATTTTGTTTTATTCATTCTTGATAATACTCTAACAAGTATTACCAGATTGGGTCAGGGTGGACCTGGGAGTAATGGCAATGAAGGGGTACTCTACATTTCCCAGAGTTCCAGAATTAGAACTTCACCACTAGATGCAATTTAACATCATACACAGGACACACCCATAGCTGGAGAGAGAATAGTTGAATGTATATGTTTCACAAGGGTATTATATTATATTGTATGATACTGTATGTAGCATATTACAGAAACCTTTTGAAAACAAACATGTAATTGTTTAATAGGCTAACAAAAGTATGTGTCCCCTGGGTGCAAGTATTTAAGTTTTAATGTAATAATAAAATATCATATTAAATTAGAAAGGCTAATGAAACTAAATAAGAATGCAGATAAAAAGATTTGAAACATAGGGGTGTATAATCGAAAAATAAAACAACTGAAGCTTACTCTTCCATCACTTTTTTCATTGCTAAATTTTCCTAATTTAACTATTTAGTTAAAATAGTAAAATACCTCACACACATTTTGTATATCACACGTTACATGCTGTATATTGCACGTCAATGTTTGTTGAATACAGCGTTTTGTCTAAAAGCCTTGTGTTGCGTTTTTCTTACCTGTTGCTTTTATCATTATCTTGTCTACGTATTTGCCATAACATTTGATGTTCTGTTGTGTATTATTCACTCTTTTTGAGTTTTCACATCAGCGTTAGCAGATGGTCTTTCACTGGAGTCTGAGTGACAGCAAGTCTCCTCAGATCTCCAGGACTCTTCTGAGTATTCTGGCAGATTGCAGCAGTGCAGTATTCTGGATGGTCTCAATCTTTTCTCTGATATCCAGATTTTCAAATCCCTTTTCTCTCTTTTCCCTTTTCCAATCCCTTTGGGACCATTCCAAGTGCACCAACTACAATTGGTATCACTTTGACTTTCATATTCCATAACTTTTTCAGTTCTCTGGCTGTTGTATACCCTTTCTTACTTCTTACTTCTAGTCGTATCTTCTTCTGGCCGGCTTTGCTTCTGATCGTCTATCATCTATCTTGGTCTGGAATCTTCTAAGGTCTGGACTTTCTTGGGGACTTCAGGTCTGGTCTTCTATGGGGATTTCTCATTATCAGAAGCCCTGTGTCATTGTTAGTTTTTAGATAATAAACACAAGACTTCGATTTACTTTTGATCTTATATTATTGTTAATCCCCAAACCAGACGTCTGCACAGATCCTTACATCCTACGAGCTCGGCTTCTAACTTCTAACTGACTCAAACTTACTATCTAAACCGGAAGACAGGGTCTTCTATGCCTTCCAGTTTTCACGATTTATCCCGGAAGGCAAGGTGAGAGTAAGGTCAAGTGCCGTCACTCACTCTCAAGGCCATCAGCTGCACTAATCGCCATTATGTTTCTACACTACCTTATATAAGTATTAGGATCCAATAATTATAAATTTGTCCATTTGTTCATTTTCCAGCTTCATGTGATCTGCTGGAACTGCAAAATCCACCAGTTGACAAGTTCTTTCTTTTTAGTTAATCAGCACTAGGGCTGGTCTTCTTGCTGTATTTTACTCCTTGTTAGTTTTTCAGACCAGTGTTAGCTAGTAGTTTTGCACTGGAGTCTGAATGATAGCAAGTCTCTTCAGATCTCCAGGACTTACTAAATATTCTAAACAATCTTGGATGGTCTCAATTCTTCCTCTGATTTCCCAATTCCTCCAGACATTTTCCCCCAAGCCCTTGGAGACTATTCCAAGAAAACCAATTATAAATTATATATATATTTACCAAACCCCTCCGCACGAGCAGGATGTGACACAAGGTCAATTTCTTAGGCTGAGTTTAACAGGTTTAAATTCAGAGTTTTCCTTCTCCTAGACTGGTTACCTAGCCAAGGTTAAAGAATCCAGTCTACCCTACTATTTACCCATAGCTGGAGGGAGAGTAGGATTCATACCTTTCCCAAGGGTATTAGCGCAAAGTGAAATGCAATTACCACATCCAGGATTTGAACTCGGGGCGACGAGTCCATTTCCCATGACTATAACCATTACACCACGCGCTTCCTACAATTACAAATGATATAACCTTCACCTCCAAGTTCCACAGTTTTTTCCATTCCCTGGCATAGTCCAGATATTTATCTATCTTTTTGTTTTCATTCATTTTCACTCAGTGATCTGTGATGGCAAAATACACTAGATAACACATTCTCTTCTTGTTAATTATAAGAATATTTACGGGTTTCGAAGGAGCTCTTATTTCTCCGTAGTTGTAGGCAAATTGTCGGACAAAGAAGGAACAAACACGAAAGTAAATGCAGACACTTGTATTGAGAAAAATTCCATAAATGTTTTTGCAAATTTTATTGGTATTTGCTACCAGACTTATATGGGAGTTAAGCAGAGTTCTTAGAGCAGTGGTGATAACAGGGGTATTCTGTTCGTTGGTAGGAAATGTTGACAAGACGCTTCGTCTCGGTAGTTTCTCGCCCTTCAGTAAGTGTGCTATTGTACCCGCCTTTTAATGTATGCTGATACAATGCCTTAGAAGTGAGCTGGTTGTAGAATTCTGTGATAAGTGGGCCCTGTTTTGGGCTTGGTGATGAGAGATTTAGTTTTTATGTCTATCCTCCAGTAACTGCTTTGCAATAAGTGAAGTTTTTGGTTTTGGCACCAACATACGATGTTGGCGATTCGCCCCCTAGTGGCAGGGGGAGATAATTAACTATGGAATTTCCAATAATTAATGCTAGGTCTGGTCTCCTGGCTGGGATTGGATGATTCGTCAGTATCTCAATCACTAGGACAGATTCCAGTTTGTGCATTTACCATTTAGTGTTACATAATTATTGGACCCCTAATACTTTTTTAAGGTATTGTAGAAATCATAATGGCGATTAGTGCAGCTGATGGCCTTGAGAGTGAGGGACAATGCTTGACCCCACTCTCACCTTGCTTTCCGGGGATAAATCGTGAGAACCAGAAGGCATAGAAAACCCGGTTCCGGTTTAAGGATATAGTAAGTTTGAGTCAGTTAGCAAGTAGGAGCTCGAAGGTGTAAGTCGCATTTCTATGTGCATCCTGTCATCTGCGCAGATTGTCTGGGTTGGGGATTTGGAAATAAAGTAACATCAACGTAAATCGAAGTCTTGTGTTTATTACCTAAAAACTAACAATGACACAAGGCTTCTGATAACGAGGAATCCTCATAGAGGACCAGACCGGAATCCCCAAGAAAGTCAACACCAGACACTAGACTAGACCAAGATGATAGACGATCAGAATAGCAAAGCCGGCCAGAAGAAAATACGACTAGAAGAAAGAAGTGAAGAAGGCTATACAACATTATATGCTGATTTGGTACTGTGAGAACGTCAGTATATAACATTAGTAGCATGATCAAAACTTAATTTCTTGCACAGTTCCCATTGGATCACCTTCCCAATCAGCCGTGCCTTGTCTTGTACTTTTTTTAAAAGCTAGTTTGCTGCATTTGGTTATTATCTGATTAACCATGGAGCTGTGTGGTGTAATGGTTACCATTGTAAGAAATGAACATGGTGAGATGAGTTCAAAATCCTGGACGAGGCTGTTTGCATTTCACATAGTGCTAATACCCTTCGGGAAGGTATAAATCCTAGCTATGGGTAAATAGTAGGGAGAAGGGAAGACAGGGATGTTTAACCTTGGTTAGGCAACCAGTCTAGGAGAAGAAAAGTGAATTCAAACCTGTTAAACTCTGCTTAAGAAATTGACTTGTGTTACATTCTGCTCCTGCGGAAGGCTGAATATATATATATATTATATATATAATATATATATATATATTGGGAGAATATGTGCTTAATTGAAGTCAAACCTAATTTTTGAAAGTTAATTCATTAATAATTAATTAGGCGGGATTTACCTATTTAAATGTAAGGCTAATTTGACAGACAGGTTTCGATCACACAACGGGGCGGTCTTCGTATCTATAGCTCTGCTGATGAGGCCTAATTGATTGATTTTTTCGATTTGTTTAGCCTTACATTTAAATAGGTAAATCCCGCCTAATTAATTATTAATGAATTAACTTGCAAAATTAGGTTTGACTTCAATTAAGCACATATTCTCCAAATATTGTCGGCTGGAAATAGCCATATTCACAAACATCGTCTGTTTGTTTACTTCTCATATATATATATATATATATATATATAGTATATATTATATTAATATTTTTTGCTTGAAGGCAATTACAATGCGCATATCGCATAAAATTTGATATTATAGAGATAATAATGACAAGTGAATTTCGCAAAGAATTACTCGGTGTGTTAGAACATCGTTACAGACTGTTCTCAACTTTATTAAGTCTCATCATGATGTAATACTAACGATTTCCCTCCGACAGAAATCGAAACCGGGACTTCAGCAGGATAGTCAGAAACTATACTGCTTCAGCCACGATACAGCACGGAGAATTCCTGCAAAATTAACCTCTCAATGATGCTGAGATGTCTCTCACATATGAGGCAAGGGGGGCACTGAGTGAACAATAACAAACCCGGGCTTATGCTCTTTGGCGAAGGAAATAAGATTTTTGGATGTTTGTTTATTTTAGAAGACATTGTTGAATAAGAGTATTATTAATATTTATATTTTTTGCTTGAAGGCAATTACAATGCGCATATCGCATAGATAGAATAGATAGATAGATATTAACCCTTTTGTGTCTGTCTCCACACCCCCTAACTTTTGCTATTCGTAGCGTCTTATCTACTTTTGCTTTAATATAGTTTGTTCTTAGGAGATGGTTTTGTGCGAATTATGAGGGATTTCAGTTTCTCTTGAGGTTTCACTTTCTTAGCCATGTTCAGGTCTTTTCATGAGCTAGATTGTTACTTGAAGTATCCATATAGTTGTTTTATTCCCATTTTTTGTTGTTGTTTCTTGTTATTAATAATAAATAATAATAAATAGAAGAGGTTGCACATGAAAAGCTTGGACATGGTTAAGAAAGGGAAACCTCAAAAAGAAACAGAATCATAATAATTGCTGCACAAAATAATGCCATAAGGACAAACTACATCAAAGCGAAAATTGATAAGACCCAACAAAAATAGAAATGTATGACTTTGCGGTAATAGACGATGAGACTGTAAACTATATACTCTGCGAATGTTAGCAAACTAGCACAACGAGAATAACAAAACTAGACATGATTGGGTTGGGAAGGTGATCCACTGGAATTATGCAAAAAAGTTAAATTTGACCAATACAACAAATGGTATATGCATAAACACAGAATCTGTTCTTGGAGCGAAACGCATTAAAATTCTCTGGGACTTTGAATAAAAGGATCACCTTATCCCAGCAAGAAGACAGACCTAGTGGTGATAAACAAAAAGAAAAACTTGGTACTGGTGGATTATTGCAGTGCAGCAGATCACAGGGTGAAGCTAAAGGAAAATGAAAAAAATGGACAAATATCTGGACCTTGCCAGAGAACTGAAAAGTTATGGAACATGAAAGTGAAAGTGATACCAATTGTAGTTGGTGCACTTGGAACAGTCCCAACAAGGATTGGAATAGGTCTGGAATGTTTGGAAATCAGAGTATTGTGTTAGTATAATACTCAATTCTAAGACTAACAACAACAAGAATGGAATTAATATTTCCTTAATTCAAACAATATATTTGCCAGGCATGAAACACAAACAACAATATAAAGTCCTTCCTGTATATATAAGTTGAGTTTTAAGGGATCTTACCGCGCGCGTTGGAGAAGAGTTATTAGGTGGGTTCTGGAGCCCTGAATTCGTTGCCTCGTGGCACCGCTGGCGGATTCTGTCTGACTCTTTTTGGATATTGCGCCAAAACTCTCTGGCTATCACGTGATTGGTAAATCCAATCACAGAGCCTTCCCTCAATTCATCTATATACAGGAATAACCATTTTTACTGACCACACAAGAGGAAGGATTGAAACCATTCAGAACACTGCACTGCTGCAATCTGCCAGAATACTCAGAAGAGTCCTGGAGACCTGAGGAGACTTGCTGTCACTCAGACTCCAGTGAAGGCCATCAGCTAACACTGATGTGAAAAACTCAAAGGAGTAAATAATAATAATAATAATAATAATAATATACATTATATTTCTTTTGGCTTTTAAGCTTTAGGGTTCATTTATATTATAAACAAAAACAGTTCCTATTATAAAGGAATGTATTTAGGTACATCAAAATGTGTACGTTCTTTCACTGACTTAATTTGTTCAAGACAGCCAATATTTCAAATGCTTAAAAAAAATGGGGGAAAAAATCACTAAATGCGAACATTATAAACCTGGTGTGCATCCATACTTGCAAAAAGTGGGTCACTAATACACATTCCCTTCTTCTCTTTCTTTTCTCTCGATGACGCGGAAGTTAAGGAATCGACGTTGGTGAATCTAGGTTTAGGGGTTCACTATTTTGCTCTTTATTTTGTTAAGATTTTTATTTTATTTTTGACTTTTAGGTAAGATGAATAAATAGATAGATAAATTGAATACGTTGCTATAATTAAACGACTGATATAACGTAGTAATCTGTCTGTTTTTTTTTTTTCTTTCTATTTTTTAATCAAACAAACATCCGTCTCCTGTTGCTTTTTAACACAGAGAATCTTTTGTTTTGTTGCATTTGGTGTTGTTTTTTTTTTTTTTTTTTTTTTTTTTTCAGAACCTACGTTGTTTGTCGGAAAATGCGACCATGGGCCCGTGAAAATACTTATCACCCACGCCAGTGTATAAACACAAACTGGTTTTAGGAGGAACATAAATGATATTGTTAATGAAAAACAATGTGTTATTTATCAAGTAAAAAATAGAGAGATGTATTGTATTCAATGTTTTTAATTTTTAATTTTATTTCTACTACTTGTCATAAACAATCCCACATTCACAAACAAAATGATATTCTTTGAGTCAAATCGTCACACAAATGCTCGTGGGTTTCAACCAGAAAAAGAAAAAAAACATTACAATTTTTTGTGTTTATTATTTATTTATTTAAAATAAAACCACTTTTTAATAATTATCTAGTAATTTTCCAAAATGCAGTAATTATTACAGTAAAAAATTTCTCATAGAAGAGCAACCGTAAAAAATTTTTTTTTCGTTTCTATTTCATAACTTCGGTCTTTTATCTCTTTATTTATACTGTAATTAGCATCAGGTAGAGACCAACTCGAAACCAATTTTTACGCCCCCAGCATAAGGGGGGGGGGGGTCAAAATTAAGTGACCTGAAAAAAATGAGAAAGTTTTGAAATAAAATAAATAATGCATTATAAGATCGTTCTTCCGATAAATAAACACTGAAAATTTCATTAAAATCGCGATAATTCCTGATTTTTTGGTAATTATTTTCTGTAGGGGGGCTAAAGCGAGGCACCGATATGTATCTAGCCGGTCTTGGCAAAGTCATTGGTCAAAAATGACTTTGAGGCTCTGTTTGCCAGTCCCTATTATTACTGTAGTTACTACAGTAATAATAATAATTGAATAATATTTAATAATAATTGAATAATATTTACTTACTACATACTACACGTGTATGTAGTAAATATTATTCAATTGTATTAAATTGTAAAATGTAGAAATCATTCCTGAAGTTGTATGTAGTAATTATTGTAGTATATATGAGACATTAAAGTAATAGTTTAAGACTTAAACTATTACTAAGTAATAGTTTAAAACTTAAACTATTTACTAATTAATATTAAGTATGAATATTAATGTTTCATAATTACTCAAATAAATAATTAAGTATGCATATTTAATATTTAACTCATAGATTCATAGAAGAGACATTTAATATTCAATATTAAATGTTCTAGTTTTTTTTACTCCTTGGGTGAACTTAAAAAACTTAACAAACCAATGTTTTAAAACTGAACTGTTTTTTCTTTTTTTTTTGTCATTCACTGATTGTGCAATACTTTAATTTTATCGGTAATTAAAAGAAGTGAAAGAAGACAAGCAGACAAGAAAAGAAAAAAGAAAGAAAAAGAAGATTTGTGAATGGGGAACATTCATTCATCAAACATTGATTCCGATTTTACAACGATAGTTTGTAGAACAACTGTTTGTACTTATTTGTTCTGTTAGAAAAGGCTCAGACTAAGTTGTCGACATTTAACTAAGCTTTAGCAGTTTGTGTGAGGAGAGAAGGCCAGATGTATGGGGGACACCAGTGAGAATCGAACTCGCTAACCATTGTACCACACGAATGTGCCCGGGTTGGATCAAATGGTTGGAAAATCTTTTAACACACACACACACACACACACACACACACAAGTTGTACTCTTAGCTTAGTTTATGCAGTTAAACTTTAGCTCAAGGTCAAAAATATGGGGGACCCAGTGGAGAATGAGACACTCAGAACACTTCATGTGGTGTAATGGTTGGAAGTATAGATTAACAGACCATTGTTAGTGAGTTCGATTGTCACTAGGCGCCCGTATTCTGGCCTTGTGCCATATAAACTAGCTTAGTAAATAACTGATATACAAGTCGTTAAGATCATTTTTTAAGTAATGTTTTCAACAACATTAACACACACACCGCACACTACATACATAATACATACAATACATACATACGCAGCACGCACGCACGCACGCGGTAGACTATGAACCAGGGCGAAATGTTTACCATAGTTCTACCGGACAGGTAATTGTGGAATATGAAATGAAGTCCAATGTATATATTTTTAATTTCAGTCTATACTGAAATAAACTGAAATTACTATTTGCTGGTAATTTTGCGAGTATTTAACGATATTTCTTCAGAGTAAAAACAAAACAACAAAAAAAAAACACACACGACAATAAAACAGTCCACCTTTACAGTTCTGGGGGTCAAAAACGTGTGTAACTGAATCACTACGCAAGCAACTTTAAATATATACAGCATCAATTAATACTGTCGTTTTATTCTTTTTTTTTAAACTTCTAATGACATTATACGTATTAAAGTTTGTTTTTCCTAGAGTTTGCAATGATTTTTATTCAAAATATTAATCCCAGTTGAAAATTAAAAAAATATACATTCGACTTCATTTCATTCATATGCCATAACATCTGTCCAGTAGCTATGGTAAAAAAATTACGCTCCTGAATTCACCATCCTACCAATATTAGTTATATGGCATCAAGTATTCCAATCGAATAAAAATAATTTATCATCCAATAATAACTTAAATAGATCTATTTGCCCCATAGATGGGACCCTAACAGTTGCCACGGGTCAAGTCAATCAGGAGTAATAGTAATGAACGGGTATTCTACAACTACCAATATCTCCAGAACACATGACGCACGTATAGAACTGGAGCTCACACATGCATACATAGGACACCACTTTTTGGGTGGGGTTGGACTATTACCCATGACAGGGGATACAGTCAGGTACAGCTTAGCCTTGTTCAGGTGCTTATAGTATTGCCGTAAAAAAAAAAAATCGGTGACTATCGCATAATCATGCGTCCCTACAGGTTCATGCCCTAAAAAACAACAACAAACAAAAAAACGCTACGAGTGGTTGCCGCGCCTGAAATCCAACCCGTGCTACTTATGAATTAATGTAGTAGATTGTTTATTTATTTCGAAACTCGGAAGCTATTTATTTAAAATGTGACAGTTCTTTTGAATTAAAATAAAATTGAAATACGAAAAAGATATTTTGGATAGGGTGGGTAAAATATTACATTCTACTTGTCGATAAAAAAAACTGGGGGGTGGCTTACTTCTAACCGCTTCAAACCACTAAAAAAGTTATTTGTCGTAAAACCCTTTCAAACCGGCTAAAAAAAATTCTAGATAGGGGGGAATATTACCATTTACCTTGTGAGAAAAAACTGGGGGGGAGGTGTAAAATTTTGCTCTCATATCGCCATTAAATTTTTCGGGAAAATAAATCCTTCAAACATTTTAGGGAGTTCATCGACGGGTGTTTCAGTCACTAGCTAGCGGGGTTTCGTTATTTATGTTTGTTTAGGCAGGACGTATTATGCGCTATACCACAAAGTGAACTGACAATAGTAGAAAATCTCTCTTGCTTATTTATTTATTATTTAACATCGGGAGCGGACTCCGACCTGTACTGTCGTGGAAGGGAATTAAAACCCATTCTTTGGTCTCTCCTTTCTCCATACTTCCTTCACTCTGTCATATATTTAGCGCTTTTACCGAGCCTGGGCGTCAAAAAGACACAAGAAAAAAAAGAAAAAAAAAAACGAAAAAGAAAGGAAAAAGAAAGAAAAAAAAATCATATCATTATTAATTATGTGTGTGTGTGTGGGTGTGTTGTGTGTGTGTGTGTATGTTTGTGGTGTGATGCTATTGTTGTGTGGAGAGTGAGCACTAGCAATAACGGATTATTGATAGAAAAGACATAAGCTTCTCGTCTGTTATGTGAATATTCTTGAGCTTTTTATTTGTTTTAAGCCCTCCTATCAAGAGACCTCGTCGTGATTGTCCACAATAAGGCACTTCATCCCTACTAGTGACTCCAGCACATCGAGCATTCTTTTCTCTACCCCATTATATTAACCTACAACCAAGCGGTGCGATGATAAGAAGTAGGATAGCGGACCATTAAGCCCCTCACATCTGCCGTGTCAAATTTACCCCCCCCTCAGTTTAAACGATCGAAAACTTGAAAAAGGTATTAAATCGACTGTTAGTTGATTTTCATTGATCTTCTCTTTAAAAAAGCTCTATCGTAACTTGTTTTTGGGCTACGTTAAATTACAACTGATAAGCGGTTGCGCAAAATCTAACATTGGTGTCGTTTATAATTTTTCATTATTATCCCTACCCTACGGCTGAATTTTAAAAAAAATCATATAGATTTTTTTTAAATGTTTCTTCTTCGAATTGTCCAAAATGTTTCAAAGTTACATTAACCCTTTTATTCAAGCTTTCATTGTAGTTTGCGGGGCTTGACAGATGTGGGGTCCGTAGAGTCCCTATACATTGTTAGTAGGTGATTTTGTCCATGATTATTCTCCGATCTCTATGCGTAGGATTAACTTTAGAATGTAATAACCCTCTTTTAAGACACGTAAGTTTAAAGAGTTCGATTCTCACTGAGTGCCGTACTTCATGACTGTGTCGAAACAAGTCAAACTATATGTATATTATGTATATCTATATTGTTTGTGCGTATGAGTGATGTTAGAGATACAAAGCAATCCTTTTACGGGTCACTGCAAGATGATTGGCAAAAGGCCATAACACTTGGAAGAGGTATAGGAATTGCTAAATAAACTAAGCTCCTTGTAAAAATAAAATAAACTCTGACTAACTGGGAAAGCGCATTGAGAGAACTACTGGAGAATGTCATGTGGATGTGGCTTTGTACAGTTTTAGAAGAATCGATGTAACAATTTTGGAAAGGGATACACTGTGCATACTGAGAGAACATGGAGTTGCTAAATGTCAGATATGTGGTCGAATTATTGCTTTCCTAGGCATATGCAATCAATAGGAATCTCGCATAAGGGACAGTCTATGGCAAATCAAGGAACAAATCAATGTATGTCTTGTGCAATCTAGGTAAAAAGTCTGTAAGTCAAGGCTTCCTGGTTTAAAAGTGATATTGGATAGAATGCAATAAGCATAAACATTTTATTCATTGATACATTGGAGAGAACGTGCTTCTATGCACTATTTGTCATTCAAATCTATTGTGGATCTGCCAGCGGGTTAGTGGAGTCATTTGAGGGCTCATGAGAGGAAAGGTTGCTGGTTGTGGTGGGTTAGATTGTGAGATGGTAGTGATTGTAATAAATATATCATATATTGCTAATGTATATACCAACAACCTTCCGCCTTTACTGGGCGAGGATGTGACACAAAGTCATTTTTAAAAGTAAGTTTAACAGGTTTTATTCAGTTTCTCTTCTCCAGGAGTAGTAAATTAAGAGGAATTACATAGTTAATACTCCAGGTTTCAGGCTTTTGTGTAATGCGTATTTTATATTCAGATGATCTGAAGAAATGCACTATTACAATCCTTCAAGCCTGGAACGCCCTGTCAGTGGGGCGTTAGAATGCCCGACTGCCCTCTGAGAGGGGTAGACTCCCCCAATGTGGGCCACCTTGGTTGGCCGTCGGGTGGCGACCCGTGAATGCTTAAGGATAGAACCAGGTGGATGAGCAGATTCATGACATGCAATTTATTTGAACCTAATTTTGGGCTGACGGGGGTCCGGAGAGGCCCTTACCGTCAATCGCTGGTCCGTTCAGGCCTAGCACACTTATGTTTTCCTAACCCTATTTGGCGCTTATGCCAGCTCCCAACCCTTTTTATCAATATGGGTGCTAGAAGGCGGTGGGCTGCGGGTCTACATGTCCTGGGAATGACATTTAACTCCTATCTGATGGTGAGGTTCGAGGTTTTGGAGGATTTGGGGAATGTGACCATCCTTCATCAATTGGCGCTCCCTGGTCAATCTGATCAGGAGTGGTAGTACCTGTTAGGGTTCCCATTAATGGGTTAGATAGAAAATGTATTTATAAAAAATTGCTATTATCCATTAAGAATTGATGTTATTTCAAAAACTTAAATGCATTAAATGAACCCCTCGAGGTTGACATGCGTAAAACAAACAAAACAAACAAAAATCAAGCCTGGAAAATTGGCTTCTAACAACGGATTTTGCGAGACACGTGCCGCAAAGGTTTGCTGATGGCTCAATTATCGATATACAGACTGGCAGAGAAGCGGACGTTTCGTCCCATGCACCACAGAAATGCAACGGAAATTTCCCCCTTGCAATGTGTGTGGGCCATGATCTGCAAGTCCAGGAATTCGACATGGCAAGCCACCAAGGCGGGGTTCCTGAGGATACGTAGGAGTGGGCGGTATCATCGTCTGCGACGGGGCTTCCAAGAGGAAAAACAATAGGAAACCAGGCCTTGTTACGCGCGAGTTTCGTTCTCACTGAGTGCCTTGAACTTCTGAACCGTGCCAAACAATAANTATTTTGTGCAGCAAATTATAAGTGTTCTGTTTCTCTTTTGAGTGTCCCTATTTATTATTATCATTATTATTATTATTATTATATTATTATTATATCACTCCTTTATTATTATCCTATTATTTATTATTATTTTATTATTATTATTATTATTATCACTCCTTTATTATTATCATTATTATTATATCTATATATTAACAACAAACAACACAACAACATAATAATAATAATAAATAATAAATTTAATAAACAACAAACAACAAAAATGGAATAAAAACAAACTATATTGGGATACTCAAGTAAACAATCAAGCACATGAAAAGAACCCGAACATGGCTAAGAAGTGAAACATCAAGAGAGACTGATTCCCTTATAATTGCAGCACAAACCATTCATTAAGAAACAAACTATATTTAAAGCAAAAATAGATAGACGCTACAGAATAAGCAAAAAGATAGGGTGTAGAACAGACACAAAAAGGGTTAATATCTATCATATCTATCTATGCGATATGCGCATTGTAATTGCCTTAAGCAAAAATTAAATTTAATATATACTTTATCCAACACATGCTTCTAAAATAAACAAACATCCAAAAATCTTATTTCCTTCGCGAAGAGGCATTAAAGCCAGGTTTTGTTATTGTTCACTCAGGTCCCCTTGCCTCAATGTAGAGGAACGTCTCAAATCATTGAGAAGTTATTTTGCAGGAATTCTCCATGTTGGTATCCGGTTGCCGAGGGCAGTATAGTTTCTACTATCCTGCTGAAGTCCCGGTTTTGTTTTCGGTCGGAGGGAAATCGTTAGTATAACATCGCTGATGAAACTTAATAAAGTTGAAACAGTCTGTACGCATGTTCTACACACGAGTAATTCTGAAATTCACTTGTCATTATCATCTTCTATAAATTATCTCGAATTTTATGCCGATATGCGCATTGTAATTGCTTCAAGCAAATACAAATATATAATAATATATATATATAATATATATATAATTCAATGGTAATATTATGGTTTCACACTCATAACTTAAAGTTCAGGAATCCAATCATCAGATGAGATCAGTGGTTGAGATGTCAAAAACACAGTCGTGAAAGGTTGAGATGTAAAAATCAAATTTTTTTAGCGTTTATATTGAAAGGTTTTTCATGCGATGCAGTGGTGCGTAACAGGGGTATTCTGTTCGTCGGTAGGAAATGTGATAAAGACGCTTCGTCTCAGTAGTTTCTCGTCCTTCAGTCAAGAAAGATATATATTCAGCCTTCCGCAGGAGCCAAATGTAACACAAGTCAATTTCTTAAGGCAGAGTTTTAAACAGGCTTGAATCACTTTTCCTTCTTCAGGACTGGTTGCCTGCACCAAGGTAACATTCCTGTCTTTCCCTACTATTTACCATAGCTAGAGGGGAGAATAGCTGGCATTTATACCTTTCCAAGGGTATATTGCATTATGTGACAAATGCAAACAGCCTCATCAGGATTTTGAACTCATCTCACCATGTTCATTTCTTAAATAATTGAGAGAGTAAAGCGTTTTAAAAATAGTGATGAGAAACAAAAACAGGATGAACATGATTGACCGGAGCGTGACCCCCGAACGGAGAATCTGAGTGTCAACGGAAGTTTTGGGTGTTGACGGAACCGGAAGTCACGTGGTGAAGTGAACAACAAAGAAAGGTCCCGGTCTCTTTTGCTTTCCGCTGTGTTAGTACAGATCGGCCTCTGGTGCCTAGTATGGGGTCACGTAATTTAACAGTGACCTCTCTCTCTTCTCTTCTGCCGTTCCTCCTCTCCGATACAGCACGTGAGATGAGCCACGATAATAAAGCTAGCAGTTGTGGACTACAGAATTTCTCACGTTGTAATTTTTATCAACAAGATGACCACCACGTTTGCGAAGACAATTTTTAGTACGGTGAATAATTATCGCCACCCACCGCCGTTATGTATATTACGTTTGGGTATTGTGAAATACCACAACATTACATTATATCATTTTGGTACTGTGAAAACCACAACGTTACATATATCATTTTTGGTTACTGTGAAAATACCACAACATTACATATATCATTTGGTACTGTAAATAACCACAAACGACAAATCATTTTGGTACTGTGAAAATACCACAACATTACATAATATCATTTTCGTACTGTGGAAAATTACCACAACATTACATATATCATTTTGGGTACTGTGAAAAATACCACCAGAACATTACATATATCATTTGGTACTGTGAAAAACCACAAACATACATAATTCATTTTGGTACTGGTGAAAAATACAACATACTATATCATTGGTACTGTGAAAATACCAACAACGTTACATCTTGAGAGACTTGCTATCAATTCAGACTCCAGTGAAAAACTACTAGCTAACACTGGTCTTGAAAAACTAACAAGGCAGTAAATACAGCAAGAAAAAACCAGCCTACGTTGCTGATTTAACTAAAAAGAAAGAACTTGTCAACGGATGGATTTTTGCAGTCTCCGCAGATACACAGGGTGAAGACTGAGGAAAATGAAACAAATGGGACAAATACCTGGACCTTGCCAATGTAACTTAATTATTGGATCCCTAATTACTATATATAAGGTAGTGTAGAGACATAAGGCGATTAGTGCAGCTGAGCCTTGAGAAGTGAGTGACGGCGCTTACCTCACTCTCACCTTGCCTTTCCGGGGAATATCGTGAGACCGGAAGGCATAGAAGACCCTGTTTCCAGTTTAGATAGTAAAGTTTGAGTCAGTTAGAATTAGTGAAAGCCGAGCTCCGTAGGATGTACGGATCTGTGCCAGACGTCTGTTTGGGAATTAACAATAATATAAGATCAAAAGTAAATCGAAGTCTTGTGTTTATATCTAAAAACTAACAATGACACAGGGCTTCTTGATAATGAGAAATCCCCATAGAAGACCAGACCTGAAGTCCCCAAGAAAGTCCAGACCTTAGAAGATTTCCAGACCAAGATAGATGAGACGATCAGAAGCAAAGCCGGCCCAAGAGAAGATACGACTAGAGTAAAGAAGTAAGAAATGGGTATACAAACAGCCAGAGAACTGAAAAGTATGGAATATGAAAGTCAAATGATACCAATTGTAATTGGTGCACTTGGAATTGGTCCCGAAAGGGATTGGAAAAGGGAAAAGAAGAGAAAAAAGGATTTTGAAAATCTGGACCTGAGGAAAGATTTGAGACCATCCAGAATACTGCACTGCTGCAATCTGCCAGAAATACTCAGAAGAGTCCTGGAGAACTGCAGGAGACCTTGCTGTCACTTCAGAACTCCAGTGAAAGGACCATCAGCTAACGCTATGTGAAAAACTCAAAAAGGAGAGTGAATAGTACACAAACAGAACATCAAATGTTTATGCATACGTAGACAAGATAATGATAAAGCACAGTAGGGAAAAACACAACACAAGGCTTTTAGACAAAACGCTGTATTAACAAACATGACGTGCAATATACAGATTGTAAACGTGTGATATACAAAATGTGTGTGAGGTATCATTTACTATTTTAACTAAATTAGTTAAATTAGGAAAATTTTAGCAATGAAAGAAGTTGATGGAAGAGTAAGCTTCAGTTGTTATATTTTTCGATTATACACCCCTTCGTTTCAAATTTTTTATCTGCATTCTTATTTAGTTTCATTAGCCTTTCTAATTAATTATGATATTTATTATCTTACATTTAAAACTTACAATACTTGCACCCAGGGACACAACTTTTGTTAGCCTATTAAACAATTACATGGTTTGTTTTCAAAAAGTTTCTGTAATGCTAATACAGATCATACCATATAAATATAATACCCTTAGTGAAACATTTAATTCAACTATTCTTCTTCCAGCTTATGGGTTGTAGTCTGTGTATGAATGTTAAATTTGCATCTAGTGTGAGGTCTAATTCTGGAACCTGCGGAAATGTAGAGTACCCTTCATTGCCATTACTCCCAGGTCACACCCTGACCCAATCTCGGTAATACTTGCTAAGTATTAATTCAAGAATGAATAAAACAAATGTCTTGTCAGGCATAGAATAACCCAACAAGGATTGACATTCATAAATCCAACCAACCAACCAACCAACCAAACCATCAAGAATGAATAAAACAAATGTCTCAGCATAGATAACCCAACAACGATTGAACATGTTAATAAAATTCCAACCAACCAACCAGCCAACAACATCAAGAATGAATAAAAACAAATGTCTTCAGCATGAAGAATAACCAACAAGGTTGACAATGTCATAAAATGCCAAACAACAGCCAACCAACCAACCACCAACCATCAAGAATGAATTAAAAACAAAATGTCTCAGCATAGGAATAACCTAACAAGGGTTGACATGTTCATTAAAATCCAACCAACCAGCCAACCAACCATCAGAATGAATAACAAAATGCTTCAGCATAGATAACCCCACAAAGGGTGACAGTCATAAATCCAACCAACCAACAAGCAAACCAACCATCAAGAATGAATAAAAACAAAATGTCTTCAGCAATAGAATTAAACCCACAAGGGTTGACATGTCATAAATCCAACCAACACAACCAACCACCCAACAAGAATGAATAAACAATACTTAGCAAAAATAACCCAACAAGGGGTTGACATGTCATAAACCAACAACCAACCAACCAACCAACAACCATCAAGAATGAATGAAAACAAAATGTCTTAGCATAATAACCCACAAGGTTGACATGTCATTAAAATCCAACCAACCAACCAACTAAACAAATCATGTGTTCATTTGAATATTCACAACTGTTGGGTGGTAGTTTGTTTTCTGTTTTTGGGGTTTTGTTTTTTTGTTTTTAACCCAAGTGGTAATATATTCAAAATGAAGCGTCTGATTATCTTCATTAAATCATTAACAGAGTGAGAAATAAAAAAAGAAAAAGGAAACAAAAAAAGCCAGGCAACTTTGGGAGAACCAAATTGATTATACTAATAACAAAGGAATTTATTGTCTATTCACAAAAGAGAAATAGAATAAGAGTTTTATAATTACAAGATAGATAAACCAAATTCAGAAGCAGAAAACAATTCCCACATTTGGGAAACGACACAAAAGAAGTGGTTTGTCACATAAATTTATTAGGTGCATATAATACATATTGTGAAGATATATATCTGTGTTGTGTGTGTATATATATATTTGTGTGTGTGTTTTATTATATTTATATGTGTGTGTGTGTGCATGTGTATATAATGTGTGTGTGTGTGTGTTGTGTGTGTGTATATTATATATATATATGTGTGGTGTGTTTTTTCATTACTATTTTTTTTAAAATTATGTTCAACTCATATTCTAAAAATACCAGCAAAAGCTGTTGTGTGTGTGTGTGTGTATATATATATATATATTATATATAATATATATATACACCTGTATATATATATATATAATATATATATATTATAAATATTAAAATAATTTGAAAGCAATACAATCACATAAAAATTAAAACAAAAAGATGTTATTTTAAATTCGATAAGACAAAAATAACATCTTTTGTTTTTAATTTTTATGTTGCCATGTAATTGCTTTTACAATTATTAATATATTATACATACTTAACAATGGCTTCAAGCACATTACCAATTAACTTATATATATATAATATATACTATAATATATATTTATAAATAACAAACATCCAAATAACTATGATATATATATATATATATAATATATCCAAAAATCTTATAATATATATATATTATATATATATATAGTAAAGAATTAAAGGAAAAAGTGGACAAAAAGAGGCAAAACTCAAAACAAGTATTGTAGGAGATTTTAGGAGATATATTTGTTCTGCATGAGCCAGGACTTTCCTCAGTCGTTTATTAAAGCATCAGTGCAACAACATTTGTATTTATAGAAGAGGAAAGTAGTGGAAGGGGGTGAGTTATTGGTGAATCAGGTCTGGAGGGAAGGGAAGAGTTTTCGTGAGGATTTGATTTGGTCAGAGGAAATTCTATCATGGATAGTGTGGGCAGAAAAGATCAAAAGTATGGACTCTGTTGTCACATTTCGTCCTGTTTCTCCTCCTTCCCCATCAACTCAAAGATCTCTATCGAAATCCAACAAAGAATGTTGACCTAAGTTTCTCCCTACCATACTCTACTCCTCTACACCAACCACCTTCTTACCCTATCTCCCAACAAAATCCTTAACTTCCCCTCCCCCCTCTACACAAAGAATAAAAAATTCTCACCAAATCCAACCAAAGAATGTTGCCTAATTTTCCTACGATACTCTACATTCATTGCACTAAACTACCTCCTCTTCCTATCATCCCCAACAGAGTCATACTTGTCCAGTCACCCAGATAAAAACTACTTTCCTAGTACTTTCAAATGGTTTCTCTTTGGCAAACGGAAGAGAGATCAACACGGGTTAAAATGTTGTTCAATCATTTTTCCATGTGTTTTTTCCATTAACCTATTACACTTACTATATATAATTACTAGGCTACTTATCAATTATGTGACTATTTTTATAAAAATTAAATGATATCATCATCATCATCTCATGAGGTCATGCTATTGGCATGGTACCCATGACCATTCCTATCGGCCATGATCCCTGGGAGGTCCTCCACACATCATTGAGAATTCTGTGCGGAGTGATGAGGTATGTATTTAACCAACTCCTCCATAACAAACAAGCCGCCTTGTCGGTGGGGCGTTAGAATGCACCAGCTGCACCTCAGAGGGGCTAAGACTCCCCCAATGGGGCCACCTGTTGGCCGTGGGTGGTCGACCCGTGATGCTTAAGGATAGAGCCCCAGTGGTTGAGCCAGTTCATGATATGCAATTACTCCACTTTGGACCCTATCTATGGGCTAGACGGGAGTGATCGAGAGGCCCCTCGAACAATCGGCTAGGTCACGTCAAGCCCTTACACCATATTGATTTTCCAACCCTATTGCCTTATGGCAAGCCCCAACCCCTTTTCTTTCATATGAGTGCTAGAAGGTGGTGGCTGCGGGTCTACATGTATGGGAATGACGTTAAACTCTATCTGATAGTGAGGTTCCAGTTTGGAGGTTTGGGAATGAGGAGCACCCCTTCAATCACCATTGCTCCCTGGTCCACCTCTGACCCGGAGTGGTAGTACCTGTTAGGGTCCCATCTATGGGTTAAATAGAGAAATGTGTTTTATCAAAAAATTGTATTATCCATTAAGAATTGATTATTTCAAAACTTTATCGGCATAAAAACTTGACTGTGTTCACATCTGCTCGTATGTTTGGTTGTTTGTTTGTTTGTTTTATGGCATATCAACCTCAGTGGGTCATTTAATGCCGATAAAGTTTGAAATAAATCAATTCTTAATGGATAATACAATTTTTGTTAAAACATTTTTCTCTATTTAACCCATAGATGGGACCCTAACAGGTACTACCACTCCGGGTCAGAGTGGACCAGGGAGCAATGGTGATGAAGGGGTGCTCCTCATTCCCCAAACCTCCAAAACTGGAACCTCACTATCAGATAGAGTTAACGTCATTCCCAGTACATGTAGACCCGCAGCCACCACCTTCTAGCACTCATATGATAAAAAGGGTTGGGGCTTGCCATAAGGGCAATAGGTTGGGAAAATCATATAGGTGCTAGGGCTTGACGTGACTAGCCGATTGTTCGGAGGGGGCCTCTCCGATCACCCGTCTAGCCCAAGATAGGGCCAAAGTGGAGTATTGCATATCATGAACTGCTCATCCACCTGGGCTCTATCCTTAAGCATCACGGGTCGCCACCCACGGCCAACAGGTGGCCCCATTGGGGGAGTCTTACCCCTCTGCAGAGGTGCAGCTGGTGCATTCTAACGCCCCACCGACAGGGCGGCTGTTTGTATGGAGGAGTTGGTAAATACATACATCAATCAACTCTGCACAGATTCTCAATGATGTGTGGAGGACCTCCCAGGGATCATGGCCGATAGGAATGGTCATGGGTATCCATGCCATAAGCATGACCTCATGATGATGATGATGATGATATTCATTTATTTTTACTAAAAATTAGTCACATAATTGATAAGTAGCCTAGTAATTATATATAGTAAGTGTAATAGGTTAATGGAAAAAAACACAGGAAAAATGATTGACACATTTTAACCCCGTGTTTGATCTCTCTTCGTTTTGCCAAAGAGAACCATTGAAAGTAGCTAGGAAAGTCAGTTTTTATCTGGGTGACTGGACAAGTATGGACTCTGTTGGGATGATAGGAAGAGGAGGTAGTTTAGTGCTAATGAATGTAGAGTATCGTAGGAGAAATTAGGTCAACATTCTTTGGTTGGATTTGGTGAGAATTTTTTATTCTTTGTGTAGAGGGGAGGGGAAGTAAGGAATTTTGTTGGGGAGATAGGGTAAGAAGGTGGTTTGGTGTTAGAGGAGTAGAGTATGGTAGGGAGAAATTAGGTCAACATTCTTTGGTTGGATTTCGATAGAATCTTTGAGTTGATGGGAAGGAGGAGAAACAGGACGAAATGTGACAACAGAGTCCATACTTTTGATCTTTTCTCCCACACTATCCATGATAGATTTCCTCTGACCAATCAAATCCTCACAAACTCTTCCCTTCCTCCAGACTGATTCACCAAAACTCACCCCCTTCCACTCACTTTCTCTTCTATAAATACAAATGTATGTTGCACTGATGCTTTAATAAACGACTGAGGAAGTCCTGCTCAATGCAGAACAAAATATATCTCCTAAAATCTCCTACATATACTGTTTGAGTTTTGCTCTTTTTGTCCACTTTTCCTTTATTCTTTACATATATATATTATATATATATATATATAAAGATTTTTTGGATATATATATATATATATATATATATACATAAGTTTTTGGGATGTTTGTTTATTTATAAAATTATATAATATATATAATATATATATAAGTAATTGGTAATGTGCTTGAAGCATTGTTAAGTATGTTATAATATATTAATAATTTGAAAGCAATTACAATGCACATAAAAAATAAAAACAAAAAGATGTTATTTTTGTCTTATCGATTTAAAATAACATCTTTTTTGTTTTTATTTTTATGTGCATTGTAATTGCTTTCAAATTATAATATATTATAATATATATATATATATATATATATATATACAGGTGTATATATATATATATATATATATATATATATATATACACACACACACACACAACAGCTTTTGCTGGTATTTAGATATGAGTGACATAATTAAAAAAAATATAATTGAAAAAAACACACACACCACAATAATATATATATACACACACACACACACACACACACACATATATATACACATGCACACACACACACATATATATACACACACACAAATATATATATACACACACACACAGATATATATCTTCACAATATCTATTATATGCACTAATAAATTTATGTGACAAACCACTTTCTTTTGTTGTCGTTCCCAATGTGGGAAATTGTTTTCTGTCTTTCTGAATTTGTTTATCTATCTTGTATTATAAACTCTTATTCTATTTCTCTTTTGTGAATAGACAATAAAAATTCCTTTGTTATTAGATATATTCAATTTTGGTTCCTCCCAAAGTTGCTGGCTTTTTTTGTTTCTTTTTTCTTTTTTTATTCTCACTCTGTTAAATGATTTAATGAAGATAATCAGACGCTTCATTTTGAATATATTAACCACTTGGTTAAAAAACAAAAAACAAAACCCCCAAAAACAGAAACAAACTACCACCCAACAGTTTGAATAATTCAAATTGAACACATGATTGTTAGTTGGTTGGTTGGTTGGATTTTATGACATGTCAACCCTTGTTGGGTTATTTTATGCTAAAGACATTTTGTTTTATTCATTCTTGATGGTTGGTTGGTTGGTTGGTTGGTTGGTTGGATTTTATGACATGTCAACCCTTGTTGGGTTATTTTATGCTAAAGATATTTTGTTTTATTCATTCTTGTTGGTTGGTTGGTTGGTTGGTTGGTTGGATTTATGACATGTCAACCCTTGTGGGGTTTTCTATGCTGAAGACATTTTGTTTTATTCATTCTTGATGGTTGGTTGGCTGGTTGGTTGGTTGGATTTTATGACATGTCAACCCTTGTGGGGTTATTCTATGCTGAAGACATTTGTTTATTCATTCTTGATGGTGGTTGGCTGGTTGGTTGGATTTTATGACATGTCAACCCTTGTTAGGTTATTCTATGCTGAAGACATTTTTTTTATTCATTCTTGATGGTTGGTTGGTTGGTTGGTTGGCTGGTTGGTTGGATTTTATGACATGTCAACCCTTGTTGGGTTATTCTATGCTGAAGACATTTTGTTTTATTCATTCTTGATGGTTGGTTGGCTGGTTGGTTGGTTGGATTTTATAACATGTCAATCCTTGTTGGGTTATTCTATGCTGAGACATTTTGTTTATTCATTCTTGATGGTTGGTTGGTTGGTTGGTTGGTTGGATTTTATGACATGTCAATCCTTGTGGGTTATTCTATGCTGAAGACATTTTGTTTTATTCATTCTTGATAATACTCTAACAAGTATTACCAGATTGGGTCAGGGTGGACCTGGGAGTAATGGCAATGAAGGGGTACTCTACATTTCCCAGAGTTCCAGAATTAGAACCTCACCACTAGATGCAATTTAACATCATACACAGGACACACCCATAGCTGGAGAGAGAATAGTTGAATGTAAATGTTTCACAAGGGTATTATATTATATGGTATGATACTGTATGTAGCATATTACAGAAACCTTTTGAAAACAAACATGTAATTGTTTAATAGGCTAACAAAAGTATGTGTCCCCTGGGTGCAAGTATTTAAGTTTTAATGTAATAATAAAATATCATATTAAATTAGAAAGGCTAATGAAACTAAATAAGAATGCAGATAAAAAGATTTGAAACATAGGGGTGTATAATCGAAAAATAAAACAACTGAAGCTTACTCTTCCATCACTTCTTTCATTGCTAAATTTTCCTAATTTAACTATTTAGTTAAAATAGTAAAATACCTCACACACATTTTGTATATCACACGTTACATGCTGTATATTGCACGTCAATGTTTGTTGAATACAGCGTTTTGTCTAAAAGCCTTGTGTTGTGTTTTTCTTACCTGTTGCTTTTATCATTATCTTGTCTACGTATTTGCCATAACATTTGATGTTCTGTTGTGTACTATTCACTCCTTTTGAGTTTTCACATCAGCGTTAGCTGATGGTCTTTCACTGGAGTCTGAGTGACAGCAAGTCTCCTCAGATCTCCAGGACTCTTCTGAGTATTCTGGCAGATTGCAGCAGTGCAGTATTCTGGATGGTCTCAATCTTTCCTCTGATGTCCAGATTTTCAAATCCCTTTTCTCTCTTTTCCCTTTTCCAATCCCTTTGGGACCATTCCAAGTGCACCAACTACAATTGGTATCACTTTGACTTTCATTCCATAACTTTTCAGTTCTCTGGCTGTTGTATACCCTTTCTTACTTCTTACTTCTAGTCGTATCTTCTTCTGGCCGGCTTTGCTTCTGATCGTCTATCATCTATCTTGGTCTGGAATCTTCTAAGGTCTGGACTTTCTTGGGGACTTCAGGTCTGGTCTTCTATGGGGATTTCTCATTATCAGAAGCCCTGTGTCATTGTTAGTTTTTAGATAATAAACACAAGACTTCGATTTACTTTTGATCTTATATTATTGTTAATTCCCAAACCAGACGTCTGCACAGATCCTTACATCCTACGAGCTCGGCTTCTAACTTCTAACTGACTCAAACTTACTATCTAAACTGGAAGACAGGGTCTTCTATGCCTTCCGGTTCTCACGATTTATCCCCGGAAGGCAAGGTGAGAGTGAGGTCAAGCGCCGTCACTCACTCTCAAGGCCATCAGCTGCACTAATCGCCATTATGTCTCTACACTACCTTATATAAGTATTAGGGATCCAATAATTAAGTTACATTGCAAGGTCCAGGTATTTGTCCATTTGTTCATTTTCCTTCAGCTTCACCCTGTGATCTGCTGGAACTGCAAAATCCACCAGTTGACAAGTTCTTTCTTTTTAGTTAATCAGCACTAGGGCTGGTTTTCTTGCTGTATTTTACTCCTTGTTAGTTTTTCAGACCAGTGTTAGCTAGTAGTTTTTCACTGGAGTCTGAATGATAGCAAGTCTCTTCAGATAACGTTGTGGTATTTTCACAGTACCAAATGATATATGTAATGTTGTGGTATTTTCACAGTACCAAAATGATATATGTAATGTTGTGGTATTTTCACAGTAGTACCAAAATGATATATGTAATGTTGGGTATTTTCACAGTACCAAAATGAATATGTATTGTGGTATTTTCACAGTACCAAAATGATATGTAATGTTGTGGTATTTTCACAGTACCAAAATGATATATGTAACGTTGTGGTATTTTCACAGTACCAAAATGATATATGTAATGTTGTGGTATTTTCACAATACCCAAACGTATATACATAACGGGGCGGTGGTGGCGATATATTCACCGTACTAAAAATGTCTTCGGCACGTGGTGGTCATCTTGTTGATAAAAATTACAACGTGAGAAATCTGTAGTCACAACTGCTAGCCTTTATTATCGTGCTCATCTCACGTGCTGTATCGGAGAGGAGGAACGGCAGAGAGAAAGAGAGAGAGGTCACTGTTAAATTACTGTGACCCCATACTAGGCACCAGAGGGCCGATCTGTACCCTACGACAGCGGAAAGCAAAAAGAGACCGGGACCTTTCTTTGTTGTTCCACGTCACCACGTGACTTCCGGTTCCGGTCAACACCCAAAACTTCCGGTTGACACTCAATTCTCCGTTCGGGGGTCACGCTCCGGTCAAATCATCGTTCATCCTGTTTTTGTTCTCATCACTATTTTTAAAACCTTTACTCTCTCACTTATTTAAGAAATGAACATGGTGAGATGAGTTCAAATCCTGGATGAGGCTGTTTGCATTTCACATAATGCTAATACCCTTGGGAAAGGTATAAATCCAGCTATTCTCCCTCTAGCTATGGGTAAATAGTAGGGAAGACAGGAATGTTTAACCTTGGTGCAGGCAACCAGTCTAGAAGAAGGAAAAGTGAATTCAAGCCTGTTAAACTCTGCTTAAGAAATTGACCTTGTGTTACATTCTGCTCCTGCGGAAGGCTGAATATATATATTTACTTACTGAAGGACGAGAAACTACTGAGACGAAGCGTCTTATCAACATTTCCTACCGACGAACAGAATACCCCTGTTACCACCACTGCATCGCATGAAAAACGCTTCATATAAACGCTAAAAAATTTGATTTTTAACATCTCAACCATTTCACGACTGGTTTTTGACATCTCAACCACTGATCTCATCTGATGATTGGATTACCATGAAACTTTAAGTTATGAGTGTGAAACCATAATATTACCATTGATTATATATATATATATATATATATTATATTAATATTTGTATTTTTGCTTGAAGGCAATTACAATGCGCATATCGCATAAAATTCGATAATTATAGAAGATAATAATGACAAGTGAATTTCACAAAGAATTACTCGGTGTGTAGAACATCGTACAGACTGTTTCAACTTTATTAAGTTTCATCAGCGATGTATACTAACGATTTCCCTCCGACCGAAATCAAAACCGGGACTTCAGCAGGATAGTAAGAAACTATACTGCCTCGGCCACCGATACAACATGGAGAAATTCCTGCAAAATTAACCTCTCAATGATATTGAGACGTCTCTACCATATGAGGCAAGGGGACGCTGAGTGAACAATAACAAACCTGGGCTTTATGCTCTTCGGCGAAGGAAATAAGATTTTTGGATGTTTGTTTATTTTAGAAGCATTGTTGGATAAAGTATATATTAATATTTATATTTTTGCTTGAAGGCAATTACAATGCGCATATCGCATAGATAGATAGATAGATATTAACCCTTTTGTGTCTGTCTCTACACCCCCTACTTTTGCTATTCTGTAGCGTCTTATCTATTTTTGCTTTAATATAGTTTGTTCTTATGAGATGGTCTTGTGCTGCAATTATGAGGGATTTCAGTCTCTCTTGAGGTTTCACTTTCTTAGCCATGTTCGGGTCTTTTCATGTGCTTGATTGTTACTTGAAGTATCCATATAGTTGTTTTTATTCCCATTTTTGTTGTTGTTGTTGTTATTAATATTATTATTATTATTATTATTATTGTTGTTGTTGTTGTTGTTGTTAATAATAATAATAATAATAATGATAATAATAAAGGAGTGATAATAATAATAATAATAATAATAATAATAATAATAATGATAATAATAAAGGAGTGATAATAATAATAATAATAATAATAATAATAATAATGATAATAATAATAGGGAAACCTCAAAAGAGAAACAGAATCACTTATAATTGCTGCACAAAATAATGCCATAAGGACAAACTACATCAAAGCGAAAATTGATAAGACCCAACAGAATAGTAAATGTAGACTTTGCGGTAATAGAGATGAGACTGTAAACTATATACTCTGCGAATGTAGCAAACTAGCACAACGAGAATACAAAACTAGACACAACTGGGTTGGGAAGGTGATCCACTGGGAATTATGCAAAAAATTAAATTTTGACCACACAACAAAATGGTATAAGCATAAACCAGAATCTGTTCTTGAGAACGAAACGCACAAAATTCTCTGGGATTTTGAGATAAAAACGGATCACCTTATCCCAGCAAGAAGGCCAGACCTAGTGTTGATAAACAAAAAAGAAAGAACTTGTCAACTGGTGGATTTTGCAGTGCCAGCAGATCACAGGGTGAAGCTAAAGGAAAATGAAAAAAATGGACAAATACCTGGACCTTGCCAGAGAACTGAAAAAGTTATGGAATATGAAAGTCAAAGTGATACCAATCACTTGGTGCACTTGGAACAGTCCCAAAAGGATTGGAAAAGGGTCTGGAAAGTTTGGAAATCAGAGGAAGGATAGAAACCATTCAGAACACTGCACTGCTGCAATCTGCCAGAATACTCAGAAGAGTCCTGGAGACCTGAGGAGACTTGCTGTCACTCAGACTCCAGTGAAAGACCATCAGCTAATGCTGATGTGAAAACTCAAAAGGAGTAAATAATAATAATAATAATATACATTATATTTCTTTTTGGCTTTTATGCTTTAGGGTTCATTTATATTATAAACAAAAACAGTTCCTATTATAAAGGAACGTATTTAGGTTACATCAAAATGTGTACGTTCTTTCACTGACTTAATTTGTTCAAGACAGCCAATATTTCCAAATGCTTAAAAAAAAGGGGGGAAAAATCACTAAATGCGAACATTATAAACCTGGTGTGCATCCATACTTGCAAAAAGTGGGTCACTAATACACATTCCCTTCTTCTCTTTCTTTTCTCTCGATGACGCGGAAGTTAAGGAATCGACATTGGTGAATCTAGGTTAGGGAGTTCACTATTTCGCTCTTTATTTTTGTTAAGATTTTTATTTTTATTTTTGAACTTTTAGGTAAGATGAATAAATAGATAGATAAATTGAATACGTTTGCTATAATTAAACGACTGATATAACGTAGTAATCTGTCTTTTTCTTTTTCTTCTTCTATTTTTTAATCAAACAAACATCCGTCTCTTGTTGCTTTTTAACACAGAGAATCTTTTGTTTTTGTTGCATTTGGTGTTGTTTTTTTTTTGTTTTTTTTTGTTTTTTCAGAACCTACGTTGTTTGTCGGAAATGCGACCTGGGCCCGTGAAAATACTTATCACCCACGCCAGTGTATAACACAAACTGGTTTAGGAGGACAGGACATAAATGATATTGTTAATGAAAAACAATGTGGTTATTTATCAAGTAAAAAAATAGAGAGATGTATTGTATTCAATGTTTTTATTTTTATTTTATTCTACTACTTGTCAATAACAATCCCATTCACAAACAAAATGATATTCTTTGAGTCAAATCGTCACACAAATGCTCGTGGGTTCAACCAGAAAAGAAAAAAAACATTACAATTTTTGTGTTTATTATTTATTTATTTAAAATAAAACCACTTTTTTAATATTATTAGTCATTTTCCAAAATGTAGTAATTATTACAGTAATAAAATTTCTCATAGAAGAGCAACCGTAAAAATTTTTTTTGTTTCTATTCATAACTTCGGTCTTTTATCTCTTTATTAATACTGTAATTAGTATCAGGTAAGGACCAACTCGAAACAATTTTACGCCCCCAGCATAAGGGGGGGGGGGTCAAAATTAAGTGACCTGAAAAAAATTAGAAAGTTTTGAAATAAAATAAATAATGCATTATAAAGATCGTTCTTCGATAAATAAACACTGAAAATTTCATTAAAATCCGATAATTCCCTGATTTTTTGGTAAATTATTTTCTGTAGGGGGGCTAAAGTCATTTGGTCAAAAATGACTTTGAGGCTCTGTTTGCCAGTCCCTATTATTACTGTAGTTACTACAGTAATAATAATAATTGAATAATATTTAATAATAATTGAATAATATTTACTTACTACATACTACAGTGTATGTAGTAAATATTATTCAATTGTATTATTATTGTAAAATGTAGAAATCATTACTGAAGTTGTATGTAGTAATTATTGTAGTAATTTATGAGACATTAAAGTAATAGTTTAAGACTTAAACTATTACTAAGTAATAGTTTAAAACTTAAACTATTACTAATTAATATTAAGTATGAATATTAATGTTTCATAATTACTACAATAAATATTAAGTATGAATATTTAATATTCATACTCATAGATTCATAGAAGAGACATTTAATATTCAATATTAAATGTCTCTTCTAGTTTTTTTTACTCCTTGGGTGAACTTAAAAAACATTAACAAACCAATGTTTTAAAACTGAACTGTTTTTTCTTTTTTGGTTTTTTTGTCATTCACTGATTGTGACAATACTTTAATTTTTTCGGTAATTAAAAGAAGAGTGAAAATGAACAAAGAAAAAAGAAAAGAAAAAAGAAAGAAAAAGAAGATATGTGAATGGGGAACATTCATTCATCAACCATTGATTCCGATTTTACAACGAGTAGTTGTAGAACAACTGTTGTACTTATTGTTCTGTTAAGAAAAGGCTCAGATCAAGTTGTCGACATTTAACTAAGCTTAGCAGTTTGTGTGAGGGAGAAGGCCAGATGTATGGGGGACACCCAGTGAGAATCGAACTCGCTAACCATTGTACCACACGAATGTGCCCGGGTTAGGATCAAATGGTTGGACAATCTTTTAACACACACACACACACACACACACACACAAGTTGTACTCTTAGCTTAGTTTAGCAGTTAAACTTTAGCTCAAGGTCAAAAATATGGGGGACCCAGTGAGAATGAGACACTCAGAACACTTCACGTGGTGTAATGGTTTGGAAGTTAGATTAACAGACCATTGTTAGTGAGTTCGATTGTCACTAGGCGCCCGTATATCTGGCCTTGTGCCATAACTAAACTAAGCTTAGTAAATAACTGATATACAAGTCGCTTGGGCTAGGAACAATTTGTTAAGTAATGTTTTCAAAACATTAACACACACACGCACACACACACATACATACATACATACATACATACATGCACGCACGCACGCGGTAGACTATGAAACCAGGGGCGTAAATTGTTTACCATAGTCTACCGGACAGGTATAGGGGAATATGAAATGAAGTCCAATGTATATATATTTAATTTCAGTCTATACTGAAATAAACTAAAAATTACTATTTGCTGGTAATTTTGCCGAGTATTTAACTATATTTCTATTCAGAGTAAAAAAAAAAAAAAAAAAAAAAAAATTAAAACAGTCCACTTTTGCAGTTCTGGGGTCAAAAACGTGTATAACTGAATCACTACGCAACAACTTCAGCATCAATTAATGCTGTCGTTTAATTCTTAAAAAAAAAACAACTTCTAAATGAATTAACATTAAGTTTTGTTTTCCTTAGAGTTTGCAATGATTTTTATTCAAAATATTAATCCCAGTTGAAAAATTAAAAAATATACATTCGACTTCATTTCATTTCATATGCCACTAACGACTGTCCAGTAGACTATGGTAAAAAAATTACGCTCCTGAATTCACAATCTACCAATAATTTAGTTATATGGCATCAAGTATTCCAATCGAATAAAAATAATTTTATCATCCAATAATAACATTTTAAATAGATCTATTTGCCCCATAGATGGGACCCTAAAAGGTACTGCCACTCCGGGTCAGAGTGAATCAGGGAGTAATAGTAATGAACGGGTATTCTACACTACCAATATCTCCAGAACACATGACGCACGTATAGAACTGGAGCCTCACCATCACATGCATACATAGGACACCACTTTTTGGGGTGGGGGGTTGGACTATTACCCATGTACAGGGGATACAGTCAGGTACAGCTTAGCCTTGTTCAGGTGCTTATAGTATCTGCCTAAAAAAAAAAATGGGGTGCATATCGCATAAATGCGTCCTAATCTCCTGCCCTAAAAAAAAAAACAACAAAAAAAAAACGCTAAGTGGTGCCTGCTGAAAATCCAACCCGTGCTACTTATGAATAATGTATAGATTGTTTTTATTTTCGAAACTCGGTAGTATTTATTTAAAAATTGGTGACAGTTCTTTTGAATTAAAATAAAATGAAAATACCGAAAAAAGATATTTTGAAGGGGTGGGTAAAATATTTACATTTACTTGTCGATAAAAAAAACTGGGGGTGGCTTACTTCTAACGCCTTCAAACCACTAAAAAAAGGTTATTTGTCGTAAAAACACCTTCAAACCGCTAAAAAAAATTTAAGAGGGGGGAATATTTACATTTACTTGTCGAGAAAAAACTTGGGGGGAGGTGTAAATTTTGCTTTCATATCGCATTAATTTTTCGGGAAAAAATGCCTTCAAACAGTTAGGGAGTTCAATCGTAGCGCGGGTCGTTTTTTTTGTTTGTTTTAGGCCAGGACGTATTTATGCGATAATACCACTAAAGTGGAACAATAGTAGAAATCCTCTTGGCTTATTTATTTATTTATTTATTTACATGGGCACGGACTCCGACCACTGGTACTGCTCGTGGAGGGAATTAAAACCCATTCTTTGGTCCTCTCCTTTCTCCATACTTCCTTCCACTCTTCATATTTAGCTCTTTTTACCAGCCTGGTTCACAAAAAAAAAGGGAAAAAAAAGTAAGAAAGAAAAAGAAAGGAAAAAAGGAAAAGAAAAAAAAAAAAACTCATATATTATTAATTATGTGTGTGTGTGTGTGTGTGTGTGTGTGTGTGTGTGTGTGTGTGTGTGTGTGTGTGTGTGTGTGTGTGTGAGAGAGAGTTTGAGCTTAGCAAATAAACGTATTATGATGAAATAAGACGATAAGCTTCTCTTTGTATGTGAAAATATTCTGAAGCTTTTTATTTGTTTTAAGCCCTCCTATAGTAACCTCGTCGGATTGTCACAATAAGGGCATTCAGTCCCTCACTAGTGACTCAGTCACCATCGAAGCATATCTCTCTCTACCCCATTATTATTAACACTACACCAAGCGGTGCGATGGATAACGAGCTAGGATAGTGGACCATTAGGGACCTCCAATCTGCCGTGTCAAATTTACCCACCCACCCATGTTTAACACAATGAAACTTGAATAAAGGTTATTAAATCGACTGTTAGTTGATTTTTCATGATCTTTTTTAAAAAAGCCTCTAGTCGTAACTTGTTTTGGGCTACGTTAAATTACAATTGACTTAACGGTGCGAAAATCTAAACATTGTGTCCGTTTATAATTTTCATTATTTCCCTACCTACGCTGAATTTTTAAAAAATCATTATGAATTTTTTAAAATGTTTCTTCTTTCGAATTGTCCAAAAAATTTTCAAGTTAACATTAACCCTTATTCAAGTTTCATTGTGTTGGGGGTTGACAGATTGGGGGTCCGTAGAGGTCCCCAGTGAGGTCGATTTTGTCCCATGATTATTCCGATCTTATGCCTGACTGAGTTAAACTTTAGAACTAGTAAAGTAAGAGCACCTCACATAGTGTAATGGTCAGGCTACCAGGCCATTGTTAATGAGTTCGATTCTCACTGAGTGCCCCGTACTTCTGACCTGTGTCAAACAAAGTCAAACTTTAGTACTATGTATGTATGTATGTATGTATATTATATATGTTGTGCGTATGAGTGATGTTAGAATACCAAAGCAGCTCCTTTACGGTCAGCTGCATGATGGCAAAAGGCCATAGCATTGGAAGAGGTATAAGGATTGCTTAAAAAACAGCCTTGTAAAAATAAAAATAAACCCTGACAACTGGGAGAAGCCGGCATTGAAGAGAACTGACTGGAGAATTCATGTGGATGATGGCTGTACCAGTTTTGAGCGTCAATTTCGAAAGGGATACACCTGTCATATTGGAGAGAACATGGAGTGTTGGAAATGTCAGATATGTGGTCGAATTCTGCTTTCTATGGCTGGATATGTCAATCATAGGAAATCTCATCAGGGACAATTCATGCAAACTCCAGGAACAAATAATGTCTTGTGCAATCTATAACAAAGTCTGTAAGTCAACTTCTGGTTTAAGAGACATATGGTGGTGCATAAGCATAAAATTTTATCATCTGATACAATGGGAAGAACGTCCTTCCTATGCCATATTTGCATCAAACTTTGTGGATCTGCAGCGGGTTTGATGAGTCATTTGAGGGCTCATGAGAGGAAAGGTTCTGTTTGTGGGGTTATAGGATTGTGAGGGATGGTAGTGATCTGTAAAAATTATGCTATTGCTATGTATTTACCAACCCTTCCGCATGGGCAGGATGTGACACAAAGTCAATTTTTAAAGTGAAGTTTAACAGTTTTTATTCAGAGTTTTCCTTCTCCCAGGAGTAGTAAAATAAGAGCACTTCACATAGTGTAATACTCAGGTTATCAGGCCTTTGTGTAATAGCGTATTTCTTCAGATGACTCTGAAGAAATGCACTATTACACCTTCAAGCCTGGAACCGCCCTGTCGGTGGGGCGTTAGAATGCACCGACTGCACCTCTGCAGAGGGGTAAGACTCCCCCAATGTGGCCACCTGTTGGCCGTGGGTAGCGACCTGTGATGCTTAAGTATAGAGCCCAGGTGGATGAGCAGTTCATGACATGCAATACTCCACTTTGACCCTATCTTGGGCTAGACGGGCGGTCGGAGAGGCCCCTTCCGATCAATCGGCTGGTCACGTCAAGCCCTAGCACCTATATGATTTTCCTAACCCTATTGCCCTTATGGCAAGCCCCAACCCCTTTTTATCATATGGGTGCTAGAAGGCGGTGGCTGCGGGTCTACATGTCCTGGGAATGACGTTAAACTTTATCTGATGGTGAGGTTCGAGTTTTGGAGGTTTGGGGAATGTGGACCACCCCTTCATCACCATTGCTCCCTGGTCCAATCTGATCCGGAGTGGTAGTACCTGTTAGGGTCCCATCTATGGGTTAGATAGAAAAATGTATTTATAAAAAAATTGTATTATCCATTAAGAATTGATTTATTTCAAAACTTAATCGGCATTAAATGACACACTGAGGTTGATATGCCGTAAAACAAACAAAACGAAACAAAACAAAATCAAGCCTGGAAAATCTGGCTTCTAACAGACAGGATTTGCGAGACACGTGCTGCACAGTAGCTGAGTGGCTCAATATCGATATTAACAGGACTGCAGAGAAGCGACGTCTTCGTCACCATGCACCACAGAATGCAGACGGAAATTTCCCTTGCAATGTGTGTGGCCACATTTGCAAGTCCAGAATTCGACTGGCTAAGCCACCAGCGGGTCCACAACTGATGAAGGACAAGGAGTGGCGTCATCATCGTCTGCGACGGACTTCTAAGAGGAAAAAAAAAAGGAAACCAGGCCATTGTTACGGAGTTCGATTCTCACTGAGTGCCTTGAACTTCTGACCCGTGCCAAACAAAGATAAGCTTTAGTAGTATGTATTTACCCAACCCTTCCGTACGAGTACACAAGGTCAATTTTTAAAGCGAACTTTAACAGGTTTTAATTCAGAATTTTCCTTCTAGAATGGTTGCCATAGCAACGTTTAAGCCGGAGAGAGCCATACCATAGCCGGATAGAGTATAATTGGGTACATTCCTTTCCCCAAGTGATTTTAGGAGAGTCCGATGTGTTTCCTTTAGAATAGGCTGGGAGTTATCACCTTGCTATGAAAGACGGTTATGAAACTCACAGAGATGGCCGGCATGAATATTAACCCTATCAATAAACGTAGGAAGCAAAACTGTAAAAAATAAGCCAACAAGGGTTGACGTGCCGTCAAATCCAACCAACCAACATATATTGCATATGTCATAAGTAAGGGCCAAAATGGAGTGTTACATGTCACGAACTGCTAAGCCATCAGGATTCCGTCCTTAAGCATCACGAGTCGCCACCCACGGCCAACAGTCCTGTTAATATCCATATTGAGCCACCCAGCTACTGTGCGGCACGTGTCTCGCAAATCCTGTCTGTTAGAAGCCAGAGTCATCTGAAGAAATACGCTATTACATAAAGGCGTGTCCGTATTCAATGCTGCAGTGCCATTAAAAACAAGCAACGTCTACAGAAAGTTTTGTCTTAACCTGAAAAAAAAAAAATTATCTAAAAGAAAAGAAAAAAAGATAGAGAAAGAGAGAAAATCAATTAATTTTATCATCGGAAAACAAAAAACAACTATTCATTGAATTCAAATAATGTTGTAATGTTTGATTTCTTTGTTGAAAATGTTCCACTGCAATGAATCATGTATACATATATAAAGGGCAGTTTGTGTGTATGTATGTCCGGAGGAAATTATGAAAATAAAACAATTAATGACAAAGTAAATGTATATACACATTAAATATCACCAGTTCCTGCTTTTTGTGCAAAAATTATAAAGATCTTATTTATATTCGAAGATATTTAAAAATTAAAAATATACATAGAAAAACATTGAAATTCTACTTAAAAATGTCCAGCATTTGTAAATTATGAAGATTTGATTTATATTGGAAGATATTTAAAAATTAAATATACATAGAAATAGCATTGAAATTCTACTTAAAAATGTCCAGCATTTATAAATTATGAAGATTTGATTTATATTCAAAGATATCTAAAATTAAGATATACATAGAAATAGCATTGAAATTCTACTTAAAAATGTCCAGCATTTGTAAATTATGAAGATTTGATTTATATTCGAAGATATTTAAAAATTAAAATATACATAGAAATAGCATTGAAATTCTTCTTAAAAATGTCCAGCATTTGTAAATCTGAAAAGTAAACAAATCAATACACCTGGGTTATGCCTCTCTACCTATGCGTCAGTGGGTAGTCGCTTCTATTACTTATTCTAAAGCCAGTTTAAATATCTTTGCTTAACTCTTCACTGATTTACACCAAGAACCGGTATTTTCAAACGTGACTTAGCCGTCTGAACTCAAGCAATTCCCCGCCCTGTCGGCTGCGGCGTTAGAATGCACCAGCTGCACCTCTGTAGAGGGGTAAGACCCCCCCCCATTGGGGCCACCTGTTGGCCGTGGGTGGCGACGCGTGATGCTTAAGGATAGAGCCCAGGTGGATGAGCAGTTCATGACTTGCAATACTCCACTTTGGCCCTATTCTTGTGCGGTCGGAGAGGCTCCCTCCGATCAATCGGCTGGTCACGTCAAGCCCTAGCACCTATATGACTGCCCCAACCCTATTGCCCTTATGGCAAGCCCCAGCCCCTTTTTATCATATGGGTGCTAGAAGGCGGTGGCTGAGGGTCTATATGTCCTGGGAATGACGTTAAACTCTATCTGATGGTGAGTTTCCAATTTTGGAGGTTTGGGGAATGTGGAGCATCCCTTCATCACCATTGGTCCCTGGTCCACTCTGACCCGGAGTGGTAGTACCTGTTAGGGTCCCATCTATGCGTTAAATAGAATAATATATTTATAAAAAAATTGTATTATCCATTAAGAATTGATTTATTTCAAAAACTTTGTCGGCATTAAATGACCCACTGAGGTTGATATGCCGTAAAACCAAACCAAACAAACCAAATCAAGCAATTCCTTCGTGTCTATGTACGCGTGTTAATACAGGAGTTATGGAAGCCCAAACAAAACAAAATCGCACAATAGCGCCAACTACAATCCTGATCAATCAACCTACTACCTCCTCACCAACTACCGTGACCAATTTCAAAATAATGTAAACGGTCGATTTTTTTTTAAAATCCAGCAAAATGGAATAGATTCAGTTTATGAGAGTTTAACCATGACCATTGACTTACTTAACGAAATAAAGACATGTTTATTATTTTTAATAATTGAAAAAAAAGAAAAAAGAAGTAAATAAGAAAAATGTTATATTACAAATTCCTGTGTGTCCCCTTGGTGATATTGCGTTGCTAACAAAAATATTACAACATAACATATTGCCCCATTTGTTTTAGATTCCACCCTCTCACTATATATATATATATATATATATATATATATATATATATATATATATATCGTCTCTCTCTCTCTCTCTCTCTCTCTCTTTCTCTCTCTCTCTCTCTCTCTCTCTCTCTCTAACACACACAAATTTGTTCTCTCTCTCCCTGTCACTGTTACTCTCTGTTTTGTTTATCAATCTGTCTGTCTGTCTGTCTATCTGTCTGTCTCTCTCTGTATCGCAATGTTTTTTCCCTGTCTGTGTCACACTCTCACAAATTTTCCCTCTCTCTCTCTCTCTCTCTATCTCTCTCTCTCTCTCTCTCTCTCTCACTGTTAGTAACTCTCTATCAATCTATCTGTCTGTCTGTCTCACACACAATGTTTTTCTCTCGCAATATTTTTTTCTCTCGCTATTACTCTGTCTATCAATCTCTCTCTCTCTCTCTCTCTCTTTCTCTCTCGGTGCGTGTCTCTGTCTGTCTGTCTGTCTCTCTCTCTCAGTCAATGTTCTCTCTCTCTCTCTCTCTCTCTCTCTCTCTCTCTCTCTCTCTCTGCTTTCCTGTATCTATCAGTCTATGACTATCTCTTTTCTCTCTCTCTCTCATCCCCTCTCTCTCTCTCCATCTGGTAAGAGCAAGCTCTAGTTAGATGAGTACAAATAGTAATTCATTTTAAGAGAGTTTTATTTTATTGGGTGCTCACATGTAATGGCCTTGTGCCAACTTTAAGAGCAAGGCATTTAAAAAATTATAGTTACTTCACAGTGCAAATCCATTCATTTTTAAAATAACGTTGTTAATTTTCCAAATAAAAACTAACCGTAAAATGAAGAACAAAATTCGTAATAAATTTACATTTGTTTTGAACAACAGAAACCTAGTAGTAGTAATAGTAATAGTAATAGTAATAGTAATAGTAATAGTAGTAATAGTAGTCTTAATTTCATTTTGTAGAAGGTCAGAAATAGGTTAAACTTGCAAATCGTCGTCAAAATTTAAACGGAAACTTACTTGGTGGTGATCCATGACAGTTTAACTACAGTGTATGAATGAACTTTTTTTGCGAATTGGGTTACGATTTAGGGTTTGGGGATTAAGGTTGTTTTTAATTACGTATTGCTAAAAAAAAAACAACAAAAATTCCCAAATTACTATACATTTAATGTTGAAAAAATTTTTTTTTTTAAATCCAAGTTTAATTGAAATTGTACATTTCAATACTAACACAAACAACTGAGACTATGTGTCTACCGTTGGATTCAATAATTAATTTCAATGGTTAATTAAATGTATAGTAATTTGTTTTTTTTTTAAGCAATACGTAATTAAAAACAACCTTAATCCCCAAACCCCTAAACCGTAACCCAATTCGCAAAAAAGTTCATTCATACACTGTAGTTAAACTATCATGGATCATTACCAAATAAGTTTTGTTTTAATTTTGACGACGATTTGCAAGTTTAACCCAGAAATATGGAGCAACCAGTGAGAATCGTGCTCACTACCAGGGCCGGTACGTTCTACACCCAACCGGAGAGGGGCAAGCTGCTAGGGTGGGTTTCATAGATTCTCTATGAATTGAATACTATTTTATGAAAATTGACATTTAGTCGAGTGGGGGGGGGGGATATATTTATATGAATACTACTTGAAAATTGACATGTAGTAGAGCGATGGTCCGTACCATAGATTCTGAAACGGGGGGGGGGGTCATATAAGGGTAATAAAGGACTATTTGCTCGTAAATTCCTACCATAAAATAAAACTGAACCCCCATTTTATGTCCGTGTTTTTGCGATAAATGTTTTATTTTTATTGCACGCGTTATGTTACAATACTAAATATATTTCCTTTATTTATTTTAATATTCACTTCAATATGTATATTCTAAAGGCTTTTATTTTGTGATAATGTTTAGTTTTAAAGTGGGGGTTCGTTTTACACTTCAACTTTTTATTCGTAAATTCCTACCATAAAATGCCCAAGCCTAATTTTATGGCAGGAATTTACGAGTAAAAAGTTGAATATTACTTTTTTTTGTTGTTATTTCTTTCTTTTTTTGCTTTGGTACTCTAAAATAAAAACGTCAGATTTTAATCATCGTCGACGAAAAAACAAAATTACGGTCATAAAAGGAGGATCCAATGTATGCCTAAATTGTAAAACGAGCCCCCACTTTAAAACTAACCATTCTCACAAAATGAAAATATATGCACATTGAAATGATTATTAAAATAAATAAAGGAAATATATTTTGTATTGTAACATAACGGGTGCAAGAAAAATAAAACATTTATTGCGAAAACACGGACATAAAATGGGGGTTCAGTTTAATTTATGGTAGGAATTTACGAGTAAATAGTCCTTTATTACCCATATAAGGGGGCTTGAGTCCCTAGCACCGGCCCTACTCACTACCCATAGCCTGCTACTACCTCACTAACCACTGGCGCTCATATGCAAAGCGCCCATAGAAACCAGTAGTTACGTGGTATTATTAAAATGCAGCTGATGTTTCTGGGCCCAATAGTGAAAAAATGTGTGTGTCTCTACCTACATATTGTGTGTGCGTGTTCGTGCGTGTGCGAATGTGTCTGTGTGTGCGTAAACAAGCACATGCCCATAGAGATGTCAGCTATAAGAGAATGAAAGGCATTATATTACAGTGCAGTACACTTCATATAACAGGTGATCAGCTGTAAGGTCGATTGTAATCCCACACTATTCTACCCACACAGAGGGTGTGTAAATCTCTTTTTTAAATGGGCTCAGTATTGAGAGAGAGAGAGAGAGAGAGAGAGAGAGAGAGAGAGAGAGAGAGAGAGAGAGAGAGAGTTGAAGTTGTCAGTATTTATTCAATGCAGATAGGATTGTTATTATCGCTCAAGTTCAGCATTTAAAAAACAAATTCTATTCACACCTTCGGTTTTTTGTCTTTTTATTTATACAGAGATTATTTCCAACTAGCAGGACCTGTGGATATACCACAGTATGATAATTTAATTATCACGTTTGGTTTTGGTTTGGTTTGTTTTGTTTTACGGCATATCAACCTCAGTGGGTCATTTAATGCCAATAAAGTTTTGAAATAAATCAATTCTTAATGGATAATACAATTTTTGTATAAATACATTTTTCTATTTAACCCATAGATGGGACCCTAACAGGTACTACCACTCCAGGTCAGAGTGGACCAGGGAGCAATGGTGATGAAGGGGTGCTCCACATTCCCCAAACCTCCAAAACTCGAACCTCACCATCAGATAGAGTTTAACGTCATTCCCAGGACATGTAGACCCTCAGTCACCGCCTTCTAGCACCCATATGATAAAAAGGGGTTGGGGCTTGCCATAAGGGCAATAGGGTTGGGAAAATCATATAGGTGCTAGGGCTTGACGTGACCAGCCGATTGATCGGAGGGGGCCTCTCTGACCCCCCGTCTAGCCCAAGATAGGGCCAAAGTGGAGTATTGCATGTCATGAACTGCTCATCCACCTGGGCTCTATCCTTAAGCATCACGGGTCGCCACCCACGGCCAACAGGTGGCCCCATTGGAGGAGTCTTACCCCTCTGCAGAGGTGCAGTCGGTGCATTCTAACGCCGCACCGACAGGGCGGTTATTACGTTTGATATGTTTACTTAAGAGTTATTGCTAAATAGTTCAATGTGTAAAAGGTATAATAATCTTCATTCAACTCTCCCACTCTTTTTTTCTTTCCTTCTTTTCATCTTTCCATTATATTCGATTGAAACAGATTACCTTTATCGCTTCCACGCGCTCACCCCCTCTATCTTTCCCATATTCTTTCTTGATTCTTATATTTTTCTGTGTAACGGTCGTACTTTTAAGGAATACGCGTATTAATATATAATTATAACCCCGCCGATATTTTGTGCTCCCAAAATAAGGGGGGGGGTCAAAGTTAAGTGACCTGAAAAAAAATCAGAAAGTTTTTAAACAAAATAACTGGTGCATAATAAAATTCATTCATTGATAAATCAACACTGAAAATTTAATTAAAATCGAACAATTTCCTGATTTTTGGGTAATTTTTATTCAATCAGGGATATTGATTTGGTTTTGTAAAATACATCTATGACGTCATAATTGTACCTACACTAAACATAATAACTGCCCTCTGGGACCGGGCGTAGAATACACCGACTGTATCCCCCTGCAGAGGGTTAAGAACAGCCAACCACCCCACCAATATAAAAAGGTGTGCCCCAGGTGTATAACACTAAATTGTATCCGATGGTGAGACTCCAGTTCTGTAGAACTAGAATGTGTGGACTAACCCCACACTGCCATTACTCCCTGGTCCATTCTGACCCGGAGTGATAGTATCAGTTATGGTCCTATCTATGAGCCAAATTTATATGTTTAGAAATGTTACATAAACAATAATAGATATCTCCCGATTCACTAATTACCAATTCAACTCGCGCACACACCGAAATAAAAAAGATACACACACTCGCCAACAAGACAAAACATAAGTTGTGACAGCAACCGGAAGTTTACTCCATGGTAGCCAAAAAAGAAGTGGCCAATTTAACACGTTTTTGCGCATAGGCTCCAAATTGAAGTTCCGGTTGGAAAACAAGAATGCCCCAAAAATAAAAATAAAATAATTTTGTAAATAAACTTACATTTTCATCCAATCGAAAGCTCTCCCCCCAAAAAAAACAAAAAAGGCTTCTGTGATCCGATTTCGGATCACACAGGCCTATATAAAGTCGGCTTTGAAAAGCCAACAAGAACAGAGAGATCCAGGCGTCAAGTCGCACACTCATCAACGGGGCCGACCTCCCAAACGAACATACATCACAGGCGGCCGATCTACACCCTCACCTACCTCTACCCAAATCTGACTTCACAGGCAGTCAACAAACGAACAATTCCACATCGTTTAGCGATACCAACCGCTAACGACTACTAAAAACACAAGACTCTGCCCGTATAATCAACACCTAACCACTACCACTGGTTCATCTGCCCACTTCTCCACCTCCACTACAACTGACTCGGCCATCCTGACATTTTTACTGACTTTATTAGTCATTTTACTACTATCACCAAAATCAGACTTTCTCTCTTAAATTCAATTTCAGCTTTTCATCGTTCTCATGTTATTTTATCCAATACAATTTTGAAACTCAAAATCCGTGTTTGTTTTTCCTCGTCACCATACGCTTGTATACTAACCCTGTTTATTACAGAAATAATTCGTATTCGATAGGGATACTTGATATCATACAACTGTAAATTATTTGTATTAAGAACAATTATTGGCATTTCAGTTTCGGAAGACTATAAAATAGTTTTTGTGCCCCTGAAGTTACAGCGCCTACTGTGACTGTAAAGTCCAATGTTAGAAAAGCATTTTCGACCACAGATGTCACATGTGAAGGCCGTCCATGAAGATGTTGATGTGCTGGTGTCTTGTTGCCGCTGCTTTCTTCTGGGCCTCCTAGCTTCATGGTGTTGCGCCAGGGTGACCTCAGACATGAACAATCCTCTACAGAGAGCCTGTCGCCACCGAGGGCGGTCCTGAGCCGCATTTTCCCAGCTAGAAGGGGCAATACCAAAGCACCTGGGATCGTTCTTGCAGACATCCTTAAAACGCAGCTGGGGGCGACCAATCTCTCCCCCCCCCAAAAAAAAAACTCTTAAGAAATAACTACACAGAAAATGTAAAAAGTTATTTACTAATCTTAACTTAGATGTGGCACAAGGCCAGAAGTATGGGGTGCCCAGTGAGAATCGAACTCACTATCAATGGTCTGCAAATCTAGCTTTGCTAACCATACCAGGTCAGGTGCCCCCCTTATTTAACATATAGATATTTACTAATTTTAGCTTAGATGTGGCACAAGGCCAGACGTATGGGGTGCCCAATGAGAATCGAACTCACTAACAATGATATGCTAACCATTACACCACATGAGGTGCCCCTGAAAATGTAAATATAAACGACGTACAATTAACGCAATTCCCTAACCTCTCGGATTAAAATAACTCCAGACGTTTTGGCATGCTGTTAAATTTTAACAAAACGTCTAGAGTTAAAAATCAACCAATCAACAGAATTCAATGGGTAAAGAAGAACAATTTCCTCGTAAATTCCTACCATAAAATAAACTGAACCCCCATTTTATGTCCGTGTTTTTGCAATAAATGTTTTATTTTTCTTGCACCCGTTATTTTACAATACTAAAATATATTTTCTTGATCTTTATTCTTTAACAAATAAAGAAAATATATTTAGTATTGTAAAATAACGGGTGCAAGAAAAATAAAACATTCATTGCAAAAACACGGACATAAAATGAGGGTTCAGTTTATTTTATGGTAGGAATTTACGAGGAAATTGTTCTTCTTTACCATCCAATATAAGCAAGATAGTCATACATAAGCATTTTGTTATATTAGTGGAAATTGAAGTTTTGACAAGATAAAAAACAAACATTATTTTGTGTGTGAAATTGCATCAGAATTTGTGTTTTTCATAAATTGGGCGGCGGTTGTATACGTGCATAGTCTGGTCTCCTGATTTTCTGTGGGGGTGAGAAAGTCGAAACAGTTGGTTAGAATGTGTGTGTGTGTGTGTGTGTATGTGTGTGTGTATATGTGTGTGTGTGTGTGTGTGTGTGTGCATGTGCTCGCGCTCCTACACAAGAGAAATCTGAAGACAAGCCTGTAACTTGGTCACTGTTACAAGACGATCCGCCGACACTCCAGGTTCCCACTGTAACGGCAGTCCATGATGATGTTGATGCTTCTATTTAATATTTAAGAAGGAAGAATTTTAATTTCAAATTTATCATTAATTATCGGATGATTAAAAAATGAATTTAAACGCGAAGGAAACCCCCTCCATAAAAATTATGATTAATTTGCAAACTTGACTGGAAATTGCTTTATTCTTTAAGCCGAGCGCATTTTAATTACATTGCTCTAGTAAAAACTACGCTACGAGGTGCCGATTTACGGTTACACACATTATACTAAGCAAACATAATGGAAATGTTAGTCAATATATAGATTGTTGTCATTTTTAAAGCTTAGCTTAGTTAGGCACAAGGCTAGGAGTATTGAGCACCCAGTGATAATCTAACTCACTATAAATCTGCTAGTCTCGTTCGCTAAGCATTGTATCACGCGAGGTGACCTAAAAAGCGTGGCAGATTAAATTTGGCACAAGGTCAGAAATATGGGTCACCCAGTGAGGATCGAACTCGCTCATCCGTGACTGATCAGAATGACTAACTTGTTAACCATTACTACACCATGACGACACACCCATTTGGTACCATTGTAAACTTATCTTAGTCACAAGTGTGTAGCATGCACACGGTGAGGAACGAACTCACTACAGTGGTAGTAATAAATAATCTGTGAAACTCCTGTTCTGTTATAGCAAGGAGTTATCGACCTGGTCAGTGTTGAGTCGCCTCATCCAAGCCTAGCAAACCATTAGTGAGTTCGATTCTCACTGGGTGCCCCATGAGGTCATTAGCCTTGTGCTAAACTAAGCTTATTAGTAAATGATTAAAATTGGGAATTTATGTGTGTGTGGTTTGCTGTGCTTAGTAAGAGATACTTGACTTTATTATTATTAATTACAATAAAATGCTTTTTGGCTGTGATAAACATTATTACAGTACTTTTAAAAATTATGTTCTAAAAAGATATTTTGTTATTGGTAAGTAACCAAATGAATAAATTTAGTTCTCTACCAATATATTTTATTTTGGGGGGCATCATGTTTACTTCCAATTGATAACCTATTAAGGCGTTTCTTGATATTGTACTTTATATATATATATATATATATATATATATATATATATATATATATATAAAGTACTATCTGTTGTTTTTCCACTTATGTTTTAAGTTTTGATTCTTCTTTTTTAAGTCTTAAGAAAAACAACCTTAAGTTAAAACGAGACTGTTTTTAGTTTTTAAACTAGAGAGTAATTGAATTTTTTTTTTTTTTTAATTAGGGAAAACTATTTTTTCTAAGAAAATATGAACACTTGTTTATTGAAAGCGCCATTTTTCTAAGAAATATTCGAATTTTTTTTTTTTTTTTTTTTTTTTTCAAAAATGGCTTTTACGATTTTAGTATAAGTATATAAACTGTTTATTTGCATTTGTTTTGTCAACTAAATTTTTATAAACAATTAAAATGACGAGTTGTCGTTCGTTGGTTTGCATTTAAAATAAGTGTTGATTTATTTTGGGTTTAATTAATAAAAAAAAAGTCATTTTATGACGGAAAGAAATGTATACATCAGAAATATTTGGGGGGAGAAAAAAAGCGGAAAAAAAAAATCTTAACATTACTGTCCCGTTGAAGTTCGGTTTTAGACCGTGAAAGAAAGAAAACCTATGTTTATTAAATGGTGATGATGATAAGGTAATTAAAGCAGTATTTATGTTTCTTTTTTTTTTTTTGGTGGTTTGGGGGGGTAGTTAGTATTAGTGTCTGCGATCATTCCTGGAACTACTACAGCGTCACCCTACCCCCACTGAGACATTACAGACACTCTACGAATTAAGATTTGCATCGTTGCCTGGTCAATGACTGAGAAGAAGAAAATCCTTGGCTGGTTGGTTGGCTGAAGACAAAAACAAAAATAACTCCTCGTCTCTTCGGGAGCGGGAGTAAAAATTTCTATTTTTGTTATCCAACTGGCGATCCATAGAAGAAAATCTCGGAACGTCACGCCTTCTGTGATCGAGTCGAGTTGAAAAAGGCATTTTTACCGGTAAGTAAAACCATAGTAGCAGTCGTAACTGTCTAACGAGGTGTGGTTATTTATTGTTGTTGTTTGATACTATTTACTGTTTTCCTTTTTTTTTAAAACATAAATTTATTACCAGCATTTTGCCGACTGAGGAAGGAAGAATCAACACCAGATATATATATATATATTGTCCGATTAACTCACCTGCTTGTACTCTCCCCCTCCCCCACTTAATTAAGCACTTGTTTATTTCTTTTAAGTGGTACAAGTAGTAAAACACTAAAACAACACTCGGGTTTTTAAAATATTGTTTTCACGAACTAACGCCAAGAAAACTCAAAAAAAAACAAAGGCAAGTAAAATCTTTTTTTAAATATTTTTAAAGAGTAACTTATTTTTTTTTCTTCTGTTAGATTTAATTGCATTTAAATTGTATCTTAAATTTAAATTTAAAACATAGGCTCGGTTTTTTTTTCTCGGTTTGTTTGGTTTATTATTTTTTTTTAAAATCCTGTCTATTTGTCCTGTCAAATATTAGAATAAATAATTAAAATTAGTTTTAAAAAGAAGACTAGAAAATAAAATTAAAAACAAAACAAAACAACAAAAAAAAAACTAATATTGTTTAAAAACGTACCTTTTTCTTCTCGTTCCTTTTTTTCCTCTCTTAATTGAATTATAACAACTACTTGTTGTCAATATGATATAAACGTTATTACTAAATCAAGATCCCTACAATTTTTTTTTTTTTTTTGCTTCGATGAATTTAAAATCTAAAAATCTGTAAAGGAAAATCTAATTGAAAATGAAAAACAAAATATTTAATTTTTGTCGGTTGTATAAAATATCTGTCTGTAATGGAATGAAGAGGGATTGAAAAAAACAATCCGGATTTAAATATATTCACTTCTTGTTTCGCTACGATTTTAAGGCATTTTTCACGGAGATCAGGATGTCTTTCCTTTTTTCTTTAGGATCAAGAAAATACATTAAAATCTCTGGTTAATAAACATTCAAAGTACATATCTTTTATTATAAAAAAAAAAGATATACTTATTGCTTTCGTTTTCTTTTCATTTAATTCAAAACAAAAACAAAAACAAAACAACAACGTCTATCAAGAAAGATCTCTGTTCAACAAAATCAACATCTATGGATGTGCAATAAAACCTAAAATAATATCATCTTGCTTCTTCCCACATTTATTTTCAATCCTTGAATTTAGCTTTTTTTATTAATTCTATATGTTAATTTTATTTTTTCCGAACGGCTAATTAAAGACAAACTATTAAAAACAGGAATCGCAGAAAATATTTCTTCATGTGATGACGTTTGACTAGTTGAATTTAAAAGAGGAAGGAAAGAAGAAGGAAACGTTCTTCAGTGTGATCATAGCATAGATCTCTTCAGTTAGTCAATAAATAGTCTCATTTAGTACAGGTGCGTTTTTAGTATTTTTCAGTCTTCCTCTGGATTAGTATTATCTTATGTTGCTTCAGAAAAATCAAAATTATTACACGTCATTTGCTCGTATTTTGTATATCGCATCAAAAAATAAATAAACAAAAATAAATGAAGACTACTATTCTGATTTTCCCCTGTGAGACTAACAAGACGAATTTATATATATATATATATATATATATATATATGTATAAATATGAAATGTGACTATAAGCGAAAATAAAACTCTTTAAAAATTAATTAGTTGGTTAAAAAAAAATACCGACGTTCGTGCTACTAATTTAGCCAAACGATTAAGAATAACATTTTTTTTCATATATGCTAAGGAACTCCTAAAGAAATATTTGTAGTCAGGTTTTAAAAAAAATAAAAAAATAGTTTTATTTGTTTTTTAAGGACTTTTATGGGAGTCTTTTCAGTCTCACTGAGCATCCATACTTTAAACAGATTGATCAGTCGTATTTTCCTTTTTGTAAACAAACTGTAACAGATATATTTGAAAAGAATTTACTGAATTGAAATTCTCTTCTCTCGTTAGGATCGAATTTTAATTTCCTATCAAATAGTCTTCGATCCGACTTCTTACCTTCCATTCAATTTGGTTGGAACCAAATAGAACATTCGAAAATATTCTTTGAAGTGGGGTGGATGGGGGGTAGAATTCTTGTAGTTAAGTTTAAGTTAGTAATTAATTGAACATAATAATTGTTGCTCATTTTTTCATTTAGGTGGAAAGAAAGAAAGACAAAAAATCTAACATTTTATTTGAAGAAAGCAAAATAAAATCGATAAAATAATCAGCTTCACGAAATTAAGAGGGAAATAATTTGGTAGTTGTTCACCTTTTATTTACCTGTGTGTAGACTGGATGATAGGGTCTTTCTTTTTCTTTTTCTTTTTTTAATGTATTGATTTTTTTTATTTGAAAACAAAAAAAAAAAAAAAAAACAACCAACCCAAACCTTTTCGTCTTTTTGTTCTTCGTTTTTTTACAAATAAATAACCCCTAGAAAATATTTGTAACTTTTTGGCATTTGATTTAAAAAGAATTAATTTTTTTCCTGTTAAGTTAAACCAATATATTTTCACTAGGGATTTCCAATTTGACGTGTCAAATTTACCCCACCCCTGTATTTAACACATTGAAACTTGCATAAAGGTTAATATTATCTTGAAAACTTTTGGACCATTGAAAAGAAGAAACATAAAAAAAAAAAAATCCTGATGATTTTTAAAATATTTTTCTAGCTTACGGATATAATGAAAATTATGAACGAAAACAATGTTTACATTTTCGCACCGTTAAATCAATTGAAATTTAACGTAGCCAAAAACAAGTTATAACTACCGGCATTCTTAAAATTTAATGAAAAATCAACTAACAGTCAAATTTTGGTAATTACTTACCTTTTGATGGAATTATGTTTGAAATAGGTTTTTCCTAAAATATATTTTTTACGAGGTCTCCCTGCTCCTATTTTGTTTTATGAAATCTGAAAAAAAAAAAAAAAAAAAAAAATGAACCGATAAAAAACGATTTTTAATGTTTTTTCTATAAGATAATGTTTTTTTCTATAAAGATAAGAGTCTGAATAATTATATCAGAAGATTTTTATGTTTCTATATTTTTGTAAAAGAACCATGAATACAGAATTCTGCTAAAAATGTCAATATTATGACATGTTTTATTTTTAGCAGAATTTAGTTATAGTTATATTATTATTACTATATTCCCTTTCTATATACTTCTGAGATAACTGTAAAGGTAAATTTCAGTTATCTTCAAGATACGTACTCCCGAATTTTTCAGCTTTTTTTTTTTTTTTTTTTTTAAATTTTTTTTAATGAATGCTTCCTTCAAATTAGCAACAGGAGTCAGCCTTATATGCTCTTTTGATCTGATTTTTTTTCGGAGAAAATAAACTTCTTTATCATTTTTAATTTTGAATTAAAAAAAAAAATTTTTAACAATAAATTATTTTTAGCATTTTTCAATATTCATCGTTAAAAAAAGTTAATTTAGATGTATCTATTGAAAAATGTCCAAAATAATTTATTGTAAAAGAAAATTATTTAAGAATTCAGATGAAGAACAAGTTTATTTTCACAAAAAAAAAAAAAACAGATCAAAAGAGTGTATGAGACTGGCTCCTGTTCCTAATTTGAAGCGAGCATTCCTTAAAAAGAAAAAAAAAAAAAAAGAAGAAAAAACTGGAAAATTCAGGAGTGCATATCTTGAAGAGAACCTGCATTTCAAATGGGTTGGGATATTTCGTACAACCATGGTAATACTGTCCCATTTTGAAACAAATACAGAACTCTTTTGAGATTCAATTCACTTGAAATCCCCTTCCTCCTCCCTTTGTGATTTTATTGGGGGAGAGAGAGAGAGAGAGAGAGAGAGAGAGTGACAGGTAAAATCTAGATACATTATTGATTTAAGATTTGTTTTCTTAGTCAGATTTATTATATGTGTCGATTTCGGTGTTTTTTAAAAAACCTTTTGTAGTAGCAACATAATTCTAAGAATATTTCTCTGAATGTTTGAGATGAGGCTTGATGATTAGTATTATCTGCGTTATTGGACTATTGTCCCCATCTTCATTGTTATTTGTACAACGTTTCGGCCGATATACCCTCCGGCATTTTTTAGGTATTTCTTGTCGGACTCGGGAACCTTCTTTTCAAACTCGGGAACCGGATGGACTCGGGGCTTTGGAACGTCAAATGCTCGGACAGTTCGCAAAATCCCAGACAAAATATGGAATGACTACAATACCTGTTCGGTGGAATTCCAATTTCGTGAAACATAAAGTCGTCTCAACAGATTCTTTGGTTGGCATTGCCCTCAAATACGGCGTGTCGTTCCGGATGGTCCTGAGTTCGAAAAGAAGGTTCCCAAGTCCGAGAAAAATACCTGAAGAAGGCTGGAGGTATATTGGCCGAAACGTTGTACAAATAACAATGAAGATGGGGACAATAGTCCGAATAACGCAAATAATACTAATTCTAAAATATTTTTGCTACTGATAAGTTTTGGGTAATTTATGAGGAAGTGCGTCCCGGTCTCCCGCTTCAAAGACCGCTACCCGGTGACTATCAAAATAACAACCCCAGCTCATTGTAATTCTTGTTTATTTATCGTAATTTGTCGTAATTCTTGTTTAGATATGAAGATGGATATATAGTTTGAATAGACTGAGATAGATAGATAGATAAACAAACAAAATAATATAGATAGATATGAACAAATGGAGATAGATAGATATTTTCGACAAGTAAATGTATTTGGGGGGGGGTCGCTTCTTTTTTTGTCGTAATTCTTGTTTATTTAAACTAAAAACAAGACATTAAACAAACATGAATAAAAAAAAATCTTAGTATTTAAAGTAATATAGATAAATATGAACAAACTGAGATAGATAGATATGAAGATGGATAGTTTTGAATAGACTGAGCTAGGTCGTTATTTTAATAGTCACCAGGCAGCAACTCTTGAGGCAGGAGACCGGGACGCACTTCCTCATAAATTACCAAATTTTGTTAGACAAGGTCTCGGCTGACTGGTAAGGAGGGTGGGTAGATACCCAGCATCACCAAAAAACAAAAAGGCGGATGCGCTCTAGGGGAGCCAACGGCCATCCACACCAATAGTAAAATTGGGGTACTTGACTCACTTAAATCTCTAATTGGTTAGATGGGTCTCCTTAGCCTTGCTCTAATCCAATTGTAAACAATGCAGAGTTCTCATTTCTTATCTATTTAACCGGTAGATGGGACCGTAACAGGTACTACCATTCTGGGTCAGTGGACCTGGGAGTAATGGTGATGAAGAGGTATTCCACATTCCCCAAAGCTCCAGAATTGGAACTTCACCATCAGATAGAGTTTAACATCATACCCAGGACATTAAGACCCTCAGAGTGGATCTGGGAGTAATGGTGATGAAGGGGTACTCCACATTCCCCAGAGTTTCAGAATTGGAACTTCACCATCATATAGAGTTTAACATCATACCCAGGACAGTAAGATCCTCAACCACCGCTTTCTAGCACATATATGATAAAAAGAGTTGGGGGCTTGCCATACAGGCAATAAGGTTGGGACAATCATATAGGCTTGACGTGACCAGCTGATTGATCAGGGGGAGCCTCTCCAACCTCCCCTTTAGCCTAAGTAAGGGTCAGTGGAGTATCGTATGTGATGGACTGCTCAGCCACTAGCATTCTGTCCTTAAGCATCATGAGTTGCCACCCACAACAGGTTGCTCCATTAGATGTATTTTAACCCCCCTACAGAAGGGTCAGGTTAGCTCAGTCGGTAGAGTGTTCGGCTAGAAACCACAAGGTTCCTAGTTCGATACTGGCCCTTGCCAACTCAGCGTATGAGCAGTACAGGGATCTGTGCAGTAAAGTAAGGAGCTGATGGTAGGTGTGGTGCTATACCTCAAATGCAAAAAAAATCTCCTTGGTCTAGCACTAGTGAAAAGAGAATAGACTCCCTCGCTGAATTGCCGATACCGACTTTAGGCCACTGTGATGACTTACAGAGGTGCAGTCGGTGTATTCTACTGCCGCAGCCGACAGGGCGGTGTTCACGCAACGGGGTTGAATAAATACATTGATTTAACTATCTCTTAAAGCTGAGTGAATATATGATTGTTTGTGAAATGTTTTTTTCCTATTTAGTTTAATGACACAAAATACACCCTAAAATATTCCTTACTTTTGGGATTAAGTTATGTTTGAAAAAAATTCCATTTTTGGGGGTTCTGATTAGTTGTAATTTGCAATTAAGTCAAAAACTGACCCATCTCTTACTTAACATTTTGCTTGTCACTTTCCCCCTCTCTATATATATCTTGAAAAACTACTCCTTATATATGTTGGTTTTCTTTGTGAATGTAAAGAGAGAGATTAGAGAGTGTGAGCAGTAGATTGAATTTTCAGCAGCTAATGGCTGACTTTATATATAAGATGGGTCAGTTTTTGACAATTGCAAATTTTAGCAAAATGATTTTAATATTTTTTTTTCTTTATTCTCCGGTTGTATTTATTTAAAAAAATTTAATTCTCTTTGCACACTAACTTCCTTCCTGATCACAATTATCTATGCAGAGCTGAATGGGTGACCCAACGCATCACTTTTAAAAATTTTTTTTAGTATCAGTATATTTGTTTGGATTGGGATTCTATTTCAAAGTTTGTTTATTTCAAAACATGGTAATTTACAGGAAGTGTATCCTGGTCTCCTGCCTCAAAAATTGCTACCAAGTGACTATTAAAATAACGACCCAGCTCAGTCTATTCAAAACTATCCATCTTCATATCTATCTATCTCAATTTGTTCATATTTATCTATATTACTTTAAATACTAAGATTTTTTTTATTCATGTTTGTTTAATGTCTTGTTTTTAGTTTAAATAAACAAGAATTACAACAACAAAAAGAAGCGACCCCCCCCAATACATTTACTTGTCGAAATATCTATCTATCTCCATTTGTTCGTATCTATCTATATTATTTTGTTTGTTTATCTATCTATCTATCTCAGTGTATTCAAACTATATATCCATCTTCATATCTAAACAAGAATTACGACAAATTACGATAAATAAACAAGAATTACGACGAGCTGGGGTTGTTATTTTGATAGTCACCGGGTAGCGATTTTTGAGGCAGGAGACCGGGACGCACTTCCTCATAAATTATCTAACTTTTAAATCATTTTGGTAAAAAAGGATGTTAATTCATTTTATTTTTAAATTTTTATCCTAAACAAAAGTGAACTGTAAAAAGTTTTATTTATAAAACACGTACGTGTAAGATGAATGTACATTGGATTTGATAGTATTTTCTGTTTTTAAATTACATATCTACTGAGTCATTTATTTTTCGTCTTTAAAAACAAAAGCTGCAGTTGGAATTTTTTTTTTCCTTTTAAAAATTTAATGAAATCTAGGTTATTCACCACATAACTGTTTGTCATTTAAAACAAAAACATAAAAATCTGTAGAATTAGCAAACGTCTGTGTTTTGTCATATTACGACACAAACAACTTACTATCTTAGATAACCGTGGGCTGGTGGACTATTTAAAAAAAAAAAACATCATGAAAATGCTTACTAAGATAGACTATCAACCCATTTACTAGTGACTATTCGTCTGAATTTTTGAGATGAGGCTTGATAATTTGTATTATTCTGATTTTTTTGGGACAGTTGAACACATGGAGCAATGGATATAAGGGTTGTGTTAATACTAAGTAACAATCATTGGTAATTTATGAGGAAGTGCGTCCCGGTCTCCTGCCTCAGAAATTGCTACCCGGTGACTATTAAAATAACGTCCCCCGCTATGTCGTCTCGGCGGTGTTACGAGAAAGAAAACAACCAACTTAGGGTGTTAAATGTATTTTAGAGGGGGGGGGGTTCTCTTTTTTGATATGAGCAAATGGAGATGTGTGGATAGATATATAAAAACAAAGTAAAAAATGAACAAATTGAGGTAGATAGATAGATAGATAGATATCCATCTTCATATCTAAATAAGAATTACGACAAATTTCTATAAATAAACAAGAATTACGACAAATTTCTATAAATAAATTTCTAAACAAATTACGATAAATAAATAAGAATTACGACAAAAAAGAGAAGCCCTCCCCCTTCTAAAATACATTTAACGCCCTAAGTTGGTTGTTTTCTTTCAAGTAACACCGACATAGCTGGGGACGTTATTTTGATAATCACCAGGTAGCAATTTCTGAGGCAGGAGACCGGGACGCACTTCCTCATAAATTACCCAATCATTTGTAGGTTTCAGGTTCAATCCTGACCAAGAGTGAAAATAACATAAAATACTTAACATAGCTTAACACTTGTACCAGGTCATAATTAACGGAATGAGAACAGTCTACCCTGGTGGATTGAAGTTTCATGAAGGCTCCCGATTTCGAAGAGAAGATTCCCCAGTTCGACAAGAAACATCTGAAGAAGGTCGGATGGCATATTGGTTGAATAATCCAAATAATACACATTACTAGTGAGTTTGAGTCTCACTGGGTGCCCTATACATCCTACCTTGTGCCACATCTAAGCAAAGCATTAGTTCCCGCTAGATCACAGAAGCAATCAATGAGTCTGTTCAATACTTTATTGGGTGACCACTTAAACCACAGTTGGTTCTGTAAGCAACCCAAGTCCTTTGTATATCAAAATGACTTGATTTAGCATTAAATGACCCAAAAAGGGTTGATATGCCATAAAACAAAACAACTAATCAACCACTCAGCAAAGTGTGTATGTGTGTGTGTGTATGTGGTTTACCTGATTTATTTTTATATTAGTATCTTCTATTAATAATGGAGATTCGCTTCCGGTTTTTGTCTGTAACAAAAACTATGTCACTGCTTACATCATATTACCCAAAATCATCATAGAATAAATACACTAAAAATTTGAACATGAAACATTAGACAGTCCTCATTGTTTTTTAAAACAAGTTTTAATAAATACATGACTGGTATTATATATCTATATATAGTTTGTTTTATTTTAATGCATATTTAAAGTTTACATTTCAAATTGTTTTATTTTTTAATCCTTTAATGAATTTGATAATTTTACTTACTTAGGGTACAAACTCGCTTGACATTGAATTTTTTACTCCCACCCTTCAGGCAATATGTTTCAAAAATCTATTTTTACATTGCTCGGAGGGTGTTTTTTTATTTTGCTAGTATAAAAACAATGTAATATTTTCTTGTTTATAAACCCATCATTCAAACGGCAAAGTGTATTGTGAATAAGCATTAAACTATTAACGAAATTGACTTTATTTGTTGATACAAAATATTGATTGACTATAAGTATGTTTTTGTTTTGTTTGTTTTTGTAAATGTCTTGTAGAGTTTGTAATTGACAAGCCAAACATATTTACTTTGGAGAGTTATGTATTTAAGAATATATTTTTCTGACCTCTCACCAGAAAGAGAAAAGATATATATATATATATATATATATATATATATATATATATATATATGGGAAAATATGTGCTTAATTGGAGTCGTACCTAATTTTGAAAATTAATTAATTAATAATGAATTAGGCGGGAATGCCTATTTAAATGTTTAGCCATACATTTAAATAGGCATTCCCGCCTAATTCATTATTAATTAATTTTCAAAATTAGGTACGACTCCAATTAAGCACATATTCTCCCAAAAATTGTCGGCAAAAAAGCCATTCCAAACATACTGTGTTTACATATATATATATATATATATATATATCAATATTTTGATTTTACAAAAATCTTCTTCAGAGTCCGTTTACTCTGTGGTGTTTGTGATTGGAGATAAGAGTCAAATGAGTTCAAAAACAAAAAAAACCTTGATCCTGCAAAAAAGAGAAATGAAAGTTGTTACATTATTTTCCAATGTGGGCCTTCCCGTTGTGTTTTTGTGGGTCAACATAATATGTATACCTTTTTTGTCGGTCACCACTTTATTGTAGCGGATTTTGAGATGTTGGCAACTAGACGAATTTAACTTATTCAAAAAGGGGATGGGTATTAAACAATATGACAGTTGGCTTTCAAAAGATTTTTAGAAAAAGAATTTTTATTTTTGTGGTAAAATCGAAATATTGATCAATATCAGCTGTGATTATGTTATAAATTGTTTTCTCTTTAACACACATATATATATATATATATATAATCAATAGTAATGATATTATGGTTGATTAGGACTCATAACTTAAAGTTTCATGGTTATGCAATCCTCAGATGAGTCAAATGGTTGAATTCAATGTCAATTTGATGTGTCGCTTTCTTCTTGACCTCTTAGCTTCATGGTGTTGCGTCAATGTGACTTCTGACATAAGCAATCCTCTATGGAGAGTCTGCCGCCACCGAAGGCGGCCCTGAGCCAAATTTTCCCAGCTGGAGGGGGCAATGTCAAAGCATCTGAGATCCTTCTTGCAGACATCCTTGAATCGCAGCTGGGGGTAACCAATCTGACCAATATATATATATATATATTATATATATATATATATATATATATTTGTATATGTATAAGTATTAACTTACCGGTGGGTATAAGAACGATCGTTGGAAGCGCACAATATCCAGAGGTTAAGGTTGAGAAAAAACAAATATAAAGTGCTCAATACAATGTAGAGCATAAATTTATTTTAAGAATGGAAATGAGTAACCTACTCGAGTTTCATCGATAGATTCTTCAAGGTTACTTTTAAATTAATCGAGTTTACGATTAATTTAAATAAAATATATATATATATATATATATATATATATATATATATATAATCAAAAGATTTTTATAATTTGCTTGAAGCATTGTGTTTATATTGGTTTGGTGATTGGTTTCAAAGGCTATCACAATGCAAGTGTAAATATGAATAAGGGAACTATGGTGTTGTTTGTTTACCTTTTAATTTATTCTTAATATTTCAGGATAAAGATCTCCTCGTCAGAAGATTTCTAAAAGCTAAGTTAATAATATCTATTATTGTACTAAAGCTGAGCGAATCAACTTTTGTCTCCTAAAGGCTTTTTTACTGTTTAGTTTAATGAATTTGATATGATGAAAATCATATTAAATTATTCCTTAGTTCTAGGATTGAGTTATGTTAGAAAAAAATCCATTTTAATTGGTTCTAATTAGTCGTAATTTGCAAATAAGTCAAAAACTGACCTGTCCCTTACTGCACATTCTGCCTATCACTTTTCACCTCTCTATGTATATCTTGATTACCTCCTTGTTATATATGTTAGTTTCTCAATGAGGAGAGAGAGAGAGAGAGAGAGAGAGAGAGAGAGAGAGAGAGAGAGAGAGAGAGAGATTTGAGTGTTTGAAATGGATTTGTATGTTAAGTTTAATAAGCTGCCAACCTGGCCTTAATAAATTTAAATTAGGCCAAACATTTCCTTTCTTAGGAATCTTACAAAACTTTTTTATTAAATTCTCAGGACGTACTTATTTTAAAATAATTTAATTTGCTTTGCAAACTCACTTTTCCCTAATCCCAATTATCTACCCAGAGCTCAATGGGTGACCCAATGGGCCACGTTTTGTCTAGTGTATATGTATAAACAGGTTTGTTTGAATACCACAGAATATTTCTTGATGATTTTCAATTTCTTATGTTCAAGCCCGCATGTAATTTATTTTTATATTGAGGTCCAAGTGGTAGAGAAGGTGCCCCATATTTTGTACCCAAGCGCTTTCAACCATATCCATGATTTTCTTTGGGTGGATTATTTGTTATAGTTTATTTTTGTGGTGCCGGGTTTCGTTTATTGAGTTGGGAGGGTTTATAGATTTTTTTTATGGTTGTATGTTTATTCAGTTAGGAGTTTTATTGTATAGACTGAATGTCATATTCACCTTCACAGGAAGGATGTGACTAGCGTCCAGTTACCAGACAAAAAAACAAAAAACGGAGCATAACTGAATACACTCTGTAGCAACTGACAAAACATGGTCAAGTGTTCAGTATATATGGATAAAAATATCTACACTAAAACCACCAGCCTATCAAAACCCTGGAAATAGACTTGATCATGCTGTGGCGAGAGAAACCACGAACGTAGTAGTTCGAGGCGTGCACGACTGTGTTTGGCATGCAGAATGAGATCAGAGGCGAGTGGGGAGATTGAACTCGCATTCTCCTGATCGTGAGTCGTGGCCTGCTGCATGGGAATGGCTAAACTATCCCCAGAGTGGCCAGGATGTGAAGGATTGATGCGTGCTGATTAGTGTCGCACGTGCTGCACGGAGTAAGGAGCCCGGATGAACACTGTAATTGTGTATTTATTTGACCAGCCCTCACAAACCGGCAGAAAAGCTTGCAGTAGCATTTTGGCTGTGGTGACGAGTGGACGAGAGACAAGATCTTTTGATAGTGTTGGTGAGAAGAGTGCAGCATTGCTGGGAGAGTAAAATCGTCGGACTTAACTGTGCCCCCCAGAGAACATTCTTATTAGACATGCCACATAGTAGAATAACCCAACATGCTATTTAAACCACTTACCAAAGTCTTGATTCTCAGAATCAGATTCAACTTGCAACACGGTTGAATACTGATCAGTCTACATAAACCTCTACATATTGTATTTAGGGGGTGCTATGGTTAGTGTGTTAGGTCTTTTTAATGTGGTGGCCAGTGCAAAAAGATGTGTAGTCTCGACCACATTCCACTTGACAGGCAGTAGACTATAAATGCAACCTGAGGGGCAGGTGCTTCTTGTGGGGCACCACCCCCAGGACCAAACAAATCATTTTACCTGACCCGCCCTGAGACAGCCCTAGTACCTATATGATTGACCCAACCCTATTGCCCTTATGGCAAGCCCCAACCCTTTTTATCATATATGTGCTAGAAGGTGGTAGCTGAGGGTTTTCATGTCCTGGGAATGATGTTAAACTCTATCTGATGGTGAGGTTCCAGTTCTGGAGGTTTGGGGAATGTGGAGCACCACTTCATCACCATTGCTCCCAGGTTCACTCTGACCCGGAGTGGTAGCACCTGTTAGGGTCCCATCTATGGGTTAAATAGAAAAATGTGTTTATAAAAAAAAATTGAGTATCTATTAGGAATGAATTTATTTCAAAACTTTGTCAGCATTAGATAACCCACTGAGGTTGATATGCCATAAAACGAAACAGAACTAACCAAAACCGCCCTGAGACCAGCAAGTATGTGTTACATAATCTATGCGGTTGCATAAGATTATTTTCAATCCCTGTAATTCTAAAGGGATGGCCCTTTTCATATCACGGGCGGGACTTTCCATGGAAGATTACAGAAAGCCCGCGAAATATGTGAAGTCACGTGGGACCTGGTTGTGTCCTCAGTTTCCAGTTTGACATCGGGCAGAGATGTCCTGCCTTAACTGGAACTCACTGCACATGCGCGCTATGTTAGTCAGATATTTAGTTACATGAAATGTATAGTTAAGTAGATAAAAGCTTAAGAAAATAACACAGTTTTGTGGTTGGTGAATGTGTTGGTAACAAGACTGATCTAGAAGAAGAAATGAGTTAAGTGCGACCGACCAACCAAGACGAAGTCCAGACGTTAGAAGAGACCCTAGAAGAACTTAAGATATCCAAGACGCCAGAAGAAGAATAGAAGTAAGTAAGAGGTATACAACAGTATGTATTTAAGAATAGATTAATCAAAATTTAATGATCTGAGGTAAAGTGCAGATCTGGTTTGCTAGTTAGTGGCACCATTTTTAAATGAAGCTGAGTGAATATCTATTTTGGGTTACATGTCTAACAAGGCTGCTTGTATTTTACTTAGTGCTAATACCCTTGGGAAAGGTATGCATCTGAATATTCTCCTCCAGCTATGTGTGTGATGGATATTGGGAAAAAATGTTTGGTTGTCTTAGAAGCGTGTAAAAATCTGTTGAATTAGAATAAAACCAAAGTGACTATTGTGTTCTTAAACTTTTTTTAATTTTCCTTATATTTCGGATACCTTACCCTTTATCAAATATTTCATTTAGTCTAAAATAGGCTGGATCAGGTTTATTGTGTGGTACCTGAGGCGTCCCAGAAGAAGAATACTGAAGGGATCATGCATGAGCCACTGCGTGAGCTTAGGTTTATGTGTGGCTACCCACGTTTAAAAGACTTTACGGTAATTCAGCTTGGGGGGAGGCCAGTAAAATAAATATTCAACCTTTGTCAATATTTTGCGTCTAACCTGTTATTAGCCTTTGTATTCTTGAATGAAATTTTAAAAAACAATGTGTATTAATTTGAGGAATATCACCTGACAACTCAACTGATATCTAATATCTACTAATACTGAAAAATACTGGAGTAATTCTTTAATTTTTACCAAGGGTAATACGAGTCGTCAGGTGATATTCCACAAAGTAATACACATTTTCATTACACTATTAATAATGTACCAGAAACAAATCTTAAATATTGTTCACTTTTTGCCTTACTCTTACCTGGAATACATGTTTACATATATAAGACTATGTATATGAGGATAGAACTCACTATAAATAATTTGCAAGATCAGCTAGTTTTTAGTTTTACCATTGCAATCTGAACAGTTTTTTTTCTTTCTTTTTTTTTTTCTTCTATTTTTTCATCAAAAAGTTTAAACAAGTCAGTTCTTTGATTGGATGATTTTAATGGCTTGTCAACCCATTTAGGGTTATTTCATACCTAGAAGTTGGGGAATCATGTTCATTATACGTTCATCTTTAGATGTTTTTGTGTAATTGTTTCTTAAGGTTTTAGTGTTTTTTTTTGGGTTTTTTGCATGTGGTCCTATCGAAAACAAATAATTCTTAAACAGATCTATTTATTGTTTTTCAAAATATCCTACCCGGCGATCAGTTTAGTGAAACCCAAAGGCTTGAGTTAGTAAAATACTGGTATGTTAGAAATCATTGCTTCTGTTCTACACTTTATGTAAATTCGACAATTTATATGCCTCAAACAATTTTATTTCATATGAATGCACTGCTGTTAAAGACACCCCCCCATACACACTATAAATAAATACTCAATCCTCGACAAACAGATTCATTTCAATAAATTAATCCAATGGCTAAGATTTTAACTTCCTGATTTACTAATAAATACACTAATAAGTCTTCAGGGTGGCCTAAAGTCGGTACCAGCCAATCAGCGAGGGAGTCTATCCCCTTTTCACTAGCATTAGACAAGGAGATTATTTTTAGCGGCTGAGGTGGAGCGCCACACCTACCGTCAGCTCCTTACTTTACCTCACAGATTCCTGTGCTACTCATACGCTGTTTGGCGAGGGCTGGTATTGAACTAGAAACCTTGTGGCTTTTTGCCAAGCGCTCTACCGACTGAGCTAACCCGGCCCCATTAATACACTTATATTGTAAAGTAATTTTTCTAAATACAGTGTTATCTGCATAAATAGTTGGTCAGATTGGGCTCTTTAATTTTGTTAATTATCATCAGTATAGAAGAAGAAAAACCAAATTCAAATTTGTTAAAAACCAACTATAAATTGACCTTGTGTCACCTCCTGCTCACTGGCTGCCCCATACTTGCAACCTTATCCGGGGGTCCAGTGAGCTTCAGCCACTGGATCGGTGAAGTAATTAACAGCGTTGATCCCAGGGGCCATCCCCCCCAGGCACACCTGTCCTCTCGATTTAAAGGGGCAGGGCTGGGTTTATTGCCCAGTGCCTGAGCCCCCCCCCCCAGGCAACACCTGTCTCTCGATTTAAAGGGGCAGAGCTGGGTTTATTGCCCAGTGCCTGAGCCCCCCCCCCCCCCTGAGCGGTAATGCGACGGGATCAACGCATTTTTTGCACCCGACACCCATGAGTCTCGGCTTGTCGGTAGTCCCATATTAATAGGGCCTTGTGCCTAACATGTACATGTGGGGTACATGGTAGATACCTTATGTCCCAATCCTACCTGTGATGGATGGGTTGGGTAAATGCCATGGCCTGTTGTGATGCAATGGGTAGCAAGCTAGTCTTGCAGATCCATTACTACTGAATAGTGAGTTTGATCCTCACTGGATGCCCCATACTTGTAACCTTATGTTGGGCATCCCATCATGGTGTAATGGTTAGCAAGCTAGTCTCACAGATCCATTATTACTGAATAGTGAGTTTGATCCTCACTGGATGCCCCATACTTGTAACCTTATGTTGGGCATCCCATCATGGTGTAATGGTTAGCAAGCTAGTCTCGCAGATCCATTACTACTGAATAGAAAGAAATAAGAAGAAAGAAAGAAATAAGAAATTTATTAATCAATAGTAGTACAAATTATTAAAAAAAAAAAATATAAGTAAAAGAAAAACTTTATTGGTTTAAACTACTATTGAAGGGAGGCCATGCCTAATAGCGTGAAGCTAATCCCATGAACATGACCACCCTTGGACGCTCACAGGAAACAATACATGAAACACACATCGTAAACATATACATATATATCATGAGACAAATTAGCCGTGTGAGAATCTAAATGCAAATCTGTTGTTTATAAGAGGCAATAAAATGATTTTTCAAAAGTGTTTTAAGGACAAAATAATTTACTGAAACAAGCTTCATCTTTTCTTTATCAAAAAATAACGACTGAACAGTATTCCAAGAATTAATTGCATTAAAACGAATCGAATTATGCCCAAAACTAACAGTGTTGATGATAGGGAAATTAAACAAACCAGATTGGTCAGCACGAGTGACATGAGCATGGGTGAAGTCAACTGCAAAAGCATTCTGAACAGAAACAGGCATTTTATTGTGGAATAGTTTATGTAAGAACAAAATATTTTCACAATGGACCATATCAGAAAATTTGAGAATCTCCAAATTTGCATACAGGTTGTTAGATGATACAGGTTATTAGATGAATAGTGAGTTTGATCCTCACTGGATGCCCCATACTTGTAACCTTATGCCACATCCTACCTGTTAGGTAAATATTGTTGGCATCCTTCCGTCTACTAAAGACGATGGCGTAGTGTCTGCTTTTTTTTTATTATCTGCAACTGCGTGAGTGGCTGAACAGTCCAATTTTTGAATTGCAATCTCTGGTGCAATGATTGCAAACAAACGGTGATGCTTGCTGGAGATACTGTTGTCTCTCCTTCCTTTTGGCCCTCTTTTCTGCGGTGGCTGCTTTCCTCTCTTTTTCACTCCTTTTCGTTCCTTGTTTGACGAGGAGGCACCAGGTCGTACGGTCTTCTCCCATGTATTGATGTCGATGTGGCATGTCTTCATGTCCCTCTTGCAGACATCTTTAAAGTGCAGGCGTGGTCTCCCTACCGGTTGGGTGCCCTCTACTAACTCACCATACAGTAGGTCTTTGGGGATGCGGCCTTTGTACATCCTCCTGATGTGGCCAACACAGGCGTATCTCGCAGATGATGGTGAGTATGCTTATGTTTGCTCGTTCCAGCACGTCTGTGTTGGGCACTTTGTCCGTCCATCATATGCGTAGAATTCGGCGTAGGCATCTGAGGTGGAAATTGTACAGTTTCCTCACGTGGCCTGAGTATGTGATCCAGGCTTCACTACTGTAGAGGAGAGTAGTGAACAGATTAAATAAATACCTACTACTGAATAGTAAGTTCGATCCTTGCTGGATACCCCACACTGGTAACCTTATGTCACATCCCACTCATGGCAAATGGGTTGGGTATATACCTATTGTAAAAGGGTTTTTTGTTTTGGGAATTAAACAGCTGGTATTAAGATTTCTTCATGTTCTTTGTTCATTCAGAACAATGACCTGAACACAACATTACAATGGTAGGAGATAAAACTTCAATGTTAAAACTAAAACTCATATAAAAATATACCCCCCTCCCCCCCCAAAAAACACCAAATTTTTATACTTTTCATATCCATGCCCCCCCCCAGAAATACTTGAGGGCTACTTGTCCAGAATGGGGGTGGGGGAGGGAAATAGTTTTGCATTTATCATCCAGATAAGAGTTTCACTCCTTTCTTTTTTGTTTTTGTTTTTTCTTTCTTCCTCTTTTCTTTTTTTCTCTTTCTTTCTTTTTTTAAAAATTTTTTAATTTTTTTTTTTTCTTTTTTTCTTCTTTCTTTCTTTCTTTTCTTTCTTCTTTCTTCTTTCTTTTTCTTTCTTTCTTTCTTTTTTTCTTTCTTCTTTCTTTCTTCTTTCTTTCTTTCTTTCTTTCTTTCTTTCTTTTCTTTTTTCTTTTCTTTTCTTTCTTTTTTTTCTTTCTTTTCTTTCTTTCTTTTTTCTTTCTTTTTCTTCTTTCTTTTTCTTTTTCTTTTTCCTTTCTTTTTTTTTTCTTTTACTTTTTTTTCTTTTTTCCTTTTCTTTCCTTTTTTTTCTTTCCTTTTCTTTCAATTTTTCTCCTTTTTTTGTTTTTGAACTGAATAGTTTCATTGAAGTGCCAAGCAAATTGGTTATAAGTTACCATCTTCATAGTGGTTGAAGTGGGAGGGGTGGGGGAAAGACTAAAGAAATCAAACGGTGGGGGAGGTGAATTGTAATGAGTTGAAGATCTTGTTCTTAAATCTAAATATTCAGTAAAAAAAAAAAAAAGAATTTCAGATGATGACTGAAACTTACTCTTATCTGGATGCTGAATGTAAGTATTGTATTCCTCTTATATACATTTTTTTGTATGTTACCACAGACATTTTCACCAGCAGGATATTCTAGATAAGTATCATGTATATATGCATGTATGTGTATATATATATATATATATATATATTTTCTGTAGGGGGAGGGGGCTAAAGTCATTTTGTCAAAAACGCATTTTAGGCTCAGTTTGCCAATCCCTAATATATATATATATATATATATATATATATATATATATATTAGGTACTGGCAAATTGAGCCTAAAATGCGTTTTTGACAAAATAACTTTAGCCCCCCCCCCTACAGAAAATAATTTACCAAAAATCAGGGAATTATCGGATTTTAATTTTAGTGTTTATTTATCAAAGAATGATCTTTATAATACATTATTTATTTTATTTCAAAACTTTCTGATTTTTTTCAGGTCACTTAATTTTGACCCCCCCCCCCTTACTTTGGGAGTGTAAAATATTAGCGAGTTGGTCCTTAATTGATACTAATTACAGTAGAAATAAAAAGATAAAAGACCAAAGTTGTAAATAGAAAAAAAAAATTATAAGGGTAATATTTATAAGAAAATAAGTACCAAAAATCGGAAAATAAAATGTTAAAAAATAATAAATGATTAATTTTTTGGAGATTTTTTTTTTTACTCATTTCGATAATTATTTAATTGGCTATTATCTTATAAAAGAAAAAATTATACATCAATATTTTTCTGGTTAAAAGGGGGGGGGGGGGACCTACATTTTCAATAAAGTTTTTCTTCAAAACGTATACTTTGATTGAATAAAATAAGGTTTGCATTAAATAGATATTTATTTCTAGAATCTAAAAATATAACATTTTTAAACTTAAAATCCGAATATTTTTATTTTAAATGAATTTTATATATTAATTTTTCATAGCAAAAATACTAAATTAAAGTTTTGAAATAAAATAACTGATGCATTATAAAATTCATTAATTGATAAATCAATACTGAAAATTTCATTAAAATTGGATAATTACCTGATTTTTGGTAATTTTTTTGCAATCGTGAATGTTATATTAAAATTGTAAACAAGCACTTAAAACCCTTGAAAAAGAGACAGAATGGCGGATCGCATCGAAATTGACCAAAACAAATCCCTTTAAATGTATTAAAAATAAACTGCATATGTAATATTTTTTCTTTTTTTAATGATGGTTATTATGTTACTACTTATCGATTTAGACAAAGTTTGACCTTAAATAATAGATTTGATTATTTTTAATTCGCTTTTAAAACTCGTAGAAGCTGATTTATTTGCCAGTCCCTAAAATATATATATATATATATATATATATATATATTAAAAAAAGAAATGAATCCGACAGTATGAGTATGAGTAAGATGGAATGAAAAACACACACAATGCTGTTAAAGAGAAAACGATTTATAAAATATACATAGCTGATACTGATCAATATTTCGATTTTACAAAAATCATCATCAGAGGCAGTTACTCCGTGTTGTTAGTGGTCGGAGATAAAAGTTGAATTCAACTTTTATCTCCGACCACTAACAACACGGAGTAACTGCCTCTGATGATGATTTTTGTAAAATCGAAATATTGATCAGTATCAGCTATGTATATTTTATAAATCGTTTTCTCTTTAACAGCATTGTGTGTTGTTTTCATTCCATCTTACTCATATATATATTTGTGTGTCTGTTTTATTTTGTCCTCTATTCCTTGTTAGATTTTTGGCAGTCTTCTTACTGGTTTGTCTTCTGAAATTTTCTGAAGAGTCATAAGCAAAAGAGTATATGTTTGTATGTAGGAAAAAATATTTAAAAAAAGAAAAAGGAAAGTCTATTACTGACCGAAATCAAATAATAAAATGTACAAATGTCACTATCACTTTCAATTATTGTCATGTGTTGATTAAAAGCAGCAGAAGGCAAGAGGAAAGATTCACTCCCTTTCATTGACTATAACTTAAAGGAAGGAGTGAGAGACAATGCGTTGATAACAGACTTTTTTAACAACACATTACCCTTGTGAAAATAAACAACCATTTTCGACCGAGAATTAAAAAAAAAACATTTTTAAAATCCTGGGATACTGTAAAAGGGTTATTTCCTAGAAGTATAACATTAGGGGCCGGGTTGGCTCAGTCGGTAGAGCGTTCGGCTAGAAACCACAAGGTTCCTAGTTCGATACCAGTCCTTGCCAACTCAGCATATGAGTAGCACAGGGATCTGTGCGGTAAAGTAAGGAGCTGATGGTAGGTGTGGCGCTCCACCTCAGATGCTGAAACAATCTCCTTGGTCTAGCGCTATTGAAAAGGGGATAGACTCCCTCGCTGACTGGCTGATACCGACATTAGGCCGCCCCAACGACTTTACTATAACATGATCAAAGGGGAACAACTCTTGACTGATAAATTATTTATTCATTTATTGATTTACTAGGAAAAAAGAAGACGGGGTGAGGTTTAGGGTTAGTTTAATGGGAAAATAAATAAATAATTTATCAGTCAAGAGTGGTTCCCCTTTGATCATGTTAGACTGTAAAAGTGCCATATGAGAACGCAGTCTGCATGTGGGCTGCACTTGTGCTTGCTGAGGGCCACATGTGGCCCGCGGGCTGCGTGTTTGACATGCCTGGTGTATTAAGTGTGTCTGAGTCAATAGAAAAGTTTAAAAGTGACTCATCCAAATTTTCCATATAAATATAAAATACCAATTAGAATCTTTCACTCTTTCCTAAATAGAAGCATCAAATATTATCCTAGACTAATGTTGCAAATGGGAAATCAACAGGTTCATGGGTCATCCTTTGGTTATTAAAAGAATGATTTAACTCCATTATTATTTACCTGTAATTAAAGGTACAGGTGAGTCTGAATAATTTGGGTCAGAGGTGAAGTCTTCTCTTTATAGCCAGAAAGGAATTTGGTCATGTCATACAGACGATTTTAAAATCACTAATAATAAGTGCAAATCACTAATAATAATAATATTATATATCATAATATGATATATCATAATATCATATATCATCATTTATATCATCATATTATATATCATCATATATATCATAATATCATATATTATAATAATATTATATATCATAATATTATATATCATAATATCATATATCATCATTTATATCATCATATTATATATCATCATATATATCATAATATCATATATTATAATAATATTATATATCATAATATTATATATCATCATATCATAATATTATATATTATAATAATAATAATAATAATAATTAAAAAATCACTAATAATAAGTGAAAATGTCAGTGTACCAGTGTGTCACATGTTTTTAACTTTACTCTGAGAGGCCGTAGCTCAACATATCATACCCTTTTGGAATCAGGCCAACTCTGTGAGCAAAATTAAAAACACTCCAATCCGAATCAAGACCCAGAAATGATGAAATTTGGGATTGACAAATTTTAATTATTGCAATTGTTTTCTGTAATTTTTTTTTTTTTTTTTTTTTTTTTTTTTAATTTAAAAAATTTTTATTTTGAGCCTTTTTTTTTTAATAGCAGTTTTAGATTCCGCGTACGAAAATGCTTTTTTTAGTCAATTTTTAAAAAGTAGAGAATCTCTAGAATTTATTTTACAGATAAAAACAGATTACAAAAGGTTGCGATTTTTCATGTGATTCCAAAAATTTGTATATGTTTGTATGCATGGCCAATTTTTGGAATTAGAAGTTCAAATTTTGGGGATTATTTTACTTTAACATAGTCAAAATTTCAGAAAAATTGAAAGGTATGGGTGACAGTTTTGTTTTTTCTTTCTTTTTATGATTTGACTATGGAATTACCGAAATAACATTTTACCAGTCTGATAATATTAAAGTATAAAAGATACAGTCGACACAGCATCCGCCTTTGAACCACAAACCCTCATCAACTCAGCACATGAGTAACATTAGCTTGGATTAATGTGAGGAGCTGATGGTTAGTGTGACACACTTCCTCAGACAAAAAACAATCTCCGCCCTGTCGGTGGGGCGTTAGAATGCACCGACTGTACCTCTGCAGAGGGGTAAGACTCCCCCAATGAGGCCACCTGTTGGCCGTGGGTGGCAACCCGTGATGCTTAAGGATAGAGCCCAGGTGGATGAGCAGTTCATGACATGCAATACTCCACTTTGGCCCTATCTTGGGCTAGACGGGCGGTCGGAGAGACCCCCTCCAATCAATCGACTGGTCACGTCAAGCCCTAGCACCTATATGATTTTCCCAACCCTATTGCCCTTATGGCAACCCCCAACCCCTTTTTATCATAGGGGTGCTAGAAGGCGGTGGCTGCGGGTCTACATATCCTGGGAATGACGTTAAACTCTATCTGATGGTGAGGTTCCAGTTTTGGAGGTTTGGGGAATGTGGAGCACCCCTTCATCACCATTGCTCCCTGGTCCACTCTGACCCGGTGTGGTAGTACCTGTTAGGGTCCCATCTATGGGTTAAATAGAAAAATGTATTTATAAAAAAATTGTATTATCCATTAAGAATTGATTTATTTCAAAACTTTATCGGCA
>CM042165.1:957902-1276031 GCA_023376005.1 Doryteuthis pealeii
TGTGTTTTCAAAGGAGAAGACAACATGGTTAGTGGTGAGACACCAGGCATCATCGTTCTCAGCTACAGTGGACCATCGCTAATGGTTAATATGACATAATACAACAATGACATTACAGGGTAGACCTCATAAAAAAAAAAAATTTCCCCTAATATATTTTAAGAAAAAACTAATTCAGATACATTTTCATCAAATGTAAAGCAATTCTGGAAATTTTCGTGAAAATCGGACCATTAATTGATTTTTCATAGAATTTTTAAAAAATCCTCTTGTCGTAACTTGTTTTTGGTTAAATTTCAGTTGATATAACAGTGCAAAATTAAAAACATTGTTTTTCAATCATCATTTTCATTATTTCCATAAGCTGAAAATTTTTTTTAAAAATCATCAAGAGTTTGTTTAATGTTTCTTCCTTCGAATGGACAAAAAATTTTCAAGATAATATTAACTTTTATGCAAGTTTCATTGTGTTAAATATAGGGGGTAAATTTCACAGGGAAAATTGGTGGTACCTATAATACATCAATGACATATGGTTTTGATAATGTTCAGTAATAGTCAAAAGTACTACAGTTAAAACATCTTATTATAATGGAGATTGTGTGTTTTTCTGTCTGTAACCGAAACTATATTACTAATCGAGTCACAATTAACATAGTTATTTTCATCACAATCTTCATGATTTTATTTATATTTAAACCTCAATTATTAATAAAATTGCTTCACCTTTTTATTAGTGTTGTCCATATCTAGATACTACTAACATGCTATTGTATTTATATATACAAAAAATAGCGGTTTGCAGTGTGAACGGGAAGGCTAATTTGCATATTGATATTAAAAATGTGATTTTATTAAATATGTGCTAAGTATTATTGATTTCTAACTGTTTGGTTTTATTTTAATGAATATAAGCAAAAATCTCTCCAATGAATCTTAAATGAAATCCATTAACAAGAAAAAATAAGTGTAATTTTATTCTTTATTTCCTAATTTAACTAAATAGTTAAATAAGTAAAATTCAGCAATGAAAGATGGCAGTGATGGAAGAGTAAGTTTCATTTCTATTTTTTCTATTATACCCCCACTCTGTTTCAAATCTTTTTATCTGCATTCTTATTAGACTTTCTAATTTAATACAATATTTCATTACATTAAAACTTAAATACTTGCACCCGGAGGGTGCATATATTTGCTAGTATATCTAAAATAAATAATATATTACCAGTGATGCTGATAGCTTTTTGATTTGCTGTGTCCTGGGACACACATGTCTGCTTTGAATGAGTCCATGGGAAAATTAATGAGTCCCAACTAAAGTTTCTTAATAGATTGTAGGGTTTTTATTTATGATCTGGGGAAACAACAAAAGCCGTCTAACTTCTACCTTGTAACCTATCCTGTGTAATTCATTTCTAAGAAACTATTGAAATGTATTTACAGTTAGCTTGAAATGATGAGGGAAGAAAACCCCCCCCCAAAAAAAACACTGGGACGCATGGATAAGATTTTACTGCGTCCTTTTAGATTCTTGTGTGTCAGGGACACAGGACGCATACCTATCAGCATCTCTGTATTACTTTTAACTATTGTAATGACAAATGATATAACCGATAGACTTTGGATGGAAAGCTTTATTCTACTTAGAATATTTAGTACACTTATTGAGAGTGTATATAGTCTAGTATTCCCTAGAGAGTTCTCCAAAGGGGAGTTAATCTTAAAATAAGGGAGGTAACTCTCAATTACTTATTTGGTCATTATCAAGAACTTATGTCGTTATTAGAGAATTGTAATCTGAGAATGTTGGGAAAACTTTTTGTAAATTTCAATTTTTCTGAAACATCCTCTGCATTTGTGTATGTGTGTAAAAATTATATATATGTGTGTGTGTCTGTGTGTCTGTGTTGTGTGTGTGTGTGAAAATGGTAATCTTTCCATATGTGTTTGTGTGTGTGTGTTTGTGTGTGTGTGTGCAAAAATGTTAATATTTCCATATATGTATATATGGAAATGTAAATATTTCCTTGAGTGAAAAGAGAAATATTTCAAACATTTAGTGAATTGACAGATGTTCAAACAGGAAATAAACAGAAAAAAGAGGAATGGGAATGCAGTTTTTGATACTTCAAATTCCCAGACTCAACTCTATAAATAGCACCTGTGTGTGTGTGTGTGTGTGTGTGTGTGTGTGTGCGTCTATGTATATGTGTGTGTGTGTGTGCGTGTTATCTATTAGTAACATCTGTGGCTTTTGCATCAAACCTTGACACAAATTGTTTCCCATGTAAAAATCACAGTTGACTTCATCTAAACTTTCTTTTACATTAGGGATTTAGTTTTTAAACTTACCAAGCAAAATTATAACTTTTTCTCCCTTTTTTTTAAGCAAATATATATATATATATATATATATATATATATATATGGCTGATACTGACTTTAGGCCGCCCCGACGACTTTACTATATATATATATATATATATATAATGTATGGTTTTTACAGATTTGATCTCTCTGGTGATTGTAAAATATATAAACAAATGTATGTATTTATTAGTTAAAACACCGCTCCTTAATGGCAGCTGTCGATGGCCGAGAGATTAACGAATCAGGCTGAAGAAAAGTCAGTCGGGTTTCGCTCCTGGTCGGAGATAGTTGCTGTGTCTAGCCACACTGTTGAGATGTGAAACATTGAAACACTGTGTCTGTGGATGACTTTATATATATATATATATATATATATTATATATATATAATAGATATTAGCAAGAATATGTGCACTCTGGGCATAAGTATTTACATTTTAATTTAATGAAATATATTAAATTAGAAAGACTAAAAAAATTAAATAAGAACTCCTATAAAAAGATTACACTTATTTTAATTATATTTCAATTGGTTTCTATATAAAATCATTCATATGATTGATTTTAATACATTGGAGAATAAAACAATAATATTAGAGATCAATAACACCAAGTAATTATTTATTAAACACTGTTTTCTTAAAACCAGTATGCAAATTAACGACACCATACCAGGTTGTTTTTTTTTTTTTTTTGCTAGTATATATAATGTGTGAGTATAAGTGTATTTATATATATATTTTTTTATTTTTTTTTTTTATTAATTCCAACGGTTGACTAGCAGCATTCTGTTTTTACTAACGGTCTTTTTTCCCGTCTTATTTTTGTTGATGACCGACCCACGTGCGGTCGATACATTGTAATGCAAAAGGGTCCTCATATTAGTTGAGGATGGGCCGGGTGTTGCTTTTTAAACCGTCAAGAGATTTGGCCCCGAAACGGTTTGCACACTTTCTCTCCTGATGAGCCTATTTCAGTTGTAAACATCTTTTGTTTTTTCATTATATCTTATTCATACTGTCGGATTAATTTCCATTTTATTTTCACATATATATATATATATATATATATATATATATATATATATGTGTAGGTATGGGTATGCATTGTGGATATATGGAGGATAAAGTTCTCAAATAGAATCATTATTGAAAGCCAGTTTTTCCAAGCTAAGACGTACATAATGGAGTCACCGGAAGATGAAAATACAATTAATAAATCATTGAAAATAAAAAGTTGGTGAGGAAAAGAAAGGAGGGAAAAGCGATGAAAATGCACCCATCATTATATAATGGTTAGCAAGCTATTCCCGCAGATCCATTATTACTGAATAGTGTGTTCAATACTCACTGGATACTACATGAAAAAAAAGAAAAAAAATCCCCGCATAAACAAATAAGACCTTCTGCTAATCTGGCCTGTTGAGAGGTCATGAAAAAATTTTTTTTTTTTTTTTTTTTTTATATGTAAGAAAAATATTTAGAAGTATGGATGTATAGAAGGGAAATAAATAATTTTTATAATTATTATTTTTATTCATTGTCAATCTTAATATTATTCTCACAAATTATAATTTTTTGCTAACCAGGATGCAATATAGAAAAAAAAACCCCAGGAGTATGTGCAACTTGGCCAACTAAATACAAACAAAATATCTCTACAGAAATATCAATAAAAAAAACCCTTAACCTTGAGCCCTCCCCCATGACTGTGGAACCTCCCCACACTGGGCTCAGAGTCGAGAAAGAGCTAAAAATGTAAAATGTTGTAATCTGTCATTTAATATACTGTAAGGTTGTATTGTTGCTAGGCAACAGCAATGACAAAATGGAGATTTGCTTGATGAAATTCAGGTTGGCCCGGTCCATGTATGTGTGAGTAATGGTAGAAATACTGGCTGCTAGGGCGTTTCAGAAAAAATGATATCACTTGCAATGTACAGGGTGTTTCAGAAAAATTTGATCTCATTTAGATGTACAGGGTGTTTCAGAAAAAATTGATATCATTTATGATGTACAGGGTGTTTCAGAAAAATTGATATCATTTGGGATGTACAGGGTGTTTTCAGAAAAAATTGATATCATTTCAGATGTAGAGGGTGTTTCAGAAAAATTTGATATCATTTCAGATGTAGGGTGTTTTCAGAAAATTTGATATCATTTAGATGTAGAGGGTGTTTTCAGAAAATTTGATATTATTTCAGATGTAGAGGGTGTTTCAGAAAAAAATTTGATCTCATTTCAGATGTAGAGGGTGTTTCAGAAAAATTTGATATCATTTCAGATGTACAGGGTGTTTCAGAAAAATTTGATATCATTTCAGAGTGTACAGGGTGTTTTTCAGAAAAAATTGATCTCATTTATGATGTAGAGGGTGTTTCAGAAAAATTTGATATTATTTCAGATGTTAGAGGGTGTTTCAGAAAATTTTGATATTATTTCAGATGTAGAAGGGTGTTTCAGAAAATTTGATCTCATTTCAGATGTCAGCAGGGTGTTTCAGAAAAATTGATATCATTTTCAGAGTACAGGGTGTTTTCAGAAAAAATTGATATCATTTATGATGTAGAGGGTGTTCAGAAATTTGATATTATTTCATAAGATGTAGAGGGTGTTTCAGAAAAATTTGATCTCATTTCAGATGTACAGGGATGGTTTCAGAAAAATTTGATATCATTTCAGATGTACAGGGTGTTTCGAGAAAATTGATATCATTTCAGATGTACAGGGTGTTTCAGAAAAAATTGATCTCATTATGATGGTAGAGGGTTCAGAAAAATTTGATATTATTTTCAGATGTAGAGGGTGTTTCCAGAAAAATTTGATCTCATTCCAGATGTACAGGGTGTTTCAGAAAAATTTGATATCACTTTCAGAGTAGCAGGGTGGTTTTTCAGAAAATGATCTCATTTATGATGTAGAAGGGTGTTTCAGAAAAAGATTGATATCATTTCAGATGTACAGGGTGTTTCAGAAAAGATTTGATATCATTTTCAGTTGTAGCAAGGGTGTTTCCAGAAAATTTGATATCATTTCAGATGTACAGGGTGTTTCAAGAAAAATTGATCTCTTTAGATGTAGAGGCGTGTTTCAGAAAAGATTGATATCATTTCAGTATGTACAGGGTGTTTTCAGAAAGAGATTGATATCATTTCAGGATGTACAGGGTGTTTCAGAATTGATACATTCAGATGTAGAAGGTGTTTTCAGAGAAATTGATATCATTTCAGATATAAGAAGGTGTTTCTGAAAAATTTGATATATTTCAGATGTAGAAGGTATTTGGAAAATTTTGATATCATTTCAGATGTAGAAGGTATTTCTGGAAAATTTTGATATCAATTTTCAAGATGTAGAAGGTATTTCGGGAAAAATTTGATAATCATTTCAGATTAGTTAGGTATTTCGGAAAATTTGATATCATTTTAGCAGATGTAGATGGTATTTCGGAAAAATTTGATATATTTCAGATGTAAAAGGTATTTTGGAAAAAATTTGATATCATTTCAGATAGTAGACGGTATTTTGGAAAAAAATTGACTATCATTTCAGATGTAGAAGGTATTTTGGAAAAAATTTGATATATTTCAGATGTAGAAGGTTTTTTGGAAAATTGATATCATTTCAGAGTAGAAGGTATGTTGGAAAAAATTTGATATCATTTCAGATGTATGAAGGTATTTCGGAAAAATTTGATATCATTCAGATGTGAAGGTATGTTGGAAAAATTTGATATCATTTCAGATTATATAGAGTGTTTTAAAAAAAATGTGGTATAATTTGGGATGTACAGGGTGTTTCGGTGAAAATTGTATATCATTTGTAGATATACACTGTTGCAAAAAATGTGATATCTGATATGTAGAGGGTGTTTTAGAAAATTTGATCTAAATTTCATAATCTAATAACTCGACCAATTCCTCATTGAAATTATTCTAAAATTTTAACAACCATTTGTAGAAACATCTTAAAATTCTATGTTTTAATGTTAAATGGCAATTTTTTATATCTGACAAAAAAAAGTCCCCATAAAATTTTAAGATGTTTCTACAAAAGTTGTTAAAATTAGAGATAATTTCAATGAGAATTGTCGAGTTATTAGATTATGAAATTAGATCAAATTTTTCAAAAACACCCTCTACATATCAGATATCACATTTTTTGAAACAGTGTATATCTAAATGATATACAATTTTCCCGAAACACCCTGTACATCCCAAATTATACACATTTTTTTAAAACACTCTATATATCTGAAATGATATCAAATTTTTTCCAAAATACCTTCTACATCTGAAAATGATATCAAATTTTTCCGAAATACCTTCTACATCTGAAATGATATCAAATTTTCCAAAATACCTTCTACATCTGAAATGATATCAAATTTTTCCAAAATACCTTCTACATCTGAAATGATATCAAATTTTTCCAAAATACCTTCTACATCTGAAATGATATCAAATTTTTTCCAAAAACCTTCTACATCTGAAATGATATCAAATTTTTTCCAAAATACCTTCTACATCTGAAATGATATCAAATTTTTCCGAAATACCATCTACATCTGAAATGATATCAATTTTTCCGAAATACCTACTACATCTGAAATGATATCAAATTTTTCCGAAATACCTTCTACATCTGAAATGATATCAAATTTTCAGAATACCTTCTACATCTGAAATGATATCAAATTTTTCCAAAAACCTTCTACATCTGAAATGATATCAAATTTTTCAGAAACACCTTCTATATCTGAAATGATATCAAATTTTTTCTGAAACACCTTCTACATCTGAAATGATATCAAATTTTTCTGAAACACCCTGTACATCTGAAATGATATCAATCTTTTCTGAACACCTGTACATCTGAAATGATATCAATCTTTTCTGAAAACACCCTCTACATCATAAATGAGATCAATTTTTTCTGAAACACCCTGTACATCTGAAATGATACAAATTTTCTCTGAAACACCCTGTACATCTGAAATGAATCAATCTTTTCTGAAACACCCTGTACATCTGAAATGATATCATCTTTTCTGAAACACCCTCTACATCATAAATGAGATCAATTTTTTCTGAAACACCCTGTACATCTGAAATGATATCAAATTTTTCTGAAACACCCTGTACATCTGAAATGAGATCAAATTTTTCTGAAACACCCTCTACATCTGAAATAATATCAAATTTTTCTGAAACACCCTCTACATCATAAATGAGATCATTTTTTCTGAAACACCCTGTACATCTGAAATGATATCAAATTTTTCTGAACACCCTGTACATCTGAAATGATATCAAATTTTTCTGAAACACCCTGTACATCTGAATGAGATCAAATTTTTCTGAAACACCCTCTACATCTGAAATAATATCAATTTTTTCTGAAACACCCTCTACATCATAATGATATCAATTTTTTCTGAAACACCCTGTACATCTGAAATGAATCAAATTTTTCTGAAACACCCTGTACATCTGAAATGAGATCAAATTTTCTGAAACACCTCTACATCTGAAATAATATCAAATTTTTCTGAAACACCTTCTACATCTGAAATATATCAAATTTTTCGAAACACCTCTACATCATAAATGAGATCAATTTTTTCTGAAACACCCTGTACATCTGAAATGATATCAAATTTTTCTGAAACACCTTACATCTGAAATGATATCAAATTTTTTCTGAACACCCTTACATCTGAAATGAATCAAATTTTTCTGAAACACCCTCTACATCTGAAATAATATCAAATTTTTCTGAAACACCCTCTACATCATAATGATATCACTTTTTTCATGACACCCTTACATCTGAAATGATATCAAATTTTTCTGAAACACCCTTACATTGAAATGATATCAATTTTTTCTGAAACACCCTGTACATCAAATGATATCAATCTTTCTTGAAACACCCTGTACATCAAAATGATATCAATTTTTTCTGAAACACCCTGTACATCTAAATGAGATCAAATTTTTCTGAAACACCCTGTACTTTGCAAGTGATATCATTTTTTCTGAAACGCCCTAGCAGCCAGTATTTCTACCATTACTCACACATACATGGACGGGCCAACCTGAATTTCATCAAGCAAATCTCCATTTTGTCATTGCTGTTGCCTAGCAACAATACAACCTTACAGTATATTAAATGACAGATTACAACATTTTACATTTTTAGCTCTTTCTCGACTCTGAGCCCAGTGTGGGGAGGTTCCACAGTCATGGGGAGGGCTCAGGTTAAGGGTTTTTTTATTGATATTTCTGTAGAGATATTTGTTTGTATTTAGTTGGCCAAGTTGACATACTCCTGGGGTTTTTTTTTCTATATTGCATCCTGCTTAGCAAAAAATTATAATTTGTGAGAATAATATTAAGATTGACAATGAATAAAAATAATAATTATAAAAATTATTTATTCTCCTTCTATACATCCATACTTCTAAATATTTTTCTTACATATAAAAAAAAAAAAAAAAAAAAAATTTTTTCATGACCTCTCAAAGGCCAGATTAGCAGAAGTCTTATTTGTTTAGTGGGGATTTTTTTTTTTTTTCATGTGGTATCCAGTGAGATCGAACCACTATTCAGTAATAATGGATCTGCGGGAATAGCTTGCTAACCATTTATAATGATGGGTGCATTTCATCGCTTTTCCCTCCTTTCTTTCTCACCAACTTTTTATTTCAATGATTTATTAATTGTATTTTCATCTTCCGGTGACTCCATTATGTACGTCTTAGCTTGGAAAAACTGGCTTTCAATAATGATTCTATTTGAGAATTTATCCTCCATATATCCACAATGCATCATACCTACACATATATATATATATATATATTATATATTATATATATATATATATGTGAAAATAAAATGGAAATTAATCCGACAGTATGAATAAGAATAATGAAAAAACAAAAGATGTTTACAACTGAAATAGCTCATCAGGAGAGAGAGTGTGCAAACCGTTTCGGGGCCAAATCTCTTGACGGTTTAAAAAGCAACACCCCCGGCATCCTCAACTAATATGAGGACCCTTTTGCATTAATGTATCGACCGCACGTGGGTCGGTCATCAACAAAAATAAGACGGAAAAAAGACCGTTAGTAAAAACAGAACGCTGCTAGTCAACCGTTGGAATTAATAAAAAAAAAAATAAAAATATATATATATAAATACACTTATACTCACACATTATATATACTAGCAAAAAAAAAAAAAAAAACAACCTGGTATGGTGTCGTTAATTTGCATACTGGTTTTAAGAAAACAGTGTTTAATAAATAATTACTTGGTGTTATTGATCTCTAATATTATTGTTTTATTCTCCAATGTATTAAAATCAATCATATGAATGATTTTATATAGAAACCAATTGAAATATAATTAAAATAAGTAATCTTTTTATAGGAGTTCTTATTTAATTTTTTTTGTCTTTCTAATTTAATATATTTCAATTAAATTAAAACGTAAATACTTATGCCCAGAGTGCACATATTCTTGCTAATATCTATTATATATATATATATATATATATATATTATTATATAAAGTCATCCACAGACACAGTGTTTCAATGTTTCACATCTCAACAGTGTGGCTAGACACAGCAACTATCTCCACCAGGAGCGAAACCCGACTGACTTTTCTTCAGCCCGATTCGTTAATCTCTCGCCATCGACAGCTGCCATTAAGGAGCGGTGTTTTAACTAATAAATACATACATTTGTTTATATATTTTACAATCACCAGAGAGATCAAATCTGTAAAAACATACATACATTATATATATATATATATATATATATATAAATATATATAAATAAAGTCGTCGGGGCGGCCTAAAGTCAGTATCAGCCATATATATATATATATATATATATATATATATAATATGCTTAAAAAAATGGAGAAAAAGTTATAATTTTGCTTGGTAAGTTTAAAAACTAAATCCCTAATGTAAAAGAAAGTTTAGATGAAGTCAACTGTGATTTTTGCATGGGAAACAGTTTGTGTCAAGGTTTGATGCAAAATCCACAGATGTTACTAATAGATAACACGCACACGACACACACATATACATAGACGCACGCACACACACACACACACACACACACACACGGTGCTATTTATAGAGTTGAGTCTGGGAATTTGAAGTATCAAAAACTGCATTCCCATTCTCTTTTTTTCTGTTTATTTCCTGTTTGAACATCTGTCAATTCACTAAATGTTTGAAAATTTTCTCTTTCCACTCAAGGAAATATTTACATTTTCATATATACATATATGGAAATATTAACATTTTTAGCACACACACACACACACACACACCACAAACACATATGGAAAATTACATTTTCACACACACAACACACACAAGCACACACACACACACACACACACACACACATATATATATATTTTTACACACATACACAAATGCAGAGGATGTTTCAGAAAAATTGAAATTTACAAAAAGTTTTCCCAACATTCTCAGATTACAATTTTCTGATCTCTAATAACGACAAAGTTCTTGATAATACAAATAAGTAATTGAGAGTTACCTCCCTTATTTTAAGATTACCTCCCCTTTGGAGAACCTCTAGGGAATACTAACTATATACACTCTCAATAAGTGTACTAATTATTCTAAGTAGAATATCCATTATGGTAAATGAAAATGTATTGTAAAAAATTGTATTATCCATTAACATTGATTTATTTCAAATTTATCGCATTAAATGACCACTGAGGTTGATATGCCTAAAACAAAACAAAACAATCTAAGTAGAATAAAGCTTTCCAAAGTCTATCGGTTTTATCATTTGTCATTACAATAGTTAAAAGTAATACAGAGATGCTGATAGGTATGCGTCTGTGTCCCTGACACACAAGAATCTAAAAGGACGCAGTAAAATCTTATCATGGCTCCCAGTGTTTTGTTGGGGTTTTTTCTTCCCTCATCATTTCAAGCTAACTGTAAATACATTTCAATAGTTTCTTAAGAATGAATTACACAGGATAGGTTACAAGGTAGAAGTTAGACGGCTTTGTTGTTTCCCCAGATCATAAATAAAAACCCTACAATCTATTAAGAAACTTTAGTTGGGACTCATTAATTTTCCCATGGACTCATTCAAAGCAGACATGTGTGTCCCAGGACACAGCTAAATCAAAAAGCTATCAGCATCACTGTAATATATTATTTATTTTAGATATACTAGCAAATATATGCACCCTCCGGGTGCAAGTATTTAAGTTTTAATATGATAAAATATATATTAAATTAGAAAGGCTAATGAAACTGAATAAGTATGCAGATAAAAGATTTGAACAGAGCGGGTATAGATGAAAAATAGAAACCTTGAAACTAACTCTTCATCGTTCCATACTGCCTCTTTCATTGGTAATTTTTCTAATTTAACCTATTTAGTTAAATAGGAATAAAGAATAAAATTACATTATATCTTTCTTGTTAATGGATTTCATTTAAGATTTTCGCGAGATTTTTGCTATATTCATTAAGATAAAACCAAACAATTAGAAATCAATAATACTAGCACATATATTTATTAAAATCAAATTTTTAAATCATATGCAAATTAGCCTTCCCATTCATACTGAAACCTCTATTTTTTGTATATATAAATATAACTGCATGTTATAGTATGTAATTTGGTCAACATATTAATGTAGAACAATTTTACTAATAATTGAGGTTTAAATAAATAAAATCATGAGAATGTGATGAAAATAAACAGGGAATTGTGAATTGAGTAGTAGTATAGTTTCGGTTACAGACGAAAAAACACACAATCTCCATTATAATAAGATGTTTTAACTGTAGTACTTTTGACTATTACTGACATTATCAAAACCATATTGTCATTGTTGTATTATAGGCACCACCAATTTTCCTGTGAAATTTACCCCCTATAGTTAACACAATGAAACTTGCATAAAAGTTAATATTATCTTGAAAATTTTTTGTCCATTCGAAGGAAGAAACATTAAAAAACTCTTGATGATTTTAAAAAAAAAATTTTCAGCTTACGGAAATAATGAAATTATGATTGAAAAAAATGTTTTCATTTTTGCACGCGTTATATCAACTGAAATTTAACCAAAAACAAGTTCGACAAGAGGATTTTTTAAAAATTCTATGAAAATCAATTAATGGTCCGATTTTCACGAAAATTTCCAGAATTGCTTTACTTTTGATGAAAATGTATCTGAATTAGTTTTTTCTTAAAATATATTAGGGGATTTTTTTTTTTTATGAGGTCTACCCTGTAATGTCATTGTTGTATTATGTCATATTAACCATCAGCGATGGTCCACTGTAGCTGAGAACGATGATGCCTGGTGTCTCACCACTAACCATGTTGTCTTCTCGTTGAAAACACATGCAAGGCCACCCTTAAGTGCAAATGGACAGGAGAAAAAACCAAAACACAATGCCATCAAACCCTAATCAGACATACCACTGCAACCACTTCCACCATACCACCTGTCCACATTGGCCTTGTTAGCCATGAATCTTCCTGCAGTCAACTTGGACACCCCCTTAATCTTCATTCAAAAAGCCAAGACTTGATCCAGAAGATTATGGTGGTGTAAGATTCAAGGTTGATAATTGAATAAATAAAATTCCGACAAGGCTGAGACAAAACATTTAATATATATAACAGCAACATGGAAACGATAAGATAATGTACAGGAGAATAGAACATGTAAATACATATACAATATTTAGGTATAAAACAAGATACCCAAATGTACGTAATATATAAATGTTACAGACATGGAACTAAAGGATAGTCCATGCTGTATAAAGGACTTACAGTAATGTAAGGAGGGGCAAAAGCCCCACCTAGAAGGGGGTAGATAGATTCTAGCCCATAGCAGTTTCTTGAAGAAGATCAGCTAGAAAGAGGAAGCAGCATTTGAATGAACGCGCTTAAATACCAGAGGTCCCCTAGTGGGAACAAACAGCAACGCAGCGAGAAGATAACTCTTCCGGCAAAGGAAGATAATCCCTTACAGTGGCATTGTCTAAGAATACTTTTTTTTTTTTTTTCAAATTTCAAATGAACATTTCCATCTGATGATAATAACATCATCTGATGGATGTGTTAAATAATTGTAATGCTGAGTTTAATGTTTAAGAATCTGTTGTTTGTGTCTCTGCATCATGTGACTGCATCATGTGACTGGATCATGTGACTGCAATGTTGCGAAAAATGAAAATTGTTGCAAAGTGTTAGATATATCTTGAAATCATCCAAGGGTGAAAGATATTTTATTGGTTTCTTAGTTTAATGGCATATATGTACACACATGCACACACACAATACATATATATATGCATACACGCACATACACACAAAACACACATATATATAATATATATATATATATATATATATATACACACACACACAAACACACACATATATATATATTATATATATATATATATAACCACACACACAAATGCATTATACACACACACACACACACACAAATGCATATATACACACACACACACACAATGCATATATATACACACACACACACACACACACACACCACACACAAATGCATATATACACACACACATACATATACACACACAACGCATATACACCAGATATATATACACACACACACGCATATACACACACATATATATACACACACACACACACATATATATACACACACACACATAAAATACATATAATTACATACACAGATACACATATAAATTATGCACATGAAACACACACATACATCCATAATATGCACTATACACAATAAATATATGCACATGAACACACACATACATCCATACATATGCACATATACATATATGCACATGCATACACACATACATCCATACATATGCACATATACATATACACATGCATACACACATACATACATATATACACACATACATACATATATATATACACACATGCGAATATACACAGACACACACACATATACACATACATAGATACACACACTATGTATCAGGGAATATCAAAATAAAAGAAAGTAATTCTAAAAAAAAAAAAAAAATTTTAAATAAAAAAACCTTGTAGATGAGCAAAATCTAATTAACAAACCAGAATCTGAGTGGTTGTTTATATTTCATAGTTTATAATTTATATTCCCATCATCCTTTGAACAGTTTTTGGCATTTAGACACTTTTTTTATAATTAAATAAACTTTAGTTTTTTCACCCGATACACTTACATGTTTCAACACAGTTTTTTTACACAACTCCCTTTGTTCATCCATTTAATTCCAAACATTTAGATTTTTCTTTTCTTTTTATCTGTCCATTAAAATATTAATTATCTCTCTCTCTCTTTCTCGTCAATTATATCTTTGTCTTTTTAATTTCACTTTAAAATAATCACGACACGTAACACTGTTTATTTTTATTAAAAGTAATTAGAAACAACAGTTTTAACAACAAAACATTCCCAATTTGGATTTGGGGGGGAGGTGAGATACAAAAAAAGATTAACTGAAAAAAGAAAATTGTAAAGGGAAAAATGTGATTGTTTAACCCTTTGGGGGGGGGGAGGCAGAGCAATGATGCACAGAGTGATATTTTTGCGGTCAACATATACGCACACACACACACACACACACACATATATGTTGTCCCCAACCCTTTTTATCATATGGGTGCTAGAAGGCGGTGGCTGGCGGTCTACATGTCCTGGGAATGACATTAAACTCTATCTGATGGTGAGGTTCCAGTTTTGGAGGTTTGGGGAATGTGGAGCACCCCTTCATCACCATTGCTCCCTGGTCCACTCTGACCCGGAGTGGTAGTACCTGTTAGGGTCCCATCTATGGGTTAAATAGAAAAACATGAGTTTAAATAACAAAATTGTATTTATTTCAAAACTTTATTGGAATTAAATGACCCACTGAGGTTGATATGCCGTAAAACAAAACAAAACAATAATGTTGTAGAAAATGAATGTTTATTGTAGGTATGAAAATGTTCACCATTGAAACAACAACTCAATTCTACATCCTGAAGAAGGTCTAACAAGCCGAAACGATTACAACATCGACATCACTACCTACAACAAACATCCATTTTCTACAACATCCATGTTTTGTCTACCTTTCTCCACACACACATATATATAATATATATATATATATATATATATATGTATGTAATAAGGAAAGGTGACTTACCGGTGAATATGGTGAAATACAAAGTGCTCAATACGTAAGTAGAGCAAATTTATTATAAAATGGGTAGAAGAGATAACCTACTCGGTTTCACCATAGGGATCTTCAGGGTTAAATCCACTGAATTAATCAAGATACCGATTAATTGCAGTCGATTACACGTGTGTGTTCTTGCATTAAACTGTTCGTTATAAATATATATAATATATTGTACTAAAGCTGAGCAAATCAATGTTTGTATCCTAAAGCCTTTTCAAGATATAGATAGAAAGGTGAAATGGTACACAGAATGACATTTTTGTTGCCAACATATACGCATAACACACACACACACAGCACACAACACACACACACATATATATATATACAAGGTGTGTCAAAAAAGTATCGAGATTTTTGTACTTTTTGAACAACCTTTATCCTGAAAAAAAATAATGTTCCATTCATTAATTTTTTTTAGAATACAAGGTGTGTCAAAAAAATAGCAAGTTTCAAAGCTGTATTTACCAAGATCGAAATGAAGAATGAATGGAATGTTAATTTTTTTTTCAGAATACAAGGCGTGTCAAAAAGTACAAAAATCTTGATACTTTTTTGATACACCTTGTATATATGTGTGTGTGTGTGTGTGTATCTGTTGATTGGCAAACAAAAATGTCACTGTGTACCGTTTGATGGAACTCTAACAGGTACTACCATTCTGGGTCAGGGTGACCTGGGAGTAATGGTGATGAAAGGGTACTCCACACTTCTCAGAGCTCCAGAATTGGAACTTTACCATTAGATGTAGTTTAACATCATACCCAGGGTGGACCTGGGAGTAATGGCGATGAAAGGATACTCCACATTCCCAGAGCTCCAGAATTGGAACTTACCATTAGATGCAGTTTAACATCATACCCAGCGGTGGACCTGGGAGTAATGGCGATGAAGGATACTCCACATTCCCCAGACCTCCAGAATTGAAACTACACAACTAGATGCAGTTTAACATCATACCCAGGGTGGACCTGGGAGTAATGGCGATGAAGGGATACTCCACATTCCCAGAGCTCCAGAATTGGAACTTTATCATTAGATCAGCGTTTAACATCATACCACGGTGGACCTGGGAGTAATGGCTAAGAGGACTCCACATTCCCCAGAGGCCAGAATTGGAACTTTACCATTAGATTGTTTAACATCATACCCAGACACGAAAAACAAACCTGAGAGTAAAACAAAATACCTACACAATTATGAAAGAGAGTATAAAGATGTTTTATTTTTCACTCACCCACTCACGGAAAACTCAAGACAGACACAAGAAAGAGAGTCTGTCTTTTCATAACTGAAGATAATTGAATTTACATTTATTCAACTTTGAGAAAAAAAAATATAGAGTGACCAGAATGAGAAAGTTCTATTAATAAGAAAAATAATTTCATTTATTATTTGTTCAGCGTATGTTTGGGCAGAGAGTTACACGAATGGGTGGGTGGTTGGTTGGTTGGTATTATGGCATCTCAACTCTTGTTGGGTCATTTAATTCCGAAGACATTTTTGTTTTATTTATTCTTCATGAGTACTCAATTTTTTTTTTTTAATTTTTTTTTTTTTTTTTACAATTTTGCANAAAAACAAATAAAAAAAAAATTAAATAAATATTTGGTCCTGTTTTTTCTGGCGTCACCCTAATTTTTTGACCACCTTCTTGTACAAGTTCAGCCGTCACATGTATCCATGGCAAACGGGTTGGGTAAATACTTAAACAGAAAAAATCATTTTAGAAAAGTTTATGCCAGTGTTCACTACAAATATTTCCGTTTAGAAAGAAAAATCTGTTGTATATATTAAGTTAGTTAGGTTCTTTGTTTAATGGTGTTGTATCCCGAGTGTAGGATATACAGAAATGATAATTAAAACAGAAGAAATATGTTAACAAATAACATATTTGTTTATTTATTTTTCACTGACAGGGAATACAGTGGATGGTTTGGATTAGAGTTCTGGCTTGATGTTAGGATACATGTGATGTCACCTAATTTGGTTCTGATTGCTCAGCAGTTCTTTTTCCCCCTCCTCAGAGAGTCCGCGTTCGAATCGGTTAGGGGGAGATAACTCTCCCATAACAAATGGCATATTAACTTTGTGGTTATTTAATGCCAAAGATATCCTTGTTAAAAGAACAGTAAGATGACCAATAGCTGGTGGGATGAGGACATCATACCTTTCCCAAGGGTATACACTGGAAGTGATGTAATAGCAAGAGTAGAGTTTGAACTCATTACCATGTTGCAGTCTGCACAGGAACTCCCTGAAAGGTTTAAAGAATTCCTATAATAAACTTAAAAATTTTTTTTTTTTTAAACATTAATTCCATTCCCCTGAGTGAATATAATTGACCAACCCACAAAAAAATATATCATATATATGGGTTGGTTTTGGGTTTGGTTTGTTGGGTTTAATATATCAACATTTTCTGGGTTATTTATTGCCCAAAAACCATCTTCTAGATCAGTGGTCTCAACCAGGATCCATATTGGACCCCCCGGAGTTGTACTTTTAGAATTTTATTACTTATAACCTGTGTATATATTATTATATATAATATATATATAATTATAGATATTAGATAGATAGATAAGATAAGATAGATAGATTGGTGTGTGGAAAATGGTGTAATGATTACCGTCGTACGAAATGGATATGGCGAGTTTAAAATCCTGGGCGAGGCTGTTTTGCATTCAATAGCGCTAATACCCTTGGAAAGGTATGAGAAAAAACAACTATTTAATCTCCTACTAGGTGTAATTACCAGACATACCTGTTAAACTCAGCTTAAAAAAGTTGGACCTTGTGCACTTCCTACTTTCCGGTGGAGGGAATGATAAAATATAAATTAACTATAGATATGTGGGTGGGGGTCCACCAGATGTAAAAAGGGATTTAAAAGGGGGTTCAATAGTGTAAAAAAAGCGTTGAGAACCATTGTCTATGATAACAGTAAAAATACTATTTAACCTAATAGTTGAGTTCAATATATATTGTAAGTTACCTTTTCTTTGTAATCTTAAATGGTACTTATATTTTTTTATTGAATTTTTACAAAACAAACATTTTAATTTATTGAAACACTGGTCTCAATGTGTTCAGGTTGAATATATAATAGCTGATTTTACGGCAGTTTTTTTACATGAATCAAAAAAAATCAGACTTATTTTCCTAATCAGATCAACTTTTTAAGATAAAAACTCTAAACTTGAAATGTAATAGAACAGTACATAACTCTATTTATTGTGACAGTAGAGCCCACAGGCTTTTTGAATAAGTGTTATTGTTATGCACAACTTGTTGTGAAGTATTCAAGCAAATATTAAAAACCAGACCCTGACCAAACACAATGAATGGTATTTTTGAATTCAACATAAAATGGCCAAAACATATATTACTTGGTAAACCTTGACCTTTGGAAAAAAGATTTGATGCAGGCCAGTGTGATCTAATAATCATTGATACAATAAATGAATATAAATTTTAATATAATTACAGTTTGTTTTTACTTTTAATTAATCAAATATCAATATAATCTATAAAAAGCCGTCGCTGGGGCATTAGAATGCACCGGCTGCCACCTCTGCAGAGTAACATCCCCCAATGGGGCCACCTGTTGGCCGTGGGGTGGCGACCTGTTATTGCTTAAGGATAGAACCCAGGTGAGGGATGCAGTTCATGACCTGGCCAATACTTCCTCTGGTCCTATTCTTGGGCTAGACGGGTGGTCGGAGAGGCCCACTCCGATCAATTGGCTGGTCACCTCAAGCCCTTAGCACCTATATGATTTTCCCAAACCTATTGCCCTTATGGCAAGCCCCAACCCCTTTTATCATATGGCGTGCTAGAAAGTGGTGGCTGCGGTCTACATGTCCTGCGGAATGATGTTTAAACTCTATCTGATGGTGAGGTTCCAGTTTTGGAGGTTTTGGGGAATGTGGAGCCCACCCCTTCATCCAGCCATTGCCTCTCTGCCACCACTCTGACCCGGAGTGGTAGTACCTGTTAGGCGTTCCCATCTATGGGTTAAATAGAAAAATGTATTTATAAACAAAATTGTATTATCCATTAAGCAATTGATTTATTTCAAAACTTTATCGGCATTAAATTGACCCACTGAGCGTTGATATGCCATAAACAAAATAAACCAACCAATCATAAATAAATAAAAGCACATTAAGATATATTTTATATTTCACAAATAAATTAGCGATGCTTAGTATTAATGGTTCTATTAGTAGGAATTGTATCAGCAACCAAGTTTAAATCCTAGACAAAGCTGTTTGCATGTGTTGTTAGAGTAGCTAACAAACCCCCCTTCAACACCTACAGCACGGACTGGCTCTGTGTGGAGTAGCAACACCCCTTCGGCACTTCTACCAGACGGAGTGGCTTGTTGTAGAGTAGCTAACACCCCTTCTGCCACTCTACCAGTACGGGACTGGCTCTGTTGCTAGAGTAGCTTAACACCCCTTCAGCACTCTACAGAGTGGATGGCTCTGTTGTAGAGTAGCCTAACACCCCTTCAGCACTCTACCAGAGGACTGGCTCTGTTTGCTAGAGTACTAACACCCCTCCAAGCACTCTACAGATGGACTGCTCTGTGTAGAGTAGCTAACACCCTTCAAACACTCTTACCAGATGGACTGGCTCATAGCCTTAGCACCCTTCAACACTCTACTAGATGGACTGCTATAGCCATAAAATAGCCTACAATTAAAGTAAATTAACTAGCTGAATAATATTTCAGACTGACTGCACTTGTTGGGCTATACCAAACTGGACCCTCCCTCTTTTAGTGTTGAGTTTGTCTTGTTAATTATTCATACTTAATTTGCTGTGTTTGTATGTATCTGTTTTAACACGGATGCTGGTGCTAATTGTTAAGCATAACATCATCTGTGTATCTTTCCCACCTAGTGATACAATACATTGACACTTCATGCTAGTGGTTTTGTTAGAAAAGGCATGAATCCCCCACCCCCAGCTATGGGTAAAATAGTAGGGCAGGACTGGGCTTCTTTAACCTTCGTTAAGGCAATATCATTTAACATCAGTTTATATAATTTCAAAGTTTCAACATGTATCACCATTTCGGTCGATACATTTTTGTGGCACAGGTCGCAGTTTTTGTATGCCCACATCATACCAGCCCACCACCATGTCATTTAAGAAGCATTGAACCTCACCCTCATTGGAAACTCCCTTTCACCACTGTGGGACGTTTTGACATCCATGCACGACTCACCATACACTTCTGCTAATTAGTGATGAATTTCAATCCAGTTTCCTGCTTTTTTGTGTTTCAGAACCAAATAATGTACCAAACTGTCAATCAGGAGCTCCATCAGGAAACAACTGCCAAGTTGAGACTGAGAATTGCAGTCAGGTGCATGAACAAACAAATACAACAGTGTTGCCAAATAGCTCACACAAACAGTTTCCTAGCATCCCCAGTGAACTATTTGGCAGACCCTTACTTTTGGGATCCCCCTCATATTTATTTATCTTTAGGTACAGAAATGCTTTGTGCTTAACAAAAGAAAAAATTCCTAAGTGTTTTCCATCCCACAAGTATCTGGACCCTCAAACTCTTGAGCTGAAATTCACAAAAGAAAAATTTTTTGAATACCTACTTAAAAACCACTTTATGGTCAGCCGTTTAACGTTCTGAATAAAACATTTACTTAGAGGGCAATAGCGTATCATATGCTATGGTAGGGCAGATAAAACATTGTGCCTGAGTGATACTGAATTTCTGTTTTGGTTGCGTTTGGTTTTTACGGCATATCAAAACCTCAGCTGGCGCATTAATGCCGATAAAAGTTTTGAAATAAATAAAATTCTTAATTGGATAATACAAATTTTTTTATAATACATTTTTCTATTAACCCATGGATGGGACCTAATGGGTTACTATCACTCAGGTCAGAGTGGACCAGGGAGCAATGGTGATGAAGGAGTGCTCCACAATTCGCAAAAACCTCCAAAACTGGAACCCACATTCAGATAGAGTTTAAACGTTATTATATCTATGGTAGGGCCAGAATAAAAAATGTGCCTGCGGTGAATACTGAAAAAATTTTTTTTTTCCCTAGGTTTTGCGTTTTGGTTTTGTTTTGTTTTACGCCATATCAACCTCAGTGCGGTCATTTAATGCCGAAAAGTTTTGAAATAAATCAATGGATAAACAATTTTTTTTATAAATAATCCTATTTAAACCCATAGATGGAAGCCTAACAGTGCTACCATCTCCAGGTCAGAGTGGACCAGAGAGCAATGGTGATGAAGGGGTGGCCTCCACATCCCCAAATCCAAAACTGGAACCTCACCATCAGATAGAGTTAACGCATTTCCAGGGCATGTTAGACCCTCAGTCACCGCCTTCTAGCACCCATATGCATAAAAAGGGGTGGGGCTGCCATAAGGCAATAGGGTTGGGAAAATTCATATAGTGCTAGGCTTGACGTGCAACCAGCCGATTGAAATTTTTTCTAATTTTAACAAACATTTTGTAGAAACCATTCTTAAAATTCTATGTTTAATGTTTAAATGGCATTTTTATATCTGACAAAAAAAATCCCCATAAAATCTAGAATTTCAATCGGCTGGTCACGTCAAGCCCTAGCACCTATATGATTTTCCCAACCCTATTGCCCTTATGGCAAGCCCCAACCCCCTTTTATCATATGGGTGCTAGAAGGCGGTGACTGAGGGTCTACATGCCCTGGGAATGACGTTAAACTCTATCTGATGGTGAGGTTCCAGTTTTGGAGGTTTGGGGAATGTGGAGCACCCCTTCATCACCATTGCTCTCTGGTCCACTCTGACCTGGAGTGGTAGCACCTGTTAGGCTTCCATCTATGGGTTAAATAGAAAATGTATTTATAAAAAAATTGTATTATCCATTGATTTATTTCAAAACTTTATCGGCATTAAATGACCCACTGAGGTTGATATGCCGTAAAACAAAACCAAACCAAACCAAAAACCTAGAATTCAGTATCACCCAGGCACATGTTTTATCTGCCCTACCATAGATATATAACGTTAAACTCTATCTGATGGTGAGGTTCCAGTTTTGGAGGTTTGCGGAATGTGGAGCACTCCTTCATCACCATTGCTCCCTGGTCCACTCTGACCTGGAGTGATAGTACCCATTAGGGTCCCATCCATGGGTTAAATAGAAAAATGTATTTATAAAAAAATTGTATTATCCATTAAGAATTTATTTATTTCAAAACTTTATCGGCATTAAATGACCCACTGAGGTTGATATGCCGTAAAACCAAACCAAACCAAAAACCTAGAATTCAGTATCACTCAGGCACATGTTTTATCTGCCCTACCATAGATATATACGCTATTGCCTCTAAGTAATGTTTATTCATGAACGTTAAACGGCTGACCATAAAGTGGTTTTTAAGTAGGTATTCAAAATTTTTCTTTTGTGAATTTCACTCAAGAGTTTTGAGGGTCAGAAATACTTGTGGGATGGAAAACACTTAGGAATTTTTCTTTTGTTAACCACAAACATTTCTGTACCTAAAGATAAATAAATATGAGGGGGATCCCAAAAGTAAGGTCTCCAAAGCACTGGGGATGCAGGGAAACTGTTTGTGTGACTATTGGCAACACTGTTGTATTTGTTGTTCATGCACCTGACTGCCATTCTCAGTCTCAACTTGGCAGTTGTTTCTGATGGAGCTCCTGATTGACAGTTTGTACACTTATTTGGTTCTTGAACACAAAAAGCAGGAAACTGATTGAAATTCATCACTAATTAGCAGAAGTGTATGGTGAGTCGTGCATGGATGTCAAAAACGTCCACAAGTGGTGAAAGGGAGTTTCCAATGAGGGTGAGGTTCAATGCTTCTTAAATGACATGGTGGTGGGCTGGTATGATGTGGGCATACAAAAACTGCGACTGTGCCTACAAAAATGTATCGACCGAAATGTGATACATGTTGAAACTTTGAAATTATATAAACTGATGTAAAATGATATTGCCTTACGAAGGTTAAAAGAACCCAGTCTGCCCTACTATTTACCCATAGCTGGGGTGGGGGATTCATGCCTTTTCTAACAAACACTAGCATGAAGTGTCAATGTATTGTATCACTAGGTGGAAAGATACACAGATGAATGTTATGCTTAACACATTAAGCACCAGCATCCGGTGTTAAACAGATACATACAAACACAGAACAAATAAGTATGAATAATTAACAAGACAAACTCACACTAAAAGAGGAGGGTCAGTTTGGTATAGCCAACACAGTGCAGTCAGTCTGAATATTATTCAGCTAGTTAATTTACTTTAATTGTAGGCTATTTTATGGCTATGAGCCAGTCCATCTAGTAGAGTGTTGAAGGGGTGCTAAGGCTATGAGCCAGTCATCTGGTGTGAAGGGGTGTTAGCTACTCTACAACAGAGCCAGTCCATCTGGTAGAGTGCTGGATAGCCAGTCCATCTGTAGAGTGCTGCTACTCTACAACAGAGCCAGTCCATCTGTAGAGTGCTGAAGGGGTGTTAGCTACTCTACAACAGAGCCAGTCCGTCTGGTAGAGTCAGAAGGGTGTTAGCTACTCTACACAGAGCCACTCGTCTGGTAGAGTGCCGAAGGGGTGTTAGCTACTCCCACACAGAGCCAGTCCGTCTGGTAGAGTGTTGAAGGGTGTTAGCTACTCTACAACACAATGCAAACAGCTTTGTCTAGGATTTGAACTCTGGTTGCTGATACCAATTCCTACTAATAGAACCATTATACTAAGCATCTAATTTATTTGTGAAATATAAAATATATCTTAATGTGCTTTTATTATTTATAGATTGGTTTGGTTTATTTTGTTTTATGGCATATCAACCTCAGTGGGTCATTTAATGCCGATAAAGTTTTGAAATAAATCAATTCTTAATGGATAATACAATTTTGTTTATAAATACATTTTTCTATTTAACCCATAGATGGGACCCTAACAGGTACTACCACTCCGGGTCAGAGTGGATCAGAGAGCAATGGTGATGAAGGGGTGCTCCACATTCCCCAAACCTCCAAAACTGGAACCTCACCATCAGATAGAGTTTAACATCATTCCCAGGACATGTAGACCCGCAGCCACCACTTTCTAGCACCCATATGATAAAAAGGGGTTGGGGCTTGCCATAAGGGCAATAGGGTTGGGAAAATCATATAGGTGCTAGGGCTTGAGGTGACCAGCCAATTGATCGGAGTGGGCCTCTCCGACCACCCGTCTAGCCCAAGATAGGACCAAAGAGGAGTATTGCAGGTCATGAACTGCTCCTCCACCTGGGTTCTATCCTTAAGCATAACAGGTCGCCACCCACGGCCAACAGGTGGCCCCATTGGGGGAGTCTTACCCCTCTGCAGAGGTGCAGCCGGTGCATTCTAATGCCCCAGCCGACGGCTTTTTATAGATTATATTGATATTTGATTAATTAAAGTAAAAGACAAACTGTATTATATTAAATTATATTCATTTATTGTATCAAGTGATTATTAGATCACACTGGCCTGCATCAAATCTTTTTTCCAAAGGTCAAAGGTTTACCAAGTAATATATGTTTGCCATTTTATGTTGAATTCAAAAATACCATTCATTGTGTTTGGTCAGGTCTGGTTTTTAATATTTGCTTGAATACTTCACAACAAGTTGTGCATAACAATAACACTTATTCAAAAGCCTGTGGGCTCTACTTGTCACAAATAAATAGAGTTATGATACTGTTCTATACATTTCAAGTTAGAGTTTTTATCTTAAAAAGTTGATCTGATTAGGAAAAATAAGTCTGATTTTTTTGATTCAGTGTAAAAAAACTGCCGTAAAATCAGCTATTATATATTCAACCTTGAAAACATTGCAGACCAGTGTTATCAATAAATTAAATGTTTGTTTTGTAAAATTCAATAAAAAATATAAGTACCATTTAAGATTACAAAGAAAAGGTAACTTAATATATATGACTCAACTATTGGTTAAATAGTATTTTTACTGTTCATCTAGAACAATGGTTCTCAACCTTTTTTTACCTATTGACCCCCTTTTAATCCTATTTTACTCTGGTGGACCCCCAACCCCCATATCTATAGTTATTTATATTTATCAATCCCTCCACCGGAGTAGGAAGTGGCACAAGGTCAACTTTTTAAGCTGAGTTTAACAGGTATGTCCTGGTAATTACACCTAGTAGGAGATTAAATAGTTGTTTTCATACCTTTCCCAAGGGTATTAGCGCTATGTGAAATGCAAACAGCCTCGCCCAGGATTTAAACTCGCCATATCCATTTCGTACGACGGTAATCATTACACCATTTGTCCACACACAATCTATCTATCTATCTATCTATCTATCTTATATCTATATATATATATATAATATATATATATATACACAGTTATAAGTAATAAAATTCTAAAAGTACAAACTCCGGGGGTCCATATGGATCCTGGTTGAGAACCACTGATCTAGAAGGATGGTTTTGGCAATAAATAACCCAGAAATGTTGATATACCATTAAACCAAACCAAACCAAACCAAACCAAACCCCAATATATATGATATATTTTTTTGTGGTTGGTCAAATTATATTCACTCAGGGGAATGGAATTTAATAGTTTAAAAAAAAAAAAATTTTTAAAGTTATTATAGGAATTCTTTAAACCTTTCAGGGGAGTTCCTGTGCCAGACTGCAACATGGTAATGAGTTCAAACTCTACTCTTGCTATTACATTCACTTTCAGTGTAATACCCTTGGGAAAGGTATGAATGTCCTCATCCCACCAGCTATTGGTCAACTACTGTTCTTTTACAAGGATATCTTTGGCATTAAATAACCCACAAAAGTTAATATGCCATTTGTTAGGGAGAGTTATCTCCCCCTAACGATTCGAACCGGACTCTCTGAAGAGGAGGGGGGAAAAAGACTGCTGAGCAGATCAGAACCAATTAGGTGACACACATGTATCCTAACATCAAGCCAGAACTCTAATCCAAACCCATCCACTGTATTCCCTGTCAGTGAAAAATAAATAAAACAAATATTGTTATTGTTAACATATTCTCTGTTTTATTATCATTTCTGTATATCCTACATCTCGGGATACAACACCATTAAACAAAGAAACCTAACTAAACTTAATATATACAACAGAATTTTTCTTTCTAAACGGAAATATTTGTAGTGAACACTGGCATAAACTTTCATAAAAGATTTTTTCTGTTAAGTATTTACCCAACCCGTTTGCCATGGATACAATGTGACGGCTGAACTTGTACAAAGGTGTCAAAATTAGGGTGACCCAGAAAAAACAGGACCCAAATTATTTATTTATTTCCCCATTAAACTAACCTTAAACCCCAACCCAATCCTAAGCCCTAACCCTACCGCCCCCAGTTAAAATTAACAGTTTTATTACAAAATTTGTGGGTTCTGTTTTTTTCTGGGTCACCGGTATACAGGGTGACCCAGAAAAAACAGAACCCAAATTAGTTATTTATTTTTCCTATTAAACTAACCTTAAACCCCAACCCCAACCCCAACCCTAATCCCTAAGCCTAAGCCTAACCCCTAACCTTAACCCTAACCCCCCCCCCCTAGTTAAAATTAACAGTTTTATTACAAAATTTGTGGGTTCTGTTTTTTTGTGGGTCACCGGTATACAGGGTGACCCAGAAAAAACAGAACCCAAATTATTTATTCATTTTCCCATTAAACTAACCCTAAACCCCAACCTTAACCCTAGACCCTCATAGTTAAAATTAACAGTTTTATTACAAAATTTGTGGATTCTGTTTTTTCTGGGTCACCTTAATTTTGACACCTTTGTGCAAGTTCAGCTGATGTGACGCAAGATTGCAAATATGAGCCATCCAGTGAGGATCGAACTTGCTTTTCAATAGTAATGAGGTCTGTGGGACTAGCTTGCTAACCATTACACCACAATAGGACACCTATTTTTATTTTTTCTGGTATATCCAGATTTTTTTTTTTTGCCGGTTCCTGCATTCTGATTGTATCAAATAAAATGAACAAACCGGAATATTTATAAACTTGTTTCTTTTTTGGAACTCATTAATATTTTAAAATAGAAAATCTCTAAAGGTCAAGGTCATGAACAGAATAGAACAATTGGTAACACATTAGTCATTTCGGGTATGTGTGAAAAAAAAAAAAAAAAAAGGATTGAGGAAACTAAACCAACTATAACTATATGCTTTGTAATTATATATACCTATACACACACATAGAAACCACAAGGTTTCTAGTTCGATACCGGCCCTTGCTAACTTAGTGTATGAGTAGCACAGGGATCTGTGCAGTAAAGTAAGGAGCTGATGGTAGGTGTGACGCTCCACCTCAGGTGCAAAAACAATCTCCTTGGTCTAGTGAAAAGGGGATAGACTCCCTTGCTGATTGGCTGATACCGACTTTAGGCCACCCCGACGACTATATATATATATAATATTATATATATATATATATATATATACAGTGGTGCTGATAGATTTTGGTTTAGTGCGCCCTGGAATGCACATATTTGCTTTGAATGAGTCCCCTGAAAAATTTTTGGGTCCCAACTAAAGACGTTTTACTCCTACCTTGTAACCTATCCTGTGTAATTTGTGTTTCTAAGAAACTTTTGATTTGGTTTGGTTTGTTATGTTTTACGGCATATCAACCTCAGTGGGTCATTTAATGCCAATAAAGTTTTGAAATAAATCAATTCTTAATGGATAATACAATTTTTGTCTAAATACATTTTTCTATTTAACCCATAGATGGGACCCTAACAGGTACTACCACTCCGGGTCAGAGTGGACCAGGGAGCAATTGTAATGAAGGGGTGCTCCACATTCCCCAAACCTCCAAAACTGGAACCTCACCATCAGATAGAGTTTAACGTCATTCCCAGGACATGTAGACCCGCAGCCACCGCCTTCTAGCACCCATATGATAAAAAGGGGTTGGGCTTGCCAGAAACTATTGAAATGTATTTACAGTTAGCTTGAAATGGTAGAGGAAGAAAAGAGAAAAACACTGGGATGCATGGATACAATTTTACTGCGTCCTTTTAGATTCTTGTTGTGTCCAGGACGCAGGACGTGTACCTATCAGCATCTGTGAAATATATAAATTAAATTAAAAGGATTTCTTATTAAATTTTCTCAGATGAGGAAATGAACAAAAAGCAAAGTGTTTACATTGGATTCGAGCCAGCAAGTATACATTATTAATTTTAGCAATTTTTTCTTGATTTTCTTTTTTCTTTTTTAAAAACTTTCCACACTTGTGGACTGTTATATAAGCAATGGTGCACCTTGCTATCATAAACATCTAGAAGACCCAAATATTAAATGAGAAATTCTAATCAGTAATGTATTTGAATGTAAGTAATCTGATATGTTCTAAAACTTAAGAAACCTTGCTTGTCCTCATTCAGAACTTTATGTAATAACGTCTGACCAGATGTGTTTCCGCCCTGTTAGTGGGGCAGTAGAATACACTGACTGCACCTCTGCAGAAGGTTAAGAGCCCCTCCCTCAACGGGGCGGGGCCACTTGTTGGCTGTGGGCGGCTGAGCAGTCCATGATTTGCAAACAATCCACTTTGACCCTTTAGGTTAGACAGGCGATCAGAGAGCCCCCCCCCAATCAATTGCCTGGTCACGTCAAGCCCTATCACCTATATGATTGTCCCAACCCTATTGCCCTTATGGCAAACCTCCAACGACTTTTTATGATATATGTGCTAGAAAGCAATGGCCGAGGGTCTTAGTGTCATGAGTATGATGTTAAACTGCATCTAATGGTGAAGTTTCCAATTTTCGAGCTCTGGGGAGTATGGAGTACCCCTTCATCACCATTACTCCCGGGTTCACTCTGACCTGGAGTGGTAGTACCTGTTAGGGTCCCATCTATGGGTTAATAGAAAAAAAGAGTTTAAAAAAATGTATTACAAAAAAAATGAGTTTGAAAAAAAATTTGAATACTATCAAGAATGAATAAAACAAAACGTCTTTGGTATAAAATAACCCAAAAAGAGTCGTAAAATCCAACCAATCAAATAATATAAATTATCAAGCTTCATCTCAAAAATTCGGACCATATGACCTTTAGGCACCCCTTCTGCGATCTTGATTCTTGGGGACATTTTTTTCCATTCACACCGACAAAATCCGGTTAATTGTTAACAGACGATTTTTAGATTTTTTTTTTTAAATTATAAAACTAACCCCTAACCCCTAACAAACAATCGGATTTTGACAGTGTAAATGAGAAAAGTGTCCTTGTGAGTGGAGATCACGGAAGGGGTGCCTAAAGGTCATATAGTCCAAATTCAGCCCAAAACAAATTATTTATTTATTCATTTTTTTATTTTTTTCCAGACGTGGTCATCATGGCGGGACTTGGGAGTAAAATGAAGACCTGGTTCATCCTGCATTTACTGTTATGTTACCTTGTCTTTGCTAGCGGACTTATTGTCAGTTGTTTAATGGCCTGCACTCTTGTACTCTGGCCCTTCAACAAAAACCTTTATCGAAAGGTCAACAGTTACCTGGCTTACAGTTGGTGGTGCCGTAAGTATAATTATTCTATAATAAAGAAAAACAAAAACAAAAAAGACAAAACTACCATATTCTCTGCCCATATCAGTCCACCCTGCCTTTTTCTCTTTTTTTTTTTTTTTTTTTTCTCTCTCATACTCTTGCAGCTTGCCCAATAATTCTAAACTTTTTTTTGCTCTATAGCACGTTATGCATGTGTTGTGTTACCATGACAACCAGGTATTGCAGACTTTGAAGATTTGTGAATGTTAAAAAAATAGGACCTTTTTTTTTTTACTTTTTTTTTTTTTTTTTAACTTTAAAAAAAATTTTTTTACTTTTTTTACTTTAAAAAAAAATTTTTTTTACTTTTTTTAAAAAACTTTTTTTACTTTAAAAAAAATTTTTTTAAAAACTTTTTTTTAAACTTTTTTTTTTTTACTTTTTTAAAAAAATTTAAAAATCTTTCTTTTTATTGTACAGCTTTACTTCTTATTAATATATTATTTTTTTCTTGGACTATTAGACATTTTTTTCCCACCTCCTTTTTTGTGCGTGTGGTGTGTATGCATATGATTTATATCTTGATGAGTAAGAATTGAAACATCGTCGAATTAATTTTAATATTTCAACACTTTTCTAAAAAAAGCAAAAAAAAAGCAGATATTCACAAAATCAGTTGAATTTCTTGTTATTAGGCAAATTTTGATTATTCGTAAATATCAATTAAAACCTCCCCCCCCCCTACACCATATTCTGACTATACTCTAGCTGGAATCATTTCCTTTTAATCATGTGAGAGATTGGGCTTATAATAGACAGATTGTATCCTCTGCAGAGAAATGGTGTTACATAATGATATATAGGCATAGCCTATCATTTTTGTAAGGAAGTGTAGTGTAGATTTTTAAATGTAACAGTTAACGGAAAATCACCAAGAATTTGAATTGGCAGGTAATGCCCCCCACCAGACTTTATAAAATCTTTAATAATTACAGAATTAGCTTTATTATTGAAAAAATCAACATAAAAATAAGTTTAAACATTTGCATTTGCAGAACTTAACTCATATATTTTTTTCTTTGATAAATTCATTTAACTTAAAATAAAATCAAACATTTTCCTCGGAACCTAACTTACATATTTTTATTTCCAATGCATTTTTATAGTAAAAATCATTTTATGCATATTTATAGTAAAAATCAAATCAATGTAGCAGTGCATATTTATAGTAAAAATCATCCCAATGCATATTTATAGTAAAAATCATTCCAATGCATATTTATTTATAGTAAAAATCATTCCCAATGCATATTTATAGTAAAAATCATTCCCATGCATATTTATAGTAAAAATCATTCCCAATGCATTTTTATAGTAAAAATTATTTCTAATGCATTTTTATAGTAAAAATCATTTCCAGTGCATTTCTATAGTAAAAATCATTGTCCAATGCATTTTTATAGTAAAGATCATTTCTAATGCATTTTTATAGTAAAAATCATTGTCCAATGCATTTTTATAGTAAAAATCATTGTCCAATGCATTTTTATAGTAAAAATCATTCCCAATGCATTTTTAAAGTAAAAATCATTTCCAATGCATTTTTAAAGTAAAAATCATTTCCAATGCATTTTTATAGTAAAAATCATTTCCTATGCATTTTTTATAGTAAAAATCATTTCCAATTAATTTTTATAGTAAAAAAAATGATATGTAAAGATCTCTATATCCCCCCCCCCCCCAAAAAAAAAGAAAAGAAAAGATAAGCTGGACATATATAAATAGTTTCATTTCTTATTATAATGGAGATTTGGTGTCTGTCTGTAATTAAAACTGTCACAATACCCTCAGGAATTGCTCAAGTTAATTTATAGTCAAAAGCATTATTTAATATATAGACTAAATCTTATTTATTAATGATCTCAATCTGAGTTAGATTTGCCTCAAAACAGCCCATCTTATTAGTAGGGCAGACTGGGCTCTTTAACTTTAGTTAGGCAAAAGAGCCCAGTTTACCTATAGCTTTAATAATATCTATTAATAATGGAGATTCACTTCCCTTTTTGGCTGTAACAAAAACTATGTCACTGCTTATGTCACATTACCCAAAATCGTCATAATGTAGAATAAATACACTCAACATTTGAACATGCAACATTAGACAGTCCTCATTGTTTTTTAAAACAAGTTTTAATAAATACATGACTGGTATTATATATCTATATATAGTTTGTTTTATTTTAATACATATTTAAAGTTTACATTTCAAATTGTTTTATTTTTTAATCCTTTAATGAATTTGATGATTTTACTTAGGGTACAAACTCGCTGACATTGAATTTTTTACTCCCACCCTCAGGCAATATGTTTCAAAAATCTATTTTTACATCGCCCGGAGGGTGTTTTTTTATTTTGCTAGTCAATATAATTGATAATTATAATATCAGCTGTAATAGTTGTTAATTATTAATGTTTATTTTCTTGTGGCCTTATGTTGCTTGCAGTATTTGCTGTTACTAAGAAGTGGTCACATTTTGTGTTAGACACTAAAACTAACGTTGGTTTCAACTGGGCAAAGAGATAAATTTGTTTTGTCAGATTAGCACAGGAACAATCATTAAAGATTGATACTATCTTAGACACACACACACACACACACACACACACATTTACATACTTTTAGATATACATCTTGACTCACATACATATAGACATACACACTTTTAGATATACGTTTTGACACACACACACACTCACTCACTTGTAAATATACATCTTGACACACACACACACTACACACTTTTAGATATACATCTTGACACACACACACACACACACACACATACACACTTTTAGATATACATCTTGACACACACACATGCACACACACTCCTAACTATACATCTTGATACATCCACATACACACACACTTTTAGATAGAAATCTTGATACACATACATATATAGACACAAACACACTTTTAGGTATACGTTTTGATACACACACACACACTCACTTGTAAATATACATCTTGACACACACATGCACACACACACACTCACAGATATACATCTTGACACACATACACACACACTCACTTGTAACTATACATCTTAATACACACACACACACTTTTAGATATAAATCTTGATACACATACATATAGACATACATCTTGACACACACACACACACACACTTTTAGATATAAATCTTGATACATACACACACACTTTTAGATATAAATCTTGATACACATACATATAGACACACACTTTTAGATATAAATCTTGACACACACACACACACACACACACACACACTTTTAGATATAAATCTTGACACACACACACACACACACACACACACTTTTAGATATAAATCTTGATACACACACATATAGACACAAAACACTTTTAAATATACATATACATTCTGACACACACACACTTTTAGATAAATATCTTGACACACACACTTTTAGATGTACATCTTCACACACACACTTTTAGATGTACATCTTCACACACACACACACACACAACTTTGGTCTCCCTGTACAGAAGTTTGTCAGTATCTGAGATAAGGAGGACACTTCCCCTTGGAAGTAAACCCTGCTGACCAAATATTCCAATTAGCATTACAAGCATTTAGCTGAAAAACGCTGACATTTTCAAATTTGCGACCTTAATCAGTTCAATTTGCAATTTCTTGAGTATTTCTTAACCAATCTTAAAAAGATTTATATGGTTGGAAAGAGAATAGAGTAATCTGTCTAAATATGTAACTTTTATCGGTTTTCATCAAACTTTGAAACAAAATCATGTCCACATTTGTACCCCCAATTTCGGGGCTTTAAATTCTCATAACTTTTGAACCACTGGGGATATTTACATAATTCAAACGGTTCTGAACTCCATTTACACAGCTCTATAAAGGGCCGGGTTAGCTCAGTCGGTAGAGTGTTCGGCTAGAAACCACAAGGTTCCTAGTTCGATACCCGCCCTGATGGTAAGTGTGGCACTCCACCTCAGATGCTAATATAATCTCCTTGGTCTAGCGCTAGTGAAAAGGGGATAGACTCCCTCGCTGCATGGCTGATACCAACATTAGGCTGCCCCGATGACTTTACTTTATATAACTAATGTGATTAAACAACAATAACCTCAAATAAAAAAATCAACTGGGAATGCTATTCCAATAACAATGAATAATAACTCAAAAAACAGAACATAAATACTGGCAGTACTTTGCCCAGGATAAAAAGGTCCCCTCGTCATGTCTATGCACTGGGCTAAGCGAGTAAGCTAACAGTGTACCTTCCCCTAGTGATGCTACCACAAGTAACAACAGTAAGCAAGATACTCCACCAGCCCAGCCCAGCCCAGCCCAGCCCAGCCCAGGTCCTGGTATCCAGCAAAATCAAGCAAAGACCACTAGAAAGAGAAACTATAACATAGCTAAGTGGTCCATTGAGGAGATGAAAATTATTCTCCACTGTTTAACTTACTCAAAGTTTGAGAAGTGGGGCAGAAGAAGTGGAGCAGAAGAAGAAAAAAAAGGATTTGAGGAGCAAATACAATACTCCACCCTCCCTCTCTCTCTCTCTCACACACACACACTTACTCGTAAATATATATCTCCATGCACACACATACACCTAGACACACTCCACCTGTAAATATATATGTGTGGGTATATATATATATATATATATATACCTATACAATTTTCAAATCAAATCTTAGTTTGAAAATTGCATAGGTGAGAAACTGTCAGTTATCATTGTTTTTGCTAGCCTAAATCATACATTATCTAACAATATTATTGGGCACTCTTTGCCTATGAATATAGCTAATTATATTATTAATATTAATATATATATATATATATATATATATATATTTAAAAAAAAATATTAATATATATAACATATATAATATATATTAATATAATATATTAAAAAATATTAATATATTAACATATATAATATATATTAATATATTAATATAATATATTAAAAAATATTAATATATTAACATATATAATATATATTAATATATTAATATAATATATTAAAAAATATTAATATATTAACATATATATATATATTAATATATTAATATAATATATTAAAAAATATAATATATTAACATATATAATATATATTGATATATTAATATTAAGATATATATTTTTTTTAAAAATTCGATTTTCGAATATTTCCAAAAATCTCTGTTGTTTTTTTTTCCCAACAAATTTTTTCATTCAAAATAAATGTTCACTCTGATGAAGGTCGATTCTTCTATGTGTGCGAAATATTTTCACACACATAAACTGACCGAAACACATGTGTAAGTGATATCGATTAAATTCATTTTATCCATCTACATTTCTTTTCTTTACTCATTTTTCCTCATATATATATATATATATATATATATATATATATATATATATATATGAGAGTAAGTAAACAAACAATGTGTTTATTTGATATGGCTTTTTAGCCGACAATTTTTGGAGGAATGTGCTTAATTGAAGTCATACCTAATTTTGAAAATTAATTAGTTAATAATTAATGAATTTAAGCAGGCATATATGTTCAAATGTAAGACTAAACAAATCGAGAAAATATAAAGAAGAGAGGAGAAGTAGAGGGTAAGAAAGGAGTAGCGAGGAGTATAGAGGAAGAAATGAATAGAGAAAGAAGAGAAAGTATAGAGAATGTAGAAAAGAAGACTAAATTGAAAATGATTCTTTATTAAGACCACACAATAAATATTTAATATTTCTATCACAAAATCTAAAGTGTGAACTTTTTAGTTAATATCCAAATTCAATTAGTAAATTATTTAATTTCTTTTGAGGAGAATACATTAAATTTTGAAAGACTTCTAAATATAGAACCGTATGTCTCGTTCCAACACTTTCTCTCGCAAACCACTCCGGTCGAGGTGTGAATTTTTAATTGGTCTTTTGACAGACGCCATGGAGGGCCACACTTGATAATCTTGAAGGATGTATGTGGCTTTTAGGCCTCCAGGATCTCACTAGCTGATCGGCAAGTATTACCATAAATGCTGATTTTGCTGTCAAAAGTTGTATTCATTGATATGAAATATTTTGGGCATGTAGTTTAGTTATTCCATTGATAAAAAATCCTTTTGTTTATTGATCGTTCATAATGACTTGGTAGTTTAAGTGGGTGTATATCACATGAATGTGTCCTGGCCTCCTGCCCTTAAAAAACGCTATGCTGTACCTGCTGAAAATCTGACCCGTGCTACTTATGAACTCCCTAGCTGTTTGAAGGTGTTTTTCCCGAAAAGTTAATGTGATATAAAAATGATATTTTAACCCCACCCCGAGTCTATTCTTGACAAGTAAATGTAAATATTTTAACCTTCCTCCTTCTTTAAAATATTTTTTTAGTGGTTCAAAGGCATTTTTATCGACAAATAACTTTTTTTTAGTGCTTTGAAGGCCTTAAAAGTAAGCCATCCCAGGTTTTTTTATCGACAAATAAATGTAAATATTTTACCCCCCCCCACACACACCCCTTTAAAATAATTTCAAAAATGTTGTCATTTTTAATTTTTAGAAATATCTTTTTTTCTCGGTATTTTCATTTTATTTTAATTTAAAAAAATTGTCTCATATTTTTAAAAAGAGACGACCGAGTTTTGAAAATAAAAACAATCATTAAACAAAAAAAATCAAAACATTTAGATATATTAATTTGAAAGCAATTACAATGCAAGTAAAAAATAAAAACAAAAAGATGTTATTTTTTGTCTTATTGATTTCAAAGTTTGAAATCGATAAGACAAAAAATAAATCTTTTGTTTTTATTTTTTACTTGCATTGTAATTGCTTTCAAATTAATATATTATAACATACTTAACAATGCTTCAAACAAATTACCAATTACAAAATATTTAGATATTATTTTTTTTATTTCAATTCAAAACAAATGTCACATCAAACAAACTAGTAGCATGGGTCGATTTTTCGCATTTTTTAGGGCAGGAGGCCAGGACGCATTTGTGCGATATACACCTTTTAAGTGTTGTGTTTGTATTTAATAGTTGGTTATATAAGTACTAGTAGTATAGGTTCCCCCATTTTTAGTGTTGTGTTGGTGTTCACCTTGTAATTGAGTTGGTTGGATTTTACGGCATGTCAACTCTTGTTGGGTTATTTTATGCCAAAGACGTTTTGTTTTATTCATTCTTGTTGGGTATTCAATTTTTTTCTTTTTTTATAAACTAAATTTTTTTTTTTTAAGCACATGTTTTAAAACTGATTTGAATTGGTTTATATTAGCAGTTGGTGTGGAGTCACAATGGCGTAATGGTTACCATCATTAGAAATGGATACAACAAGACAAGTTTAAATCCATTGGGGGATTTTTTTTACTCCTTTGCAGAGGAATAATTATCATCATCATGATGTCGCGCTTTCAGCACAGATATCCATGACAATCTCTCTCCATCCGTCCCTATTGCTCATCATTCTCGGGAGGTCCTCTATGCAGCATCCCGCATCCGTACAGAGCTGATCAACGTACGTTTTTGCTGGTCGGCCCACACTGGCTTGTCCATGTGCTGGCTTCCACAGGAGGACATTGCTTATGAATTCGTCCTTGCTTCTCCAGCAGTGTCCCGCGTGTCTTGTCCGTCTTACTCGGATGGTTTGGGTGATATGTGGCAGGTGGCCATACAGCTGTTTTCTCGTAGGGTGCTGTTTCCACGTCTTGTTCATGATCACCCGCAGCATTCTTGTGCAGCTCCCATCCAGTTTATTCTCTAGTCGTTTAGTTAGGGTCCAGGTGGTGCAGCCATACAGCAGTACTGACACGACAACGGCCTGGAAGAACTGTCTCAAAAAATACCCCAATGGATTTGAACATACATCTGCAGTTATTTTATAACAATGAAATTTATTGTGTACAGTGCTCAGGTGTACCACAACTCATCAAAGTCTCATGTCTAGTACATAGAATAATGTATTAGTGTCAGGAACATGAATAGCATACAGTAATAATATACATGTATGTGTACAGTGCTCAGGTGCACCACAACTCATCAAAGTCTCATGTCTAGGACATAGAATAATGTATTAGTGTCAGGAACATGAACAGCGTACAGTAATAATATACATGTATGTGTACAGTGCTCAGGTGCACCACAACTCATCAAAGTCTCATGTCTAGTACATAGAATAATGTATTAGTGTCAGGAACATGAACAGCATACAGTAATAATATACATGTATGTGTACAGTGCTCAGGTGCACCACAACTCATCAAAGTCTCATGTCTTGTACACAGAATATTGTATTAGTGTCAGGAACATGATCAGTGTACAGTAATAATATACATGTATGTGTACAGTGTTCAGGTGCACCACAACTCATCAAAGTCTCATGTCTTGTACACAGAATATTGTATTAGTGTCAGGAACATGATCAGTGTACAGTAATAATATACATGTATGTGTACAGTGCTCAGGTGCACCACAACTCATCAAAGTCTCATGTCTAGTACATAGAATAATGTATTAGTGTCAGGAACATGAACAGCATACAGTAATAATATACATGTATGTGTACAGTGCTCAGGTGCACCACAACTCATCAAAGTCTCATGTCTTGTACACAGAATATTGTATTAGTGTCAGGAACATGATCAGTGTACAGTAATAATATACATGTATGTGTACAGTGCTCAGGTGCACCACAACTCATCAAAGTCTCATGTCTTGTACACAGAATATTGTATTAGTGTCAGGAACATGATCAGTGTACAGTAATAATATACATGTATGTGTACAGTGCTCAGGTGCACCACAACTCATCAAAGTCTCATGTCTAGTACATAGAATAATGTATTAGTGTCAGGAACATGAACAGCATACAGTAATAATATACATGTATGTGTGTGTGTGTGCATATGTGTGTGGATGGGGGTATCAGGTATAGTGTTGGTGGACTACAGGAAGCATGGAGGCTTTGAAAGATGCAGTGTTTCGGCAGCCCACAATTTATTCCATGCTTTGGCAATTCTGAGCATGAAAAAATATTTCCAAAAGTCATGTGAGCTATGCTGTTTTCTGACTTTGTAGGCATGCCCACGTGTGTTAGAAAGATGGAGATCAAAAAGGTGCTCAAGGTTGCTGTTGTTAAGATGATTAATGACCTTATGGGCGTTTACCAGGTTTGTTGCCAGACGCCGGAGTTTCAACGAATCCATTCCCTTATGTCAAGAAATTAAGGAATGGTAAACATTTTTTTGTGTAGTTGTTTCGTAAGAGTTTCTAATGGAGGTACGTGGTATAAAATGGACGTCGCAAGACGAGTTCAAATCCTGGACAAGGCTGATTGCATTTCATATAGCACTAATATCCTTGGGAAAGGTATGAATCCAACTATTCTCCCTACAGCTACCAATGTCGATAGGAAGTCTAATGGCAGTCACTCTAATGGTGGACGATTGTCGTATATGTAGTCTGTTGCCAACTAACTTTCTAACTCCTTTACTAAAGAGTTCCTTCAGCTGAAACAGTCCAAGGGAGATAACTCATAATCAACAGGTCAGACTGGGCTCTTTAACCTTGGTTAGGCAACCAGTATAGGAGAAGGAAAACTCTGAATCAAACTCTGCTTAAGAAATTGACCTTAAGTCACATCCTACTTGTTGGTAAATATGTAAATTGATTAGCTCTGTGCAGATACTGGATGCCATGAGGAGGACTTTCCAGGAGCGTTAAGTGATAGGGAAGGGTGGTGAGAGAGTGACATGGAAATCTGTGCTGTCAGTGTGACATGATATTAGTAATACTAGCAAGAATATGTGCCCTCTGGGCATTAGTATTTAAGTTTTGATATCATGAAATATATTAAATTAGAAAGACTAACAAATTAAATAAGAACGCATATAAAAAGATTAAACTTATTATAATTATATTTGAATTGGTTTCTATATAAAATCATTCGTACAATTAATTTTAATATGTTGGAGAATGAAACAATAATATTAGAGATCAATAACACCAAGTAATTATTATTAAACCTGGTTTTGTTAAAACCAGTATGCAAATTAATCACACCATATAATATATAAATCTTTATTTCTTAGTGATATATAAGACACATTGCAGGGTTTAAAACGCACTAATAACATGGGTTGTTTTGAGGCAAATCGAACTTTCATAGAGACATCGTTAATAAGATTTATTGTATGTAGTTATGATTTTGATTATGAATTAAATACTCATTGATAAACTTACGCAATTCCTGAAGGTATTGTTTTTTTGTTGTTTTTTTTTCTTTTTAAAATCTCTAATTAGGACTGAGCCTATTCTAGTAGTGACCACCCCAAGTGGAGTTTAACAGATTTGAATTCAGAGTTTTCCTTCTCCTATACTAGTTGCCTAACCAATGTTAAAGAACCTAGTCTGCCCTACTATTTATCCATAGCTGGAGGGAGAGTATTTTTGGATTACTACCTTTCCCAAGGGTATTAGCTATGTGAACAATAGCTTTGTCCAAGATTTGAACTCAGGTCTGCGAGTCCATTTCCTACGACTCTAACCGTTACACCACACCCTCCTTGTGTTACGTAAAACAGTTATGTAGTTTTGTTACAGACACTGAATCTCCATTATAATAACTAGCAAATATATGCACCCTCCGAGTGCAAGTATTTAAATTTTAATATAATAAAATATCATGTTAAATTACAAAGGCAAATGAAACTGAATAAGAATGCAGATAAAAAAGATTTGAAACAGAGGGAGTATGATTGCAAAATAGAACAACTTTGAAACTAACTCTTCTATCATTTTCCATTACTCCCGTCTTTCATTGGTAAATTTTACTAATTAAACTATTTAGTTAAAATAGGAAGTAAAGGATAATATCACAGTTATTTCTTCTTGTTAATGAATTTCTTTTAAGATTTATCCCCAAGATTTTTGCTCATATTCAATAAGATAAAACCAAACAATTAGAAATCAATAATACTAAGCACATATTCATTAAAATCAATTTTTTAAGATCAATATGCAAATTAGCCTTCCCATTCACACTGTAAACCACTATTTTGTTGTATATATAAATACAATTGCATGTTGTCAGTATGTAGACATAGTTAACAGTATTAATAATGTAAGACAATTTTATTAATAATTGAGGTTTAGATAAAAATAAAATCATGGAGAATGTGATGTCAATAACTAAGGGAATTGTGACTTGAGTAGGAATATAGTTTCAGTTACAGACAGAAAAACACACAATCTCCATTATAATAAGATAAGATTAGCCCCCCCCCCCTCTGCAGTGAGGATTTTGGGTTATTGTTGGAGGGGGGGGGGGTAGCACTTCTTTAGTAACAAAGGACAACCATTTGTATTTGATTTCAGCCATGTTGTGCATGGACCCAAAAAAAATCTTGCTGCATCATGCTTCTGCTGAAATTGGTCACATGGTGTCTTTGTGTTCTCTTATTGAGGCAAATCTGTAAAAACATTTCGGGGGTGGGGGTGGGCTAACCACCCACCCACCCGACAAAAAACAAAGGCAAGGATTTACAACTACTTTCATTTCTAGTAGGGTCTCTTTTCTCTTTGTATTGCACAGGGTACTTTCGCTTAATATTGTAAGAGGTTCATCAGAAATAATAACAAAGATGGAAAAATAACATCAATCGGCTTTTCATATGAAGCCCTAGCAACTATATGATTGTCCCAACTGTATTCTTCAAATTGCTATGGCAAACACCCGCCACTTTTTATCATGTAGGTGCTAGAAGGCGGCGACTGGGGGGGTCAACTACTACTATTTATTAATACATATGAGCTAATGTCACTGTCACATATTTTTAAATAAATACGACTGAGTTTCAAAAATAAAAACAATCAGCTAGGAAGTTCAATAGTAACATAGGTTGGATTTTCAGCAGGCACCGCTTAGCGTTTTTTAGAGCAGGAGGCCAGGATGAATTTATATGATATGTGTTGTATACTCTCTTTCTTTACTTACTTCTAGTCTTCTTCTAGCGTCTCTTCTACTGTCTGGACTTCATCTTGGGGACTTCATGTCTGGTCTCCCCATTGGGGATTTCTCTTTATCAGAAGCCCTGTGTCATTGGTAGTTTTTAGATAATAACACAAGACTTTGATTTAACTTAGATCATATTTTATTTGGAAATCCCCACCAGACTAGCTGCGCAGATTGAGTCGGCTGCGTGCATAACACGACTTACCACTGTCGTGGATTTGGCTGATCTGACCAAAAAACTCTGTTTCTAATCTAAACCAGAAGAGGGTCTTCTCCACCGATTCTCATGGTATCCACCGGAAGGATCAGGATGAGGTCAAGCCTTGTCATTCAATCCTTCAAGGCCGTGGGCTGCAACTTATAACAGCCATTTTGGTTTCTACACTACTGTACACAAGTATTAGGAATCTAATAATTATGTAACATATGCACCAAGATCAATTTTTAAGTGGAATTCAACAGGTTTGAATTCAGAGTTTTCCTTCTCCCAGACTGGTTGCCATATCACAGATAAAGAGCCAAGTCTGCCCTATTATTTACCCATAGTTGGAGGGAGAATAGTTGGATACATACTCAAGGGTATTAGTGCTATGTGAAATGCAAGGACTCCTCCAACTGTCGTTGCTGTGTTCATTTCCTACAATGATAACCGTTACACCATGAGCACCTCAAATCTTTGTTATTGTAAAAACAATTTCAGTGGAACATTTTTATTGACTCAATAATGTTTCATTGGCTTTAAATGTTTTAACTGCTCATCAATATGCAATATTGAAATTTGTTTAAATAGAAATGGGAAACAAAATGAATGCCACTTTTTTTTCTTTTTTCATGACAAAAAGGTTAAAATAAATTTTATACAAGAACCTATTTAAAGAATATTTGGTGCCTTAAAAGGTTCTCATTTGAATAGTATTCATTACTAAAACTAGCAAATATATGCACCCTCCATAGGGTGCAAGTATTTAAGTTTTAATATAATAAAATATCATATTAAATTAGAAAGGCTAATGAAACTGAATAAGAATGCAGATAAAAAAAAAATTGGAACAGAGGGGGTATGATTGAAAAATAGAATAACTTTGAAACTAACTCTTCCATCATTTTCCGTCACTCCCGTCTTTCATTGGTAAATTTTCCTAATTTAACTATTTAGTTAAAATAGGAAGTGAAGAATAAAATTACAGTTATTTCTTCTTGTTAATGGATTTTTTTAAAGATTTATCCCAAGATTTTTGCTCATATTCAATAAGATAAAACCAAACAATTAGAAATCAATAATACTAAGCATATATTTATTAAAATCAAATTGTTAATATCAATATACAAATTAGCCTTCCCGTTCACACTGTAAACAGCTATTTTGTTGTATATATAAATACAATTGCATGTTATTAGTAAGTAGATATGGTCAGCAGTCTTAATACTGAAAAACAATTTTATTAATAATTGAGGTTTAAATAAAAATAAAATCATGGAGAATGTGAGTAAATAACAAAGGGAATTGTGACTTGAGTAGTAATATAGTTTCATTTACAGACAGACAAACACAGAATCTACATTATAATAAGATATGACCTGTTTTTCATATAAATTTCAATATTTTGTGTTGATTATTCACACTGACTTCAATCTTGGGCTAGACGGGCGGTCAGAGAGGCCCCTTCTGATCAATCGGCTGGTCACGTCAAGCCCTAGCACCTATATGATTTTCCCAACCCTATTGCCCTTATGGCAAGCCCCAACCCCTTTTTATCATATGGGTGCTAGAAGGCGGTGGCTGCGGGTCTACATGTCCTGGGAATGACGTTAAACTCTATCTGATGGTGAGGTTCCAGTTTTGGAGTTTTGGGAATGTGGAGCACCTCTTCATCACCATTGCTCCCTGATCCACTCTGACCCGGAGTGGTAGTACCTGTTAGGGTCCCATCTATGGGTTAAATAGAAAAATGTATTTATAAAAAAAATTGTATTATCCATTAAGAATTGATTTATTTCAAAACTTTATCGGCATTAAATGACCCACTGAGGTTGATATGCCGTAAAACAAAACAAAACAAACCATCGCACTGACTTATTGAAAGAATTATGTCATACTCTCTTTAAAAATTTCTAATGCGGAAATATCCTTGCTAAATAATTTTAAACTTATCTTTTAAAATTGGGAATCTTTTAAAAGTACTGGACCAAAAAAAATTGGATGCATTTTTATATGTAAAAAGTTCTGTCCTTTTTTATGGGATTTGGTCAGATGTAAAATGGAAACATAGCAATTTTTGTAAACATCCCCACAGATGTTGATAAGTACATGTCTTGCGTCCCTGATGCACAAAAATCTATAAGGTTGCAGTAAAATCATATTCATGCATCCCAGTGTTTTTTTGTTTTCTTCCCACACCATTTCAAGCTAAGTGTAAATACATTTCAATAGTTTCTTAGAATCAAATTACTCAGGATAGGTTACAAGGTAGGAGTTAGAAATACTTGTCAAGCTCCCCCACCCCAAGCCTGTATATAATATCAAATATAGTTATTTTGCTCCATATGGTGTTTATTCAATAGCTGTACGTAAAAGTGCCAACTCTTAACTGATGTTGTAACTTCACTTGTGAGCAAAAACCAAACTTCATTTTTGGTACAAATAATATTCAATATATGTAAAATAATAATTTAAAGGAAAAAGAAAATTATATGTAGTGCCACATTGTGATTTTTTCACTTATTGATCTTGCATTGAAAAAATCAAAAATTTTTAATAACGTGAAAAGGGTTAATTTTATGCCTATTTTGATAACATTTATGGATTCTTCTATAAACCAATTTTTAGGATTAGGGCAGCTCTAGAACACATTTTATAGACAAAAAAAGATTACAAAATGTCGCCATTTTTCTCGCCCCCACCTCAAATTTTTTTAGTTTAAAATCGATATAACTCGGCAAATATTTCAAATTGGAAGCTCAAATTTGGGGGATTGTCTAATTTTAACCTACTCTACACCTGTACAAAATTTCAGAAAAATTGAAGGAGGTGGGTGACATGGCCTTGATGATTTAACATGGAATTNACCCATCTGTAAATTTAAAAAAAAATGCATTATGACATTGTTCTTTTTTGAAAAGACAAAAAAGTAAATAGAGAGAAGTGTTGAAAACAAATATTTCAGATGTTTTGATTGGCTTATAAATACTACGTTTTGATTGGCTGTTTATTTTGACTGAGTTTTCTTTTTGTTTCTTTTCTTTTTCTGCTTATAATGCCTAAGCCTAACCTTTTGTTTTAAGTCCTAAAGTTGAGAGATGCAAATGTCCGTCACTAATCATCATATTATTATTGCTTATTATATTTCATTAGAATATTATTAAATGAAAAAAAGAAAAATGACTGAGTTTAATATTATTCTAAATCTCCTTTAACTCTTAACATCCTGCAGAGAATTTTCTAAGTCCAGAGCCCCATTCCTATAAGGATTTATCAAAAATGGTTAAACATGTCCTTTTCATTTAAAGTACCCGAGATATTTCCCTTAAATCAAAGACTTCTAAATATGTTTTATATCACTTTTAAACAAAGGCTATTGTTTGGGGCAGATTAGGAAATGTGACTTTTTGGCCGGGGTGGAATGAGGTGGTATAGGATGTGAGAGTTAAATCAAGACCACATAGAAAATTGCTGACCACATCCTGACTTTTTAAAGATTGGTTATCTCCCTTGCTGGTTAGAGCCTTGATTATGGTGGGGATATAGATGTAGTTATGATAACACCTATCTCTACATTAATACTGTTTATATATGTATATGCAGCGATGCTGATAGGTACGCATCCTGTGTCCCTGATGCACAAAAATTTAAAAAACGCAGTAAAATTGTATCCATGCATCCCAGCATTTTTCTTTTTTCTTCCCTCACCATTTTAAGCTAACTGTAAATACATTTCAATCGTTTTTTAGAAATGAATTACACAGGATAGGTTACAAGGTAGGAGTTAGATAGCTTTAGTTGTTTCCCCAGATTATAAATAAAAACCCTACAATCTATTAAGAAACTTTAGTTGGGACCCATAAATTTTCGCAGGGACTCATCCCAGCATGCACTAGATCAAAATGTTATCAGCATCACTGATGTATGTATAGATCCTTCAGGAGTCTCATGGATTTAAGAGCCATCTTCGTGGTTGCACCTTGTCAGCAAAATGAGTTCAAATCTTTAGATGAGGCTGTTTGCATTTCACATAGTGCTAATACCTTTGGGAAAGGTATGAATCCAACTATTCTCTCTCTAGCTATGGGTAAATAGTAGGCAGACTGAGCTCTTTAACCTTGGCTAGGTAATCAATCTAGGAGAAGGAAACTTTAATTCAAACCTTGAATTGACCTTGTGTCACATACCCCCCCCCCAAAAAAAAAAAACCCTGAAGATACTGTTGCTTATCTGATACACAATGCAAAATATACTGTATCCTTAATCTCATTTCATTTCCCAGGAACACCGTAGTAGTAGCAATAGTAGTTCTGGTACTTACTACTCACATAAATCCCCAAATGGGTTAAAAGAGGCTCCTTAGCCTTGGTCGGCAACCCATCCAAGTCAAGGAAAAGTCTGACACAAAACCTCTGCTGCCTTTCAAGGAAAGGTTAGGGGAGTAAACCCGAAAACAAATCAGGAGTCGGAATCCCTAAGGTGTATGATGCTGAAATCCAGTGCTACCCATCAACTCCTGCAACACTACCGTTGCTAAACCGCATTGGTGCCTTACCCTTCCTTTGGATCACAGTGGCAATGTGGAGAGGGGGAATTTGCTGCACAGGCAACAGCTTATCCTCCATATGAACCCGTCCAGACTATGTAGTTCAAGGAAAAAAAAAACTTTGACTCTAACTCCTCGTAGACAGAAAGCTGCCAACTATATATATTATATATATATATATTATATTATATATATATATGACTATGCTTATATAGATACAATGTTTGACATTTGTTAAAACCTGTTGTTGAATTAATTTAATTAACAGATAATATCAAGCAATTTAATTCCTTTTTATTTTGCTTTCAAATTAATATGATTCCATATTATACAAGCCTATAAGGATTATTATTTATACAGGCATATTTACTAGCCTATAGGATTATTATTATATCAGGCATATTTACTAGCCTATAAGAATTGTTATTTATACAGGCATATTTACTAGCCTATAAGAATTGTTATTTATACAGGCATATTTACTAGCCTATAAGAATTATTATTTATACAGGCATATTTATCATAGCCTATAAGAATTGTTATTTTATACAGGCATATTTACAAGCCTATAAGAATTGTTATTTATACAGGCATATTTACATAGCCTATAAGAGTTATTATTTATACAGGCATATTTACTAGCCTATAAGAATTATTATTTATACAGGCATATTTTTTTTTGCAGTTCAGCACATTAGCCACAATGCCACAGGGACTCTCTCCATCAGAAAATTTATGCAAATATCACCTGATTGACAGCTGACACTTATATGTTTTATATATAAAAAGGAATTCTAAGACTCAACATTTTTATATTTTAATATAAAACACTTCTATTGGTGCAACTCAAGTCACATGTCAAGCACAAGGGTGTGAATATGTGTGTGAGATATATATATATATATATATTATATATATATATTATATATATATATGTAGAATTAAACAAAAGACACATCTCCTGTTTAACAATTTTATTTTTGATCTTTTCGAGTTTTCTGGCCAACTTTTTATTCTTTGGTTGGAATTCATGGATAAGTCACTAAAGTTCAGGTCCTGAGTACTTTCGTCATTTCGAAGTGCCATCATCAGGGGTGATGTGTTCCAGTTTTTTAAAATGATGGCATTTGGAAGTGCCGAAAGTACTCGGGACTTGAACTTTGGTGGACTTATCCACGAATTCCACCCAAATATTAAAAATTGGCCAGAAAACTCGAAAAGATCAAAAATAGAATTGTTAAACAGAGAGATGTGTTTTTTTGTTTAATCTACATGTATAAATGAAAGAATGCTGCCCAATACACACACATATATATATATATATATATATATATATATATATATATATATATATATATATATATATTACTTCTAAACTCTACTGTGTAGAAAAAACAGTAATTCAGTTTTTCAAAATAAAATTTTTTTTCAAACTGATATCTGGGAAAAATTTTAAAAAAAGAAAAGACCGGCACATCCGTACTTTCTGAAAATAATCATAGTACCGTGTGTAGTGGTTGAAAGAAAAAAAAACACAGGGAGTTAATTTATTTGTAAAAAAAAGTGCTCAATACATTAAGTCGAGCATGATTATGAGGACCTACATGAGTCAGACACTATCTATCTAGGTTTCACCCGAATGGTCTTTCAGGATAATTCTGACTGAAGGAGGTTGTCACAAATGTTTTTTTTATTACTGTACCAGGTATCTGATTGGGTAAAATTACATAAAGATTTAAAAATTAAAAATTTGTAAGAATGTTGTGTTTAATTATTTTATATATATAATATATATATAGTATATATATATATATATATATATATATATATATGTATTAAAGAAAGTATAGAATGGATAATATAGTATATTTTAATCAATATTACTTATACGTGTTTCGGTCAGAAGTTTATCCATGTGTACAACGCTTTTTCCAATGCTTTTTCATGAATTTCATTCAAATAAGATTTACTCTGATGAAGTCGAATTTTTCTTTGTGTCGGAACATTCCTACATTTTTTCTATTATTATTATTCATTTCATTTGATGATGATTTAAAATAATAATAGTTTGAATAAGTGTACACATGGATAAAATCCTGACCAAAACCGTGTAGCAATTATTGATTAAATATCCTATATTATCCATTCTATACTTTCTTTCATTTATTCATTTTTTCAACATACCGTCAGATTCACTTCCAGTTTCATTTTACATATATATATATATATAATATATATATTGTGTGTGTGAAATAAAAGGAAATTAATCCGACAGTGTGAATTTGATATATTGAAAAAACAAATGATGTTTACAAATGCCTGGATCATCAAAGAGAATGTGCACCGTTTCGGGCTTCCTGTCAATGTTTAACTGCACATCGCCCCCCTCACTGATGTGAGGTCCCCGGAATATCTGTATTGACCATATGTAATTTCACATACTTGTCTACGAAAAACAATACATATGGATGTTTACTCCTCTGAAGATAATTATCCACAAACACCACGGATTTACCAACACCACAAACTTTCTGGAACCTGACATCTTTTTCAGTTTGCTGTGGACTCATTGGTTACTTATTTAATAGTTGGAGTGTATTATAAACAATTTTGATACTTAATATCACTTTTTATACAATTATACACTTTTTTAAACAATTTTACATCAGGCTCTTTTGAGTCTTATTATAAACTGTAATGCTTCTGATTTTTAAAAATTAAAAATAAAATTCATTTTATTTTTAATACAGATAACGCATTTTTTGAAAAATTCCAACTTTGACTAACAGCATTCTGTTTGCGCATTCTTCTTCTAACGGTCATTTCATCCCGTTTTTACTTTTGTTGAAGACCGATCTATTACATACGGTCGATACAGATATTCCGAGGGACCTCACATCAGTGAGGGGGGGGTGCCGGCCGATGTGCAGTTAAAACCGTTGAGAGGAAGGCCCCGAAACGGTGCACATTCTCTCCTGATGATCCCAAGCATTTGTAAACATCATTTGTTTTTTCAATATATCAAATTCACACTGTTGATTAATTTCTTTTATTTCACATATATAAATATAATAATATATATATATATATATATATATGGTGCTTGCCACTTCATCACAGAAGAAGGCCATTTTTACAAAGTTTGTTTGTGAGCACACAAGTTGCTCAGAAGTCCAGCTTTGCTATTACACATCTTGTGCATAAAAGACACATGAGACCCCTGGCTTTCGCTCATACACACACATTTTTCACATGGTCGTCTGTCATCATGGGACCGCTATGACTCAAGAGACTAGCACAATGAGTCATTGATATATATATATATATATATATTAAATAGAAATAATTCAAAATGAATACATGTTTACTCAAAAGCACATAGATATATATATATATATACCTAATGAGTCAGATAAACCTACTAAAAGTTTCGCTTAGTGCACTTCAGGGCTAAGATCCGAGTTTATCTTTATTATTTGCTCTACTTAGATATTGAGCACTTTTTACTTATTAGCTTTATTTTCCTGGCAGTTTTATATGAATATATATATCTTATATATATATACATATAAATTGTTTTTTTCTTTTGGCCAAATATTGTACCAATAGATTATTTTTGGTTGGTACAATTATCTTGTTTTTTTTTTTTCCACAAATTTTTTTCTCCCCGGGTGATGTTTGGTAGTATATTTTTACAATCAAACTATTTGCTGGGTTTTTCTCACGGCGAGGTTTACCAACAAGTTTGGTATATATATATATATATATATATATATATATATGTGTGTGTGTGTGTATAATATGTGTGAGTATAACCTAAAATGAATGAATGTTTACTCCAAAATTGCAATCCTCAGCATGACAGGGTTGTTATATTTAGTTAATCCCCCTCCCCACTGCAATAACTGGCACACTCTGTCTGCATCTCGTGACTGTTGTAGAGTGATCCCATGATAAGCAACCTCCCCATCCTCTATGCAACACATTTGTTTTTGGTGCAGTCTATCATCAATATCTTCTGTACGCAATACATTGTGGCTGGCGTAACGATTATTCTCATACAAATGGATCTGACAATACAAGTTCAAATTCTGGACAAGGCGTTTGCATTTCATGATATCGTTTGAAAAAAGGCAATGAATCATCTTTTCTCCCCCAGGCTAGGGTATAATAGGGGAGATGCTGATAGGTACGTGTCCTGTGTCCCTGATGCATTAAAATCCAAAAGGATCAGTAAGATCGTATTCATGCATCCCATTGTTTTTCTTTTTTCCTCCCTCACCATTTCAAGCTCTGTATATATTTCAATAGTTTCTTAGAAATGAATTACACAGGATAGGTTACTAGATAGCAGTTAGACAGCTTTAGTTGGGGACCCATAAATTTTCCCAGGACTCATTCAAAGTAAATATGTGTGTCCCAGATGCACAAATAAAAGGTTATCAGCATCGCCCCTAATAGTAAACAGACTGGCTCTTAGCCTTGGTAGAAGCAACCAGTCTAAGAGAAGGAAAACCTGTAATTATCTCTCTCAATACACGTCCAAAAATGATTGTAAGACAAACGATACACCGGATAGCTTTTATTCTACTTAGAAATTGGTACCACTTTCTAGTCTACTACTGTAGAATAATACACGTCCAAAAATGATTGTAATGACAAACGAATACACCGATAGAGTTTGGAAAGCTTTATTCTACTTAGAATAATTGGTACACTTACTGAGAGTTTATATACTCTAGTAATCACCAGAGAGTTCTCCAAAGAGAGGTAATCATAAAATAGGTGAGATAACTCTAATTACTTATTACAGTCCAATGAGAATAAAAGGGTTAACTGGTAAGGAAAGACCAGGTGCTGGTGTTGCCTGTAGTAGGTCTCTAGTGTCTTAAAACTTCTTGCAGCAACTTTTGCAACATCACTGATGACATGTTGTGTAGCACTTTGCCCTTCTATTGTGTAAAAAATGGTGTCATGAATAGGGAGAGACATGCTGCATGGGCAACTACTGATAGCTACTAATAAAACCTTGCCCTGGCCTCAGCTGAAATCCAGTCACATATCTTATTTTTTTAAAGGTATAACAATTTACAAAACCCCACCTCCTACAAAACAAAACGGTCAAGAAAGTTCAAGAGTGCCCTATATTCTATTGCTTTTGAATGTTAACATATTCATAAAATATTACGTGGACATATTTACAGAAAATATTACAAGGACATATTTACAGAAAAAAAACAAAAAACATACATACATCTGTTCAAAAATGTGCGCATATATATATATATATATATATATATATATATATATATATATACTGTAGTGTGAGATGGTCACTATTTCAGCTTTTGCTGGAATGGTGTACCAAAGGCAGTATTAATTGGTAGAGTGCTCAATATAAAATAGAGCTGTTATATAATATAATAAGATAAATATATAGGTTTTACATATCTATTTATTGGGTGACAAAGGAACATTCACAACCATATTGGTTTCATGCGATGCATTCATCAGGTGAAGATGTTTCAAATGTCATTTGAAACATCTTCACCTGATGAATGCATCGCATGAAACCAATATGGTTGTGAATGTTCCTTTGTCACCCAATAAATAGATATGTAAAACCTATATATTTATCTTATATATATGTGTGTGTGTGTGTGTGAAGAGAAAAATGGAAGTGAATCCGACGGTATGTAAAATAGTGAAAATTTTTTGAAAAAAACACAGGTTCAAATAAAATGAGTGATATTTATTCAGCCAACGCTGCAGTGTTTCAATCTGTTTAGTAGATCTTCTTCAGGGCTTTTGTTGATATAAGGAAAAGTAAAATATGTTAACATATTTTGAAATTTGAAAAAAAAAATGTTTAAATTAATTTTGATTGTGACGACAAATCTCAATACGGAAGGACTTGCATAATTTGATTAAATGATAATTTCATTTACTGAAATTTTTTTTTTTTTTTTTTTTTCACTTAAATTTATTTTCATGCCAAATTTGACATGCTGATGTTTTTTTTTTTTTTTTTTAATCTTAGATTTTTTTATTTTCTTTCTTTTGTCATTACTGACATAATTTTTCAGACTATTGTCCTCTGGATTTTTTTATATCTCGCTTTTATAATACTTCTGTCCTATAATACATTGTTACATGAATAGATTGCTAAATTTCTCATTGTTAATATATATATATATATATATATATATATATATGCGCACTGGTTGGGCCGGTTTAGCTCAGTTGGTAGATCACCTGACTAGGAATCACAAGGTTCGAGTTCAATACCAGTCCCTGCCAACTCAGCGTATGAGTAGCACAGTTTGGGTAATCTGAGCTATGTGGTAAAATGGGGAGCTGACAGTAGTTGTAGCACTCCACTTCAGCAGAAACAATCTCCCTGGTCTAGCACGAGCGAAAAGTGGATAGACTTCTTTGCTGCTGGCTGATACTGATAATAAGCCACAAAAACTTAATTACTTTTTACACACACACACACACACACACACACACATATATATATATATATAAGGTATTCAAGGAAGATAGTTGAAGTATTTGCCAATGTTAAACATTTCATTTAAAAAACAAAAACAATATATATATATATAAATAATATAATAAGATAAATATATAAAGGTTTTACATATCTATTTATTAGGTGACAAAGGAACATTCACAACCATATTGGTTTCATGCGATGCAATCATCAGGTGAAGATGTTTCAAATGTCATTTGTCAGTTTTAAACACAGTGGAAACATTTCCACACTGGATAGAAAGTCTCTGAAATTAGTAGACCAGTTCACATACCTAGGTGGTAATATCTCATCTGCAGAAAACTGTGTCAATATACACATAGGAAAGGGATGGACTAGTATAGTTCAAGTGGACTGTGTGTTTAAACAAGATGGAGACATTTCCACGCTGGATCAGAAGTCTTTGAAATTAGTAGTTGAAATTAAATCAATGGATTTTTTTTTTAAATTCCGGTTTGGTTTGGTTGGTTGGGTTTTACGACATGTCATTTTTATGCCGAATACTTCTATTGGTAAAACAAGATGTTTAATGCTGACAAAGTTTTGAACTAATTTCATTTTTAATGGATAATACAATTTTGTTTATAAACTCATGTTTTCTATTTAACCCATAGATGGGACCCTAACAGGTACTACCACTCCGAGTCAGAGTGGACCAGGGAGCAATGGTGATGAAGGGGTGCTCCACATTCCCCAAACCTCCAGAACTGGAACCTCACTATCAGATAGAGTTTAACGTCATTCCCAGGACATGTAGACCCTCAGTCACCGCCTTTTAGCACCCATATGATAAAAAGGGTTTGGAGCTTGCCATGAGGGCAATAGGGTTGGGAAAATCATATAGGTGCTAGGGCTTGATGTGACCAGCCAATTGATCAGAGGGGGCCTCTCCGACCGCCCGTCTAGCCCACGATAGGGCCAAAGTGGAGTATTGTAAGTCATGAACTGCTCATCCACCTGGCTCTATCCTTAAGCATCACAGGTCGCCACCCACGGCCAACAGGTGGCCCCATTGGGGGAGTCTTACCCCTCTGCAGAGGTGCAGTCGGTGCATTCTAACGCCCCACCGACAGGGCGGTTAAATTCTGGATCAGTATATACTACTTGTTGAATAATAGTTGTTATATTTAGTGTACAGAAAATTTATGCACAGTGGATAACATTTTGGACTGTGACATTCTAGTACTCGTAGTATTATATTAACTTTTGGACTAATACTCTTGGGAAATGTATGAATCCTCTTACCCCCATCTATGGGTTAGATAGTACCATTACTGTTCTTCTACAAGGATGGATGCATTTGACCTTAAATAACTATGAAGGTGTACCAATTATCATGGGACAAATATAATGTAATTTTTTTGAAAATCTTAATGAAAGTGTTTGATAAAATGAGAGAGAGAGAGAGAGAACAACTTAAAATTTTTTGGAGGATAATAGTCTGAAAAATTTTTTTTTTATGATGCTTCATCTTAAAAATGTATCAAACTTGCTTTTAATATCATTTACTCTAATTTTGTTTAATTGATATTTTATTAATATTTCTAATTGCCACAATTATTGTCTTTTTTTTGCAATTGCTTTTATTATTATTATTATTTTTTTTTTTTCACACTTTTTCAATTTTCCAAGTTATATTTTTTAAAAAACATTGGTAGTAAAAATCTGATTGGACAAAATTTCACCGCTTTATTTTTTTTTTTTATTTTATTTTAATCTTTTTTAATTTAATTTTTTTTTTTAACATTTACATTATTAAAAGAATCCTCTTTATTTTGTTTTCATCTCTAGAGATGAAGAATTATTCACTGATATACTTGAACTAGTGTCCTTATTTTGGTTGTTATTATAGTCATAAATAAGCAGATTCAGCCTTAAGAAGAATTATTTGTTTTTGCCCGAGTCTTGTCAGAGGATTACCACAGGAGGAAGAACTACAATAGAGAACACAAGAAAGTCATAATGAGGGGTAGGCCAAAACAAATTATGACCTTCTAGTGTTCTCTATTGCAGTTCTTCTTCCTGTGGTAATCCTCTGATAAGACTCAGCTGAAAACGAAGAATTCTTGTTAAGGATGAATCCTCTTATGGTTGCAATTTTCAAATTTTGTTCCCACAAAAAACTGTTTATAGTGTCATGATATTTTTCTAATTACACTCTCTGGTCTGATTAAAGTTTCTGCTGTAGTTGGTAAGCCTCTGGGATTTTTAAAGTATTTTTACATAATCTATGAAGTTGCATAAGATTATTGTCAACCCCCTGTATTTCTAAAGGGATGGCCCTTTTCATATCACAGGCGGGACTTTCCATAGAATAGTACAGAAAGCCCGCGAAATACGTGAAGTCACATGGGACCTGGTTGGGTCCTCAGTTTCAGTTGGACGTCAGGCAGAGAAGATGTCCTGCCTTAACTGGAACTCACTGCATACGTGCGCTATGTTAGTCAGATGTTTAGTTACATGAAATGTTTAGTTAAGTAAATAAAAGCTTAAGAAAATAACACAGATTAATGAATGTCTTGGTAACAAGACTGATATAGAAGAAGAAATGAGTTAAGTGCGACCGACCACCAAGACGCTAGAAGTCCAGATGTTAGAAGAGACCTAGAAGAACTTAAGATATCAAAGACGCCAGAAGAAGAATAGAAGTAAGTAAAGAAAGGGTATACAACAGTATTTCATATATGTACGTCATCACTGGAGATCATGGCAAACCCATAGCCTGGCATTGTTACCATTGATATATAAAGTAAATAAGGCAGAGTGACATATTGTTGGTATCAACCCAACAGCAAAGAAATCTATCCCATTTTCACTAGCGCTAGACCAAGGAGATTTGTTTTGCATATGAGGTGGAGTGCCACACATACCACCAGGACCCCCACTTTACCACGTGGATCCAAGCTGTACTACTCATGCACTGAGTTGGTGAAGGTTGGTATTGAACCTGGAACCTTGTGGTTCTGAGAGGGATGCTCTACTGACTGAGCTAAACTGACCCTGATATATATTGGATGTATTTTATTTGTATACAAGTTCAACGACTCAAATTTTTTTTTTTTTTTTTTTTTTTTTTTTTGGCTAGTTATACTCTTTGGCCTGATTAAAGTGTTGATTGTAGTTGGTGGTGATTTATGAGGAAGTGCGTCCCGGTCTCCTGCCTCAAAAATTGCTATGCGGTGACTATCAAAATAACAACCTCAGCTCGTCGTAATTCTTGTTTATTTATCGTAATTTGTCGTAATTCTTGTTTAGATATGAAGATGGATATATAGTTTGGAATAGACTGAGATAGATAGATAGATAAACAAACAAAATAATATAGATAGATACGAACAAATGGAGATAGATATTTTCGACAAGTAAATGTATTTGGGGGGGGGGGTCGCTTCTTTTTTTGTCGTAATTCTTGTTTATTTAAACTAAAAACAAGACATTAAACAAACATGAATAAAAAAAATCTTAGTATTTAAAGTAATATAGATAAAAATGAACAAATTGAGATAGATAGATAGATATGAAGATGGATAGTTTTGAATAGACTGAGCCGGGTTGTTATTTTAATAGTCAGTAGCAATTTTTGAGGCAGGAGACCGGGACGCACTTCCTCATAAATTACCTAGTTGATAACCTTCTTGGAATTTTCAAGTATTTCAATATTGATTTAACCCAACAGTTTTAATCAACTTCAAAGGGTTCTCCTTTTAGGATGACCACCACTTTGTCAGGAATTTTAATCAACTTCAAAGGGTTCTCCTTTTAGGATGACCACCACTTTGTCAGGAATTTTAATCATCTACTCCAATCCTGTGTGTAGGATTCATTTTTTTGTTTATTTGTTGACCTGCACTTAAATTTTTCAATTGACCATGTCATTCTTTTTTTTTGGTTGTTTATTAACATCCTACCATAATGTAACAATTATTCCAATTGTATTCTGTTCAACAGAAACAAGGATTGGCTATGGGTTAACTATTGTCTCCAGTACTGGCAGGCAGCATACACACACACACACACACACACACACACAGATGCTGATAGGTATGCGTCCTGAGACCCTGATGCACAAAAATCTAAAAGGACGCAGTAAAATCATATCCATGCGTTCCAATGTTTTTCTTTTTTCTTCCCTCACCATTTTAAGCTAACTGTAAATACATTTCAATATTTTCTTAGAAATGAATTACACAGGATAGGTTACAAGGTAGGAGTTAGATGAGTTTAGTTGGGACCCATACATTTTCTTGGGACTCATTCAAAGCAGATAGGTGCGTCCCAGGACTCACTAAATCACAAGGCTATCAGCATCACTGTATATATATATATATATATATATATATATATATATTTGAGATATATTTTTGTATCTGTATCCATTTTTTGGAAGTACATATACCATATTTGGGCATTAGTGTGAAGCATTGAAGTATTATATTATGATAATTTTGTTAACATAATATGTTAATCTAAGAATAAATATCAGAAAACTCGGTAGTTTTTTTTTTTTTAGTTTCTTTTATTTAGATGTAGTGGTAAATTTTCAGGATAGTGACATCCCTTCTTCAAGACCAATTGTAGTAATGAAGAAGGGATGTCACTATCCTGAAAATTTACCACTACGTCTAAATAAAAGAAACTAAAAAAAAAAACTACCGAGTTTTCTGATATTTATTCCTAGATTAACATATTATCGTAACAACATTAGCATAATATAGCACTTTAATGCTTCACACTTATGCCCAAATCTGGTATATGTACTTCCAAAAAATGGATACAGATACAAAAATATATATTTGAGATATATTTTATGTATATATATTTGAATTCAAATCAAATAAAATGCAAAGTTCTTATTTATAAGTCAAAACATAAACCTAAATATATATATCTATATATATATATATATATATTTAAGTATATATATATATATATATTTAAGTGTGTGTGTGTATATATATATATATATATATATATAATATTGTTGTAGACATATTTCATTAAAGGTGACAGACAAAGATTTGGTGTTGAGGTTTGTATTGACCTATTCATAATGACAAATGATATGTAAGTTTTTTCAGCTCATGAAAAGGACAATAACAAAAAAGTCAATACCAAATCCTTGTCTGTCACCTTTGATGAAATATACATACTGGAAAATCTGCTACCTAAATACACACATTTTGTTTGTGTATATATATATATATGTAGTATATTAAGAAAGATTGAAAAAACACAGGTTTAAATGAGTTAAGTGGTGAGTTTATTGGCCGACGCTCCAGTGTTTCGATCTATTAATTAGATCATCTTCAGGGTATTTGTTGGTATATGGAAGGTAACAAGAAATTTTATATCACAGAATAACGAGAAAAGCAAGTAATAGTCCTTGTTTATCAGTCTGTTTAAAATTTGAAGTTTGAAAAAAGAAGACTGTTTGAAATATGACGTCAAATATTTCTCTTTTACGGTGTGAGTATGGGACTGTGTGATATATATATATATATATATATATATATATATATATGAAGTTAAAGTAGCAAAGATATGAAGTTAACAGCGCTTGGTAACTGACACTTTCTTACCAATGTGATTTCAAACCAAAGGACCTAGCAAAGTATATTATTAATTACACAGGATAGGTTACAAAGTTAGGCTTTAGTCGGACCCATACATTTTTTCCAGGGGACTCATTAAAGCAAATATTTCGCTAATCCCAATTATCTACCCAGAGCTTAATGGGTGACCCAACGGGTCACGTTTTGTCTAATATATATATGGAATGCTTTGAAATTCCCAGAAGAGTATTGACTACAAGAGATACCTAAACAAGACCAGTTTGGTTGTGGTTTTGTTTTATGACATCTTAACCCTTTTCAAGTCATTTAATGCTGAATCAAATCATTTTGATTAGCAAAGGACTCCAGTTATGTACAGTATCTGTGTGTACAGTATCAGTGTGTAAGTGGTCACCCAATTAAATATTGAACAGGCCCATTGCTGCTTAACTTTGGTGATCCAATGGAAACTGGTGCTTTTAGCATAACTTGATCGTAATACATGATCAGGTGGTACTACAATTGAAATGTTGTGAATCTGCCAAGATGGAGGACTATTAGTCAAGAGTGTATTAGTGAATAATAAAAATTTAAATTGTTATATATCTTTTTTTAATTTTGACTTTTTTTTCTTTTTTTTATACTAAAAAGTGAGACCCTGCCTCTCAAGCCTGGTTAAGATTTTTGTTTTTTTAACCATTTTTTTTCCTACTTTTTTAATCTTTTTTTTACCCTTTTTTGGCATTTTTAAAAAAAATCTTTTTATAACCTTTTTTTTTTCTCACCTTTTTTTTTTGTTAACCTTTTTTTAAAAACTTTTTTTTCCCTTTTTTTTTTTCCCTACTTTCTATCCATTTTTTTTCCCAATTTTTTTCTTCTACTTTCTTGGCATATTTTTTTTTTTTTTTTTGTTCTTGTTTGTTGTTCATTGCATATTTCACTATTTTTTTTTTTTTTTTTTTTTTTGTGGCCTTCATTTGCAGACTTTACTTTCCTTGGTCAATGGTGGTCAGGATCGGAGTGTGAAATATATATAGATCCTTCTGATTTACCATTTATCTCCAACGAACATGCACTTGTCATTATGAATCACAAGTATGACATTGATTGGCTCATGGGATGGATAATCATTGAACGGTTTGGCATGCTTGGGGTAAGGACAAGATCTGTTCAACTTGGGACCTGTGCTCACCACATCTAGAATGCTTTCGATATCTATTGCTTGAAAAATCTTTTCTTTTTTCTTTCATTTTTTTTTTCTTTCAATTTCTTTTTTATATTCTTCTGGTTCTTTTTCTTTTCTTTGCCATTTTTATTTCTTAATATAGTCATGTGGTGTCTCCTCCACAGGCTGCTCTCTTTATTTGGTCATGTGATCTATTGTAAATATGTCTGTTCATCTGTTTGTTTAATGTGGTGGTTCTTCATCTTCTGCTTAAATAGATTTTCAGCCATTTTTCCTTTTTTTTTTTTTTTTTTTTTTTTTTTTTCAACAAACTTATCTAAAGTTTTAGATGCTTATGATATACAAATATTCAGTATTTGTAATTTTTTAATAAATGTTAGGATTTTTTTTCTTGACTTTTATCAGCATAATAATAATTTTAAAAAATATAGATTTCTACAAAAAGCATTACGTTATGTTAGATAATTATTCATAAAATTATAATTAAAATTAATTTTATAGTTGTCCTAACCTTTACATACAGTTTTATTCAAACACAAAAATAATATTAAGAAAAGAATTTATGAGGTTTATTTAACATATTTTAATAACTGCTAGGATTACCTTCTTGGATTGAATTAGCATAATAATAATAATAATAATAATGATAATAAAAATAATAATAATAAAAATAGTAATAAAAATAGTAATAAAAATAAAAATAAAAATAAAAATAATAAAAATAATAATAAAAATAAAAATAATGATAAAAATAAAAATAAAAATAATAATAATAAAAATAAAAATAATGATAAAAATAAAAATAATAATAAAAATAATAATAATGAAAATAATAATAATGAAATAATAATAATAATAAAAAAATTATAGATTTTTATAAAACAGTATTACATTCTCCCTAAATCTGTTTAGATAAATTCTTAACCATTTTTAAAAAAAGATTATCTAGAGTTTCTAAAACTCTAGATAATCTTTTTTAATAATGCTTATAATATACGAATATTGAGTGTTCACAATTTTTTAATAACTGTTAGAATTCCTTTCTTGAATTTAATTAGCATAAGAATAAAGAAAAGAAAAATATAGATTAGAGAAATGATGTACGTTAGAGCTCAAAGTAGGTGTGAACTTGTCTTGCATGCAAAATGAGTGAAGGGCTTGAAAGGAAAGAAAATATGGCTGACTTAACACCTTAAGAAAATGCAATCTTGGAGCCAGGAGAATTGGTGAGAATGGTTAGCATGTATGCAAATTTTTTCAAGATCAAGCTGTGCATAAAATGTATCAGGGAAAAAGGTGAGACGCTTTCTATAAAAAGTAGCAGATTATGTTTGAATAATTCATTTTGTAGTTGACCTAACCTTTTTATACAGCTTTATTCAACCACAGAAATAATATTAAGAAAAGAATTAATAAGGTTTACTTAACATATTTTAATAACTGTTAGGATTACTTTCTTGAATTTAATTAGCATAATAATAATAATAAGAAGAAATATAGATTTTTATAAAAAGCATTATATTATCTCTAAATCGAAATCCAAGGAAACGAAATAGCAGACTCAGCAGCAAAAACAGCTAAAAACAACCCACTTGATACACACATTAAAATACCTTTTACAAACTTAAAAAGAACCATAAACAAATACACAAAACAAAAATGGCAAAATTATTGGAATAACTTCCAAAACAACAAACTACATGAAATAATGCCACAAATAGGAAAACTTCAAATAAATCAAACCAAAATATCCAGAAAAGAAGAAGTAATATTATCCAGACTAAGAATAGGACACTCATACATTACCCATTCATACCTCCTCAAAAAAGAAGCAGCTCCATATTGCATACCATGCCAAAAACCTTACACAATCAAACACATTTTAACAGAATGTAGCAACCTAAAACAAATACGAAAAAAATACTACCAAACAACAAATCTAAAACAGATATTCTATCAAATAAACCCAGAAAAACTACTTGGATACATAAAAGAAGTACACATCTACAACAAAATCTAGAAATCTTCCCAAAAAAATGAAAACACAAAAATATATGTTAAAAAAAATCATCTAAAAATTTAATTCATAAAAATATGTAAAAAAAAAAAAAAAAACCTTTAAAAAATTAAACATTATCACCAATTCATTTCAAAAACATAGTCGGCATTAAATGACCCATTGAGGTTGATATGCTGTAAAATAAAAACAAATCTAAATCCGATTAGATAATTTTTAGCCATCTAAAAAAAAAAAAAAAATATCTAGAGTTTTAGATGCTTATGATATACACATATTCATTGTTCACATTTTTTTAAAATAGCAGCTAGGATTATTTTCTTGAATTTAATTATAATAATATAAGGATTATAATAAAGAGGAAAAAAATAATTGGACACATGGCCGAGTGGATAAGGTAGTTAGGTTAAGACAGTTCTAAGTGACACTTATCTCTGGAACCCGAGTTCAATACTGAGTGAAAGCAGTTAGAAAAATAATTAATTAACACAACTCCTACCCCAGCTATGGTTAGCGGAATGAGAACAGGATACCCCCGTGGAATAAATAAAGGGTTAGGTTCAAAGTTCCGTGATGGCTCCCGAATACAACAAGAAAGTTCCCGAGTTCGAAAAGAAGGTTCCCGATTCCGAGAAGGTTCCCGAGTCCGACAAGAAATACCTGAAGAAGACCAGAGGGAATATCGGCCGAAACATTGTACAAGTAACAATGAAGATGGGGACAATAGTCCGAATAACGCAGATAATACTAATCTTCAAGCCTTATCTCAAACATTCAGAGAAATAGGAAAAAAATAGATTTGATATAAAAAATGTACATAATTGTAATAGTCCTAACCGCTATATACAGTTTTATTCAACCACAGAAATAATTTAAAAAAAAAAAGAATTAATAACGTTTACTTAACATATTTTAATAACAGCTAGCTATACTTGCTTAAATAAATTTTCTGCCATTAAAAAAAAAAAGAAAAAAAGATTTTCTTTCTTATTGTTCACAATTTTTTTTAATAAGTTCTAGAATTACTTTCTTGAATTTAATCAGCTTAATAATAAAAAAATATATTTATATAAAAATTATTCCATTATCCCTAAATCTGCTTAGATAAATTTTTAGTCATTTAAAAAAAAAAAAATGATCTAGATTTTTAAACGCTTATAATATACAAATATTGTGTGCTCACAATTCTAAGTTGGTCAAGAAGTAAAGACCTATTGTCAAGTACCCTTGAAAGCACTGGTTGCCACTAGATCACCGAAGTTAAGCAGCGATAAGCCTGTTTAATACTTAGATGGGTGACCATTTTAAGCCAACAGAAAGTAATGTAAGCAACTGTAAACTTAGCTTAGACACAAGGCCAGAAATATGGGCTTACAGTCAAATTATGTTGAAAGCACTGGTTGCCACTAGATCACCGAAGTTAAGCAGCGATAAGCCTGTTTAATACTTAGATGGGTGACCATTTTAAGCCAACAGAAAGTAATGTAAGCAACTGTAAACTTAGCTTAGACACAAGGCCAGAAATATGGGCTTACAGTCAAATTATGTTGAAAGCACTGGTTGCCACTAGATCACTGAAGTTAAGCAGCGATAAGCCTGTTCAATACTTAGATGGGTGACTAATTAAGCAACAGCAGCTACTGTTAGAAACTGAATAACAAAAATGACTTTATTCAGCATTGAATGACACGTAAAGGGTTGATATGCCACTAAAAAAAATAACTAAAAGTAAAACTGAATTAAAATAACTGAGGGTGTGGGTGATTGTAACTTGACCCATAAAGACCTAGTTGCTATGGAAACCAAAGTACCCTCACTGTAAGCTTGCCAGGGGGGAGTGTACTGGATACCACTCATTAATAATGAATCCTTTAAGCTTAAATAGAAATCCATTGATAAAAATAAATGAGTAAGATATACTGTGGCCATGGCAACACTGTTTTTGGCGGTACCTGTCTATACTGATTGTAGTAATGAATGCTAGGGATGGTTTGACTCAACAGGTGGTCTATTAAATATTAAACGGAATAAAAGTTTGATATTTAATCATAATATCAATATTTGCAAAGCTTAGGCTGGTACAGGGACATGAATAAAGGGTACCCATTGTGAATCAGTCACTTACCGGCATTGAAGTTTCAGAAGACCATAGATTTCCCGTTCCCTGGGGTCACCTTTCTTTTTTTTTTGAGATTCCTCTCTAGGGCACAGAAAATCAGAGCAAGATGTATGGAGACTCTTTTTTACCCAATTGATAGCTCCCCATCTTTGTCTTGAAAATAAAAAGATGAAAAAAATAGAAAACAAAGAGTGAGAGAAAGTTAAATCAAGATTATTATGCTTTTTATATATTGAACTATTTTCAATAGCTCTTAACTCTTAACATCCTGTTGAGAATTTTGTAAGTCCAGAATCCCATTCCTATATATATATATATATATATATACCAACCCCTCCGCACAAGCAGGATGCGACACATGGTCAATTTCTTAAGTGGAGTTTATCAGGTTTGAATTCAGAGTTTTCCTTCTCCTAGACCGGTTGCCTAACCATGGTTAAAGAGCCCAGTCTGCCCTACTATTTACCCATAGCTGGAGGGAGAGTAGGATTCATACGTTTCCCAAGGGTATTAGCACTAAGTGAAATGCAATTACCACGTCCAGGATTTGAATCTACCAAAAATGCTAAAAATGGCCTTTTCATTTAAAGTTATGTTATTTCCCTTAAGATAAAGACTTCTAAATATGTTTAATATTATATTTAAACAAAGGCGAGTGCTTTCGGCAATACAATTTGCCATCCTCAGGTGTGAAACGATGGTATGATTTCGTGTCTCGTTTTTAACGAGAACAAGTAGTAGCAAGGAATTAGAAGTGGGAGGTAATAACAATAGTAGTAGGAGGTTGTAGGAATTTTCTGCCTATCCTCCTTCCACTATACCCCTCCCCTTCTCACAACTTGTGCCCCCCTCCCACAAAAAATCACTACTGCAACGCTCGCTCGAACCACTACCATTCCTACAACCTCCTACTACCAATGGTTATTACCTCTCACTTCTAATTCCTTGCTACTACTCGTTCTCGTTAAAAACGAGACCCGAAATCATACCATCGTTTCACACCTGAGGATGGCAAATTGTATTGCTGAAAGCGCTTGTTTTGAAACCTTTGGTGGACTGTTATACCAGTTACACCCCTACACCAGAAGGATGGCCCGAAAATTGGAACGGATCAACCAAAGACTATTTATATATGCATATATAAAGGACAGTAGTGTTAGCTCAGTCGGTAGAGCATTCGGCTAGAAACCACAAGGTTCCTAGTTCGATACCGGTCCTCGCCAAGTTAGTGTATGAGTAGCACAGGGATCTGTGCGGTAAAGTAAGGAGCTGAAGGTAGGTGTGGCGCTCCACCTCAGACGCTAAAATTATCTCCTTGGTCTAGCACAAGTGAAAAGGGGATAGACTCCCTCGCTGATTGGCTGACACCAACTTTAGGCCGCCCCGACGACTTTACTTACTTAGTGAGTATGTATGTCTGTCTGTCTGTATGTATGTATGTATGGGTGTGTGTATGTTCAAAGGAAACTATGAAAATAAAATAATTTAACAACAATGTATATATATGTACACATTCACTATCACTAGAGCTTGCTTTTTTGTTAAAAAATAATGAAGATTTGATTTATATTTGGAAGGATATTTAAAAATTAAGATTTGAATAGTAAGAGAAGGGAAAGTCATTGTTTGCTTTTGTAATTAAAACATAAATCAATTATGTAAGATCCAAACAATCAATGGATCTGCAAGACTAACTTTTTATTATCCCACCCTCTACCCAGGCAATGCTGGGTTGTCACTTCTAGTGTATATATATATATGTAGGTAGTCCTTTGTTAGTATTGGAGAATTGAAAATAAAGTGCTTGATTATGTGTGTAAGAGGTGTATTTATTTATTTGTTATATTTTACAATACATTTAAGGTGGCATTGTTACCATTGGTTTCCAGGCAGCATGTTTGTCACTCTTCTTCAAGACAACGCGCCTGTTTAACAGTTGTCTTGAAGAAGGGTGGCTAACATGCTGCCTGGAAACCAATGGTAACAATGGCACCTTAAATGTATTGTAAACTATAACAAATAAATAAAATATATATATATATATATTTTTTTTTTTAATATGTGCTTAATTGAAGTCGCACCTAATTTTAAAAGTTAATTAATTAATAATTAATGAATTAGGCGGGCATACCTATTCAAATGTAAGGCTAAACAAATCGAGAAAAATCAATCTCCGTATGTACATTTCAGCCTATTAGGCCTTATCAGCAGAGCTATAGATAGGAAGACTACCTTGTGCGTGATTCGAACTCTGACTGTCAATCTGACAGGCGAAGACCGTAACCCCTACACCAACCGGACTCTCATAGATTTTTCGTTTTGTTTAGAAGTAGGTTATTATTCCTCTTATAGTGACTTTTTCTACATGACAGTATGAGAAGTAAATACACAAGCGATGTGTTTATGATATGGCTTTTTATTTAGCCGACAATTTTTGGGGGAATATGTGCTTAATTGAAGTCGTACCTAATTTTGAAAGTTAATTAATTAGGCGGGAATACCTATTTAAATGTAAGGCTAAACAAATCAAGAAAAATCAATCTCTGTATGTACATTTCGGCCTATTAGGCCTCATCAGCAGAGCTATAGATAGAAAAATTGTCAGCTAAATAAAAAAGCCATATCAAAAACACATTGTTTGTGTATTTACTTCTCATATATATATATATATATATATATATCTTATTATAATGGAGATTATGTGTTTGTTTGTCTGTAACCGAAACTATATCACTACTCAAGTCACTATCCATTTAGTTATTATATACATCACATTCTCCATGAATCATTTTTATTCAAGCCTCAATTATTAATAAAATTGTTTTTCATTATTAATACTGCTGGCCATAACTACATACTAATAACATGCAATTGTATTTATATGTACAACAAATAGTGGTTTACAGTGTGAACGGCAAGCCTAATTTGCATATTGATATTTACAATTTGATTTTAATAAATATGTGCTTAGTATTGTTGATTTCTAATTATTCGATTTTATCTTAATGAATATGAGCAAAAATCTCGGATTTAAATCTTAAAAGAAATCAATTAACAAAAAGAAATAACTGTAATTTTATTCTTTACTTCCTAATTTAACTAAATAGTTGAATTAGAAAAGTTTAGCAAGGAAAGACGGGGGTGATGGAAGAGGAAGCTACAGCTGTTATATTTTTCAATTATACCCCTCTCTGTTTCAAATCATTTTATCTGCATTCTTAATTAGTTTCTTTAGACTTTCTAATTTAATATAATACTTTATGACATTAATACTTGCGCCCGGAGGGTGCATATATTAGCTAGTATATATAATATATATATATATATATTTATATATATACACAAGATACTTTGGCCAACTATTTATACACATAAAGTTTGTAGTGTGCCTATGGTTCAACTGGCCAAAAATTTATATTTCATAAAGTCGCATGAAACGCAAGTTTATACGGTTGCTTAGTTTTTATCTGTTCTTATCATTTTTAATCTTGACAACAGAATTATTTAATTGCTTGTCCTTTTGCTTTCCTCTCCTTCCTTGCCTGCTTAAAAGAAATTCTTAATCTAACACTGTTACTAATGGTTTTAAAAGGATATACATATATGATAACAAGGAGTATTTGTCATAAGAGCATATATATATATATATGAGAATGAACAAGATGGAATGAAAACACAGCACAATGCTGTTAAAGAGAAAACGATTTATAACATAATCATAGCTGATATTGATCAATATTTCGATTTTACAAAAATCTTCTTCAGAGCCCGTTTACTCCGTGGTGTTTGTGATCGGAGATAAGAGTCAAATGAGTTCAAAACAAACATTATGTTATAAATTGTTTTCTCTTTAACAGCATTGTGTGGTGTTTTTCATTCCATCTTGTTCATTCTCATACTGTCGGATTCATTTCCTCTCTTTTAACTTATATATGTATATATAAAAGTAATTGGTAATTTGCTTGAAGCATTGTTAAGTATGTTATAATATATTAGTAATTTGAAGGCAAATGCAATGCATATGAAAGATAAAATTTGAAGGTAAATACAATGCATATGATAAGACAAAAATAACATCTTTTTGTTTTTATTTTTCATGCGCATTGTATTTGCCTTCAAATTACTAATATATTATATGTATATATATATTAATAGAATTAATTTATGAAACCAGCGACAATTTTCTAAAATGCTTCAAAAAATTTTTTTATTCTAAATCATGTTTGCCTAGCTCGTTAGATGAATTTAAAAAAATAAACCGCTAATGTTATTTAGCATCACCTTAGCAACAAAAACAAAACAATAGTTTAGACAAACAATAAGCAGTCTTGATAATGGTTTAGAAAAGAACTGAAAGTACTTGGTTTATTACTCTTTCGGACAACTGATTAATGTATTTCAAGAGGATAACATTAAAGTATTGGGACCCAAAAGTATTGTTAGAAAATTTGAAAGAAAAACTTCAAAACAATAATGATTCAATTATTTTTAACCAAATTTGTTTGACATGTATATATATATATATATAAGTAAAGAAATAACAAAAGACTTAGAGATTTAGCATTATAGTCTATTTCAAGGAGCTTAGACAAAGTGTCTAACTCTCCCGACTCATCAGATGCGAATCTTTCGCATCTGATGAGTCGGGAGAGTTAGACACTTTGTCTAAGCTCCCTGAAATAGAATATAACGCTAAATCTCTAAGTCTTTTGTTATTTCTTTACTTATAAATTTGCTCTTTGACTCTAACATTAAGAGCACACATTGAGCTCTCAAACTGCGATAGGTTTAAAAAAAAAAAAAAAAAAAAACTCTTGTGTCGTAAGGAATTTTTTTTCTGGACTTTTGGATTATATATATAATATATATATATATATATATTTTACCAACCCCTCTGCATGAGCAGGATGTGACACAAAGTCAATTTTTTAAGTGGAGTTTAACAGGTTTGAATTCAGAGTTTTCCTTCTCCTAGATGGGTTGCCTAACCAAGTTTGAAAAGCCCAGTCTGCCCTACTATTTGCCCAAAGTTGGAGGGAGAATAGTTGGATTCATAACTTTTGCCAAGAGTATTAGTTATTAGCGCTATATGAAATGCAAACACCCTCATCCAGGATTTGAACTTGTCTCATAGTACTCTGTGCTTGCTGAGTGCCGCATTTTCAACATGCTTGTCTTACGTAATCTTACGTCTTCCAAGGGAAGTAACTCTGGGTGTTAATTTATACTATACATTTGTCTCCCTTGATAAGTAATGATCATCTTCAGATGTCATTGTTATTTAATAATAATGTAATTTATTGTGTACAGTGCTCAGGTGCACCACAACTCATCAAAGTCTCATGTCAGGTACACAAAATAATGTTGTGCCAGGAACATGAACAGTTCACAGTAGTAATATGGATGCATATGTGTGCATGTGTATGTGGAGAGTGGCATCAGGTATAGTGTTGGCGGACTACAGGAAGCATGGAGGCTTTGAAAGTTTCAGTGCTCCGGCAGCCTACAACAGATGCAGGCAGTTTATTCCATGTCTCCGCAATTCTGAGCGTGAAAAAATGTTTCCGAAAGTCACGTGAACAGTGCTGTTTTCTGACTTTACTAAGTTTTGAAACAAAGCTGCAATTATGGGGTCCCCTAGTGAGGATCAAACTCAGTAATTGTTATGCCAGACTAGCTTGATAATCACTATACTACAATCAGTGATCCTACCGTAAGCCACTGGCAGCAGTTCCCACACGTGTGACTTGGTTACACTGAAAAAATCACTACATGAACACCCCTACCATCTTTTGATTTTGTCTGTGAATCAACCGTGCGACTGATACTTGATCCTTTTGCGATAAGGAACCAGTTGAATGGAATAAATACCAAGATGGTAAAGTCATGGGGGAAATTTTGTAGGCAAAGAGTTAAAATGCCCTTACAGAAGAATTTGTTATATCCATATTCAGGGGGGTGAGCTTAGACTGCGATAACACAGTAAAATGCTGTGGTGCCCTTAAAGATAAATCCACGTGTATGGCAATTTCTGCCTTCAACTTATAATATATATATATTATATATATATATATATATTAAAATATAAATTTGAAGGCAATTTACAATGCAATGTAATAGGTGTTAAATGATGTTTATTTACCTAAATATTTTCGAGAATTTCTCATCATCAGAGGCAGAAGCATCTGTGTTTTTTTAAAGCACCGCGCCGGCGTGATCTTTTGTTTTTATTAAGTTTGAGGAACGCCAGATATTTGAAATGTTTGGGATTTTCCATAATGGCATGTCGGTCCGTGGTATATGTTCTCGTGCGGATTATTCAAATTTTTTTTTTTTTTTTTTTTTTTTTTTTTAACTATAAATAAGCCTCGCTCAGGCCTGGTGAAAACTAAAAGAAATTTCGAATAATCCGCACGAGCGCATATACAACGGACCGACATGCCATCACGGAAAATCCCAAACATTTCAAATATCTGGCGTTCCTCAAACTTAATAAAAACAAAAGATTACGCCGGCGCGGTGCTTTAAAAAAACACGGATGCTTCTGCCTCTGATGATGAGATTTTCTCGAAAATATTTAGGTAAATAAACATCATTTAACACCTATTGCATTGTAAATTGCCTTCAAATTTATATTTACACATACATACAATGCTTCTAAAAATCTATTAAAAAAACACACACACATATATATATATATATATATATATATTATATATATATATATATATTCTTATTATAATGGAGTTTGTGTGTTTGTCTGTCTGTAACCAAAACTATATCACTACTCAAGTCACAATTCCCTTAGTTATTTAAGTCACATTCTCCATGATTTTATTTTTACTTAAACCTCAATTATTCATAAAATTGTTTAATATTATTAATATTGTTCACCATATCTACATACTAATAACATGCAATTGTATTTATATATACAACAAAATAGCGGTTTACAGTGTCAATGGTAAGGCTAATTTGCATATTGATATTAAAAGTTTGATTTTAATAAATATGTGCTTGGTGTTATTGATTTCTAATTGTTTCGTTTTATCTTAACGAATATGATCAAAGATCTCAGGGGTAAATCTTAAAAGAAATCTATTAACAAGAAGAAATAACTGTAATTTTATTCTTTACTTCCTATTTTAACTAAATAGTCAAATTAGGAAAATTTAGCAATGAAAGACGGGAGTGAGGGAAGAGTAAGTTTCAGTTGTTCTATTTTTTGATTATACACCCTCAGTTTCAAATCTTTTTATCTGCATTCTTATTTAGTTTCATTAGCATTTCTAATTTAATATGATATTTTTATTACATTAAAACTTAAATAACTTGCACCCGGCTGAGGGTGCATATATTTGCTAGTATTTATGATTTTTTTTTTATTTAGTTCAGTCGGTAGAGCACTTGTTTAGGAATCACAAGGTTCTGTGTTTGATACTCATCCTCACCAACTCAGCGCATGAGTAGCACAGCTTGAATGATCTAATCTGTGCAGTAAAGCTTCTGGGACCTGAGTGTCATCACCTTCACTAAATAATGGACCATTTTGCTTTTTATTATAAAGAAAGGGAAGAAAAAGGATATGCTACACAGATAAATATAATACGAAAGAAAGTAAGAGAGAGTGGGTTAGTGTGCAGAGAAGCGAGAAAGAGTTAAATCAAGATCATTATAATTTTATTCTGCTAGTTATTAATATTACTTATATTCATGTAACTGGGGGTTAGATTATTTTTACAAAAAGGTTTAAAACTATCATTGGACAAATTGAAGCTAATGTCTTGGAAATTTACTATTTTGAGCTTAGAAACTGTCTCAATTTTTAATCCAAGATAATTAAAAGCCCTTATAACTTTTTTTCTCTATACTAGAAGTTTTAGGGCCATTACTATCCAGGATATAAATGAGGCCATCATCCCGATATAAACTGATATATTTAAGGTCAATTATCCTACTAAGTGTGTCTAAATTATAAATCCCTATTAGATCAGCTATTTGTACTGAATCATATGCCCCCATGGGAACATCAAAATTATCTAAGAAAAAAAGATATTATTAATAATATTACTTGATTGTTAGTTGTATTTCTTACTGCCACCACTACTTTCTCTTTGTTTGTCTGGTGATGTGGAAATGTTTCTCTAATGTTTGGAGATAAATTTTGTATGCTTCACTCATTTTGCATGCTGCTCAGTTTTTTTGTTTTTTTTTTAATTACTAACAGGATTTTTTCATTTGTTTATTTATTTTTTTAATTTTTGATTTCTTCTGGATTTTATTTTTAGACACTGTTATATATTATATTGTTAATCAATCATTTTTTTTTTAAATTATGAGTGGTTTTAAGATTGTAAAATTAAATTTTTTTTTGTTGAATCCTTATTGATCAGCAAATTCCATCCTGAACTCTGTATACAAAAACAATCCTTCAATTTACTGTTATTCGGATCCAACAACCACTCCTCCAACAATAATATTGTTGATAATAACTCTGCCTGTTCTCACAACTTTGCTATGTAATATATATATATATATTTTTTTTTTTTACTTCCACATCTGCGGATTTTACACATTATTCCTCGTACAAACATTAGTGTCACGGTATGCTTCTCTGATGAGACGTGACCGAAAAAGAGATATCTTTTTCAGAGGGAAAAAAAAAAAATTTGTGAGATTGTAAAATTCAATGTTTTAACTGTTACTATTATTAATATACAGAGTGTCTATAAAGTCGTGCAACAAAGATGGCCGTCTTGTTAGAATGCAATAATCAAGGCATACATAAAAAATAAAATGACAAGTATTCATTCTACATAGTTTGCATCAGTTCAGACAAATGATAAAAAGGAAAATATAAAATTAGCAACTGGGTTGATTAAGTCTGTGTCTCCCTACTGACTATTCATTACTATGTATTATTCTATATGTGTACATAAAAATAATTAACTGTACACAACAGAAATCTCAAATTCATTTATTTTAATGTTGCTTTTACTTTCAAGATGATGCTATAAAAAAATATATTATTTGATAAAATTGGATAATGATTCAAAATGTTAACCAATATAAAAAGATCTTTAAAAATATAGATAGTTACTTTGGTTTATCCTGATAAAAACATTAAGAAATTCTAGGCAAAAAATGTGATTTTCTTTCAACTTCTTTAATATCTATTTCATATGGTTTTGACTAAATGATTCTATTATTTGTACAATATGAGTTATTAACTCTTTGCCTATGTAATTTAAGATAAAAAAATGAAACTCTTCTTACCTTGGGCTGGGAAGAAAGGGGCGCCCAACATTGAATTTCTTTTTATAAGAGTGCAGACCGGAAGTGAGGGGGTTGGTGGGAGTGGAGTGGAGCCATATATCAGCTGAATATTTTGGCAGTTGGCAGTTCGTTATTTAGAAGGCAAGCTATTGTGAGCTGATCTGATAACAGCCTACTTTAAACAACTCACAGCAACTCTCCCATCACTGCATACCACACCCAAGCAAAGTACAAAAACTGATGGTTAGTTCATTATAATTTAGTAGAAGGATGGGATCAACGCTATTAATTTAACATGACCGGTCCAGTGGCCGACGCTCACTGGACCCCTGTCCCGGAGGACGGGTTGGAAATGCCTGCTCTACAGGACTTAATCTGACTCTGTATATGATATTAGTTGATGATCTCTTCTGAAGAAACTGTTTTATGGGGAACTCGAGTACGGTAAACGTCCAAGACACAAACCCATGAAACATTTGTGAAGGGTGTCATAAAAAAACAAAATTAAGACTTTTGGCATAAATTTTGAGGATTGGGTATGGATGGCTACGAATCGTTCGGCCTGGAGGAAATTCATTTATAGTAGCTGTAGAAGGTTTGAGGCATTGCGTCTCGAGCACTCCATCCTGAAGTAGACCCTACAAAAGCGGCACAAGCCAGAGGTACTGGATACATTTCCTATATTTAAGCCTGACCATATATGTAGTATGTGTTAGGAAGCGCATGGTGTAATGGTTAAAGTCATGGGGAATGGACTCGTCGCCCTGAGTTCAAATCCTGGACGTGGTAATTGCATTTCACTTAGCGCTAATACCCTTGGGAAAGGTATGAATCCTACTCTCCCTCCAGCTATGGATAAATAGCAGGGCAGACTGGACTCTTTAACCATGGCTAGGTAACCAGTCTAGGAGAAGGAAAACTCTGAATTCAAACCTGTTAAACTCTGCTTAAGAAATTGACCTTGTGTCGTATCCTACTCGTGCGGGGGAGTTGGTAAATATATATATGTAGTATGTGTGGCAGGGCTTGCCTGTCACAGCCGGGTCTCTTGAGTCATATGTGGTCCCATAGTGACAGACGACCATGTGAAAAATGTGAGTGTATGAGAGAAAGCCAGGGGTCTCATGTGTCTTTTATGCAACAGGACATGTAAAACAACCAAACTTTGTGGAAATGACCTTCATTTGTGAAGAAATAGCAATCATTATATAATATATAATAATAAAAATATTAATTATATAGTGGAATTATACTTTGTGTATATGAAATTTGGAGTATAATTTTTAAAATTGAGATTTCAATTAAAAAAAAGTAAAGTCGATGGGGTGGCCTAATGTTGGTATCAGTCAGAAAGCGAGGGAGTCTATCCCCTTTTCACTAGAGCTAGACCAAGGAAATTGTTTTTGCGTCTGAGGTGGAGCGCCACACCTACCATCAGCTCTTTACTTTACTGCACAGATCCCTCTGCTACTCATACGCTAAGTTGGTGATATATCAATTAATGAATAATTATAATTAATACCAATTTTTTGCGAACTATTTTCCCCTACAATCTTAAAACCAATTAAGATGGATTAATAGTATGATTAAAAAAAATACCACCCTTATTTTTATTTGATTTGTTGGTACTATTCGCAGAGTTCCGTCCTGGCCTCCTGACTTAAAAAACACTAGTCGGTGATAGCTCAAAAAACAAACCCACCTATGAATAATGTCCCTGCTGTATATGAAAAAATAATTTGTCGATTGAAGGCATTTTTATCGACAAATTATTATTTTTTTAGTGGTTTGAAGGCATTTTTATCGACAAATTATTATTTTTTTAGTGGTTTGAAGGCTTTAAAAGTAAGCCATATTTTAAAAAATATTTAAAAAAACAAACAAACAAAAAACAATCAGCGCTTAATGTGTTTTTCCCAAAAAGTTAATGTGATATTTTACCACCTCCAGTCTTTTTTCGACAAGTAAAGGTAAATATTTTAACCTTTTTAAAATATAGCTTACTTTTAACGCCTTCAAACCACAAAAAAAAAAAAAATTTTTCATATACAGCAAGCACTGCTTCAGTTAGGTGGGTTTGTTTTTTGAGCTATCACCGACTAGTGTTTTTTAAGGCAGGAGGCCCGGGACGGAACTCTGCGAATAGTACTGATTTGTTTGTTTTATTTTTTTTTAACCTGTTTATCGGTATTTTATTTTATTTTTATTTATTTTTTTTTCTGTTTGTCTAATTGTGTTTTGTTTGCATTTAGGCATTTTTATTTGGTCAGAGGAATTGTTAAAAGTCCATTCTATCATTTTTGTAATTGTAATCAATGTTTTGAAGAAAAAGAAGATTAACAAGATCAACCCACTTCCTGGTTATTTCATATAACTCCAACCTAAAAAAGGGGAACCACTCTGAATGAATTTTATAAATTATTTATTGATCTACTAGGAAAAAAGAAGACAGGGTTAGGGTTTAGGGTTAGGGTTTAGATTGGTTTGGTTTGTTTTGTTTTACGGCATATCAACCTCAGTGGGTCATTTAATGCCGATAAAGTTTTGAAATAAATCAATTCTTAATGGATAATACAATTTTTTTATGAATACATTTTTCTATTTAACCCATAGATGGGACCCTAACAGGTACTACCACTCCAGGTCAGAGTGGACCAGGGAGCAATGGTGATGAAGGGGTGCTCCACATTCCCCAAACCTCCAAAACTGGAACCTCACCATCAGATAGTTTAACGTCATTCCCAGGACATGTAGACCCGCAGCCACCGCCTTCTAGCACCCATGTGATAAAAAGGGGTTGAGGCTTGCCATAAGGGCAATAGGGTTGGGAAAATCATATAGGTGCTAGGGCTTGACGTGACCAGCCGATTGATCGGAGGGGGCCTCTCTGACCGCCCGTCTAGCCCAAGATATAGGGTTTAGAGTTAGTTTAATGGGAAAATAATCGATAGATTAGTTAGCAGATAAAATTCATTCAGAGTAGTTCCCATTTTTTAGGTTGAAGTTATAGGAAATAACCCCCTTCCTCCTACTGTCTGAAATTTTGATATCATTGCAAAAACTCTGATTTTGAAAAAAAAAAAAAAAAAAAACATACTTATTTGATTTTTGGACAACTTTCATTTTTTAAAATGGAAATTTATTTGAAAGAATGTTTTTTCTTTGAACATAAAATGAATTTTAAAAGGCTAAATTAAAACTTGGGCCAAATTTTCCAATTTAAAATTTTTTTTTAAATAAAAAAAAATGTTTTAAAAGACTTTTGGGATTTTAAAAAATCCCTTTTTGTTCAAGTAATTTTTATTTCGTGTATCTGATTTTTTAAAAAGATTATCAGGATTTAAAAAAAAAAAATTCCTTTTTTTTTTTTTTTTTTTTTTTTTATCAATATTCAGGTAACATTTTTTATGTATCTGACTTTTTAAAAGATTTTTAGGATTTAAAAAATGTTCCCCTTTTAACAATAATCAATTAATAATTTTTATTTTATATATCTGTGTGTAATGACTAACAATAACACCGATAGACTTTGGAAAACTTTATTCTACTTAGAATTATTGGTACCTTTACTGTGAGTTTTAATAGTCTAGTATTCACTAGAGAGTTCTCCAAAGGGGAGGTAATCATAAAATAAGAAAGGTAACTCTCAATTACTTATCACACTGTTTTATTCATTTATTTTTTCATATTTTATCTGTCCCATTCACTGGTGGATTCTGTCTTATCTTTTTGGGTTTTATTATCTCAGTTCAAATTTAGACTGAATTTGTTTAGAGTTTAAGAAGTTAAAGACTTGGCTCATATAGGAGGACTAGCTTAACTCTTTACCTATTTTATGCCACTTACAGCGGCTCTCCCACCTCTGCAATCCTACCATAAGTTGCTGGCAGCAGCTCTCGCACATGTCACTTGTTTACACTGAAAAATCACTACATGAACACGCCCTACCATCTTTTTAGTTTGTGAACCAAACTTGTGACTAGATCATGAATTTTGAAATATCTCATCATACAGGTAAAAAAAAATATCAAGAAAATTTTGTAGGCAGAGAGTTAAAAGCTGCCCTTATCAGGCTACAATTAAACTAACTCCTGTAGAGGTTTCTTCATTGGAACTTTCAGCCTAATAATGACACTTCATGCATTGGGTACATATTAAATTTTATAATAATAATAATAATGTAATTTATTGTGTACAGTGCTCAGGTGCACCACAACTCATCAAAGTCTCATGTCAGGTACACAGAATAATGTTGTGCCAGGAACATGAACAGTTCACAGTAGTAATATGGATGTATGTGTGTGCATGTGTATGTGGAGAGTGGCATCAGGTATAGTGTTGGCGGACTACAGGAAGCATTTATTAAACTTTCATTCAAATTTACCTTGAAGGAGTGCGTATTAATTTACATCATGAGTAATATGTCTTAATGACTAAATAGACTAAATAGTGCACTGAAAGACTAAAAGTAGATTTGTAATTAAAGTAGTCCAATATGTTTTTATTCATTGATACACTATTCAGGGCAATATATATATATATATATATATGAAGTGAACAATGTGTTTGAAATGGTGAAGGCCGACAATTTTTGGGAGATTATGTGCTTAATTAAAGTCATACCTAATTTGTTAATTAATTAATTATAATTAAATGAACTAGCAAATAAATGCACCCTCCGGGTGCAAGTATTTAAATTTTAATGTAATAAAATATTGTATCAAATTAGAAATGCTAATGAAACTAAATAAGAATACAGATAAAAAGATTTGAAACAGAGGGAGTATAATAAAAGATGTGAAACAGAGGGAGTATAATAAAAAATGGAACAACTGAAACTTACTCTTCCATCACTCTCGTCTTTCATTGTTATTTTTTCTAATTTAAGTATTTAGTTATAAGAGGAAGTAAAGAATAAAATGACAGTTATTTTATCTTGTTAATGGATTTCATTTAAGATTCATTGAAGAGACTTTTGCTTATATTCATTAAAATAAAACCAAACAGTTAGAAATCAATAATACTAAGCACATATTTATTAAATTCGATTTTTTAATATTAATATGCAAATTAGCCTTCCCGTTCACACTGTAAACCGCTATTTTGTTGTATATATAAATATAATTGCATGTTGTTAGTATGTAGATATGGTTAACAGTATTAATAATGTCAAACAATTTTATTAATAATTGAGGTTTAAATAAAAATAAATTTATGGTGAATGTGACGTCAATAACTTAGGGAATTGTGACTTGAGTAGTGATTTAGTTTCGGTTACAGAAAGAAAAACACACAATCTCCATTATAATAAGATTAGGCATGCATATCAGTTTAAATGTAAAGCGTAAACTTTAATTAAGCACATAATCTCCCAAATATATATATATATATATATATATATATATATATACTAGTTTATTAAAAGCTGCCCTATCGGGTAGCAATTAAGCTAGTTATTATATAGGATGATTGAACAATCCCATTTGTTGTTCCAGTGTGGAAATTCATGTTTCCAATCCACTGGTGATGATAATTATGATAATTATTTAAAATAAAAATGAAACCTCCAAATTTCATCCTTAAAAAATACCAGTGAGATTTGCTTCCCAAATAACTACAATTTGTTGATATTCTCATGACGAAGAAAAAAAAAAAAAAGAAAAGAAAAAGAAAAACTTCTTTTTAGAACAATTTTTAGTGGTACACACACAAAATCCTATATATGCATAGATATACATAAAATATCATTCTCAGAAAAAATGTTTTATCCTTTTTAACTTATATACGCGACACGTGTTTCTGATCTGTTGTCTTCTTCAGGCATTGAGTTATTCATTTGGCAGAATATGTCCGATATTTGATAGGTTGTGTGTGTTTCTGCAATTATAATAGAAAAGTTTCAGAAACACACACAACCTATCAAATATCGGACATATTCTGCCAAAATTAATAACTCAATGCCTGAAGAAGACAACAGATCAGAAACACGTGTCGCGTATGTAAGATAAAAAAGAATACAACATTTTTTCTGAGAAGATAATACATTTTGCGGACATTCTTCTTTTTTATAAAATATTAAATTTTTCCCGTTGGAACCAGAACAACATTTTTTACATAAAATATTATACAGATTAAACTGTTTTATAATTCAAGTAAAGCTAATATACATATTATACACTCACAAAATTCTATTAAAACGGTTTTAATGATTTGATTATAAATAGAATTAAGCAAACTCTAAATATGTTGTAATAGTTAGGTGGTTAGACAAGGGAATTATTGTTATTAAGTTTGACTCATGCTTGGTGCCCCACCCATTGGGTTTTGAGCCCCACCCTTCTAACTTGATGCCAAGATAAATGACTCTGCACAGAGCAAAACTCATTCAAAGAACAAACCAGTTAAAATGTTCAACAAAAATGCAGATATAAAAAAGAAAGAAAACAAAATAACAATCAAAATTTTTATAAATATATATATATATATATATTTTTTGTCTTTTGCATTTCTTCGAGTTGCGTCACGCGTCATGACATCTTTGCATGTGTGGATCGCGACTTGCCTTTCAAAAATAAAACGCTGATCAAATACAGTTACATAACTAAAAAGATTTTCATATCCTATCACATATAAAAACATCCATCATTTTCTTCACCCCAAGATACATCCTGATGAAGGTTCAATCAAACCGAAATGTTTAAACATCGATAATTAAATTCATCCCATTTTCGGAACACTTGTTTTTTCAAAATTGTCTTTATATTGTCGGATTTATTTTCCATATTTACTCCCATATATATATATATATATAAAAGGAATAATGTAAATGAATCTAACAGTATGTAAGTATATAAAAATTTGAAAAAGCAATGTGTTCAGATGGAATGTTGGAGCCTCTATAGGTAGGTAAAATAAAAACAAGACAAGATAAGAAATAAAAATGTGTCCTTATACTAAAAAAGAAACTAAGAATTAAAAATGTAAATTTAATAACAAACAATAACACTGATGGACTTTGAAAAACTTTATTCTACTTAGAATAATTGGTACACTTACTGAGAGTTTATATAGTCTAGTATTCACTAGAGTTCTCCAAAGGGGAGGTAATCATAAAATAGGGGAGGTAACTCTCAATTACTTGTTACAGTAAAAAAATTTGTATTACAATTTATTTTTTTTTTGTTTACATTTTATAAATCAAAATCCGTATGTGTCAAAATGGCGCATTTTTGCTATTAGTTTCTCTTCTGAAAATGTTTGTTCTTTTAATGTGATTTATTTCATTGTTATAATTAAGAAATTCATTGAAAATTGTTTTTATATGTAAGTTTAGGCCTATGTTCTTAAGGGAAAAAATAAGTGATAATTTACAATTTTAAATTTTTTCTAAAAGTTTAAACAATGATGTGGGAGGTGCTCTGGTACCAAAATGATGGCCATACCTATGCAGCAACTGCTGTTGCTGCTATTATTATTGTTACTACTACTACTGTGATAGTTTGCTTTCATGCAATTAATATTTGAATAGTATTAATCATTTTGCTTTATTTACAAGATAAGTATACTACTGAGAATGAAGTATTGTGTTATGTTCTTTTTCCACCAGATATTTCATATTTTATTTAGTCGTGTGATATATCCATTCTGTTTGCTTTATAACATTTCAAAAATAGAACCAATTTGTTTCTTATTCAAGTCATACTGGCTGCTTATTTGGTTTCTTGGTACAGAAATACAAAAAAAAAAATGACAGTACCCCTCCCCTCCCACACACAAAAAAAGAAGAAAACAAAACAAAAACTCACTTGTAGATAATTATTTCATTAACAAATATCTATTTTCTCCATCCTCAAAATATTCGATTTTATTTTCATGCTTAAATGTTGTTTTTTGTTATGTTTTTGTTTTTTCAGAGTAAAATTGGAATATTTTTGTTTTCTTTCCCAAATTCTTAAAAATGTTTATTCTATGATCTCTTTTAATTTCAGGGTTCCAAGATTTATGGAAAAAGAAATTTGATGTACATTCCAATTTTAGGTTGGATTTGGTACCTGACTGAAAGTATTTTCTTGAAAAGAAATTGGAGTGAAGACCAAAAAACACTTATCCATGATGTGCAGCAATTAACACAGTTCCCTAAAAATTATTGGGTCACAGTAAGTTAGGATTTATTCATTAACTTTTATTATTATTTACTCCTTTTGAGTTTTCACATCAGCATTAGCTGATGGTCTTTCACTGGAGTCTGAGTGACAGCAAGTCTCCTCAGGTCTCCAGGACTCTTCTGAGTATTCTGTCAGATTGCAGCAGTGCAGTGTTCTGAATGGTATCAATCCTTCCTGATTTCCAAACTTTCCAAACCCTTTTCTAATCCTTTTGGGACTGTTCCAACTACAATTGATATAACTTTCACTTTCATATTCCATAACTTTTTCAGTTCTCTGGCAAGGTCCAGGTATTTGTCCATTTTTTCATTTTCCTTTAACTTCACCCTGTGATCTGCTAGAACTGCAAAATCCACTAGTTGACAAGTTCTTTCTTTTTTGTTTATCAACACTAGGTCTGGTCTTCTTGCTGGGATAAGGTGATCCGTTTTTATTTCAAAATCCCAGAGAATTTTGTGCGTTTCGTTCTCAAGAACAGATTCTTGTTTATGCATATACCATTTTGTTGTATGGTCAAAATTTAATTTTTTGCATAATTTCCAGTGGATCACCTTCCCAACCCAGTCGTGTCTAGTTTTGTACTCCCGTGCTAGTTTGCTACATTCGCATAGTACACGGTTTATAACTATTATTATTATTATTATTGTGGTTTATTTAACACCTTTATTATTAGCATCATTAGCATTGCTCACATGACTTCCAAAAACATTTTTTCATGCTCAAAATTGCCGAGGCATGGAATAAGCTGTGTGCGTCCGTTGTGGGCTGCCGAAACACTGCATCTTTCAAGGCCTCCATGCTTCCTGTAGTCCACCAACACTATACCTGATACCCCTCTCCACACACATACACACATATTATTACTGTACACTGTTCATGTTCCTAACACTAATACATTATTCTATGTACTAGACATGAGACTTTGATGAGCTGTGGTGCACCTGAGCACTGTACACAAAAAATTTCATTCATTATTATTATTATTATTATTTACTATTATTATTATCATTAGGTGGTTTATTCATTATTATTATTATTATTATTATTATGTAGTTCATTCATTATTATACTAATAACAAAAAACACCCTCCGGGCGGTGTAAAAATAATCTTTAAAAGATATTGTCTAAGGAGAGGGGTGTTAAAAATTCAATGTCAGAGGGTTTTTATCATAAGTAAGTAAAATCATCAAATTTATCAAAGGAGTAAAAATATAAAATAAAACAATTTGAAATGGAAACTTAGTCCTGTCCCCTCAAATAAAATGTTGTGTACATCTATTAATTATTAATTAAATAATTATTTTTAATATTTTGCACATAAATTTTAAACAAAATCATATGTATTTATTTGTAAAAATTTTAGTGAACTTCTTCTTACTGAAAAAAGAAAGGGGTGAGAGTAAAAAAAAACCCAAAAAAACAACAATTTTCAAAATTGCTTACTCAAATTTTGAGTGTATATAACATAGGCATGTTTTTATTCTATGACTAGAGAATATTATGATGTTGCAGTGCTTTATCCCATTGGGTCAGCTGAAAAGTTCATAGACTGACCAACATAGTCCTCTTTGCGATCCACACAATTCTTCCATCGGTGTTGCAGTGCTTCGATCCCATTGGGTCAGCTGAAAAGTTCATAGACTGACCAAAGATACTCACATGAAATGTGCCTTTTCGATTAACACAAATTATCCATTTTGTCTTTCAGTGGCAATTTCTCTCTGGTTGCACCTGTTCTTCCCTTCTTTTCTCCTCCCTATACTTTTCATTCTTTGGTTTTTCTTCTCTATTTTCCCTTTCTTTTCCTCTCTTTCCTCTTCTTTCCTCCTCTCTCTCTATCTCTCTCTTGGCCTTTTCTTTCTTCCTTCTCTCTCTTCTCCCTGGTTTCTTCTTTTCTCACTCTCTCTGTCGCTGTCACTTGAGTTAGACATATTCACTTCACACCTTTTTTCAACTGCTTTGCAGATCCAACCTTTTTTATGTAGACAGTCTAAGGGAATAACTATGCAAGACTAATACTATGTTAATATCTTATAATTTGAGATCTATTAAATTTCCCAAGATGCAACGCAATTTCCGCCCATATTAGACGCAGTTTCAAAGTTTTTGGAGAGAAATTGTCCAATGAAGAATTTTTGTGTTAGTATTCCCTTGACCTTACATGTTGTAAAGGAGGTCTAATAAAAAATCTATTGTCCTTTTACTTCAGTTGAATTCTGTTGAATTTCTACCATAAGATACATTGGAATGCTGCTACACTCTCTAACTTCCCAGCCTCTTCTTTCCACCCCCCTCTCTCTCTCTCTCTCTCCAGCCACCCTGTCTGCACCTCTGCAGAGGGGTAAGACTCCCCCAATGGAGCCACCTGTTTGCCGTGGGTGGCGACCTGTGATGCTTAAGGATGGAACCCAGGTGGCTGAGCAGTCCATGACATGCAACACTCCATTTTGGCCCTTACTTGGGCTAGACAGGCAGCTGGAGAGTTGATCAATCGACTAGCCATGTCAAGCCCTAGCACCTATATGATTATCCCAACCCTATTGCCCTTATGGCAAACCCCAACCCCTTTTTATCATATGGGTGCTAGAAGGCAGTGGCTGTGTCTTTATGTCCTGAAAATGACGTTAAACTCTATCTGATAGTAAGGTTCCAGTTCTGGAGGTCTGAGAAATGTGGAGGACCCCTCCATCACCATTGGTCCCTGGTCCACTCCGACCTGGAGTGGTAGTACCTGTTAGGGTCCTATCTATGGGTTAAATAAAAAAATGTGTTTATAAAAAATTGAGTATCCATTAAGAATGAATTAATTTCAAAACTTTGTCAGCATTAAATGACCCACCGAGGTTGATATGCCGTAAAACAAAACAAAATAAACCAAACCAATCTATCTCTTTCCATCTTCTTCTTCCCTCCATTCAGCTATTTTTATTAATTTTTTTTTCTTTCTTCCTCCGCCAGATCCTGTTATTCTGTGAAGGTACACGGTTCACAGAGGAAAAACATAAAATCAGTATGGAAGTGGCTGACCAAAAAGGTCTCCCCCGACTTCGGCATCACCTACTCCCACGAACAAAGGGCTTTGTGTTGTCTCTACAAGCAATGAAAGGCAAAAGTAAGTAAATAACAAAAAGGATTATCTGCGTTATTTGGACTATTGTCCTCATCTTCATTGTTATCTGTACAACGTTTCGGCCGATGTGCCCTCCGGCTTTCCTCAGGTATTAAACATTATACAGATAACAATAAAGATGAGGACAATAGTCCAAATAATGCAGATAATACTAATAATCAAGCCTCATCTCAAACATTCAGAGAAATAGTAACAAAAAAGAATCTCTCTAAACAAAATATCTCTATGGCACTAATACCCTTGGGAAAGGTATGAATCCAGTTCTCCCTCCAACTATGTGTAAACAGCAGGGAAGACTGGGTTCTTTAACTATGGCTAGGTAACCAGTCGAAAAAGAAGGAAAACTCTGAATTCAAACCTGTTAAACCCCTCTTAAGAAATTGACCTTGTGTTGCACCCTGCTCATGTGGAGGGTTTGGTAAATACATATACGGTAAGTAAGTAAAGTTGGCAGAGTGGCCTATTGTCGGTATCAGTGGTTGGAGTCTATCCTCTTTTCACTAGTACTAGACCAGGGAGATTGTTTTTTGTCTGAGGTGTAGCACCACACCTTCCATAAGCTCACCGCTTAACCTCACAGATCCAAAAGTGCTGAGTTGGTGAGAGCCAGTATCAAAACCAGGACCTTGTGTTTCCTAAGCAGGTGCTCTACCCACTGAGCTAAACTGGGCTATATATATATATATATAGCTGTACCAATAAAATGTTCATTTCTATCTTGGTAAATACAGCTTTAATCCCAATACTTTTATGACACATCTTGTATAAAGAATAAAAGATAAAACTGAAGATATACAGAAAAATAATTTTTATTAAAAGTAATTGGTAATTTGCTTGAAGCATTGTTAAGTATGTTATAATATATTAGTAATTTGAAGGCAATTGCAATGCGTATAAAAAATAAAAACAAAAAGATGTTTTTTTTTGTCTTATCGATTTCAAAGAAAACTTTATCTTCAGAGACGAAAATCAGAAATGGACGTGCTTAAGTTTGTTTTTTTGCGTAGTGATACTTTTTTTTTTTCCCTCTTCTTCTTTTTCTCCTCCTCCCTTCCCCCTTCTTTATGTTATGAATGAAATGGGCGAATAACTAATTTCTTTTTTTTTTTTTTGATGAATATTTTTTCGAGAACGAATGCTTAAAATTTTACCTTGTTTATGTATCCAATATTGTCTGTTTATCATCCGGTGAAAATTGTGGCGAATATTGCGACAATGTAGCCATTCAATTCAAAATAAAAAGACGGTTATGTAATTTTTATTAATCTATATATAAATAGATAAGAGATATAAAATAGATAAATAGATAAGTAATTTTTATTAATCTTTTATTATTTTAATTAGTAGCTCTGCTAGAATTTAATAATATCTGTTTTGGTTATTTCCTATAACTCCAGCCTCGAAAAAGGGAACCACTCTGATTCACTAATAAATTATTTATTTATTTATTCATTGATCTACTAGGAAAAAAGAAGACAGGGTTAGGGGTTGGGTTTAGGGTTAGTTTAATGGGAAAATAATGGGTAGATTAATTAACAGATAAAATTCATTCAGAGTGGTTCCCCTTTTTTAGGTTGGTGTAATAGGAAATACCCAAAAAAACTATTAGTATCACTGATGTAGATTGAAATGATATAAACTGGATCATTATTACTGAATAAATTTCTATATATATAACTTTGGTATTGGTGTAACAATATCTAAATATCAACAATTTTCTTTTTTCCTTTTTTTCTTTTATTATTTAGTTCCTGTGATTTATGACTGTACAGTGGCTTTTCGCAAAGATGCTGCTGAGCCAACGCTTATGAATATTCTAAATGGACGAACATGCCGTGCAGAAATGCACGTAAGGTGAGAGAGTTCATTACAATTCTTGAAATATTTAAAAAGATTTATTTGGTGTGTTATTTTTTTTTCCTGTGTGATCCCTTGGATGTTTTTTTCCCCCCCTTGGATGTGTTTTTCCCCCTGTGTGTCCCTTGGATGTTTTTTCCCCTGTGTGTTTTTTTTCCCTTGGATGTGTTTTTTTTCCCCTGTGTTCCCTTGGATGTGTTTTTTCCCCTGTGTGTCCCTTGGATGTGTTTTTTCCCCCCTGTGTGTCCCTTGGATGTTTTTTTCTCCCTGTGTGTGTCCCTTGGATGTTTTTTTTGTTTATCATTTTATAAATTATTTTTTAAGGCGAATCCCAGTTGAGGAGATACCCTATGAAGATGAAGAAGCATGTTCTGTTTGGCTTCACGAACTTTACCAATACAAGGTAACACAACTTTTATGTTTGTTAAGATTTTGTCAGTGTGAACTGATGATATCATTAAACATACTAGCAAGAATATGCGCCCTCCTCTCTGGGCATAAGTATTTAAGTTTTAATGTAATGAAATATAATCAATTAGAAAGACTAACAACTACCACTCCGGGTCAGAGTGGACCAGAGGTCAATGGTGATGAAGGGTGCTCCACATTCCCAAACCTCCAAAACTGGAACCTCACCATCAGATAGAGTTTAATGTTATTCCCAGGACATATAGACCCTCAGTCACCGCCTTCTAGCACCCATATGATAAAAAGGGATTGGGCTTGCCATACGGGCAATAGGGTTGGAGCAATCATATAGGTGCTAGGGCTTGACATGACCAGCCAATTGATCGGAGGGGGCCTCTCTGACCGCCCGTCTAGCCCAAGATAGGGCCAAAGTGGAGTATTGCATGTTATGAACTGCTCATCCACCTGGGCTCTATCCTTAAGCATCACGGGTTGCCACCCACGGCCAACAGGTGGCCCCATTGGGGAAGTCTTACCCCTCTGCAGAGGTGCAGTCGGTGCATTCTAACGCCCCAGCCGATAGGGTGGCCAATGAGTTGAGTGTCAATTGCAGTCATAAACATTTCAAGTTTCTCTCGACAAAACTTTATTGTGACTATCAACATTTTAATTAGTTTATTTTTACATTAATTTTTAAAACTATTTATTTTGTACAGATTTTGCATTTGTATGAGTGGATATTAAAATATTTGATTATTTGGACTGTTGTCCTCATCTTTATTGGGTTAAACTTGCAAATCGTCATCAAAATTAAAATGGAAACTTATTTGGTGATGATCCATGAGTTTAACTACTGTGTATGAATTAATTTTTTTGCAAATTGGGTTACGGTTTAGGGGTTTGGGGATTAAGGTTGTTTATAAATCATGTATTGCTTAAAAAACAAAAACAACAAAAAACCCAAATTACTATACATTTAATTAACTATTGAAATTAATTATTGAATCCAACGGTAGACACATTAGTCTCAGTTGTTTGTATTAGTATTGCAATGTATAATTTCAATTAAACTTGGTTTAAAAAAAATATTTTTCAACATTTGATGGATCCCAACTAAAGTTTCTTAATGAATTATAGAGATTTTATTTATGAACAACTAAAGCTGTCTAACTCCTACCTTGTACCACATACAGTGTAATTCATTTCCAAAAAAAATATTGAAATATTTTTACAGTTAGATGGAAATGGTGGGGGAAGAAAAAATAATACTGGCATGCATGGATACTATTTTTCTGCGTCTTTTTAGATTCTTATGCGTCAGTGACGCAGGACGTGTACCTATCAGCATCTCTGTATAACAATAAAGTTGTCGGGGTGGCCTAAAGTCAGTATCAGCCAGACAGCAAGGGAGTCTATCCCCTTTTCACTAGCACTAGACCAAGGAGATTGTTTTGGCGTCTGAGGTGGAGCGCCACACCTACCATCAGCTCCTTACTGTGCTACTCATATGCTGAGTTGGCGAGGGCCAGTACCAAACCTGGAACCTACAGACTGAACTAAGCAGAGAGTGTAAATAATCCAAATTATCAAGCCTCATCTCAAAAATTCAGAGAAATCATTTGATTATTATTTGGGTCATTTCCTATAAGTCTAACATAAACAATGTTAGACATATATATATATATATATATATATACTCATTCACTACCACCAGGCCAGATTAACACAAGGTCCTTTTTCACGTGGGGATTTTTATGGGGCATCCAGTGAGGATCCAACTTGCTATTCAGTAATAATGGATCTAAGAGACTAACTTTTAACCCCCCCCCCACACACACACACACCTCTACCCAGGTTAAGCCAGGTTTCTAGTCTCATGATAGATTAAACTAGCAGGACCTGTGGATATATCACAGTATGATAATTTAATTATTACAACAGTTGATATGTTTACTTAAGAGCTATTACATAATAGTTCAATATGTAAAAGTATAAGAATCTAACATAGACAAAGGGGAACCACTCTTGACTGATAAATTATTTATTTATTTATTGATCTACTAGGAAAAAAGAAGACGGTGTTAGGGTTTAAGGTTTGTTTAACTCTTAACATCCTGTTGAGAATTTTCCAAGTCCAGAGCCCAATTCCTATAACCATTTATCAAAAAATGGCTAAAAATGGTCTTTTCATTAAAGTTACCTATTATTTCCCTTAAATCAAAAACTTCTAAATATGTTTAATATTACATTTAAACAAAGGCTATCATTTGAGGTAGATTAGGAAAATGAATGTGACTTCCGGCCGGGTGGAATGAGGTGGTATAGGACGTTAAGAGTTAATGAAAAAAAAAAAAAAAATTTATAAGTCAAGGTGGTTCCCTTTTTTATGTTAGACTTCTAGGAAATAACCATTATTTGTGTTTTTGCTTTTTAGTATTGTCTAATTTTTTTATTTTTTTTTATTTTTATAGGACAAAATATTTCATGACTTTACTATCAAAGGCCGTTTTGAAGGTCTGCAGAAACATAAGGTACCTCGGCGATACCGGGATTTAAGTATTTGGATTGGTTGGACCATTGTTTTGTGTACGCCTCTTATTTTATACACCATGAAAATCATAAGAGAAGGTTCCCACTTATCAAACCTGCTTCTACTTGTTGCCATCATTGCATGTAAGTAAAAAAACAAAGATTTTTTTAATTTCACAATGTTTTATATTCAAAATTTTTTTAAATTTTAAATTTTTTAATTTTAAAAAATTATATTAGTAGTGAAATAGATCACTAATTAGAACTGAGCCTATTCTAATAGTGACCATCCCAAGTGGATTTAACAGGTTTGAATTCAGAGTTTTCCTTCTCCTAGACTGGTTACCTAGATCACTTATTAGAAATGAGCCTATTCTAGTAGTGACCATCCCAAGTGGATTTAACAGGTTTGAATTCAGAGTTTTCCTTCTCCTAGACTGGTTACCTAGATCACCCAAGTGGATTTAACAGGTTTGAATTCAGAGTTTTCCTTCTCCTAGACTGGTTACCTAGATCACTTATTAGAAATGAGCCTATTCTAATAGTGACCACCCCAAGTGGAGTTTTAACAGGTTTGAATTCAGAGTTTTCCTTCTCCTAGACTGGTTACCTAGATCACTTATTAGAAATGAGCCTATTCTAGTAGTGACCATCCCAAGTGGATTTAACAGGTTTGAATTCAGAGTTTTCCTTCTCCTAGACTGGTTGCCTAGATCACTAATTAGGACTGAGCATATTCTAGTAGTGACCATCCCAAGTGGATTTAACAGGTTTGAATTCAGAGTTTTCTTCTAGATTGGTTTGCCTAACCAAGGTTAAAGAGCCCAGTCTGCCTTACTATTTACCCATGCAAAAATGATCTCAGGTGCTTTGGTATTGCCCCTTCCAGCTGGGAAAATTTGGCTCAGGACCGCCCTCGGTGGTGGCAAACTCTCCATAGAGGACTGTTCATGTCAGAAGTCACCCTGACGTAACACCATGAAGCTAAGAGGTCTAGAAGAAAGCACCGACAACAAAGCACCAGCACATCAACATCTTCAGGGAGAGCCTTCAAATTTGACATCTGTGGTCGAGAATGTTTTTCAAACATCGGACTTCACGGTCACTGAAGGCGCTGTAAGTTCAGGGGCACAAAAACTTTATTATAGTCTTCAGAGACTGAAATGCCAATATAATATTACCCATAGCTGGAGGGAAAGTAGTTTGATTAATACCTTTTTTTCCAAGGGTATTAGTGAAATGTGAACTGTAGCTTCGTCCAGGATTTGAACTCGGGTCGACGAGTCCATTTCACCACACACCTCCAACTAATTTAATTGGTTGTCTAGTGGTTGAAGAAAAAAAAAAATCTCTACATATGTGGAGGCACAAGGTGTAATGGTTAGAGTTGTGAGAAATGGACTCATCGATCAGAGTTCAAATCCTGGACGAGGCTATTCGCATTTCACATAGCACTATAAGGAAGTGTGCAAAGTTATTAGATACTTTGGATACTCATAACTCCGACGAAGGTTAATAGACAAAACATTTAATATACACAGCACATGGATAACAGTAGATACAACGTACATAGTAAAAGAGTACATATAAAAAGGGGTACACAAATAAAGATAAAGACACATTCATGAATGATACATTATACATATAAAGTACAGACATGAGACTAGGAATAGTCCATGCTGTGAAGACTTACACTAATGTAAGGGGGGCAGAGCCCCAACGAGAGGGGTTAGATAAAATCTACCCCATGTGGCTCGTAGATACTGAAACAGGAAAAGAGAACGAAATGGTTTGAACCCGGCGCTTAAATACTATAGCGCCCTAGCGGGCCCCAGCAAACTAAAAGGAGCAGACAACTCCACCAGGCGAATACAAACTAACGCTACAGCGTTAATACCCTTAGGAAAGGTATGCATCCAACTACTCTCCCTCCATCAATGGGTAAATAGGGCAGAATGGGCTCTTTAACCTTGGCTAGGTCACCAGTCTAGGAGAAGGAAAACTCTGAATTCAAACTGGTTAAACTTTGCTTAAGAAATTCACCTTGTGTCACATCCTGTTTGTGCAGAGCGGTTGGTAAATAATAACCTATATAAAGGGATGTTGTGTGTATGTATGTATGAGGAAAATATGAAAGTAAAACTATTAATGACAAAGTACCATATTTGATGGCATATAGGATGCCCCTTTTTCAAAAGTTTTGGCTCAAAAAATTGCCTGCGTCTTATCGTAGGTGAAGTTTGAGAACTCCCGTAGGCCTAGGTTAATCTTTTCTATGATGCTCACTAACCCATCTTACACTCAGTACTTTTACCTACCCTAAACTCAATGCATCCTTATTTTACTGCTGGTATTGTTGTATACAGCTATGTTTATGCTTGTGCAATGCACAGCTACACTGATTTCAACAATATATGCTTAAATACACTAAAAACTTTTTTTTCCTGAATCTGACCTGCTGAAATTGGGGTGCGTCTTATATGCCATCAAAAACAGTAAATATATATATATATATATATATTTGGGAGAATATGTGCTTAATAGAAGTCGTACCTAATTTTGAAAGTTAATTAATTAATAATTAATTAATTAGGCGGGATTACCTATTTAAATGTAAGGCTAAACAAATCGAGAAAAATCAATCTCTGTATGTACATTTCGGCCTATTAGGCCTCATCAGCAGAGCTATAGATACGAAGACCCCCCCGTGTGTGATTCGAAACCTGACTGTCAAAATGACAGGCAAGCATCTTACCTCCACACACATTTCTTCGTATCTATAGCTCTGCTGATGAGGCCTAATAGGCCGAAATGTACATACAGAGATTGATTTTTTCGATTTGTTTAGCCTTACATTTAAATAGGTAATCCCGCCTAATTAATTAATTATTAATTAATTAACTTTCAAAATTAGGTTCGACTTCAATTAAGCACATATTCTCCCAAATATTGTCGGCTGAAAATAGCCATATCAAAACACAGTCTGTTTGTTTACTTCTCATATATATATATATATATATATACTCATTCACTACCACCAGGCCAGATTAACACAAGGTCCTTTTTTTACGTGGGGATTTTTATGGGGAATCCAGTGAGGATCCAACTTGCTATTCAGTAATAATGGATCTAAGAGACTAACTTTTAACCCCCCCACCACACACACACACCTCTACCCAGGTTAAGCCAGGTTTCTAGTCTCATGATAGATTAAACTAGCAGGACCTGTGGATATATCACAGTATGATAATTTAATTATTACAACAGTTGATATGTTTATTTAAGAGCTATTACATAATAGTTCAATATGTAAAAAGTATAAGAATCCAACATAAACAAAGGGGAACCACTCTTGACTGATAAATTATTTATTTATTTATTGATCTACTAGGAAAAAAGAAGACGGTGTTAGGGTTTAAGATTTGTTTAATGGAAAAATAAATAAATAATTTATCAGTCAAGAGTGGTTCCCCTTTGTTTATGTTAGACTTATAGGAAATAACCACAGATCCTTTTATTCAACTAGCAGAGCTACCTAGCATTTAAAAAGTTAAAAATAAATCTATCTATATTTATATATAGATAAATAAATGTGAAGGAGTGCTCCAAACGCCCCCAAAGTGAAAGGAGTGTCCAAACGCCCCAAAGTGAAAGGAGTGCTGCTCCAAACGCCCCAAAGTGAAAGGAGTGCTCCAAACGCCCCCAAAGTGAAAGGAGTGCTCCAAACGCCCCCAAAGTGAAAGGAGTGCTCCAAACGCCCCAAAGTGAAAGGAGTACTCCAAATGCCCCAGAGTGAAAGGAGTACTCCAACCCCCCCCCCCGAACTACTGGAGCCTCATCATCTGATGCTGTTTAGTATCATACACTGGGCATCCCCTGGAGTGGGAGCGGTGGTGATTACCCCTCTATAAGAAATACAGTCAGTATTACAAGAAAAACAGAACATTTATTTTTTTATGTTACCCAATAATACTGATATTAAAATTAAATCTTAAAAATGACAATTATTTATGGAAAGAATGTGTTTGTTTTTTTATTCTCTAAAATATTTTCTAGTTTAAACTTTGATGCCAGTCAAAAGTCCCAATGAACATTTGCAAGAGAGTATCACTCTCAACTGCTGCTCATTTACCAACTGAGTTTATCATTTGCTCGTAAAAGGTGAGCGTAGGATACTACATACACTATTGTATTTTTAAAAAAACTTCATTGACTTTCTGCATTTTCATTCCAGTGACATACGCTGCAACACGCTGGTCCATGGGACTAAGTGATATCAAGAAAGGTTCTTCCTACGGCAAAGTAAAATAGGAAATTGTTTGGATGCCATCAAAAAGAAGAACAACAATCCTATCAAAAAACGTTTTTTTTTTTTGTTTGTTTGTTCATGTTCCTGTTCATTTTTATTTTTAATGATATGATCTCGATTCATGTTGCTACCAAAATGGCAAATGTTTTGAAACCATTTAACATTGGCCATTCGTGTTATCAAATTGTTATTTCTGTGTGAATTAAGTTTAAAAAAACCAAAATGGGTCTCTTTATAGTAGAAACCACTAATCACCAACAAAACTGTTATTTTAAAGATCTAAAAAGTTTCTACAAACCGGTCTACACAGTTTTACTGTGCAAGTTTTTTTTTAATTTTTAAGTTAATAGTTGATAAACGTTAATGTTTCAAATTGTAATGTCTGTTTTTAAAACGTAGGTGCTTTGTGGTTTATTCCGGTGAACACTCGAAACAAAAACAAAAACAAAAATCATGCTATAGTGCTCGTGTTACTGAGCGGAAGCTTCACAAAGTTGAATGAGGGATTTGTTTTATTTTGTTTTATTTTTATATTATGTTTCTTTTATAAGCACAAAAAAACAAAATAAAAACTTGAGTAGACCTGTCTGAGAAAAAAGTACTATATTTAAGAAATATATATGTGTGTGTGTATATATATATATATATATATATATATATATATATATATATAATCACTTTATAGAATGTTATTCGTTATCAAGAATTTTTTTTTTTTTTGAGCTATTACTTGGGTGATTTATTAAGAATTTAAAACCCTTCCCAGTCCAGAGGTGCTAAAAATATTAATTATTACGTGAAACATATCTCTCCTTGGAAAAAAAAAATCGCCCTGATCATTAAATAATGAATAGGCTATGATCAGAACAATATACTTATAAAAAAAAAGAATTCAAATTCCTTACCAAATTTTATGTCAGTGTTAACTAAAAAGATTTCTGTGCCTAAAAACAAATTGTCATATACATTGGCAGGACTGAATCAAATGATATAGTTGATTTTAAATTGATTTTTTTAAATGATTTTAAATTTTTGCTTAAATTAAAAAAAAGAAAACATCTAAAGACATGATTTTTATTCATTGTCATATTCATTGCCAATGCTGATTCAAGTGATATAGTTGATTTTTTAAATGATTTAAATTGTTTTTTTGTTTTTTTTAAATTTAAAAAAAAACCCAAACAACTAAAAGGCATAATTTTTATTCATTGTCGCCATTTTAGGTTATATATTAAGTTATGTAATATATATTATATATAAAGTTATTTTAATACAGTTTAATGTAATTATTTATTGTATTAAAATTATGAAATGATTTTGTATTGAATTATTAGATTGTTGATAAAATTGTTTGTGTTATAAAATTGAAAAATATTTTTAATGATATCATTTAAAGTTAATGTATATGAGAGAACTTTTTTATGCACAGAAATCTTTGAGTTTTTCTTTTTCCCCCCCAAAGTATATCCAGACACCATTACTGATTGTAGATTAAATATGAGGATTAAGAATTTGTAAATTTGGGATTTTGAATTTCGGCCATTTTGAATTTTTTTTTTTTTTTTTTTTTGTTGACTGGGGACAGATTTGAAGTCACTTACAGCATCTGTGAGACTGAAGGGAATTGAATATATATATAATATATATATAAAGAAGGAAAAAAGTAGCCAAAAATATTTAACCTATTTGCAAAGACTATATTGAATAAATATTCACAGACATGCGTATGTATATGCCTGTGTACGTGTGTCACAAGCATTCCATATTATTAAAGACACTTTATTTTTTTTTTTTGTTTATGATTGTTTTTGTTTTTTTGTTTAAATATGAGTCAAGGGAAAAAAAGATAATTGTTTTGTCCAAGTTTAGTACATACTAATTGACTAACGCAAAGAACTGTTTTTAGTTATTTGGGTAAAAAAACACAAAAAAACTCATTATATTCATGTTATATCCACCCAGACATTTTGTGTGGAATTATTTTCCAAAAGAAACGCATTTGCCTATTTGTCACTTTAAAATAATCAATGAAACACAAAAAAATAATCAACCAATACAAGATTCTATTCACAAATGTTGAATTATCTCGAAAGTCACTCGTGTAAAAAAAAAAAAAAAAAAAAAAAAAAAAAAAAGATAAAAATATATATATATATAAATAAAATTTGAAAAAAATATTTAAAAATGAAAAAAAAAAGATATTTAAAAAAAAAAAAAAAAGTCCATACATCTATACATTCATATATGCATGAATATTATATATTGGTACTTATGCATTATACAGGGGTGAGTCAAAATTTTAGTCTTTTTTTTTGTTTTATTTAAAAAAAAATTTTATTAATTGGCTTAAGGGGTGATTTGAACTTTTTGTTTTATTTTTAATTTTTTTTAATTAATTGGCTTAAGGGGTGATTAACCCTTTGAACTCCTATGTAGTTAGCTTAGATGTGGGACTTAAATAATGATCAGAACATGCTGACCAGTAAAACTGGCATTTAGTGGGTTAATCATTTGGGAAAAAATTTTCATTTACATTAATAATTACAAATCATTCTAATATATATATATATATATATATATATATGTTGAGAGGTATCCAAAACTTGGTAGTAAGGGATGATTCTATATGTGATTTCTAAGATACACTGTATTATTATTGTATAATCCAGTATGTATAAATACAGTGAATCTTTAAATCACTAAAAAGAGCTCAATGTATAATAAACTTTTTAGATTATATACAGAGCAATATTTATCTTTGAAAGGAAGGAAAAACTCAACACCGTTATTCCATGATAAATTTATTTCAACCAAAATTGGGGCCTTTATAAATCTAAGTTGATTTAATATAGCTCCCCAAAATTTCGTCTCATCAGATGGTAAATCAAAATAATTTGAATTGCATAACGGAAAAATTTACTTCTCAAAAAATTTTTTTAATTTATTTTTTATTATTTTTTTTTATAAAGGCCCCAATTTTGGTCGAAATAGATTTATTATGGAATAATGGTGTTGAGTTTTTCCTTCCTTTTAAATATATATATATATGTATAGATGGATTACCAGGTAAGTTGGTATTAGGGTGATTCTAAGTTTGACCTTTCTACCAACAGCGGAATGTTAGAATTCTTCAGGTTCAAGTTGAGAGCTCGATGTTCAATATTATTGGTAAAGAAAAAGGATTAAAAATCAGCTGTTTTGCTGATACCTGAAGGCAGAAATAGATCTATAACCGCAAAATGGCCAAATTTTAAGCCTTTTTCTTAACCAAATACTAGCAAATATATGCACCCTCCGGGTGCAAGTATTTAAGTTTTAATGTAATAAAATATTGTATTAAATTATAAAGGCTAATGAAACTAAATAAGAATACAGATAAAAAGATTTGAAACAGAGGGAGTATAATAAAAAATGGAACAACTGAAACTTACTCTTCCATCACTCTCGTCTTTCATTGTTATTTTTTCTAATTTAAGTATTTAGTTATAAGAGGAAGTAAAGAATAAAATGACAGTTATTTTATCTTGTTAATGGATTTCATTTAAGATTCATTGAAGAGATTTTTGCTTATATTCATTAAAATAAAACCAAACAGTTAGAAATCAATAATACTAAGCACATATTTATTAAATTCGATTTTTTAATATTAATATGCAAATTAGCCTTCCCGTTCACACTGTAAACCGCTATTTTGTTGTATATATAAATATAATTGCATGTTGTCAGTATGTAGACATAGTTAACAGTATTAATAATGTAAGGCAATTTTATTAATAATTGAGATTAAATAAAAATAAAATCATGGAGAATGTGATGTCAATAACTAAGAGAATTGTGACTTGAGTAGGAATATAGTTTCGGTTACAGACAGAAAAACACACAATCTCTATTATAATAAGATGTGTGTGTGTGTGTGTGTCCAATTGCTGCTTTAGCTTTTCCATTTCTATTTCTGTAGCATTAGTAATTTATCTGAAGCTATAATAATAATAATAATAATAATAATAGTCAAAAAGAGTTATGGTCTACCATGGTTTTGATCTATAAGATCTCTTCAGGACCCTACCTTATAGTAAAGATCATATAGGGTGCCCCAGTGTGCCCAACATGCAAAGTACAACTTACAACCAAGCATATCCTTCTAAATTGTAACAGACTTAAACATATCCGCGCAAATTACTATCAAGCTAGAAACCTGAAAGACATCTTTAAGAATACAAACCCTGAAAACATTTTAAATTTTATTAAAAAAAGCAACCTTTTCAACAAAATATAACAGAACATAGCCAATTATCCCCATAGAACCACTACTTTAAAGTCTGAAATCCAAAATAACCTTTTTGGCATTAAATGACCCACAGAGGTTGATATACCGTTAAACAAAACTCAAACTCAAACTAAAGATCATACAGATCAAAACTGTGGTAGATACATAACTCTTTTATACTATTATATATATATATATATATATATATATATATATATATATATATATATTTGACTTACCCTTGTATAAACATAGATATACCTACCTACAGACATAATGGTGTAGTTCTTTTGGTAAGGATGTCAGTTCTTCCATTAAGCAAGTTTCGTTTTGGTTTAAGCCTAGGATTGGCCATCTAGACCTTGGGCAAGTCTGTTGTACCTATGCTCATTGTGGTTAGTCAGTAAATTTGTTTCTCTTTTAAAAAAAAACAAATAAATCAATACAATCAGTAATACCCCAGGGGAGAAGAGTATAAGCAAAATCTAAATGCATGACAATATACGGATATGCACACATCATGCATATATTCTATACATACATACATACATACATACATGTTATTGTCTGAAGGAGTATCTGTACAGACATTATACAGGGACATAACTTTGTACGACAGCTAAGTCCATCTCTCGGTTCAAAAGATTGAGATCCAACAACAAGCAGAAGCAAGATAGCTGGCAACAATTTAAACTGCAGACCAACAGGATGCGAGGAATGGTCATCCACTGGATGGTTTTTATATCAGAGATTTCCTTCTCCTAGATGGGTTGCCTTCACTTCGACTTATCGAGCCCCTTCTGTCCGCTTGCGTCATTTACCCATGACTGGGACGTATGTTATGTGCTAGATGGCCGTTGAGCGAAAGGCTTCCCCAGCCCTTTGACAGGTTTTGTTTTTCGTCCTGCTAGATGTCTAGCCACCCTCCTCACCAAACAAGCTTGGTGGGGTAACCAGTTTAGTCGCCGATGATCCGACTATGAAACAGGTAGTACTGGATTACATAGTACCCGTAGCGCTTTGAGCGACCGGATCTACATACATACATACATACATAAATAAATACAATGGTACATTGACTTATGAGTGCACCAAGTTGCGAACTGTCACTTTGTCGGTTTTCTGCTTTGTGTTGCAAGCTAAAATTTGAGGTACAAGCAAGCTTCAGATATGCTTATGTTATGTTAATAAGTTCACTAAAGATCTTAAAGTTTTTCAAATTTATTATTGTTCCGTCTTTTAAGCTTCTGTTTTGTGTGTTGCCATGTGTTTTTTCAGTGCTGAATTTGAAATTAACCACAATTTTTTATGAAAATTTAATAAATTGAATTTTATCTTTTGTGGGAGATAAAAAAAAGATATGGAATTTTAATCATCTCAATTTTACCGATATCATTTTTTTTTTTTTTTTGTAAATTTTGTAATATCATAAAATCATTTTTTTGCTACATGTCTTATGCAATAAGTAAACAAATCTTTTATAGTTTATACTTTTTTTACTACTACTCAAAAAAAAAAATTTTTTTTTATATAAGCAAATTCTTTAAATTTATAAACAAATTATGTTTAAATTGGACAGGTTTTTATTGAAACATCTGCAGATGAAATTGATGAAAGCTTGGCGACAAAACCAAAAAACAGTGAAGATTAAATAAAGTGAAAAAAAAACAAACTTTGTAGCAATTAAGGAAAACCAATTTATTTGTTTACATTCATTACATTTTTATACAATACAGTGCTATTTTTCTTATTTAAAAACAAGTAACAAAAAAGATTAGTGGGTTTTTTTTGTGGGGGGTGGGTAATGAAATGGATTAATGGCATTTAATTTCAATGGGGAAAATTGATTTGATATACAAGGAAATTGAGTTACAAGCTCAGTTACGGAACAAATTAAACTCCTAAGTCAAGGTACCACTAATATATATATATATATATATATATATATATATAAAGATTATATATGTGTGTTCTATGTATGGTTTGTCTCCACACTTTGAATTTGTTCTATTTAAAAAAAAAATAATGTTGAATTGGTACAAATGAAATGAAACATTAATAATCATGTGTTGATATTTATACATCGATCTTTGATATTGGACTTCACTTTGCGTTTTTATTTGTCTGCTGCATTGTGGGACACTCTGTGATACTGTGCAAGTCATTGTGTTAGGGCAAACCTTCCCACCCCTCACTCCTCCCCACACCCACACAAATAATAATAATGATAATAATATTCAATTGTTAAAAAAAAAAAAAAATTTAAAAAAAAATGTCTTTCTAAAGGAGATCTTTTCCTATTGTGACTTACAGAATCCTGGAATTTTTAGGTCTTGCACTAAAGATTTTTATTATTTTAAATGAGTTTATATATATATGATTTCTAAACATTTTAGTTTCTTTTTATTAAAGTTTTCTATTAAATTCATTTTTAAATTTTTTTACTTTTCCCAACAAAATTTATAAAAAGAAATTACTGTATATAACTCGTGTAATGATGGTTAGGAGGTTTAACTCTTAACATCCAGTTGAGAATTTTCTAAGTCCAGAGCCCCATTCCTATAAGGATTTATCAATAAATGGCTAAAAATGGCCTTTTAATTTAAAGTTACCTGTTATTTTCCGTAAATCAAAGACTACTAAATATGTTTAATATTACATTTAAACAAAAGTCCCCCCTTTTCCGTATCAAAGGACATTTAAACAAATCCACATCCCCATTCCTATAAGGATTTATCAATAAATGGCTAAAAATGGCCTTTTAATTTAAAGTTACCAGTTATTTCCTGTAAATCAAAGACTTCTAAATATGTTTAATATTACATTTAAACAAAGGCTATCATTTGGGGTGGATTAGGAAAACGAATGTGACTTCTGGCCGGGTGGAATGAGGTGGTATAGGACGTTAAGAGTTAACATATTAAATGGTAATAGAGAGAATAAAACTTGTAAACTCACAAATGGTTGGTATCAAGTCCCATGTCAATAAAGATGATCAAATCAGTTCAGCATTAAATCCAGACATCCAACAAGATAGGTTGTTCGTTGCAGGAAAACTTCAAATTGAATGGCCCATATAAGTTATACTATTACATTCACTTTTGAACTAATACTCTTGGAAAGGTATGAACCAACTCATCCCTCCCCCAAGTGTGGGTTAAATAGTACCAATACTGTTCTTCTACAAGGATGGCTTTGGCATTAAATAACCCACAATGATATGCCATTAAACAAAGAAATCATTTCAAATTGAATGGCCCATATAAGTTATACTATTACATTCACTTTTGAACTAATACTCTTGGGAAAGGTATGAACCCCTTCATCTCCCAGCTATAGGTTAAATTGTACCACTACTGTTCTTCTACAAGGATGGCTTTGGCATTAAATAACCCACAATGATATGCCATTAAACAAAGAAATCAAACAGTAAATCCAACATTGGTAAGATATCCTTTTTCTTTGGAGACATCACATTAAATGGCCGACATGAGTCTGACTTTCTTTTTTATAGTAAATAGAAGATTCATTTCCTGCAGAATGCAAAGTCGATGGTTATTTATCTTGTTTATGGCTTATATCAAGAGGATAATCCAACTACTTTTTAAGTTCAATTTTTCACCTGAAAAACAATGGCTCGTTCCTTACACACAAGATATGTTTTTGGAACTTACCATGTTTCTAGGACTAACCTTATAACTTTAATCCAAATCCTGCCTTCCCTGCATAACTAATAGCTTTTGTTAAGCTAAGTTTTTACTTAACATTATTATATATTAGCAATGCTATTATGTATCAGTGGTGGGGGTTTTGATATGTTTGGAATATCAAAATAAACACAGTAAGCTACATCAAGGTCTAGACTACATTGTTTATTTACGGTATTGTATTGATTGTATTACAGTAGATTTTTAAAGTATAAATATCTGCTTGAATATTTTCTCTTTATGTCATGGGATGTTGAAGAAATGTTTTTATGGGCTAGCATAGCCAAAAGTTAGGGGTCATTCATTATATGCAATATATGATAAAAGCACCCTTTTTGGGGCTAAAAGGGGTCATTCATTGTACGAGTATATACAGTAATCTTTGTTTATAAATTATTACTATCTTGAGGTTTGCAGGTTTTTTGTTTTGTTTTTTTTTAATTACATTTATTCATTATTTTTATTAATTTTATTTTGCTTTTTAAAATTCTTAAATTTCTATTTGGATATAAATTTTGGGTAAGAGCAAAAAAAAAAAAAAAAAAAAAGACAAAAAAAACTATTTTAATGAATTAAATAATTTTTGTATGAATTTTTTTTTTGTTTAATTTGTGGGAAGGAGAAGAAGAAAAAAGTGTTATTCAAATTTTTTTTTTTTTTCTCTTATTTCTTCCGTGCATCACATTTGATAATGGAAACAGATTTCTTCTATATTTGCAAATGTCTGCTTTCTCTCCACAGCCATCCCAAGGTTTTCCCACCAAAACAAACAAATTAAAGAAAATAAAAAAAAATTTAAAAAACACAAAAAATAAAACAAAAAAAAACTTCCTCACTTGTGATTGTAATTTGCATACTGCTGTAAGGGAAAGGATAACTGCCAAAAAGAAAAATGAAATTAAAATAAAAAAAAAATAAATAAAAAAAAGAGAGGTTACTAAAAAAAGAAAAGAAAAAATGGGACAGACCATTTCACTTGTCTGTTACAGGCAGCCAAATGTTTTCATTACTCTTGTTTAAAAAAAAAATAAATGAAATAAAAAAATCTAAAAAATCTTACTAAAAATACGTTTTGTCTTACTTTTTTAAGATTAAAAAAAATACTAAAACTTAATATTTGCGAAAAATATTAAATTTTAGCATTTTTTAAAATCTTACAGGGAAATTCTAATGTTAAAAAATTGTCTGTTGTTTTGTTTAAAATAAGTGGAAGTTTGAAGTGACAAGCAAGTGTAATAGATTGTCGGGCGTGCTTGTGTGGTCTCTTAGAAAAAATTGGGTGAGAAGAAATAAAATCATTCAAAAGTTTTGTGGAGTCAAGTCTGAGATTCCAAGATTTCCAGACTCATTGGCTGTTAATGTTTCTTTGATCATCTCGCCGAGCGGGATTGAACTTTCAATGACCGGTGGAAGTAGTGGAACAATTAGAACGAATTGAAGGCTCCGATAATGTTCTGGAACATTCCATAACGGTATGAGAAAAATACTATATATAGGAGCCCTGGCCTGGTGGAGACAGATCAGATGGGCTATGGAATTTGCCGGTGACAGTTGGGCTGAGATCAGAAGCTGAGGCATTTGTTTGCCTGTGCTGAGGTACGAGTTGGTTTGGTTGTGTTACGTAATCGCCGCCCAGCACCTATATTTGTGGCCTTGTGCCAGACTTAGAAAAAAAAAAACTTAAGAAAAATGTACTACCGATTCTCTTATATTACTGGGTGGTCTTTGTAGAATCACCGAAAAGGAGTTAGAAGATAAAATCTTTTAACGAGAGAAAGGAGACGATAAGTCTATGTTTAACGAAAAAATAGGATTAGTGACTACCAAGGAGTCTTTGATCTTAAGGCCGTGAACCTTAGTTGACCGGAGTGATTCGAAGGAATCGAATCTTCGATTCGGTTCCAGGTTAATCGAACATTCCAGAGAAAGATCTTTCTGGAAAATGACTTTGAAATAGTATTTAAGAGACCCGTCAATAGAGTTAGAGTCAGTCTGTGATCGGAGGGAGTCAGAGAAGTCGGATGGAGAGGCAGTGATCGTACGGAGTTTAGTAAGCTGTTGTCGCTAAAGACCATAAGAAAAGCTTGTCACCGAGATATTTACGAAGGACTAAAAACTCGAAGTTGAATCCAGTTAGAACCCCTCTTGCTAGGATAGAGAATATTAGGGACTCTCTCTCTCTCTCTCTCAAAAGTTATAGTGAAGTTTTGAATATAATAAACTTCTGAAAAGTAAACACGGTATTATCATTCTTCTTTTACTACGACAAGAAAATACTAGGGGAATCTTTTTATCAATGAAATTCCCCTGACCTCTGGATACCCGTTGAGATAAAGTCAATTTGCCGTAACGAAGGGCACACGGCGGGCGTAAAGCGATACTTCCCTTGACCAAAAGAAGTGTTAGGAAGGATTTTGGGGCTAAAAGGCTGACTGCTAGATCGGTGTTGGTAAACAAACGCCCGTACGTTAACCCAGTGCAGCGAAAAAGAAAGGCGCTACGTTACATATTACGAATTGGTACCGCTACGTTACAGTTGGTTGGGTTTTATGACATGTCAACCCCTTGGGTTATTTTATGCCGAATACTTCTATTGGTAAAAAAATGTTTAATGATTACGTAATATTTTTAAAAAATTCCATTTTAATTGGTTCTAATTAGTCGTTATTTGCAATTAAGTCAACAAACTGACCTGTCCCTGTCTTTACATTCTGCATAACTCTCTTTCTTCTCTATATACCAGTGAAGGGGAGATGGGGAGAGTGATTACAGAGACGCTTTTTAACAACTCGCCAGCACGTAATAGAATTCCATGATTCATTTCCATTTAAATTAAGTCAAACTAGATATACCCAATTCGTTGAAAATTCATTTTTTTTTTTAAAATACAATTCTGACCCCTACATTTGAACAAAATTTACCCAAAAATCAGGGAATTATCCGATTTTAATGAAATTTTCAGTGTTGATTTAGCAATGAATGACTTTATAATGCATCAGTTATTTTATTTCAAAACTTTCTGATTTTTTTCAGATCACTTAACTTTGACCAAAATATCGGTGTGGTATATATGTGATTGATACTATTTTCTGCATAAATAAAAAGACTAAAGACAGGTGTGAATAGAAGAAAAAAGTTTTTTTAAAGAATCTGCTCGGGTAATAAATAAGTATCAAAAATCAAAAAATAAAATGGAAATAAAACTAAAAAAATTTTTTTGAGTATTATTTGTATTATTCGGACTATTGTCCTCATCTTCATTGTTATCTATACAATGTTTCGGCTGATGTGCCTCCGACTTTCTTCAGGTATTTCTTGTTGGACTTGGGAACCTTCTTGTAATCGGGAGCCATCAGGAACTTTGAACCTAACCCTTTATTCAATCTACGGGGGTATCCTTTCACATTCCACTAACCATAGTTGGGATAGAGGCGTTAAGCTGTGTTAATTATTATTCGATGTTACTGCTGTCATTGATCAGGATTGAACCTGCAATCCAGAGATAACTGTTGCTTAGAACTGTCTAACCTAATTCCTTTATCACTAGGCTATGTGTCCAATTGGACAATCCAGTGTAAATTTTTTTTTCAATCGCAAAGTTACAATTTATTTTGTAAAACGGATTTTAAGTAGTGTCTTGGCAGGCATCTTGATCGAAATTGACTGAAAAATTTTTAAATATATCAAAAATGAATTACATATGTAATATTATTATTTTTTTTTTTTCTGATGCTCATTATGTTACTACTTTTGACTTAGAAAAAATTTGACCTTAAATAATCAGTTTAATAAATTTTAATTCGTTTTTAAAATGAAAAGCAGACGATGTTTTGGCAGAACCAACTCTTTTCCCTAATCCCAATCATCTCGCAAGAGCTTAATGGGTGACCCAATGAGTCACGTTTTGTTCTAGTATTATATAAAAATAGTGGATCTTATACACAAATATTATGGTAGTTTTGTTTACATGGAAAAAAAGATTAAAACAACATTTTAGAGTGTTGATAATTTCTTTTATAAAATTAAAAACGAATGATATTAGATTTTATGGCAATGTCCCTAACTCTTCCCGCCACATTCTATTATCCTTAATAAATTTAGCAAGGTTGCTCTTTATTTTTAATACATAATAAATAGAATGATGATAGTCCACCTTTTTTTTTTTTATAGTGAAGGCACACCTTCAATATCAGTCTTCTTACTTCCCCCAAAACAGCTGAGTTGAGGTAAATTCATCATTTTTTAAAAGCAATAATCAAATTCTGAATTTAGCCACAAATAATTTACCACATGATGAAATTTACCGGCAATAAAATTACCACATGATGAAATTTACCTGCAATAAATTTACCACCTGATGAATTTACAGGAAATAAATTTACCACATGTTGAAATTTGCCGGCAATAAATTTACCACATGTGAAAATTGGCAATAAATTACCACATGATGAAATTGATTGATGAAACAATAAAATAACCACATGATGAAATTTAATTACCACATGATGAAATTTACCACCTCTGAAAACATTGTCCTACATTTGATCTTTTTGTAACAATTCAAATTGAGCCTGAATTTCACACTTGACATTTTTTTGTAGCCAATTTGATTTGCTGTTGTCGGGATAAAGTTGATCTCTTTTTTCTGAGGAATTAGTCCAATCCATTCGTGGCTTTTCTCTTCACGAACCATAAGTGGACGACCGAGATATTGGTTCTTCGTTTCGGCCATAACACTTGCCTTGTTTTGGCATTGTCAATAGCCAAGAGGCTTGCCTTTAGCCTAAAAGAGAGAAAGAAATTGATGGAAGAATTAGTATTACATTATGATCTTTATCATTCTGCCTTCTCACTTGTGAAAACGGATAGGGCAGTAGTCTAACCAAAATGACTGGAGAAAAAACATAAGACAATGAAATCAAAATATAAAGACAAAAAGTAAAATATAACATAAAAGTTATATTGTTGACAAATATATAGATTTCATGGAGAAGAAGAAATAACAAAAAAAGGGTAAGAAAAGTGGAATTCAATCGACTTGGTTTGTCAAACTCAACAACGTTCTCTCACAGCTCGATACTTTCTGTCCAATGTCACTTTCTTGCAATTCCGTAATGCTCACAAGAGTTCGCCCTTCATGCAATCAAAATTCTCCTGCCAAACATTCGATTTTACAATCATCCACCCCATTCCCCCACAATGTCTTTCACTTCGGTCTCCACAATTATATAAAGAGAGTCACTCACCGGTGCAACTCTTTCTAGGGTCACGTGGTAAGTGAAATTTCCACTTTTTTTTTTTTTTTTTAAATTTCTTCTTATTTCAACTCCAGACAATGACAAGCTTATTCTTATCTGGAAAGGGTACAAAAATCTCAATTTCCTTAACTAATAACACTAAGGTGAAAAGGTGTATAACTGAATCACTATGTAACAACTTTAAATTTATACAACATCAATTAATTCATAAATAAAAAAAGACAATGTAATTCAATCGACTTGGATGTCAAACTCAACAACGTTTCTCTCACAGCTCAACACTCTCTGTCCAATGTCACTTTCTTGCAATTCCATAATGCTCACACAAGTTTGTTCTTCTAGAATTCGACTTCTCCCAGATATTTGTTTTTATATTCATCATCCATTCCCACAATGCCTCTCACTTCTGGTCTGCACCTCTATATAAGAGAGTCACTCTTTGGGCACAATTTTTTTCTCGGCCACGAGGTAAGTGATATTTCCATCTTTCTATTTATTTGTTTTTTATTTCAACTACAAAAAAGTTTAAATGTCTTTCAACCAAAGTTCAAAACTCTGGGGGTGGGGGAAAGGAAGATTCTTGTAGTAGAGAACCCTCAGAAAGGCAGCAGCCAGCAAACAGACAAGTTCACAAATCCTATTCCTCCTCAAATTCAGCCTCAACACTAATCATCATCATGTCGTTGCAAGTAGCATGGATATCCATGACCAATCTCTCGCCAACCTTCCCTATCATTCATTGCTTCTGAGAAGTCTTCTGTGCAGCAACCAGCTATCCTCGCATAGTTGGTCAATGTTAGGCCCTTTGGTGGGTGGCCACAATTAGCATGTCCATGTGTTGACTTCCACGGAGAACCGTCACTTTATTGAGCTCGTTTCCTTGTCTTCTCCAACAGTTGTTCTGCATGCTTAGTCCGTCTCACTCGGATAGTTGCCGAGGATGGGAGGCAGGTGGCCATAGAGCTGCCTTTCTTGTGGGATGCTGTTTCCACGATTGATCAAGACTGCATGCATCATTATGCAGCTTTCCCATCTAGCTTATTTTCTCGAGGCGCTTCATTAGGATCCAAGTGGTGCAGGCCATTACAGCAGTACTGATATAACCACAGCCTGGAAAGAATTGTCCCTTTTAACTTGTCAGTGAGATCGGGACTTCAATAGGACTGATAATTTTGTTGTGGCCAACAATGCCTTTCCTATTCGTATATTAACATCGCTAAGATTTGTAAAAAAGAAAGTCAAACAAATCACATCTTTGAAAACTTATCTATTAATAATGGAGATTGTCTGTATTTGTCTGTAACAAAAACTACGTCATAGCTCTACGTCACAGATTACGATCACAATATTCTTATCCTATATACACCCAAAATTTGAATAAGCAAACTTTAAAAATTGGTTTTTTACTCTCGTTCCTTTTTTTTGTTTTTGTTTTTACAGTAACAAGAAGTTACTAAAAAGTTTACAAATAAATAAATATCTACGATTTTGTGGAAAATTGATGTGGAAAATATTCAAATAAATTGTTTGATTATTACATGCACGCAACATTTTATTTGAGAGGGACGGGGCTCAGTTTTCATTTCAAATTGTTTTATTTTCTTTACTCCTTTAATAATATGAGGATTTTGCTAACTTATGATACAAAACCTCTTGACATTGGAATTGAATACAACTCCGACACATTGTGAGACAAAACATTTAATAGGTGTTTACAGCACATGGGGTAACGATAGATACATTAAGTACATAGATACGTAAGATACAAATAAGATATATAAGAGTTAGAGATAAAGGATACATTCATGAATGGTAAATACAAGATACAATATTAGGTATAAACGAGATACCCAAATGTACATAGAATATAAATGGTTACAGACATGGAACTAAAAGGATAGTCCATGCTGTATAAAGGACTTACAGTAATGTAGGGGGGGAGCAAAAGCCCCCACCTGAGAAGGGGGTAGATATATTCTAGCCCATAGCAGTTCGTTGAGAAGATTCAGCTAAAGAGAAGGCAAGTTCAACAAGGTGCTTAAATACCAGAGTTCCCCTAGTGGGAACAAACAGCAAGCAGCGAGAAGATAACTCTTCCAGGCAAAGGAAGATAATCCCCTACAATACAATTTATAATACACCGATAAAGTTTGAATTTTTATTACGACTCAAAATTTTTTGTGATCATTTTGTACTGGTTTGATTTTTTCTTTAATGTTTCATTTCACATAAAATTTACCTCAAACCAACATACAACACTCACACACACACAAACTTGGGAGATATGACCTTAAGGCACCCTTTTGCGATTTCGATTATGCGAGACATTTTTTCCATTTACACTGTCAAATCCGGTTAATTGTTAACAGACGAGTTCTTAGAGTTGATTTTTTTAATTAATAAACTAACTTCCTAACCCTAACCTTAACCTAACCTAACCCCTAACCTAACCCAAACCCTAACAAACAAACCGGATGTTTTATGGTGTAAATGAGAAAAGTGTCCCCACGAGTCAAAATCGCAAAAGGGGTGCCTTAAGGTCATATGGCCCAAAACTTATTTAAATAAATAAATCCGCCCTGTCGGCCTGGGCGTTAGAATGCACCGACTGCACCTCTGCAGAGGGGTAAGAACTCCCCCAATGGGCCCCACTGTTGGCCGTGGGTGGCGAACCCGTGATGCTTTAGGATAGAGCAGGTGGATGAGCAGTTCATGACATGCAATACTCCACTTTGGCCCTATCTTGGGCTAGACGGCCGCCCGGTCGGGAGGCCCCTCCGATTCCAATTGGCTGGAACATGTCAAGCCCTAGCACCTATATGATTTTCCCCAACCCTACTGCCCTTATGGCAAGCCCCAACCCCTTTTTATCATATGGGTGCTAGAAGGCGGTGTATGAGGGTCTACATGTCCTGGGAATGACATTAAACTCTATCTGATGGTGAGGTTCCATGTTTATGGAGGTTTGGGAATGTGGAGCACCCCTCATCCACATTGCCTCCTGGTCCCACTCTGACCCGGAAGTGGTAGTACCTGTTTAGGGCCCATTCTATGCGGTTAAATAGAATAATGTATTATAAAAAAATTGTATTATCCATTAAGAATTGCATTTATTTCAAAACTTTATCAGGCATTTAATGACCCACTGGAGGTTGCATATGCCGTTAAAACAAACCAAACCAAAACAATAATAAAGATAATGCATTATTTACCTGAGTTTGTCTATTATTGTAGTGAACTTATGATAGAGTTTGAACTTTGATGCCGATATCACAGGCATTTGTAAATCAAGTTTCTCATATTAATAAATTCTCAAATCATCACAACTTTAAATTAGAAAAACATCAGTTTATGGTCAGCAACCATTGTGTTTAGTTCTCTTCTCTGCGAAAATGTTTTTCATAGACTTACAATTTTTGTTTCCTTTAAAAGAAAGAAAATATTTTGCCCAATATAGAATATGGAAGGTGACCTTGGCAGAAGAACAATAATGTTACATTAATTATAGACATAGCATATCATTTTTCGTAAGGAAGCTGATACATTCTAAAATTAATTGTAATACTGTGGGAAATTACAATGATTTAAATTTGACAGGTTTCCTGCGTTAAAGATTTAGGAACTGGAAAATTCTATTTTTCATTCAAATAAACCACAGTGTCCACCCCCCCCCTCCATATTAATTGATAAAAAAACTTTTTTTCAGTTTTTTTTTTAATGAAAATAAGGTTATTCATGTATAAAATTAAGTCCTTTAATGTATAATACGTGTCTGAAATTTCATTAAAATTAGACAATTCCTTAATTTTTGGTTATTGTTTTTTTAAATTAATTTTTAAAAGTTAATTTAAAAATGATTCCAATAAATTTATTTAATATAATATTATAAGATATTTATAAAAACAAACAGAACAAAAAAACAATGCACCCAGGAACCTTGATTGAATCTCAGGACACATTTCAGCATACACCGCTTGGTTTGTCACGGCGGTGACAATATTTTAATTTCTATTTACCCATTACACCAAAAAACAAATTGATAAGTCATGAAACGAGAAAGTAACAAAATCTCAATTTAATCAAAAGAGAAAATTTCCTTTTTTATTTCTAATTACAGTTTGTAAAATAGGAATAATTTTAATTTTGAACAAAAGAAAAATGGAAATTGGAATAAGTGTAATAATTAATATTAATTGTTACCGTGGCCTAAAACGGTTTGTATAGCGAAAATGTGTCCTTTTGAGATCAATTGTCGAAATCGTATGCCATTCAAGTTCTTAAATAAACAAAAATACCTATGCAAACAAGAATTAAAAAACAAAACCAAAAAAACAAAACAAAAAAAAACACAGATGGCGCATTAGATAATATTTTCAGTTAACACCCCCCCACAAAAAACTCCCCACAAAACAAAACACAAAACAAGTCTTTATGTCGAAAGACAAACTCCTGCGTAAAGAAAAAAACAAAAAATATTTCTAATAAACTATTACTTGGTTGAATTCAGAGGTTTTTTCACGACTGTTCAATTGTAGGGAAAGGACGTCTTGTTTTACACTGTTTTAACATCGTCAATGTTTTTCCTGCTTGATCGAAGGCCAAACTTGGAAACTTGAAACAATTCCGGGGGGAAGATTGAAAACCTCACCCCAGGACCGACAACGGAAATTTTGGCGAATAAATTTAGGAATTTTTTAGATCTGTTCCATTTCTGCAGATGCGAATTTTTACGTCCTCGTTTTTATTAATGGAAAAACCCGTTTGTGGAATCTTTTTTCATAATTAATATGGACTTAGTAAATTAAAAAACATTCGGAAAAGCCAGTTAGTTAAAAAAAAAATAAAAGAATTTAGGGTTCCCGTTGGTTTTGTGTTTGCTTGGATCGCTTCTTTTTTCCCTTTCCNTCCGAAGAAGCGTACTATCAACATTTCCTACCAACGAACAGAATACCCCTGTTATCACCACTACTCCAAGAACATCACTTAACTCAGATAAGTCTTGTAGCAAATACCAATAAATTTGCAACAAGTTCTTGTGTTGGAGTTTTTGGTGAATATAAGGCGTGTGCCAGACGGCTACTTTTACATATAGACTCGCGACTACCATGTGACCATCAAGGCAACCTCTTATCCATCACTGGCAGTGCTGTTGTTGTATTTATACTAGCTAATTCTAATCTAGCTCATTACTACTTGGATCTTCTTGGACGACGGAACGTAGTACTATACCACAGGACTTATTGACTTGCTTATTTACTTTAAGTTCTTTTACAACTGGCCAAGGATGGCGGCCAGATACTTAACATCTTGTATTATTTGTCAATACATGTATTAAATTTCCATTGTGTGTTTGTCTTCTTTGTCCGACAATTTGCCTACAACTACGGAGAAATAAGAGCTCCTTTGAAACTCCGATAATACTCTTACCGAGGGCGGTACTTATTAAGAATAGCCCTCTAAAAAAATGACAACAATGTTAGGAATTTTTCTTTGATACAAATGCAAAATCACACAAGGATAATATTAGATTACTAATAAAATCATTACATTTCATGGAAATTCCCGATATGCTAGTGTTAGGGGAGGTAACTTTGGTTTTTTTTTAACTCTTAACATCCTGTTGAGAATTTTCTAAGTCCAGAGCATTCCTATAAGGATATATAAAAAAGATTGTTAAAAATGACCTTTGCATCTAAAGTTGCCTGTTATTTCCCTTAAATCAAAGACTTCTAAATATGTTTAATATTACTAGAAATATATGCACCCTCCGGGTGCCAGTATTTAAATTTTATAGTAATAAGATATTATACTAATTAGAAAGGCTAATGAAACTAAATAAGAATGCAGATAAAAAGATTTGAAACAGAGGGGATATAATCGAAAAATAGAACAACTGAAACTTACTATTCACCACTCCCGTCTTTTATTACTAAATTTTCCTAATTTTACTATTCAGTTAAAATGGGAAATAAATAATAAATTACAGTTATTTCTTCTGTTAAGGGATTTCTTTTAAGATTTATTGAAGAGATTTTGGCTCATATTCATTAAGATAAAACCAAACAATTAGAAATCAATCTACCAAGCGCATATTTATTAAATCAATTTTTTAATACAATATGCAAATTAGCTTCCCCGTTCACACTGTAAACCGTTATTTTGTTGTATATATAAATACACTCGCATGTTATTAGTATGCAGATGTGGCACAGTATTAATAATGTATAACAGTTTTATTGATAATTGAGGTTTAAATAAAATAAAATCTGAGACGTGACTAAATAAGTAAAGGAATTGTGACTTGAGTGGTAATATAGTTTCGGTTACAGACAGAAAAACACACAATCTCTATTATAATAAGATATTTAAACAAAGGTTATCGTTTGGAGTGGATTATGAAAAAATGAGACTTCCAGCCGGTGGAAAATGTGATTCAATGATATTATCTCTTGCGCCTATCTGCATTTGTACCTTGTCTTCTATATAGAGATATTTACTGACATTACCAGTAAGTATAAGTTTCAATTATTTCTTTATGAACTTTTACGGCCCATTTAAGATTGAACATTTTTTTTTCACTCAAAAAAATAATCAAGAAAAAAACAAGAAAAAAAACTAAGTAAACTGGTGCTAAATCACCCTTGGGAAAGGTATGACCAATTCTTCCTCCAGCTATGGGTAAATAGCAGGGTAGACTGGGCTCTTTAACCATGGATAGGTAACCAGTCTAGGAGAAGGAAAACTCTGAATTCAAACCTGTTAAACTCCGCTTAAAAATTGACCTTGTGTTGCATCCTGCTCGTGCGGAGGGGTTGGTAAATATATATATTTACTAGCACTAGCAAAATAAAAAACACCCTCCGGGTGATGTAAAAATAATTTTTTGAAAGATATTGCCTGAGGGGATGTCAGCTGAAAATTCAATGTCATAGAGTGTGTACCATAAGTATGTAAAATCGTCAAATTTATTAAAGGAGTAAAAAAAAGAAAGAAAGAAAGAAAGACAATTTGAAATGGAAACCGTTCATAACTTTAAATATTATATTAGAATAAAACAATCTATATATATATATACACCGGGCATCTATTTATTGAAACAATGAGGATTGTCTAACGTTGCATGCTCACATTTGAGTATATTTATTCTATGTTATGACGTTGGATTATGTGTTGGGTAATGTGACGTAGTTTTTGTTACAGACAAAAACCGGAAGCGAATCTCCATTATTATAGAAATATATGCACCCTCCAGTTGCAAGTATTTACAAGATGAGGTGTGTGGTTTAATGGTTAGAGTCATAGGAAATGGTCTCGTTGACCGTAGTTCAATTCCTGGACGAAGCTGTTTGAATTTCACATAGCGCTAATACCCTTGGGAAAGTATAATCCAATCCTCCCTCCCGCAGGGCAGACTGGGCTCTTTAACTGTGGCTAGGTAACCAGTTTAGAAGAAAAACTGAATTCAACCTTAAGAAATGACCTTGTGTCACATCCTGCTTGTGCAGAGGGTTGGATATATTATTTTGTGGATGTATTTTATATCCTATAATTTGCGGAATATTTTTATTTCCTGTGTCTTAAAAGGGATAAAATCAGACAAGGTTGTAGTCGAATGGAAGGACCAGTCAACATGCTCATAGATTTAAGATAGAGGGTTTTATTGCAGAGAGAAACAATAAGACAGACAGGAATAGCGAGGCATGCTACTATTCCTCGAAGCCAGTCCAGTATAATGCCTGCTCACTATATATATATTAGTTAGACCACATGTGTAAAGTGTGTGGAATATTCCATTACAATACTTCTCCTCGTGGGATAGCGTCACTCTAAGTGATTATTTGGGTGGTTGGATTAAACCAAAACTAACAAAAGAAGCTGCATACTGTTTTGAACAAACCTTGGAGGCAACACAATACAGCAGCTGTATGGTCTGTGACACTATGGTTGAGTGGAAACATTGTCTAAAAAAAAAAAAAAAATAAAAAAAAATAAAAAGAGAAGAATGTGTGGGGTGTGTGTGTGTGTGTGGGGGGTCCTTTACGAGCACAAAAGATTGGGCAGTAAAGTTTAAGAAAAGAACAGCCACCATGAAGTTAAGCCACTTAGGAGATAATATCTTTAAGTATCTAGTGTTAAGAGGAAAATGCTGTTTTTATGAGAAAATCTCTTGAGGAAATTAATGGTCAGAATATTGAGGATGCAAATCTGAAGAAAAAAGTAATTGTTTTAATTTTAAGGAAATCATAAACAAAAAGTCCGAATGAAATTAAGTGCCGAGCATCTGGGTGGTTGGGTCATGGGATTGTGGGGTGGAATTTTACATATATTTAGCCAAGCTCAGCCCTTGGTCAGTTTTCGGCAGGGCAGTCGGGTGATAGTATCATCTCAGAACAGCAGAGATAGAAAATAGCCAGGGACCCACATCAGTGAAGCAGTAATTGAATTAATTAAAAATACTTTCAACTTACATAAATCCAGTGTACACTATCCCACACAAACTGCACAAGTGTCACAACTTCCTCTTCCAAAAGCGTCTTGTTAGACTATTTTTCTTTAATTCTTGTGAACCTGTTTCGATGTTACATTAATTTTAGATTCCTAACACTTATGTACATTAGTGTAGAAACCAAAATGGCTGTTATAATTTGCAGCTGGCGGCCTTGAAGGATTGAGTGACTTGGCTTGACCTCAGTCTGATCCTCCTTCTGGGGATACCGTGAGATCGTTGGAGAAGACCCTCTTCCGGTTTAGATTAGAAAGCAGGTTAGTTCAGTTGGCCAAACCATGAAGGTGGTAAATCGCGTTACCGCACTGCCGACTCAATCTGCGCAGATAGTCTGGTGGGGATTTCGAATAAAATATGATCTAAAAGCAAATCAAAGTCTTGGGTTATATCTAAAACTACCAATGACACAGGCTTCTGATAAAGAGAAATCCCCAATGGAAGACCAGACACAAGCCCAAGACACTAGAAAACCTAAGACCAAAGATGAGCAGAAGAATATAGAAGTAAAGAGAGTATACAATCCTGACTCGTGCCCTTCGAATCGGCCAGCACAGAATATCACAACTTTGGGGTCATCGACATTGTGCAACGAAGGTGCAGACCGGTATTGCCACAGGTCACTTACTTCCCATCTCACAAACCATCTAAGTAAGACAAGTACAACAGGCTGAAGAAATGTGTATTTACCCAACCCATTCACCTTGGGTAGGTTGATCACAGGTCACAAGTATGGGGCAGTCAGCAAAGATCAAACTATTCAGTAATAATAGATCTGTAATGGGATGACCTACAGGCTGCAGAAGTAAAGACAAACTCATGATTGTTATTTGTAAACGATCCTGTAAAATCGCCTTCACAACTCAAGTCTAACAGCAAAGTATCGCTTAAAGCAATAACACAGCAGTCTCCAACATAACACTCCAAAGTCTCTCACCTCTTTCCTGATGTTTTATGCACAGCTCAATCTCTAAAAAAAAAAAAAAAAAAAAAAAAAAAAAAAAAAATGTTTATGTGCAAATACTTTCTCACCAATTCTTCTGGCTCCTAGATGTGTTTCTTTAAATCACGGTTAAGGCAATCATATTTTCTTTTCTTTGAGCCTTCACTCATTTTGTTTGCAAACACGCACTTGGAACTCTGGAGGTGCATCATTTCTTCATCTACATAGATTCCAACACATGGGTACAGTGTTGGCCGACTAGAAAATTTTATATACTTGCCTCAGCTATATATGGACACTGGATGATGAAAAAAGATAGAAAAGAGCCAATCTGAGTCATGTGAATAAAAATTCACTCAACTCTGAAAATATTCAAATAGACAGGTTCCTGGTTTGTTTTGTTTTATGGCATATAACATCGTGGGTCATTTAATGCAGACAAAGTTGTGAAATAAATTCATTCTTAATGCATAATACAATTTTGTTTTCAAAACTCATGTTTTTCTATTTAACCCATAGATGGGACCCTAACAGGTACTACCACTCTGGGTCAGAGTGGACCAGGGAGCAATGGTGATGAAGGGGTGCTCAAATTCCCAAATCAAACTGGAACCTCACCATCAGATAGAATTTAATGTATTCCCAGGACATGTAGACCCTCAGTCACCGCCTTCTAGCACCCATATGATAAAAAGGGTTGGGGCTTGCCATAAGGGCAATAGGGTGGGAAAAATCATAATAGGTTGCTAGGGACAGGTCCTGTTCGATCAATGAGTTAAGCAGTGATGAACCGGTTCAATATTAAATTGGTGGCCACTTAAGCAATAGCAGGTACTTAAGCAACTACTCTTTTTTTTTTTTAATCAAAAGGACTGGATTCAGCATTAAATGACCTGAAAGGAGGTTGATATGCTGTAAAACAAAACTGTAACAATGTGTGAGTTTCTTTAGTTTTACACACACACATGGGAGTGTTTGTGTGTGGATTTAGAAAGTTCAGACCCATTAAATGCAAGATCACTTAGACCCAAAGAAAAATAGTGGGTGGTCAGGTGGCAGAGATGAATTGTCTGGAATATATATATTTTTTGGGGTTTTCCATATAAAAAAAAAAAAAAAAAAAAAAAAAAAAAGAAAAAAAGAAAAGAAAAAAAAGAACGCTGACTGATAAATTATCCATTTTTTTCCCCATTAAACTAACCCTAACCCTTCCTTTTTCCAAGTAGATCATCAAAATAAATAAAATAATTCAGTCAATCAGAGTGTTTGCCTTTCTTATGTTGGAGTTAAAAGGAATAAAACGTCTTTTCTTTTAAGTGTTCACATTTTCAAGGAAGGGAGATCCCACAAGGAAAAAAAAAAATTAAATAAATAAAAGAAGAGCTGTTTGGTCTCTGGCCAGAAAAAGGGAAATCATTGGATGTGGAATTCTGGAAGAGCAAAAAGGGGTTGACGAAGTGAAAAGTTATGAGAGCTATTTGTCAGAGTCTGGAGCAGTTCACATGACTTATGTTGTCGGAACAGACCAAAGAAAGAGAGAACTGAAAAAGATGGGACATGTAGTTATGTGTGTCTGTCGTCTGGACACAAGCCATCTCTGCATGAGGGAACCTCTGTAGATAAGGGCATCGAGGTAAGCAAGCACAATCTTGAACGGGTTAAAAAATGAGGAAGCAGTATTTAGACGACCTGAGACACGCAGTTTCTTGACTTGGAGGTCTGAATTGACCAAGCTATGCATAGAGACGCACGATTAGACTGTGCAACCTTTCCTGACCAAAGGATTCACCCTCATCTGCTGTATATAGTTTGTGTTTTATTTTCTCTTGTATGACCCATCACCAATTGCAGTTAAGCAACTGAAGGATGACAACAGTTGGATATGACACAAACAAAAGGACATTAGTAATGAGACAACTGCGAATGAGCATAGCCTTCTTTAACCGGCACTAAATATTTTCAAGGAAGGGAGATCCCACAAGGAAAAAAAAAAAAAAAAAAAAAAATTAAATAAAATAAAAAGAAGAGCGTTTGGTCTCTGGCCAGAAAAAAGGGAAATCATTGGATGTGGATTCTGGGAAGAGCAAAAGGGTTGACTAAGTATATGTTATATACCGGTCTTTTCACGCTACCAAATCTAGTATAACAGTTATATACCTTTCTTACTATCGTCTATTCTTCTGGCCAGCTTTGCTTCTGATCGTCTATCTTGGTCTGTATATCTTCTAAGGTCTCGTCTGGTCTTTCTATTGAGGATTCCGGGTCTGGTTCTGTTGGGGGTTCTCGTTATCAGAAGCTGTGTCATTGTTAGTTTTTAGTAATAAACACAAGACTTCGATTTATGTTGAGTTACTTTATCCAAATCCCCAACCAGACAATCTGCGGCAGATGAAGGCTTACATGTTGCTAGTCGGCTTCTAAGTTCTAACTGACTACTTAACTTCTACCCTTAAACCGGAAGAGGGCTTTCTATGGGGGTTCCGGTTCTCAGTCTACCTCCTGAAGCAAGGTCAGGTGTCAAACGCTGTCACTCACCCCAAGGCCATCAGCTGTACTAATCGCCATAATGATTTCTACAATACACTTATAAAAGCATTAGGGATCCATAATTATGTAACAAAGAGACTAAGGAGGACCTGGCTGAAAGGAATTCCATGATTCCCCCCCACAACCAATGGACATGCAAATTAAAGAAAAATAACAATATTATCGATTTTAATTTTTTAATTTTATTTAAGAAATAAGACACTTTCAAGAATTTATTTTCCAATATTCAGATTGAATTGGAAGTAATTCTCTTGGAGAAATGTCAGAAGATTCCATGACATTCAACTGTCAGGAATTAAACGTTGTATCAATCATTTCTTTTGGCAAAGAAATTGTTCCCAAGTTTTCATCATCATCTGGATCTTGGATTCTAAGTAAAGACAACATTCAGTTGGATCAAACTGGAAGCATTTTTTTGTTGCAGCTGGCTGAAAAAAAAAAAAAAAAAAAAAAAATCAGAAAAATAAATATGGTGAAGACTATTTATATATCATACACACTTAAATTTAGTCGATTACAGATTATTATACAAAGATTATAGAAGACTACAATCAAAACATGACTATATAATTACTAAGCCCAGCAAAATTTATTATACAAAGATTATAGAAGATACAATCAAAAAACATGACTTAATAATTACTCAGCCACAGCAAAATTAAAAATAAAGTAAAAAAACTTTATATCTTATTATAATGGAGATTGTGTGTTTTTCTGTCTGTAACCGAAACTATATTCCTACTCAAGTCACAATTCCGTTAGTTATTATCATCACATTCTCCATGATTTTATTTTTATCTAAATCTCATATTATTAATAAATTGTCTTACTTATTAATACTGTTAACTATGTCTAACATACTGAATAACATGCAATTATATTATATAATACAACAAATAGCGATTTACAGTGTGAAGGAAGGCTAATTTACTATTAATATTAAAAAATGAATTTAATAAATGTGCTTAGTATTATTGATTCTAACTGTTTGGTTTTATTTTAATGAAATAAAGCAAAAATCTCTTCAATGAATCTTAAATGAACCATTACAAGATAAAATAATGCATTTTATTCTTTACTTCCTCTATAAATAATACTTAAATTAGAAAAAATAACATGAAAGACGAGATGGATGAAGAGTAAGTTTCAGTTGTTCCATTTTTATTATATCTGTTTCAAAATCTTTTATCTGTATTCTTATTAGTTTCACTTAGCCCTAATTTAATACAATATTTATTGACATTAAAACTTAAATACTTGCACCTGGAGGGTGCATATATTTGCTAGTTAATTTAATATTCAATTTATAATAAAGCAATATATTTTATCTTATTTTATAATATTGTCAGTATTATATTAACTATATTTTTGTAAAATTTATTTATAATTATTACAAATTTAATATTTAATTTATAATAAAGCAATACACTTTAAAATGCGAAATAGAATAAAACAATTTCCAGTCAATTTTCAACTTGATGATTGGAGAAAAAGAAAAAGATATTCAAATTTTCTAAAAACTCTATCAATATCTGGAGTAATTATGAGAATCTAATGCTAAAAAAAAAAAAAAAAAAAAAAAAAAAATCCAATAGAATTCTAAAAGCTTAAAAGATAACTTAAAGGCTTAATTCATGATAATTGACAGACTCAACTGAAAAAACATAGTAATAAGCAAGATAAATCTAATTGTAAAAATTGAAAATAAAAATAACCAATGACATTTAGATTTTGAATACTCACTTTTTGGTGGTTTGTATGGGTGTTTTTTTTTTTTTTGTTCTTTTTTCACCACTCTCCAAGTTTCTCCAGTTCTGGTGGTGTTGTATTCCCTGTTTTTGTAATTCAGTATTTTAGGAGGGGAAAAAACAATCTCAAAAAGCAATGTTCATTAAGTTACTGGCTATTTTTTTTTAGTTCATTACCAATTAGGCCAAGTAATCCTTGTTTTTTGTTGTTCCAAAAACAAGGAATTTTAAAAGAAATGCAATAACAGAATGACAATACAAATTAAAGTTTCTTTTGCACCGAGAGAGGAAAAAAAAAAAAAAAAAAAAAAAATAATAAAATACGAAGTGTATGTTTATTTGTGTGAATTTTATAAGGTGATTTTTGTGTTTGCTAAAGTGAGCTCGATTGAATTGTTTTAAAAAAAAAATTAAAAAAAAATTTAAAAGATTTATTTTTGTGTGCATTTTTTATGTGAATTATGTGTTTATGCTAATAGTGTAGGCTTGAATTGAATGTTTATTAAAAAAAAAAAAAAAAAAAAAAAATATAAATTTTTAACTTCTACCTGTGTGTGTGTGTGTGTGTGTGCTTTAAAATCCATTTCAATGTTGACAGAACATGCATACCCCCCCCCCAAAAAAAAACCTTATTGTAATACAGATACTCAATTAAAAAAAAAAAAAAAAAAAAAAAAAACATGAGTTAATATTTGTGGCAAAGCTTTTTCTCGTGAGAGAAAATGAAAATCTCGAAAGATCTTCACTTCCTGTATTGTGTATGAATAAATTTCTTTTATCTTTCAGGGGTTGGGTTGGGGGGGGGAAAACTGGCATAGGAAGTTTCATTGGCAGATCCATTTTTCTATATATATATATTACGTATCTAAGTTTCAGTATCCACAAAGACATAGATCCATTTAAACTTTAAATATGTAATTTATATAGGTGCCCAGAGAAAAGAACTAAATTCAACTTATGTCTCTGAGCACAGGAAGATCAAGTAAAATTTTGTGCAAAGACTTCATCAAGAAAAGAGTGACCTTTTAAAAAAAAGATTCTTCAACTTCTGATTTTGTATAATACAATTTTTACCAAATCATGTTAAATTTTCCTGAAATTAGAAGACTGTGTGGACATTATAGAAATTTTCAAAAGAGAAAAACAGATAATATTAAGTAGATTAATATTTGATTCTCCAAAGAATTTGATCTAGTAATTTTGTATTAAAAAGAAAAATTGTTCGAAAGATAATCTCCTGTCCACCAAGTTAAAACTGACAAAAAAGAAATCTTAAGGGGTCATAAAGAGAATGAAACAAGCAAAGTTTCTTGAAGTAAAAAGTTAAAAACTGTTGGGGGTGGCCTAAAGTCAGAGTATCAGCCAATCATGAGAAGATACTATCCTTTCCATTAGCACTAGACCAAGGATTGTATTTGTGTCTGAGGCAGAGTGGCAATCTACCAATCAACTCACTTTACCGCACAGAACCCCCGTGCTCTCATATGCCCTGAGTTGGCAAGGATCGTAGATCAACCTTATGTTCCAAGTCTGATGCTCTATGAAAACGAGAGGACATTGGAGAGAGAGAGAATGAGAGAGAGATACGAGGAGAGAAGTGAAGGGGGACAGATTTAAAATAGACACAATTTTTTTGGGGTGAGGTATGGGGTGCTCATGAGTAATTTTGTATTGGAATAGGCATAGACTTCCAGTACCTTTAATTTTTTTTTCTTTTTCTGGGTTAAAGAAGGAAGATTAAAGCCTTTTTGGGGAGCGAGAAGTGAATACAATTCTTGGATTCATGTTTTATTCTAGACAAATTATATGCATTGAAAAATTCTTAATCCGTTATCCAGAGCCAAACATAAGCAAGTGAGTGAGACCAAATGAGATTTGATGTTGTACATTCTGTCTCAGTTGTGACAAATAAAAAAGGGGAAAAAAAAAACCAAATGCTCATCTTTCTCTCTCTGGATATTAGAAAGGTAACGCGTTCACAAAGAAACTAAAGAATAAATCATGGCTGTTGCATTTCTTTGTGCGTACTGAATTTATTGTGGCTAAGCAGACTTTTTTGGAAAGTCTGCTGGAATTGTACTTTCGTTGGGTCAATTCAGAAGAGCCCGAGTAGGATGTTGAAGACCCAAAACTCTTCATGATCCAAATTATCAATGATTGAGGCAATCCCCACACACTTTGTAATGGAAATGAAGAAGTACTCAACCCCAGAACTGAACCGTCAATACTAATGCCAGTTTAACGTCATACCCAGGACACCTTAAACATTGTGTGAGTATCTTTGTGGTTAAAAAAGGGTTATTATTACACCCCCCTGACTATTCAATTCAACGACGATCAGTGAAGAGCATTATCTATTAAAATACATTTCAATCTAGACATTTAGAGAGTAATAACTTGAATGGAGGGCAGAGAGAAATATTTTACTTAAAAAAAAAAAAAAAAAAAAAAAAAAAAAAAAAAGAAGAGATGGACATTTCTCTTTCTTCCTTGTAACTGGTTCTGTGATAAGTGATGGGGATGCTATTTTAGAAGCTTCTCGCCCCGGGTAACAGTTCCTTTAAAATGATGGTGAATGAGCCCTTTTCAAGTAGACTATTTGGTCTTAGTGCCTTCTGTAGTGTGCTATTGTGACAGCCTGTGGTGTGCGGACACAATGCCTTCAAAAGTGTGCTGTGAAAATATGCCTCGGTCCTTAGAAGTAAGCCCTGTTTTTGGGCTGACTGATGAATGAAGTGTAGGGACTGCTATTTACACAATTACCCTCAGTGGGTGCTCCGTGATAAGTAAAGTTTTTGGTTTTGGCGCTAACATACGATGTTGGCGATTCGCCCCCTAGCGGCAGGGGGAGATAATTAACTATGGAATTTCCACTATCGGTTGGAGGTGTGTGGTGTAATGGTTATCGTCATAGGAGATGGACATAGCGAAACGAGTTTAAATCCTGGATGTGGCTGTCTGCATTTCGCATAGTGCTAATACTCTTGGGAAAGGTATAAATCCAACTATTCCCCCCCCCAGCTATGGGTAAATAGGGCAAACTGGGTTCTTTAATCTTGGTATGGCAACCAGTCTAGGAAAAAGAAAACTCTGAATTCAAACCAAAAAATTCTTCTCGTTAGTCAAAAAACTACTTTGAGCGTCCTCTCCCCTTCCTATGGTAATCAATATTCTTCTATATGCCATAGGTACCACCAATTGTGACTTCATAGAAGTATTTTACAAAACCAAATCACTCCCCTTGATTGAAAAAAATCAGGGAATTTCTAATTTTAATGAAATTTTCAGTGTTGATTTAACAATGGATGAATTTTATAATACATGTTATTTTATTTGAAAACTTCCTAATTTTTTTCAGGTCCCTTAACTTTGACCACCCCTTATTTTTGGGGTGCAAAAAAACAGGGTTATATATAATTGAAACTAATTATGGTATAAATAAAGACAAAAGACCAAAGGTGTGAATAGAAAAAAGAATTGAATGAATGATTTTGAAAGAAAATAAATACCCAAAACCTGAAAATTAAAAAGAAAAAATTGAGATTTTTTAATAACTCTGTTGTATATGAAATATAATTTCTTTTGATTATCTGTGAAAAAATTATCCATCGATGTTTGTTCTGTTTAAAAAGGTGGGGACTAAACTTTTAAACTGAGATTTCTCCATTATTACATCAGCCTACTAAACTAAGCTTGTTATTAGATATTTTTTTATAATCTAAGTATATGAATTTTAAAATTTAATTATGGGCATTATATTTTAAATGAATTTTATTTATTAATTAGGTATAAAAATTGTTGCTCTAGAAGCTCCTATGGATGGAGCTAACAGTAGTATTTATTTTAAAGAATTTCAATTTGTTTGCCTTGAGTCAATTTGAAACAATTTAGAAATTTAAAAGAAAGGTAAGTTCATTTCTTTATTACTATTTTTAAATAAAACATTCATTGTAATTTAAAATAAATTGATTTTAGCATATGTTAAATTTAATTTTAACATAAAGACATAGCCTGACACTAATCCCCAAAAGGTGGGGGCACAAGTAACGTGAAAGAATTCTGCAATATTTTTGATAAAATAACTGGTGCATTATAAAACTCATTTCAAAACTGAAATAACTCTCTGAATTTTGGTAATTTTTTGTTTATCAATCAGTGTTGTTAGTGAATTGTTACGCCTCGGCCTTCCATAGTATTAATAAATTTCACACTCAATCTTATGTAAACAAGACAAGATCATTATTTTTTAGTGGGCTTTATTTTACTGCGTGTTGGGAACAAACAAAAAATGATATAACATTGAAATAAAATATCAACATGTGAATAATTTTTCTGTACATAGTGTATTTAATACTTTTTATTATTGATTTCTAAGAAACTGTTATAAGTATTTTTTAACTGTTAATAATGTGTTTTGTAAGTATGTAACTTATTTCACTTAAAGCGTTGGATTTCATAAATTTTGGAGCTTATTTGATGTTATAAAGAAAAGAACACTAGCGGCAATACTCCGAGGTTTGTAATGGAGTTAACCGCGAGTGTGGCAGACAGGTTAAGAGTCAAAGAAATAACCAAACGACAAGAATATGAATAAAAGACTTGTATTACATATAAAGAATTGCAAACTTTAGTTTCGTTTGCGCAAATAATATTTGTCACTTAACTGGTATATCCTGAGATATGGGGTATTAACGGAGCCCTTTGCTACAGCCTTCTGATAAGTTCGGATATGATGGACTTCTGCTTGCGTCCGACTCCAATTCTGGTTGTCTGTTGAAAAATAGGAGCGACCCTTTTTTTAGGTCTGTCTCCGGTGAGAGCTGAATCAGAAGAGGCATGAGTTTGCTTATTCGGCTTTGCCGCCAAAGTATGCTGGCTCATGATTGGTTGGTTTGAAACAGAGGCTCGCAGACAAAGGACAATAACCCCCATACCCCAGAATTCTTAATAATGTTTAGAATGTTGTGGGGATTTTTTTGTCCCCAGAAAAGCACTGCCTAAACCCTACGTTTTGTAAGAGAATTAACCGTACTTCGATGCAGTGAGGAGAAGGGTGCTGCTTTTGAAGAAAGGAGACAAACGAGTTTTGTAGAACAAAATGTTTACTATTTACAAAATGCATAGAATGAAACAACCAAACGAGTTTTATGGAATGTTCATAGAGTTCAATGAGTTTGGTTGGTAAAAGTATTTCTAGGAGAATTGAATGTATCAAAGGGGTTAAAGTGTACGTTGCAGATAAAAATGCCTGCGGAACTTAGCTGTTTATCCTTGATAGTTCTGTTCCTCGTAACTGGTTGGGCCCTGAAGAATTGGTTTTTAGGGGTGCGTTTGCCGCTCCTGCTTCCAACGTGTCGGGGGTTCCAAGTCGTAGCCGTCTGGGGGCTTCTGACGTTACGGAGCAGTGAAGCTAGCCAACGCTAGAGGCAAAAAGAGGTTGAATTCTTCAGGGACCCCTCTTTTATAGTGGGCATCATGTGGCCCTAAGGGCTGCTGCTGGTGATTAGTGAAAGAGGATCACCATTTCCTTAATAAATTTTCACAATGTATCAAAAATTAATTACATATGTAATGGGCTGGTTTACCTCAGTTGGTAGAGCATCCACTTGGGAACCCCAAAGTTCCTAGTTCAACACTGGCCCTCACCAACTAAGCGTATGAGTAGCACAAGGATCTGTGCAGTAAAGTAAGGAGCTGATGGTAGAAGTAGCACTCCACCTCGGACGCTAAAATCAATCTCCTCGGTCTAGCGATAGTGGAAAGGGGATAGACTCCCTACCGACTTTAGGCCAACCTGACTACTTATTTTTATTTTACATATGTAATATATAGCTATAGGCAAATTTGTCATCTGCTAGGAATTTTAAAAGCGAATTAGAAATAATTAAATCTTTTATTTAAGGTAAAACTTTGTCTAAATCGATAAGTAGTAACATAATAACCATAATTAAAAAAAACAAAAATATCATTACATATGCAGTTTATATTTAATAGATTTAAAACCATTTGTTTTGGTCAATTTCGACTCAATCCACCATTTAGCCTCATTTTCGATGATTTTAGGTGCTTGTTTACAATTTTGCCGTAACATTCGCGATTGCAAAAAAATTTACCAAAAATCAGGTAATTATCCGATTTTAATGAAATTTTCAGTATTGATTTAACAATTAATGAATTTTATAATGCATCAGTTATTTTATTTCAAAACTTTAATTTAGTATTTTTGCTATGAAAAATGAATATATAAAATTCATTAAAAATAAGAAAATCCTGATGTTAAGTTTAAAATGTTATATTTTTAGATTCTAAAAATAAATATCTACTTAATGCAAACCTTATTTTAGGCGCCAAAAGTAATAAGTTTTGAAGAAAAACTCGATTGAAAATGTACCCCCTCCCCTTTTTAAGCAGAAAAAACATCGATGTATAATTTTTTCTTTTTTAAAATAATAACCAATTAAATAATTATCGAAATGAGTAAAAAAGAAATCTCCAAAAAATTAATTATTTATTATTTTTTACATTTTATTTTTTGATTTTCGGTACTTATTTTCTCATAGAAAAGCCACCGTAAAAAATTTTTTTTTTTTGTTTCTATTCATAACTTCGGTCTTTTATCTCTTTATTCATACTGTAATTAGTATCGAAAATGATCAACTTGCAAAACATTTTACGCCCCCAACATAAGGGGGGTCAAAAATTAAGTGACCTGAAAAAAATGAGAAAGTTTTGAAATAAAATAAATAATACATTATAAAGATCGTTCATTGATACATAAACACTGAAAATTTCATTAAAATCCGATAATTTCCTGATTTTTGGTAAATTATTTGCTGTAGGGGGGCTAAAGTCATTTTGTCAAAAACGAATTTTAGGCTCCGTTTGCCAGTCCCTAGTAATATATATATATTTTTTTTAACTGGTGCACATTATCTAACTATTTTTAGACTAAAACTAAAATTTAACTTTAAATAATCGATTTAATTAATTTTAAGTGATAGTCTTTTTTTTCTTCTTTTTTTTCTTAATTTGCTACATGTCTAAGTGTGTTCATATGTCAGCCAGAAAGCAAATAACTAACGGTCATTTCACTTGAAAATTCAAAAATCAAGGGGGATAACTCTTCTTTCTCAGATTCATCGTCTGTTTGTTGTCAAGCAACACAAACACGGAACTAATCTTTTATTTTTTTTAACTAATGCTTTCCGAATGTTTTTATTTACTAAGTCATAATTTATTATGAAAAAAGATTCCACAAACGGGTTTTCCATTTATAAAAACGAGGACGAAATTCCATCTGCAGAAATGGAACAGGACCTAAAAATTCCTAAATTTATTCGCCAAATTTCCGTTGTCGGCCTGGGTGAGGTTTCATCTCCCCCGGATTGTTTCAGTTTCCAAGTTTGCATTCGATCAAGCAAGGAAAACATTGACGATGTTAAAAACAGTGTAACAAGACGTCTTTCCTACATTGAACAAGTCGTGAAAAACTCTGAATTCAACAAGGTAATATTTATTAGAATATTTTTTTGTTTTTCTTACGCAAGTTTGTCTTTCGACATAAAGACTTGTTTTTGTTTGTTTTTGTGGGGGTTTTTTTGTGGGGGGGTGTTAATTGAATAATTTATCTAATGCCCAGTCTGTGTTTTTTTTGTTTTGTTTTTTGTTTTTGTTTTTTAATTCTTTTTGCATAGGTATTTTTGTTTATTTAAGACTTGATGCATACGATTCGGAATTGATCTCAAAAGGACACATTTTCGCTATACACCGTTTTAGGCCACGGTAAATTAATATTAATTTATTTACACTTATTCCAATTTCCCATTTTTCTTTTGTTCAAAATTAAATTATTCCTATTTACAAACTTGTAATTAGAAATAAAAAGGAAATTTTCTCTTTTGATTAAATTGAGATTTTGTTACTTTTTCTCGTTTCATGACTTATCATTTTTTTTGTAATGGGTAAAAGAAAATTTTAAATATTGTCACCGTGACAACCAAACGGTGTATGCTGAAAATGTGTCCTGAGATCAATCAATTCTGGGTGCATTGTTTTTTTGTTCGTTTGTTTTTATAAATATCTTATTATATATATTAAATAAATTTTATTGGTAATCATTTTTAATTAACTTTTAAATTAATTTAAAAACAATAACGAAAAATTAAGGAATTGTCCAATTTTAATGAAATTTTCAGCACTTTATACATTAAGGACTTAATTTTATAATGAATACCTTATTTCATTAAAAAAAAAACTTGAAAAAAAGTTTTTTTATCAATTAATATGGGGGGGGGGGGCACTTGGTTATTTGAATGAAATAGAATTTTCCAGTTCCTAATCTTTAACCAGGAAACCTGTCAATTTAAATCCATTGTAATTTTCCACAGTATTACAATTAATTTTAGAATGTACACTTCCTTACGAAAATGATATGCTATGTCTATACATTATGTAACATTATTGTTCTTCTCCAAGGTCACCTTCATATTCTATATTGGCAATATTTTCTTTCTTTTTAAAGGAAACAAAAATTGAAGTCTATAAAACATTTTCCAGAGAAGAGAAACTAAACACAATGGTTGCTGACATAAAACTGAGTTTTTCTAATTTAAAGATTTGTGATGATTTGAGAAATTTATTAATTGAGAAACTTGATTCAAATGCTGTTGATATCGCATCAGTTCAACTCTATCATAGTTCACACAATATAGACAAACTCAGGTAAATATGCATTATCTTTATTTATTGGTTTGGTTTGGTTTGTTTTACGGCATATCAACCTCAGTGGGTCATTTAATGCCGATAAAGTTTTGAAATAAATCAATTCTTAATGGATAATACAATTTTTTTATAAATACATTATTCTATTTAACCCATAGATGGGACCCTAACAGGTACTACCACTCCGGGTCAGAGTGGACCAGGGAGCAATGGTGATGAAGGGGTGCTCCACATTCCCCAAACCTCCAAAACTGGAACCTCACCATCAGATAGAGTTTAATGTCATTCCCAGGACATGTAGACCCTCATACACCGCCTTCTAGCACCCATATGATAAAAAGGGGTTGGGGCTTGCCATAAGGGCAGTAGGGTTGGGAAAATCATATAGGTGCTAGGGCTTGACATGTCCAGCCAATTGATCGGAGGGGGCCTCTCCGACCGCCCGTCTAGCCCAAGATAGGGCCAAAGTGGAGTATTGCATGTCATGAACTGCTCATCCACCTGGGCTCTATCCTTAAGCATCACGGGTCGCCACCCACGGCCAACAGTGGGGCCCATTGGGGGAGTCTTACCCCTCTGCAGAGGTGCAGTCGGTGCATTCTAACGCCCCACCGACAGGGCGGATTTATTTATTAAATAAGTTTTGGGGCCATATGACCTTAAGGCACCCCTTTTGCGATTTTGACTCGTGGGGACACTTTTCTCATTTACACCATAAACATCCGGTTGTTTGTTAGGGGTTGGGGTTAGGTTAGGGGTTAGGTTTAGGTTAAGGGTTAGGGTTAGGAGTTAGTTTTATAATTAAAAAATCAAACTCTAAGAATCGTCTGTTAACAATTAACCGGATTTTGACAGTGTAAATGGAAAAAATGTCTCCATGAATCGAAATCGCAAAAGGGGTGCCTTAAGGTCATATGCTCCAAGTTTTGTGTGTGTGTGAGTGTTGTATGTTGGTTTGAGGTAAATTTTATGTGAAATGAAACATTAAAGAAAAAATCAAACCAGTACAAATGATCACAAAGAATTTTGAGTCGTAATAAAAATTTCACTTTATCGGTGTATTATAAATTGTATTGTAGGGGATTATCTTCCCTTTGCCTGGAAGAGTTATCTTCTCGCTGCGTTGCTGTTTGTTCCCACTAGGGGAACTCTGGTATTTAAGCACCTTGTTTGAACTTGCCTTCCTCTTTTAGCTGGATCTTCTCAACGAACTGCTATGGGCTAGAATATATCTACCCCCTTCTCGGTGGGGCTTTTGCTCCCCCCCCTACATTACTGTAAGTCCTTTATACAGCATGGACTATCCTTTAGTTCCATGTCTGTAACATTTATATTCTATGTACATTTGGGTATCTCGTTTATACCTAAATATTGTATCTTGTATTTACCATTCATGAATGTATCCTTTTATCTCTACTCTTATATCTTATTTGTATCTTACGTATCTATGTACTTTATGTATCTTATCGTTACCATGTGCTGTACACCTATTAAATGTTTTGTCTCACAATGTGTCGGAGTTGTTATTCAATTCAATGTCAGAGGGTTTGTATCATAAGTTAGCAAAATCCTCATATTTATTAAAGGAGTAAAGAAAATAAAACAATTTGAAATGAAAACTGAGCCCCGTCCCTCTCAAATAAAATGTTGCGTGCATGTAATAATCAAACAATTATTTTGAATATTTTCCACATCAATTTTCCACAAAATCGTAGATATTTATTTATTTGTAAACTTTTTAGTTAACTTCTTGTTACTGTAAAACAAAAACAAAAAAAAGGACGAGAGTAAAAAACAATTTTTAAAGTTGCTTATTCAAATTTTGGGTGTATATAGCATAAGAATATTGTGATGTAATCTGTGACGTAGAGCTATGACGTAGTTTTTGTTACAGACAAATACAGACAATCTCCATTATTAATAGATAAGTTTCAAAGATGTGATTTGGTTAATGACTTTCTTTTTTACAAATTCTTAGCGATGTTAATATACGAATAGGAAAGGCATTGTTGGCCACAAACAAATTATCAGTCCTATTGAAGTCCGATCTCACTGACAAGTTAAAGGGACAATTCTTCCAGGCTGTGGTTATATCAGTACTGCTGTATGGCTGCACCACTTGGATCCTAATGAAGCGCCTCGAGAATAAGCTAGATGGGAGCTGCATAATGATGCATGCAGTCTTGAACAAATCGTGGAAACAGCATCCCACAAGAAAGCAGCTCTATGGCCACCTGCCTCCCATCTCGCAAACTATCCGAGTGAGACGGACTAAGCATGCAGAACACTGTTGGAGAAGCAAGGACGAGCTCATAAGTGACGTTCTCCTGTGGAAGTCAACACATGGACATGCTAATGTGGGCCACCCACCAAGGGCCTACATTGACCAACTATGCGAGGATGCTGGTTGCTGCACAGAAGACTTCTCAGAAGCAATGAATGATAGGGAAGGTTGGCGAGAGATTGTCATGGATATCCATGCTACTTGCACGACATGATGATGATTAGTGTTGAGGCTGAATTGAGGAGGAATAGGATTTGTGAACTTGTCTGTTTGCTGGCTGCTGCCTTTCTGAGGGTTCTCTACTACAAGAATCTTCCTTTCCCCCACCCCCAGAGTTTTGAACTTTGGTTGAAAGACATTTAAACTTTTTTGTAGTTGAAATAAAAACAAAATAAAATAAAGATGGAAATATCACTTACCTCGTGGCCGGAGAAAAAATTGTGCCCAAGAGTGACTCTCTTTATATAGAGTGCAGACCAGAAGTGAGAGGCATTGTGGGAATGGGATGGATGAATATAAAAACAAATATCTGGGAGAAGTCGAATTCTAGAAGACAAACTTGTGTGAGCATTATGGAATTGCAAGAAAGTGACATTGGACAGAGAGTGTTGAGCTGTGAGAGAACGTTGTTGAGTTTGACAATCCAAGTCGATTGAATTACATTGTCTTTTTTATTTATGAATTAATTGATGTTGTATAAATTTAAAGTTGTTACATAGTGATTCAGTTATACACCTTTTCACCTTAGCGTTATTAGTTTAAGGAAATTGAGATTTTTGTACCCTTTCCAGATAAGAATAAGCTTGTCATTGTCTGGAGTTGAAATAAGAAGAAATTTTAAAAAAAAAAAAAAAGTGGAAATTTCACTTACCACGTGACCCTAGAAAGAGTTGCACCGGTGAGTGACTCTCTTTATATAATTGTGGAGACCGGAAGTGAAAGACATTGTGGGAATGGGGTGGATGATTGTAAAATCGAATGTTTGGCAGGAGAATTTTGATTGCATGAAGGCGAACTCTTGTGAGCATTACGGAATTGCAAGAAAGTGACATTGGACAGAAAGTATCGAGCTGTGAGAGAACGTTGTTGAGTTTGACAAACCAAGTCGATTGAATTCCACTTTTCTTACCCTTTTTTTGTTATTTCTTCTTCTCCATGAAATCTATATATTTGTCAACAATAAATAACTTTTATGTTATATTTACATTTTTGTCTTTTATTATTTTGATTTCATTGTCTTATGTTTTTTCTCCAGTCATTTTGGTTAGACTACTGCCCTATCCGTTTTTCACAAGTGAGAAGGCAGAATGATAAAGATCATAATGTAATACTAATTCTTCCATCAATTTCTTTCTCTCTTTTAGGCTAAAGGCAAGCCTCTTGGCTATTGACAATGCCAAAAACAAGGCAAGTGTTATGGCCGAAACGATGAACCAATATCTCGGTCGTCCACTTATGGTTCGTGAAGAGAAAAGCCACGAATGGATTGGACTAATTTCCTCAGAAAAAGAGATCAACTTATCCCGACAACAGCAAATCAAATTGGCTACAAAAAATGTCAAGTGTGAAATTCAGGCTCAATTTGAATTGTTACAAAAAGATCAAATGTAGGACAATGTTTTCAGAGGTGGTAAATTTCATCATGTGGTAATTTTATTGCTGGTAAATTTCATCATGTGGTTATTTTATTGCCGGTAAATTTCATCATGTGGTTATTTTATTGCCGGTAAATTTCATCATGTGGTAAATTTATTGCTGGTAAATTTCATCATGTGGTAAATTTATTGCTGGTAAATTTCATCATGTGGTAAATTTATTGCCGGCAAATTTCAACATGTGGTAAATTTATTTCCTGTAAATTTCATCAGGTGGTAAATTTATTGCAGGTAAATTTCATCATGTGGTAATTTTATTGCCGGTAAATTTCATCATGTGGTAAATTATTTGTGGCTAAATTCAGAATTTGATTATTGCTTTTAAAAAATGATGAATTTACCTCAACTCAGCTGTTTTGGGGGAAGTAAGAAGACTGATATTGAAGGTGTGCCTTCACTATAAAAAAAAAAAAAGGGTGGACTATCATCATTCTATTTATTATGTATTAAAAATAAAGAGCAACCTTGCTAAATTTATTAAGGATAATAGAATGTGGGCGGGAAGAGTTAGGGACATTGCCATAAAATCTAATATTATTCGTTTTGAATTTTATAAAAGAAATTATCAACACTCTAAAATGTTGTTTTAATCTTTTTTTTTCCATGTAAACAAAACTACCATAATTATTTGTGTATAAGATCCACTATTTTTATATAATACTAGACAAAACGTGACTCATTGGGTCACCCATTAAGCTCTTGCGAGATGATTGGGATTAGGGAAAAGAGTTGGTTCTGCCAAAACATCGTCTGCTTTTCATTTTAAAAACGAATTAAAATTTATTAAACTGATTATTTAAGGTCAAATTTTTGTCTAAGTCAAAAAGTAGTAACATAATGAGCATCAGAAAAAAAAAAAATAATAATATTACATATGTAATTCATTTTTGATATATTTAAAACAAATTTTTCAGTCAATTTCGATCAAGATGCCTGCCAAGACACTACTTAAAATCCGTTTTTACAAAATAAATTGTAACTTTTGCGATTGAAAAAAAATTTACACTGGATTGTCCAATTGGACACATAGCCTAGTGGATAAAGGAATTAGGTTATGACAGTTCTAAGCAACAGTTATCTCTGGATTGCAGGTTCAATCCTGATCAATGACAGCAGTAACATCGAATAATAATTAACACAGCTTAACGCCTCTATCCCAACTATGGTTAGTGGAATGTGAACAGGATACCCCCGTAGATTGAATAAAGGGTTAGGTTCAAAGTTCCCTGATGGCTCCCGATTACAAGAAGGTTCCCAAGTCCGACAAGAAATACCTGAAGAAAGTCGGAGGGCACATCAGCCGAAACATTGTATAGATAACAATGAAGATGAGGACAATAGTCCGAATAATACAAATAATACTCAAAAAAATATTTTTTTAGTTTTTATTTCCATTTTATTTTTTGATTTTTGATACTTATTTATTACCCGAGCAGATTCTTTAAAAAAACTTTTTTCTTCTATTCACACCTGTCTTTAGTCTTTTTATTTATGCAGAAAATAGTATCAATCACATATATACCACACCGATATTTTGGTCAAAGTTAAGTGATCTGAAAAAAATCAGAAAGTTTTGAAATAAAATAACTGATGCATTATAAAAGTCATTCATTGCTAAATCAACACTGAAAATTTCATTAAAATCGGATAATTCCCTGATTTTTGGTAAATTTTGTTCAAATGTAGGGGTCAGAATTGTATTTAAAAAAAAAAAATGAATTTTTCAACGAATTGGGTATATCTAGTTTGACTTAATTTAAATGGAAATGAATCATGGAATTCTATTACGTGCTGGCGAGTTGTTAAAAGTGTCTCTGTAATCACTCTCCCATCTCCCCTTCACTGGTATATAGAGAAGAAAAGAGAGTTATGCAGAATGTAAAGACAGGGACAGGTCAGTTTGTGACTTAATTGCAAATAACGACTAATTAGAACCAATTAAAATGGAATTTTTAAAAAATATTACGTAATCATTAAACATTTTTTTACCAATAGAAGTATTCGGCATAAAATAACCCAAGGGGTTGACATGTCATAAAACCCAACCAACTGTAACGTAGCGGTACCAATTCGTAATATGTAACGTAGCGCCTTTCTTTTTCGCTGCACTGGGTTAGCGTACGGTCGTTTGTTTACCAACACCGATCTAGCAGTCAGCCTTTTAGCCCCAAAATCCTTCCACACACTTCTTTTGGTCAAGGGAAGTATCGCTTTACGCCCGCCATGTGCCCTTCGTTACGGCCAATTGACTTTATCTCAACGGGTATCCAGAGGTCAGGGGAATTTCATTGATAAAAAGATTCCCCTAGTATTTTCTTGTCGTAGTAAAAGAAGAATGATAATACCGTGTTTACTTTTCAGAAGTTTATTATATTCAAAACTTCACTATAACTTTTGAGAGAGAGAGAGAGTCCCTAATATTCTCTATCCTAGCAAGAGGGGTTCTAACTGGATTCAACTTCGAGTTGTTAGTCCTTCGTAAATATCTCGGTGACAAGCTTTTCTTATGGTCTTTAGCGACAACAGCTTACTAAACTCCGTACGATCACTGCCTCTCCGTCCGACTTCTCTGACTCCCTCCGATCACAGACTGACTCTAACTCTATTGACGGGTCTCTTAAATACTATTTCAAAGTCATTTTCCAGAAAGATCTTTCTCTGGAATGTTCGATTAACCTGGACCGAATCGAAGATTCGATTCCTTCGAATCACTCTGGTCAACTAAGGTTCACGGCCTTAAGATCAAAGACTCCTTGGTAGTCACTAATCCTATTTTTTCGTTAAACATAGACTTATCGTCTCCTTTCTCTCGTTAAAAGATTTTTATCATTCTAACTCCTTTTTCGGTGATTCTACAAAGACCACCCAGTAATATAAGAGAATCGGTAGTACATTTTTCTTAAGTTTTTTTTTCTAAGTCTGGCACAAGGCCACAAATATAGGTGCTGGGCGGCGATTACGTAACACAACCAAACCAACTCGTACCTCAGCACAGGCAAACAAATGCCTCAGCTTCTGATCTCAGCCCAACTGTCACCGGCAAATTCCATAGCCCATCTGATCTGTCTCCACCAGGCCAGGGCTCCTATATATAGTATTTTTCTCATACCGTTATGGAATGTTCCAGAACATTATCGGAGCCTTCAATTCGTTCTAATTGTTCCACTACTTCCACCGGTCATTGAAAGTTCAATCCCGCTCGGCGAGATGATCAAAGAAACATTAACAGCCAATGAGTCTGGAAATCTTGGAATCTCAGACTTGACTCCACAAAACTTTTGAATGATTTTATTTCTTCTCGACCCAATTTTTCTAAGAGACCACACAAGCACGCCCGACAATCTATTACACTTGCTTGTCACTTCAAACTTCCACTTATTTGTAAACAAAACAACAGACAATTTTTTAACATTAGAATTTCCCTGTAAGATTTTAAAAAATGCTAAAATTTAATATTTTTCGCAAATATTAAGTTTTAGTATTTTTTTTTAATCTTAAAAAAGTAAGACAAAACGTATTTTTAGTAAGATTTTTTAGATTTTTTTTATTTCATTTATTTTTTTTTTAAACAAGAGTAATGAAAACATTTGGCTGCCTGTAACAGACAAGTGAAATGGTCTGTCCCATTTTTCTTTTCTTTTTTTAGTAACCCTCTTTTTTTTATTTATTTTTTTTTTATTTTAATTTCATTTTTCTTTTTTGGCAGTTATCCTTTCCCTTACAGCAGTATGCAAATTACAATCACAAGTGAGGAAGTTTTTTTTTGTTTTATTTTTGTGTTTTTTAAATTTTTTTTTATTTTCTTTAATTTTGTTTGTTTTGGTGGGAAAACCTTGGGATGGCTGTGGAGAGAAAGCAGACATTTGCAAATATAGAAGAAATCTGTTTCCATTATCAAATGTGATGCACGGAAGAAATAAGAGAAAAAAAAAAAAATTTGAATAACACTTTTTTCTTCTTCTCCTTCCCACAAATTAAACAAAAAAAAATTCATACAAAAATTATTTAATTCATTAAAAAGTTTTTTTTGTCTTTTTTTTTTTTTTTTTTTTTGCTCTTACCCAAAATTTATATCCAAATAGAAATTTAAGAATTTTAAAAAGCAAAATAAAATTAATAAAATAATGAATAAATGTAATTAAAAAAAAAAACAAAACAAAAAACCTGCAAACCTCAAGATAGTAATAATTTATAAACAAAGATTACTGTATATACTCGTACAATGAATGACCCCTTTTAGCCCCAAAAAGGGTGCTTTTATCATATATTGCATATAATGAATGACCCCCTAACTTTTGGCTATGCTAGCCCATGAAAACATTTCTTCAACATCCCATGACATAAAGAGAAAATATTCAAGCAGATATTTATACTTTAAAAATCTACTGTAATACAATCAATACAATACCGTAAATAAACAATGTAGTCTAGACCTTGATGTAGCTTACTGTGTTTATTTTGATATTCCAAACATATCAAAACCCCCACCACTGATACATAATAGCATTGCTAATATATAATAATGTTAAGTAAAAACTTAGCTTAACAAAAGCTATTAGTTATGCAGGGAAGGCAGGATTTGGATTAAAGTTATAAGGTTAGTCCTAGAAACATGGTAAGTTCCAAAAACATATCTTGTGTGTAAGGAACGAGCCATTGTTTTTTCAGGTGAAAAATTGAACTTAAAAGTAGTTGGATTATCCTCTTGATATAAGCCATAAACAAGATAAATAACCATCGACTTTGCATTCTGCAGGAAATGAATCTTCTATTTACTATAAAAAAGAAAGTCAGACTCATGTCGGCCATTTAATGTGATGTCTCCAAAGAAAAAGGATATCTTACCAATGTTGGATTTACTGTTTGATTTCTTTGTTTAATGGCATATCATTGTGGGTTATTTAATGCCAAAGCCATCCTTGTAGAAGAACAGTAGTGGTACAATTTAACCTATAGCTGGGAGATGAAGGGGTTCATACCTTTCCCAAGAGTATTAGTTCAAAAGTGAATGTAATAGTATAACTTATATGGGCCATTCAATTTGAAATGATTTCTTTGTTTAATGGCATATCATTGTGGGTTATTTAATGCCAAAGCCATCCTTGTAGAAGAACAGTATTGGTACTATTTAACCCACACTTGGGGGAGGGATGAGTTGGTTCATACCTTTCCAAGAGTATTAGTTCAAAAGTGAATGTAATAGTATAACTTATATGGGCCATTCAATTTGAAGTTTTCCTGCAACGAACAACCTATCTTGTTGGATGTCTGGATTTAATGCTGAACTGATTTGATCATCTTTATTGACATGGGACTTGATACCAACCATTTGTGAGTTTACAAGTTTTATTCTCTCTATTACCATTTAATATGTTAACTCTTAACGTCCTATACCACCTCATTCCACCCGGCCAGAAGTCACATTCGTTTTCCTAATCCACCCCAAATGATAGCCTTTGTTTAAATGTAATATTAAACATATTTAGAAGTCTTTGATTTACAGGAAATAACTGGTAACTTTAAATTAAAGGCCATTTTTAGCCATTTATTGATAAATCCTTATAGGAATGGGGATGTGGACTTTGTTTAAATGTAATATTAAACATATTTAGTAGTCTTTGATTTACGGAAAATAACAGGTAACTTTAAATGAAAAGGCCATTTTTAGCCATTTTTTGATAAATCCTTATAGGAATGGGGATCTGGACTTTGTTTAAATGTAATATTAAACATATTTAGTAGTCTTTGATTTACGGAAAATAACAGGTAACTTTAAATTAAAAGGCCATTTTTAGCCATTTATTGATAAATCCTTATAGGAATGGGGCTCTGGACTTAGAAAATTCTCAACTGGATGTTAAGAGTTAAACCTCCTAACCATCATTACACGAGTTATATACAGTAATTTCTTTTTATAAATTTTGTTGGGAAAAGTAAAAAAAATTTTAAAAATGAATTTAATAGAAAACTTTAATAAAAAGAAACTAAAATGTTTAGAAATCATATATATATAAACTCATTTAAAATAATAAAAATCTTTAGTGCAAGACCTAAAAATTCCAGGATTCTGTAAGTCACAATAGGAAAAGATCTCCTTTAGAAAGACATTTTTTTTAAATTTTTTTTTTTTTTTTAACAATTGAATATTATTATCATTATTATTATTTGTGTGGGTGTGGGGAGGAGTGAGGGGGGGTGGGAAGGTTTGCCCTAACACAATGACTTGCACAGTATCACAGAGTGTCCCACAATGCAGCAGACAAATAAAAACGCAAAGTGAAGTCCAATATCAAAGATCGATGTATAAATATCAACACATGATTATTAATGTTTCATTTCATTTGTACCAATTCAACATTATTTTTTTTTAAATAGAACAAATTCAAAGTGTGGAGACAAACCATACATAGAAACACACATATATAATCTTTATATATATATATATATATATATATATATATATTAGTGGTACCTTGACTTAGGAGTTTAATTTGTTCCGTAACTGAGCTTGTAACTCAATTTCCTTGTATATCAAATCAATTTTCCCCATTGAAATTAAATGCCATTAATCCATTTCATTACCCACCCCCCACAAAAAAACCCACTAATCTTTTTTGTTACTTGTTTTTAAATAAGAAAAATAGCACTGTATTGTATAAAAATGTAATGAATGTAAACAAATAAATTGGTTTTCCTTAATTGCTACAAAGTTTGTTTTTTTTTCACTTTATTTAATCTTTACTGTTTTTTGGTTTTGTCGCCAAGCTTTCATCAATTTCATCTGCAGATGTTTCAATAAAAACCTGTCCAATTTAAACATAATTTGTTTATAAATTTAAAGAATTTGCTTATATAAAAAAAAAATTTTTTTTTTTGAGTAGTAGTAAAAAAAGTATAAGCTATAAAAGATTTGTTACTTATTGCATAAGACGTGTAGCAAAAAAATGATTTTATGATATTACAAAATTTACAAAAAAAAAAAAAAAAAATGATATCGGTAAAATTGAGATGATTAAAATTCCATATCTTTTTTTTATCTCCCACAAAAGATAAAATTCAATTTATTAAATTTTCATAAAAAAATTGTGGTTAATTTCAAATTCAGCACTGAAAAAACACATGGCAACACACAAAACAGAAGCTTAAAAGACGGAACAATAATAAATTTGAAAAACTTTAAGATCTTTAGTGAACTTATTAACATAACATAAGCATATCTGAAGCTTGCTTGTACCTCAAATTTTAGCTTGCAACACAAAGCAGAAAACCGACAAAGTGACAGTTCGCAACTTGGTGCACTCATAAGTCAATGTACCATTGTATTTATTTATGTATGTATGTATGTATGTAGATCCGGTCGCTCAAAGCGCTACGGTACTATGTAATCCAGTACTACCTGTTTCATAGTCGGATCGTCGGCGACTAAACTGTTACCCCACCAAGCTTGTTTGGTGAGGAGGGTGGCTAGACATCTAGCAGGACGAAAAACAAACCTGTCAAAGGGCTGGGGAAGCCTTTCGCTCAACGGCCATCTAGCACATACATACGTCCCAGTCATGGGTAAATGACGCAAGCGGACAGAAGGGGCTCGATAAGTCGAAAGTGAAGGCAACCCATCTAGGAGAAGGAAATCTCTGATATAAAAACCATCCAGTGGATGACCATTCCTCGCATCCTGTTGGTCTGCAGTTTAAATTGTTGCCAGCTATCTTGCTTCTGCTTGTTGTTGGATCTCAATCTTTTGAACCGAGAGATGGACTTAGCTGTCGTACAAAGTTATGTCCCTGTATAATGTCTGTACAGATACTCCTTCAGACAATAACATGTATGTATGTATGTATGTATGTATAGAATATATGCATGATGTGTGCATATCCGTATATTGTCATGCATTTTAGATTTTGGCTTATACTCTTCTCCCCTGGGGTATTACTGATTTATTGATTTATTTGTTTTTTTAAAAGAAAACAAATTTACTGACTAACCACAATGAAGCATAGGTACAACAGACTTGCCCAAGGTCTAGATGGCCAATCCTAGGCTAAACCAAACGAAACTTGCTTAATGAAGAACTGCACATCCTTACGCAAAAGAACTACACCATTATGTCTGTAGGTAGGTATATCTATGTTTATACAAGGTAAGTCAAATATATATATATATATATAATATATATATATATATATATATTATATAATAGTATAAAGAGTTATGTATCAACGACAGTTTTGATCTGTATGTCTTTAGTTTGAGTTTGAGTTTTGTTTAACGGTATAATCAACCTCTGTGGGTCATTTAATGCCAAAAAGTTATTTTGATTTCAGACTTTAAAGTAGTGGTTTATGGGGATAATTGGCTATGTTCTGTTATATTTTTGTTGAAAAGGTTTGGTTTCTTTTAAATAAATTTAAAATGTTTTCAGGGTTTGTAATTCTTAAAGTGTTTTCAGGTTTCTAGCTTGCATAGTCATTTGCGCGATATGTTTAAGTTGTTTACAATTTAGAAGGATATGCTTGGTTTGTCAAGTGTACTTTGCCTGTGGTGCCACTGGGGCACCTATATGATCTTAGCTCTAGGTAGGGTCCTGAGAGATCTTAATAGATCAAAAACCATGGTAACATAACTCTTTTTTGACTATTATATATTATTATTATTATTATTATAGCTTTCAGATAATACTATGCTACAGACATAAGAAATGGAAAAGCCTAAAGCAGCAATTGGACACACACCACACACACATCTTATTATAATAGAGATTGTGTGTTTTTTCTGTCCTGTACCGAAACTATATTCCTACGTCACGTCACAATTCTCTTTAGTTTATTGACATCACATTCTCCATGATTTTATTTTATTTAATCTCATTATAATAAAATTGCTTACATTATAATACTGTAATATGTCTACGTACTGATAACATGCAATTTATATTATATATACACAAAATAGCGGTTTACGTGTGAACGGGAAGGCTATTTGCATATTAAATATTAAAAAATCGAAATTTAATAAATATGTGCTTAGTATTATTGATTTCTAACGTTTTGGTTTTATTAATGAATATAAGCAAAAATCTCTCATGAATCTTAATGAAATCCATAACAGATAAAATTAACTTCATTTTTTCTTTACTTCCTCTTATAACTAAATACTTAAATTAGAAAAAAATAACAATGAAGACGAGGTGATGAGTAGTAAGTTTTCAGTTGTTCCATTTTTTATTATACTCCCTCTGGTTTCAAATCTTTTTATCTGTATTTTTATTTACGTTTCATTAGCCTTTATAATTTAATCCAATATTTTATTACATTAAAACTTAAATATCTTGCACCCGGAGGGTGCATATATTTTGGCTAGTTTTGGTTAAGAAAACCGGCTTAAATAATTTGGCCATTTTGGCGTTATAGATCTATTTCGCCTTCAGGTATCAGCAAAACAGCTGATTTTTAATCCTTTTCTTACCAATTATTGAACATCGAGCTCTCAACTTGAACTGAAGAATTTCTAACATTTCCGCTGTTGGTAGAAAGTCAAACTTAGAATCACCTAATACCAACTAACCTGGTAATCCATCTATACCAATATAATATATATTTAAAAGGAAGGAAAAACTCAACACCATTATTCCATAATAAATCTATTTCGACCAAAATTGGGGCCTTTATACAAAAATATACAAAATAAATTAAAAAAATTTTTTGAGAAGTAATTTTTTCCAGTTTGCAATTTAAATTTTTGATTTACCATCTGATGAGACGAAATTTTGGGGCGCTATAATTAAATACTTAGATTTTATAAAGGCCCAATTTTGTGACATATAAATTTATATGGAATAACGGTGTTGGAGTTTTTCCTTCCTTTCAAAGATAAATATGCTCTGTATATAATCTAAAAAGTTTTATTATACTTGAGCTCTTTTTAGTGATTTAAAGATTCACTGTATTTATACATACTGGATCATACAATAATAATCCGTGTGTCTTAGAAATCAATATAGATCATCCTTACTAAACAAGTTTTGGATACCTCTCAACATTATATATTATATATATATATATATATAATAATATATATATATATTATTAGAATATTTGTATTATTAAATGGTAATGAAAATTTTAGATTAATATACAAGCAATAATTTATCTTTGAAAGGAAGGAAAACTCAACACCGTTATTCATGATGAATTTTATTTCAACCAAAAGTTGGGCCTTTAACTAAATCTAAGGTTATTTTAATATAGCCCCAAAATTTCGTCCTCATCAATGGTAAAAATCAAAATTAATTTTGAATTGCTAACGGAAATTTACTCTCTCAAAAAATTTTTTTAATTTATTTTTTTTATTTTTTTTATAAAGGCCTCGAAATTTGTCGAAAATGAATTTTTATGAATAATGGTGTTGAGTTTTTCCTTCCTTTTAATATATATATTAGTATAATGGATTTACCAGGTAAGTATGGTATTCGGGTGATTCTAAGTTTGACTTTCTACCAACAGCGGAATGTTAGATTCTTCAGGTTCAATTGAGAGCTCGATGTTTCAATATTATTGGTAAAGAAAAAGGATTAAAAATCAGCTGTTTTGCTGATACCTGAAGGGAAATAGATCTATCACCGCACAATGGCCAAATTTTAAAGCCTTTTTTTCTTTAACCAAATACTAGCAAATATATGCACCTCCGGGGCAAGTATTTAAGTTTTAATGTAATAAATCATTGTATTAAATTAAAAGGCTAATGAAACTAAATAAGAATAGCAGATAAAAAGATTTGAAAACAGAGGAGTATAATAAAAATGGAACAACTGACCACTTACTCTTGCCATCACTCTCGTTTTTCATGTTATTTTTTCTATTTAAGTATTTAGTTATAGAGGAAGGTAAAGAATAAAATGACAGTATTTTATCTTGTAATGGATTTCATTTAATGATCATTGAAGAGATTTTTGCCTTATATTCATTAAAATAAAACCAAACGTTAGAAAAATCATATACTAAGCCTATTTATTAAATTCGATTTTTTATATTAAATATGCAAATTAGCCTTCCCGTTCACACTGTAAACCGCTATTTGTTGTATATATAAATATAATTGCCCCTGTTATCAGTACGTAGCATAGTTTAACAGTATTAATAATGTAGGCAATTTTATTAATAATGATGATTAAATAAAATAAAATCATGGAGAATGTGATGTCATAACTAGAGAATTGTGACTTGAGTAGGAATATAGTTTTCGGTTACAGAAACAGAAAAACACACAATCTCTATTATAATAAGATGTTGTGTGTGTGTGTGTTCCAATTGCTGCTTTCGGCTTTTCCATTTCTATTTCTGTAGCATTAGTAATATCTGAAGCTAATAGATAATAATAATAATAATAATATATCAAAAGAGTTTATGGTCTACCATGGTTTTGATCTATAGACTCTTCCACGGACCCTAACCCTTATAGTAAAGATCATATAGGGTGCCCCAGTGTGCCCAACATGCAAAGTACAACTTACAACAAGCATATCCTTCTAATTGTAACAGACTTAACATATCCGCGAAATTAACTATCAAGCTAGAAACCTGAAAGACATTTTACGAATACAAACCCTAAACATTTTAAATTTTCTAAAAAAGCAACTTTTCAACAAAATATAACAGACCATACCAATATCCCATAGAACTCATACTTTTAAAGTCTGAAATCCCAAATAAACCTTTTTTGGCATTAAATGACTCACAGAGGTTGATAACCGTTAAACAAAACTCAACTCAAACTAAAGATCAATACAGATCAAAACTGTGGTAGATACATAACTCTTTATTTACTATTATATATATATATATATATATATATATATATATCTATATATATATATATTTTGAACTACCCTGTATAAACATAGATATACCCTCTACAGACATAATGGTGTAGTTCTTTGGTAGGATGTCAGTTCTCCATTAAGCAAGTTTCGTTTTGGTTTAAGCTAGATTGGCCATACTAGAACCTTGGCAAGTCTGTTGTACCATATGCTTCATTGTGGTTAGTCAGTAAATTTGTTTCTCTTTTAAAAAAAAACAAATAAATCATACAATCTTTTTTGTAATACCCCAGGGGAGAAGAGATAAGCAAAATCTAAATGCATGAACATATACGGATATGCACACATCATGATATATCTATACATACATACAATACATACATACCATGTTTTGGGTCTGAAGGAGTATCTGTAGCAGACATTAACAGGGACATAACTTTGTACGACAGCTAAGTCCATCTCTTCGGTTCAACAGATTGAGATCCAACAACAAGCAGAAGCAAGATGCTGGCAACAATTTAAACTGCAGACCAAACAGGAGCGAGGAATGGGTCATCCACTGGATGGTTTTTATATCAGAGATTCCTTCTCCTAGATGGGTTCCTTCACTTCGACTTATCGAGCCCCTTCTGTCCCTTGCGTCATTTCCATGACTGGGACGTATGTTATGTGCTAGATGGCCGTTGAGCGAAAGGCTTCCCCAGCGCCTTTGACAGGTTTTGTTTTTTCGTCCTGCTAGATGTTAGCCACCCTCCTCACCAAACAAGCTTGGTTGGGGTACCAGTTAGTCGCCCGACGATCCGACTATGAAACAGGTAGTACTGGATTACATAGTACCCGTAGCGCTTTGAGGACCGGATCTACATACATACATAATACATAAATAAATACAATGGTACATTGAACTTATGAGTGCACCAAGTTGCGAACGTCACTTTTGTCGGTTTTCTGCTTTGTGTTGGCAAGCTAAAATTTGAGGTACAAGCAAGCTTCAGATATGCTTATGTTATGTTAATAAGTTAACTAAAGATCTTAAAGTTTTTCAAATTATTATTGTTCCGTCTTTTTAAGCTTCTGTTTTGTGTGTTGCCATGTGTTTTTTCAGTGATGAAATTTGAAATTAACCACAATTTTTTATGAAAATTTAATAAATTGAATTTTATCTTTTGTGGAGATAAAAAAAGATATGGAATTTTAATCATCTCAATTTACCGATATCATTTTTTTTTTTTTTTTTTTGTAAAATTTTGTAATATCATAAAAATCATTTTTGCTACACGTCTTATGCAATAAGTAAACAAATCTTTTATAGCTTATACTTTTTTTACTACTACTCAAAAAAAAAATTTTTTTTTTATATAAGCAAATTCTTTAAAATTTATAAACAAATTATGTTTAAATTGGACAGTTTTTATTGAAAATCTGCAGATGAAATTGATGAAAGCCGGCGACAAAACCAAAAAACAGTAAAGATTAAATAAAGTGAAAAAAAAACAAACTTTGTAGCAATTAAGGAAAACCAATTTATTTGTTTTACATTCATTACATTTTTATACATACAGTGCTATTTTTCTTATTTAAAAACAAGTAAAAAAAAGATTAGTGGGTTTTTTTGTGGGGGGTGGGTAATGAAATGGATTAATGGCATTTAATTTCCAATGGGGAAAATGATTTGATATACAAGGAAATTGAGTTCAAGCTCAGTTACGGAACAAATTAAACTCCTAAGTCAAGGTACCACTAAATATATATATATATATATATATATATATATAAAGATTATATATGTGTGTTTCTATGTATGGTTTGTCTCCACACTTTGAATTGTTCTATTTAAAAAAAAATAATGTTGAATTGGTACAAATGAAATGAAACATTAATAATCATGTGTTGATATTTATACATCGATTTTGATATTGGACTTCACTTTGCGTTTTATTTGTCTGCTGCATTGTGGGACACTCTGTGATACTGTGCAAGTCATTGTGTTAGGGCAAACCTTCCCCCCCCTCACTCCTCCCCACACCCACACAAATAATAATAATGATAATAATATTCATTGTTAAAAAAAAAAAAAAATTTAAAAAAAATGTCTTTCTAAAGGAGATCTTTTCCTATTGTGACTTACAGAATCTGGAATTTTTAGGTCTTGCACTAAAGATTTTTTTATTTTAAATGAGTTTATATATATAATGATTTCTAAACATTTTAGTTTCTTTTTATTAAAGTTTTCTATTAAATTCATTTTTAAATTTTTTTTACTTTTCCCAACAAAATTTATAAAAAGAAATTACTGTATATAACTCGTGTAATGATGGTTAGGAGGTTTAACTCTTAACATCCAGTTGAGAATTTTCTAAGTCCAGAGCCCCATTCCTATAAGGATTTATCAATAAATGGCCTAAAAATGCCTTTTAATTTAAAGTTACTGTTATTTTTCGTAAATCAAAGACTACTAAATATGTTTAATATTACATTTAAACAAGTCCAGATCCCATTCCTATAAGGATTTTCAAAAATGGCTAAAAATGGCCTTTCATTTAAAGTTACTGTTATTTTCCGTAAATCAAAGACTACTAAATATGTTTAATATACATTTAAACAAAGTCACATCCCATTCTATAAGGATTTATCAATAAATGGCTAAAATGGCCTTTTAATTTAAAGTTACCAGTTATTTTCTGTAAATCAAGACTTCTAAATATGTTTAATATTACATTTAAACAAAGGCTATCATTTGGGTGGATTAGGAAAACGAATGTGACTTCTGGCCGGGTGGAATGAGGTGGTATAGGACGTTAAGAGTTAACATATTAAATGGTATAGAGAGAATAAAACTTGTAAACTCACAAATGGTTGGTATCAAGTCCCATGTCAATAAAGATGATCAAATCAGTTCAGCATTAAATCGACATCCAACAAGATTAGGTTGTTCGTTGCAGGAAAACTTCAAATTGAATGGCCCATATAAGTTATAACTATTACATTCACTTTTGAACTAATACTCTTGGGAAAGGTATGAACCAACTCATCCTCCCCCAAGTGTGGGTTAAATAGTTACCAATACTGTTCTTCTACAAGGATGGCTTTGGCATTAAATAACCACAATGATATGCCATTAAACAAAGAAATCATTTCAAATTGAATGGCCCATATAAGTTATACTATTACATTCACTTTTGAACTAATACTCTTGGGAAAGGGTATGAACCCTTCATTCCAGCTAATAGGTTAAATTGTACCACTACTGTTCTTCTACAAGGATGGCTTTGGCATTAAATAACCCACAATGAATGCCATAAACAAGAAATCAAACAGTAACCAACATTGGTAAGATAATCCTTTTTCTTTGGAGACATCACATTAAATGGCCGACATGAGTCTGACTTTCTTTTTATATTTTAAATAGAAGATTCATTTCTGCAGAATGCAAAGTCGATGGTTATTTTATCTGTTTATGGCTTATATCAAGAGGATATCCAACTACTTTTTAAGTTCAATTTTTCACCTGAAAAACAATGGCTCGTTCCTTACACACAAGATATGTTTTTGGAACTTACCATGTTTCTAGGACTAACCTTATCACTTAATCAAATCCTGCCTTCCCTGCTAACTAATAGCCTTTTGTTAAGCTAAAGTTTTACTTACATTATTATATATTCGCAATGCTATTATGTATCAGTGGGTGGGGGTTTGTATGTTTTGGAATATCAAATACCACACAGTAAGCTACATCAGGTCTAGACTACATTGTTATTACTATTGTATTGATTGTATTACAGTAGATTTTAAAGTATAAATATCTGCTTGAATATTTCTCTTTTTAATGTCATGGGATGTTGAGAAATGTTTCATGGGGCTAGCATACCAAAGTTAGGGGTCCATTCATATATATGCAATTTATGTAAAAGCACCACCCTTTTTGGGGCTAAAAGGGGTGCATTCATTGTACGAGTATATACAAGTAATCTTTGTTTATAAATTATTACTATCTTGAGGTTGCCAGGTTTTTTTTTGTTTTTGTTTTTTTTTTAATTACATTTATTCATTATTTTTATTAATTTTTATTTTGCTTTTTAAATTCTTAAATTTCTATTTGGATATAATTTTGGGTAAGAGCAAAAAAAAAAAAAAAAAAAGACAAAAAAACTATTTTTAATGAATTATAATATTTTTTGTATGAAATTTTTTTTTTGTTTTAATTTGGTGGGAAGGAAAGAAGAAAAAGTGTTATTCAAATTTTTTTTTTTTTCTCTATTTCTTCGCGTCATCACATTTGATAATGGAACAGATTTCTTCTATACTTTGCAAATGTCTGCTTTCTCTCCACAGCCATCCAAGGTTTTTCCCACAAACAACAATTAAAAGAAAATAAAAAAAAATTAAAACCCCAAAAATAAAACAAAAAAACTTCTCACTTGGATTGTAATTTGATACGGCTGTAAGGGAAACGGAAATAACTGCCAAAAAAGAAAAATGAAATTAAAATAAAAAAAAATAAATAAAAAAGAGGGTACTAAAAAAAGAAAGAGAAAAATGGGACAGACCATTTCACTTGTCTGTTAAGGCCAGCCAAATTTTCATTACTCTTTGTTTAAAAAAAAATAATGAAATAAAAACATCTAAAAATCTTACTCAAAAACGTTTTGTCTACTTTTTAAGATTAAAAAAAAATACTAAAACTTTAATATTTGCGAAAAATATTAAATTTTAGCATTTTTAAAATCTTACGGGAAATTCTAATGTTAAAAAATTGTCTGTTGTTTTGTTTACAAATAGTGGAAGTTTTGAAAGTGACAAGCAAGTGTATAGATGTCGGCGTGCTTGTGTGGTCTTTAGAAAATGGGTGAGAGAAATAAAATCATTCAAAAGTTTTTGTTGGAGTCAAAGTCTGAGATTCCAGATTCCAAGACTCATTGGCTTTAATGTTTCTTTGACATCTCGCCGAGCGGACTGAACTTTCAATGACCGGTGGAAGTAGTGAACAATTTAGAACGAATTGAAGGCTCCGATAATGTTCTGGAATCATTCCATAACGTAATGAGAAAAATACTATATATAGGAGCCCTGGCCTGGTGGCGACAGATCAGAATGGGCTATGGAATTTGCCCGGTGACAGTTGGCTGAGATCAGAAGCTGAGGCATTTGTTTGCCTGTGATGAGTACGAGTGGTTTGGTTGTGTTACGTACTGCCGCGTCACCTATATTTGTGGCCTGTGCCAGACTTAGAAAAAAAACTTAGAAAAATGTCTACCCGATTTCCTTATATTACTGGGTGTCTTTGTAGAATCACGAAAAGGCAGTTAGAATGATAAATCTTTTTAAGAGAGAAAGGAGACGATAAGTTATTTTAACGAAAAAATAAGGATTAGTGACTACCCAAGGAGTCTTTGATCTTAAGGCCGTGAACCTTAGTTGACACCAGAGTGGATTTCGAAGGAATGAATCTTCGATTCGGTCAGGTTAATCGAACATTCAGAGAAAGATCTTTCTGGAAATGACTTTGAAATAGTTTTAGAGACCCGTTCAATAGAGTTAGAGTCAGTCTGTGATCGGAGGGGTCAGAGAAGTCGACGGAGAGGCGTGATCGTAACGGAGTTTAGTCAGCTGTTTGTCGCTAAGACCAATAAGAAAGCTTGTCACCGGAGATATTTACGAAGGAAACTCAACAACTCGAAGTTGCATCAGTTAGAACCCTCTGCTAGGATAGAGAATATTAGGGACTCCCTCTCTCTCTCAAAAGTTATAGTGAGTTTTTGAATATATAAACTTCTGAAAAGTAAACACGGTATTATGCATTCTCTTTTCTACGACAAGAAATAACTAGGGGAATCTTTTATCAATGAAATTTCCCCTGACCTCTGGATACCCGTTGGAGATAAAGTCATTGGCCGTAAGAAGGGCCACATGGGGCGTAAAGCGATACTTCCTCTTGACCAAAAGAAGTGTGTTGGAAGGATTTTGGGGCTAAAAAGCTGGGACTGCTAGATCGGTGTTGTAAACAAGCGACCGTCGCTAACCCAGTGCAGCGAAAAGAAAGGCGCTACGTTACATATTACGAATTGGTACCGCCTACGTAATTGGTTGGGTTTTTTATGACATGTCAACCTGGGTTATTTTATGCCGAATACTCTATTGTAAAAAAATGTTTTAATGATTACGTAATATTTTTAAAAATTCCATTTTAATTGGTTCTACTTATCGTTATTTGCAATTAAGGTCACAAACTGACCTGTCCTGTCTTTTACATTCTGATAACTCTCTTTTCTTCTCTATATACAGTGAAGGGAGAGGGAGAAGTGATTACAGAGACACTTTAACAACTCGCCAGCAACGTAATAGAATTCATGATTCATTTCATTTAAATTAATGTCAAACTAGATATAAACCAATTCGTTGAAAATCATTTTTTTTTTTTAAATACAATTCTGACCCCTAACATTTTGAACAAAATTTTACCAAAAATCAGGAATTTATCCGATTTTATGAATTTCAGTGTTGATTAGCAATGATGACTTTTATAATGCATCAGTTATTTTATTTCCAAACTTTCTGATTTTTTTCAGATCACTTAACTTTGACCAAAATATCGGTGTGGTATAATATGATTGATACTATTTTCTGCATAAATAAAAAAGACTAACAGACAGGTTGTGAATAGCAGAAAAAAGTTTTTTTTAAAGATCGCTCGGTAATAAATAAGTATCAAAATCCAAAAAATAAAATGGAAATAAAAACTAAAAAAATATTTTTTTTGAGTATTATTTGTATTATTCGACTATTGTCTCATCTTCAACATTGTTATCTATACAATTTTGCCTGATGTGGCCTCCGCTTTCTCAGGTATTCTTGTCGGACTTGGGAACCTTCTTGTAATCGGGAGCCTCAGGAACTTTGACCACCTTTTTCATCTACGGGGGGTATCCTGTTTCACATTCCACTAACCATAGTTGGGCTAGAGGCGTTAAGGCTGTGTTTAATTATTATTCGATGTTAACTGCTGTCTTGATCAAGGATTGAACCTGCAATCCAGAAATTAACTGTTGCTTAGAACTAGTCATAACCTAATTCTTTATCCACTAGGCTATGTGTCAATTGGACAATCCAGTGTAAATTTTTTTTCAATCGAAGTTACAATTTATTTTGTAAAAACGGATTTTAGTAGTGTCTTGGCAGGCATCTTGATCGAAATTGACTGAAAAATTTGTTTAAATATATCAAAAATGAATTACATATGTAATATTATTATTTTTTTTTTCTGATGCTCATTATGATACTTTTTGACTAGAAAAATTTGACTTAAATAACAGTTAATAAATTTTTAATTTCGTTTTAAAAGAAAAGCAGACGATTTTGGCAGAACCAACTCTTTTCCTAATCCAATCATCCTCGCAAGACTTAATGGTGACCCAATGAGTCACGTTTTTGTCTAGTATTATATAAAAACATAGTGGACTTTATACAAAATAATTATGGTAGTTTTGTTTTACATGGAAAAAAAAAAGATTAAAACAACATTTTAGAGTGTTTGAATAATTTCTTTTATAACATTCAAAACGAATAATCTTAGATTTTAATGGCATGTCCCTAACTTTCCCGCCCACATTCTATATCCTTATAAATTTAGCAAGGTTGCTCTTTTATTTTTAATACATAATAATAGAATGATGATAGTCCACCCTTTTTTTTTTTTATTAGTGAAGGCACAACCTCAAAATCAGTCTTCTAACTTCCCCAAAACAGCTGAGTTGCGGTAAATTCATCATTTTTTAAAAGCAATACTCAATCTGAATTTAGGCCCACAATAATTTACCACATGATGAATTTACCGGCAATAAAATTACCACATAGAATTTTACCTGCAATAAATTTACCACCTGATGAAATTTACAGGAAAAAATTTTACCAAATGTTGCAATTTTGCCGGCAAAATTACCACCATGATGAAATTTTACCAGCAATAAATTACACATGATGAAATTTACCAGCATTAAATTTAGCCAATGAGAAATTTACCGGCAAAAAATAACACATGCAATGAAATTTACCGGCAATAAAATAACACATGATGAAATTCCACACATAAAATTCCACATGATGAAATTTACCACCTCTGAACATTGTCCTACATTGATCTATTTTGTAAACAATTCAAATTGAGCTGCATTTCACACTTGACATTTTTGTAGCCATTTGATTTGCTGTTGTCGGGAATAAGTTGAATCCTCTTTTTCTGAGAAATTATCCAATCCATTCGTGGCTTTTCTCTTCACGAACCATAAGTGGACGACGAGATATTGGGTTCCATCGTTTCGCCTAACACTTGCCCTTGGTTTTTGGCTTGCAATAGCCAAAAAGCTTGCCTTAGCCTAAAGGCGAAAGAATTGATGAAAATAGTAATTACATTAATGATCTTTATCATTCTGCCTTCTCACTTGTGAAAACGGATAGGGCAGTATCTAACAAAATGACTGAGAAAAAACATAAGACATGAATAAAATAATAAGCAAAATGTAAATATAACATAAAGTATTTATTGTTGAACAAATAATATAGATTCAATGGAGAAGAAGAAATCACAAAAAAAGGGTAAAGAAAGTGGAATTCAAATCGACTTGGTTTGTCAAACTCAACAACGTTCTCTCACACTCGATACTTTCTGTCCAAATGTACTTTCTTGCAATCCGTAATTGCTACAAGAGTTGCTTTTCATGCAATCAAAAATTCTCCTGCCAAACAATTCGATTTCAATCATCCACCCATTCCCACAATGTCTTTCACTTCCGGTTCCAAATTATATAAAGAGAAAGTCACTCACCGGTGCAAACTCTTTCTAGGGTCAGCGTGTAAGTGAATTTCACTTTTTTTTTTTTTTAAAATTTTTCTTATTTCAACTCCAGACAATGACAAGCTTATTCCTTATCTGGAAAGGGACAAAATCTCAATTTCTTAAACTAATAAACGCTAAGGTGAAAAGGTGTATAACTGAATCACTATGTAACAACTTTAAATTTATACAACTCAATTAATTCATAAATAAAAAAAGACAATGTAATTCAAATCGACTTGGATTGTCAAACTCAACAACGTTCTCTCACGCTCAACACTCTCTGTCCAATGTCCATTCTGCAACATTCAATAATGCTCACACAAGTTTGTCTTCTAGAATTCGACTTCTCCAGATATTTTGTTTTTATATTCATTCCATCCCATTCCCACAATGCCTCTCACTTCTGGTCTGCACTCTATATAAAGAGAGTCCACTCTTGGCAGCAATTTTTTCTCCGGCACGAGTAAGTGATATTCCATCTTTAATTTTATTTTTTTTATTTCAAACTACAAAAAAGTTTAAAGTCTTTCAACCAAAGTTCAAAACTCTGGGGTGGGAAAGGAAGTTCTTGTAGTAGAGAACCTCAGAAAGGCAGCAGCCCGCAACACAGACAAGTTCACAATCCCTATTCCTCCCAATTCAGCCTCAACACTAATCTCATCATGTCGTGCAAGTAGCTGGATATCCATGACAATCTCTCGCAACCTTCCCTCCTCATTCATTGCCTTCTGAGAAGTCTTCTGTGCGCAACCACATCCTCGCATGTTGGTCAATGTAGGCCCTTGGTGGGTGGCCCACATTAGCATGTCCATGTGTTGACTTCCACAGGGAGAACGCACTTATGAGCTCGTCCTTGCTTCTCCAACAGTGTTCTGCATGCTTAGTCCGTCTCACTCGGATAGTTTGCGAGATGGGAGGCAGGGGTGGCCATAGAGCTGCTTTCTTGTGGGATGCCTGTTTCCACGATTTTGTTCAAGACTGCATGCATCATTATGCAGCTCCCATCTAGCTTATTCTCGAGGCGCTTCATTAGGATCCAAGTGGTGCAGCCATTACAGCAGTACTGATATAACCACAGCCTGGAAGAATTGTCCCTTTAACTTGTCAGTGAGATCGGACTTCAATAGGACTGATAATTTGTTTGTGGCCAACAATGCCTTTCCTATTCGTATATTAACATCGCTAAGAATTTTAGTAAAAAGAAAGTCATAACCAAATCACATCTTTTGAAACTTATCTATTAATAATGGAGATTGTCTGTATTTGTCTGTAACAAAAACTACGTCATAGCTCTACGTCACAGATTACATCACAATATTTTTATGCTATATACACCCAAAATTTGAATAAGCAACTTTAAAATTGTTTTTACTCTCGTCCTTTTTTGTTTTGTTTTACAGTAAACAAGAAGTTAACTAAAAAGTTTACAAATAAATAAATATCTACGATTTTGTGGAAAATTGATGTGAAAATATTCAAATAATTGTTTGATTATTACATGCACGCAACATTTTATTGAGGGGACGGGCTCAGTTTTCATTTCAAATTGTTTTATTTCTTTACTCTTTAATAAATATGAGGATTTTGCTAACTTATGATACAAACCCTCTGACATTGAATTGAATAACAACTCCGACACATTGTTGAGACAAAACATTTAATAGGTGTACAGCACATGGTAACGATAAGATACATAAAGTACATAGATACGTTAAGATACAAATAAGATATAAGAGTAGAGATAAAAGGATACATTCATGAATGGTAAATACAAGATACAATATTTAGGTATAAACGAGATACCCAAATGTACATAGAATATAAATGTTACAGACATGAACTAAAGGATAGTCCATGCTGTATAAAGGACTTACAGTAATGTAGGGGGGGGAGCAAAAGCCCCACCGAGAAGGGGGTAGATATATTCTAGCCCATAGCAGTTCGTTGAGAAGATCCAGCTAAAAGAGGAAGGCAAGTTCAAACAAGGTGCTTTAAATACCAGAGTTCCCCTAGTGGGAACAAACAGCAACGCAGCGAGAAGATAACTCTTCCAGGCAAAGGGAAGTAATCCCCTACAATACAATTTATAAATACACCGATAAAGTGAAATTTTTATTACGACTCAAAATTCTTTGTGATCATTTGTACTGGTTTGATTTTTCTTTAATGTTTCATTTCACATTAAATTTACCTCAAACCAACATACAACACTCACACACACACAAAAACTTGGAGCATATGACCTTAAGGCACCCCTTTTGCGATTTCGATTCATGGAGACATTTTTTCCATTTACACTGTCAAAATCCGGTTAATTGTTAACAGACGATTCTTAGAGTTTATTTTTTTAATTATAAAACTAACTCCTAACCCTAACCCTTAACCTAAACCAACCCCTAACCTACCCCAACCCCTAACAAACAACCGGATGTTTATGGTGTAAATGAGAAAAGTGTCCCCACGAGTCAAAATCGCAAAAGGGGTGCCTTAAGGTCATATGGCCCCAAAACTTATTTAATAAATAAATCCGCCCTGTCGGGGGCGTTAGAATGCACCACTGCACCTCTGCAGAGGGGTAAGACTCCCCCAATGGGCCCCACTGTTGGCCGTGGTGGCGGACCCGTGATGCTTAAGGATAGAGCCCAGGTGGATGAGCAGTTCATGACATGCAACATACTCCACTTTGGCCTATCTTGGGCTAGACGGGCGGTCGGAGAGGCCCCCTCGATCAATTGGCTGGACATGTCAAGCCCTAGCACCTATATGATTTTCCCAACCCTACTGCCCTTATGGCAAGCCCCAACCCCTTATCATATGGGTGCTAGAAGGCGGTGTATGAGGGTCTACATTGTCCTGGGAATGACATTAAACTCTATCTGATGGTGAGGTTCCAGTTTTGGAGGTTTGGGGAATGTGGAGCACCCCTTCATCCCATTGCTCCCTGGTCCACTCTGACCCGGAGTGGTAGTACCTGTTAGGGTCCCATCTATGGGTTAAATAGAATAATTATTTATAAAAAAATTGTATTATCCATTAAGAATTGATTTATTTCAAAACTTTATCGGCATTTAATGACCCACTGAGGTTGATATGCCGTAAAACAAACCAACCAAACCAATAAATAAAGATAATGCATATTTACCTGAGTTTGTCTATATTGTGTGAACTAATATAGAGTTGAACTGATGCGATATCAACAGCATTTGAATCAAGTTTCTCAATTAATAAATTTCTCAAATCATCACAAATCTTTAAATTAGAAAAACTCAGTTTTATGTCAGCAACCATTGTGTTTAGTTTCTCTTCTCTGGAAAATGTTTTATAGACTTCAATTTTGTTTCCTTTAAAAAGAAAGAAAAATATTGCCAATATAGAATATGAAGGTGACCTTGGAGAAGAACAATAATGTTACATAATGTATAGACATAGCATATCATTTTCGTAAGGAAGTGTACATTCTAAAATTAATTGTAATACTGTGGAAAATTACAATGGATTTAAATTGACAGGTTTCCTGGTTAAAGATTAGGAACTGGAAAATTCTATTTCATTCAAATAACCAAGTGTCCCCCCCCCCCCATATTAATTGATAAAAAAACTTTTTTTCAAGTTTTTTTTTTAATGAAATAAGGTATTCATTATAAAATTAAGTCCTTAATGTATAAAGTGCTGAAAATTTCATTAAAATTGGACAATTCCTTAATTTTTCGTTATTGTTTTTAAATTAATTTAAAAGTTAATTAAAAATGATTACCAATAAAATTTATTTAATATATATAATAAGATATTTATAAAAACAAAACGAACAAAAAAACAATGCACCCAGAATTGATTGATCTCAGGACACATTTTCAGCATACACCGTTTGGTTGTCACGGTGACAATATTTAAAATTTTCTTTTTACCCATTACAAAAAAAATGATAAGTCATGAAACGAGAAAAAGTAACAAAATCTCAATTTAATCAAAAGAGAAAATTTCCTTTTATTTCTAATTACAAGTTTGTAAATAGGAATAATTTAATTTTGAACAAAAGAAAAATGGGAAATTGGAATAAGTGTAAATAAATTAATATTAATTTACCGTGGCCTAAAACGGTGTATAGCGAAAATGTGTCCTTTTGAGATCAATTCCGAACGTTATGCATCAAGTCTTAAATTAAACAAAAATACCTATGCAAAAAGAATTAAAAACAAAAACAAAAAAACAAAACAAAAAAAACACAGACTGGGCATTAGATAAATTATTCAATTAACACCCCCCACAAAAAACCCCCACAAAAACAAACAAAAACAAGTCTTTATGTCGAAAGAAAACTTGCGTAAGAAAAACAAAAAAATATTCTAATAAATATTTACCTTGTTGAATTCAGAGTTTTTCACGACTTGTTCAATGTAGGAAAGACGTCTTGTTTACACTGTTTTTAACATCGTCAATGTTTTCCTTGCTTGATCGAATGCAAACTTGGAAACTGAAACAATCCGGGGAGATGAAACCTCACCCAGGCCGACAACGGAAATTTGGCGAATAAATTTAGGAATTTTTAGTCCTGTTCCATTTCTGCAGATGGAATTCGTCCTCGTTTTTATAAATGGAAAACCCGTTTGTGGAATCTTTTTTCATAATAAATTATGACTTAGTAAATAAAAACATTCGGAAAGCATTAGTTAAAAAAAATAAAAGATTAGTTCCGTGTTTTGTGTTGCTTGACAACAAACAGACGATGAATCTGAGAAAGAAGAGTTATCCCCCTTGATTTTTGAATTTTCAAGTGAAATGACCGTTAGTTATTTGCTTTCTGGCTGACATATGAACACACTTAGACATGTAGCAAATTAAGAAAAAAAAGAAGAAAAAAGACTATCACTTAAAATTAATTAAATCGATTTTTTAAAGTTAAATTTTAGTTTTAGTCTAAAAATAGTTAGATAATGTGCACCAGTTAAAAAAATATATATATATTTACTAGGGACTGGCAAACGGAGCCTAAAATTCGTTTTTGACAAAATGACTTTAGCCCCCCTACAGCAAATAATTTACCAAAAATCAGGAAATTATCGGATTTTAATGAAATTTTCAGTGTTTATGTATCAATGAACGATCTGTATAATGTATTATTTATTTTATTCAAAACTTTCTCATTTTTTTCAGGTCACTTAATTTTTGACCCCCCTTATTTGGGGGCGTAAAATGTTTTGCAAGTTGATCATTTTCGATACTAATTACAGTATGAATAAAGAGATAAAAGACCGAAGTTATGAATAGAAACAAAAAAAAAAAATTTTTACGGTGGCTTTTCTATGAGAAAATAAGTACCGAAAATCAAAAAATAAAATGTAAAAAATAATAAATAATTAATTTTTGGAGATTTCTTTTTTACTCATTTCGATAATTATTTAATGGTTATTATTTTAAAAAGAAAAAATTATACATCGATGTTTTTTCTGCTTAAAAAGGGGAGGGGGTACATTTTCAATCGAGTTTTCTTCAAAACTTATTACTTTTGGCGCCTAAAATAAGGTTTGCATTAAGTAGATATTTATTTTTAGAATCTAAAAATATAACATTTTTAAACTTAACATCAGGATTTTCTTTTTTTAATGAATTTTATATATTCATTTTTCATAGCAAAAATACTAAATTAAAGTTTTGAAATAAAATAACTGATGCATTATAAAATTCATTAATTGTTAAATCAATACTGAAAATTTTCATTAAAATCGGATAATTACCTGATTTTTGTAAATTTTTTTGCAATCGCGAATGTTACGGCAAAATTGTAACAAGCACCTAAAAATCATCGAAATGAGGCTAAATGGTGGATTGAGTCGAAATTGACCAAAACAAATGGTTTTAAATCTATTAAATATAAACTGCATATGTAATGATATTTTTGTTTTTTTAATTATGGTTATTATGTTACTACTTATCGATTTAGACAAAGTTTTACCTTAAATAAAGATTTAATTATTTCTAATTCGCTTTTAAAATTTCCTAGCAGATGACAAATTTGCCTATAGCTATATATTACATATGTTAAATAAAAATAAGTAGTCAGGTTGGCCTAAAGTCCGTAGGGAGTCTATCCCCTCTCACTATCGCTAGACCGAGGAGATTGATTTAGCGTCCGAGGTGGAGTGCTACTTCTACCTCAGCTCCTTACTTTACTGCACAGATCCTTGTGCTACTCATACGCTTAGTTGGTGAGGGCCAGTGTTGAACTAGGAACTTTGGGGTTCCCAAGTGGATGCTCTACCAACTGAGGTAAACCAGCCCATTACATATGTAATTAATTTTTGATACATTGTGAAAATTTATTAAGGAAATGTGATCCTCTTTCACTATCACCAGCAGCAGCCCTTAGGGCCACATGATGCCCACTATAAAAGAGGGGTCCCTGAAGAATTCAACCTCTTTTTGCCTCTAGCGTTGGCTAGCTTCACTGCTCCGTAACGTCAGAAGCCCCCAGACGGCTACGACTTGGAACCCCCGACACGTTGGAAGCAGGAGCGGCAAACGCACCCCTAAAAACCAATTTTTCAGGCCCAACCAGTTACGAGGAACAGAACTATCAAGGATAAACAGCTAAGTTCCGCAGGCATTTTTATCTGCAACGTACACTTTTACCCCTTTGATACATTCAATTCTCCTAGAAATACTTTTACCAACCAAACTCATTGAACTCTATGAACATTCCATAAAACTCGTTTGGTTGTTTCATTCTATGCATTTGTAAAATAGTAAACATTTTGTTCTACAAAACTCGTTTGTCTCCTTTCTTCAAAAGCAGCACCCTTTCCTCACTGCATCGAAGTACGGTTTAATTCTCTTACAAAACGTAGGGGTTAGGCAGTGCTTTTCTGGGGAAAAAAATCCCACAACATTCTAAAACATTATTAAGAATTCTGGGGTATGGGGTTATTGTCCTTTGTCTGCGAGCCTCTGTTTCAAACCAACCAATCATGAGCCAGCATACTTTGGCGGCAAAGCCGAATAAAGCAAACTCATGCCCTTCTGATTCAGCTCTCACCGGAGACAGACCTAAAAAAAGGGTCGCTCCTATTTTTCAACAGACAACCAGAATTGGAGTCGGACGCAAGCAGAAGTCCATCATATCCGAACTTATCAGAAGGCTGTAGCAAAGGGCTCCGTTAATACCCCATATCTCAGGATATACCAGTTAAGTGACAAATATTTATTGCGCAAACGAAACTAAAGTTTGCAATTCTTTATATGTAATACAAGTCTTTTATTCATATTCTTGGTCTTGGTTATTTCTTTGACTCTTAACCTGTCTCACACTCGCGGTTAACTCCATTACAAACCTCGGAGTATTGCCGCTAGTGTTCTTTTCTTTATAACATCAAATAAGCTCCAAAATTTATGAAATCCAACGCTTTAAGTGAAATAAGTTACATACTTACAAAACACATTATTAACAGTTAAAAATACTTATAACAGTTTCTTAGAAATCATAATAAAAAGTATTAAATACACTATGTACAGAAAAATTATTCACATGTTGATATTTTATTTCAATGTTATATCATTTTTTGTTTGTTCCCAACACGCAGTAAAATAAAGCCCACTAAAAAATAATGATCTTGTCTTGTTTACATAAGATTGAGTGTGAAATTATTTAATACTATGGAAGGCCGAGGCGTAACAATTCACTAAACACTGATTGATAAACAAAAAATTACCAAAATTCAGAGAGTTATTTCAGTTTTGAAATGAGTTTTATAATGCACCAGTTATTTTATCAAAAATATTGCAGAATTCTTTCACGTTACTTGTGCCCCCACCTTTGGGGATTAGTGTCAGGCTATGTCTTTATGTTAAAATTAAATTTAACATATGCTAAAATCAATTTATTTTAATTACAATGAATGTTTTATTTAAAAATAGTAATAAAGAAATGAACTTACCTTTCTTTTAAATTTCTAAATTGTTTCAAATTGACTCAAGGCAAACAAATTGAAATTCTTTAAATAAATACTACTGTTAGCTCCATCCATAGGAGCTTCTAGAGCAACAATTTTTATACCTAATTAATAAATAAAATTCATTTAAAATATAATGCCCATAATTAAATTTTAAAATTCATATACTTAGATTATAAAAAATATCTAATAACCAGCTTAGTTTAGTAGGCTGATGTAATAATGGAGAAATCTCAGTTAAAAGTTTAGTCCCCACCTTTTTAAACAGAAACAACATCGATGGATAATTTTTTCACAGATAATCAAAAGAAATTATATTTCATATACAACAGAGTTATTAAAAAATCTCAATTTTTCTTTTAATTTTCAGGTTTTGGGTATTTATTTTCTTTCAAAATCATTCATTCAATTCTTTTTTCTATTCACACCTTTGGTCTTTTGTCTTTATTTATACCATAATTAGTTTCAATTATATATAACCCTGTTTTTTTGCACCCCAAAAATAAGGGGTGGTCAAAGTTAAGGGACCTGAAAAAAATTAGAAGTTTTCAAATAAAATAACATGTATTATAAAATTCATCCATTGTTAAATCAACACTGAAAATTTCATTAAAATTAGAAATTCCCTGATTTTTTTCATCAAGGGGAGTGATTTGGTTTTGTAAAATACTTCTATGAAGTCACAATTGGTGTGGTACCTATGGCATATAGAAGAATATTGATTACCATAGGAAGGGGAGAGGACGCTCAAAGTAGTTTTTTGACTAACGAGAAGAATTTTTTGGTTTGAATTCAGAGTTTTCTTTTTCCTAGACTGGTTGCCATACCAAGATTAAAGAACCCAGTTTGCCCTATTTACCCATAGCTGGGGGGGGGGGAATAGTTGGATTTATACCTTTCCCAAGAGTATTAGCACTATGCGAAATGCAGACAGCCACATCCAGGATTTAAACTCGTTTCGCTATGTCCATCTCCTATGACGATAACCATTACACCACACACCTCAACCGATAGTGGAAATTCCATAGTTAATTATCTCCCCCTGCCGCTAGGGGGCGAATCGCCAACATCGTATGTTAGCGCCAAAACCAAAAACTTTACTTATCACGGAGCACCCACTAGGGGTAATTGTGTAAATAGCAGTCCCTACACTTCATTCATCAGTCAGCCAAAAACAGGGCTTACTTCTAAGGACCGAGGCATATTTTCACAGCACACTTTTGAAGGCATTGTGTCCGCACACCACAGGCTGTCACAATAGCACACTACAGAAGGCACTAAGACCAAATAGTCTACTTGAAAAGGGCTCATTCACCATCATTTTAAAGGAACTGTTACCCGGGGCGAGAAGCTTCTAAAATAGCATCCCCATCACTTATCACAGAACCAGTTACAAGGAAGAAAGAGAAATGTCCGAAGAAGCGTACTATCAACATTTCCTACCAACGAACAGAATACCCCTGTTATCACCACTACTCCAAGAACATCACTTAACTCAGATAAGTCTGGTAGCAAATACCAATAAAATTTGCAACAAGTTCTTGTGTTGGAGTTTTTGGTGATATAAGGCGTGTGCCAGACGCTACTTTTACATATAGACTTGCGACTACCATGTGACCATCGAAGGCACCTCTTATCCAATCACTGGCAGTGCTGTTGTTGTATTTATACTAGCTAATTCTAATCTGAGCTCATTACTACTTGGATCTTCTTGGACGACGGAACGTAGTACTATACCACAGGACTTATTGACTTGCTTATTTACTTTAAGTTCTTTTACAACTGGCCAAGGATGGCGGCCAGATACTTAACATCTTGTATTATTTGTCAATACATGTATTAAATTTCCATTGTGTGTTTGTCTTCTTTGTCCGACAATTTGCCTACAACTACGGAGAAATAAGAGCTCCTTTGAAACTCCGTAAATACTCTTACCGAGGGCGGTACTTATTTAGAATAGCCCTCTAAAAAATGACAACAATGTTAGGAATTTTTCTTTGATACAAATGCAAAATAGCACACAAGGATAATATTAGATTACTAATAAAAATCATTACATTTCATGGAAATTCCCGATATGCTAGTGTTAGGGGGAGGTAACTTTGTTTTTTTTTAACTCTTAACATCCTGTTGAGAATTTTCTAAGTCCAGAGCATTCCTATAAGGATATATAAAAAAGATTGTTAAAAATGACCTTTGCATCTAAAGTTGCCTGTTATTTCCCTTAAATCAAAGACTTCTAAATATGTTTAATATTACTAGCAAATATATGCACCCTCCGGGTGCCAGTATTTAAATTTTATAGTAATAAGATATTATACTAAATTAGAAAGGCTAATGAAACTAAATAAGAATGCAGATAAAAAGATTTGAAACAGAGGGGGATATAATCGAAAAATAGAACAACTGAAACTTACTATTCCACCACTCCCGTCTTTTATTACTAAATTTTCCTAATTTTACTATTCAGTTAAAATGGGAAATAAATAATAAAATTACAGTTATTTCTTCTTGTTAAGGGATTTCTTTTAAGATTTATTGAAGAGATTTTGGCTCATATTCATTAAGATAAAACCAAACAATTAGAAATCAATACTACCAAGCGCATATTTATTAAAATCAATTTTTTAATATCAATATGCAAATTAGCTTCCCCGTTCACACTGTAAACCGCTATTTTGTTGTATATATAAATACACTCGCATGTTATTAGTATGCAGATGTGGCCAACAGTATTAATAATGTATAACAGTTTTATTGATAATTGAGGTTTAAATAAAAATAAAATCCTGTAGAACGTGACATAAATAAGTAAAGGAATTGTGACTTGAGTGGTAATATAGTTTCGGTTACAGACAGAAAAACACACAATCTCTATTATAATAAGATATTTAAACAAAGGTTATCGTTTGGAGTGGATTATGAAAACAAATGAGACTTCCAGCCGGGTGGAAAATGTGATTCCAATGATATTATCTCTTGCGCACTATTCTGCATTTGTACCTTGTCTTCTTTATATAGAGATATATTACTGACATTACCAGTAAGTATAAGTTTCAATTATTGTCTTTATGAACTTTTACGGCACCATTTAAGATTGAACATTTTTTTTTCACTCCAAAAAAATAATCAAAGAAAAAAACAAGAAAAAAAACTAAGTAAATGGTGCTAATACCCTTGGGAAAGGTATGAATCCAATTCTTCCTCCAGCTATGGGTAAATAGCAGGGTAGACTGGGCTCTTTAACCATGGATAGGTAACCAGTCTAGGAGAAGGAAAACTCTGAATTCAAACCTGTTAAACTCCGCTTAAAAATTGACCTTGTGTTGCATCCTGCTCGTGCGGAGGGGTTGGTAAATATATATATTTACTAGCACTAGCAAAATAAAAAACACCCTCCGGGTGATGTAAAAATAATTTTTTGAAAGATATTGCCTGAGGGGATGTCAGCTGAAAATTCAATGTCATAGAGTGTGTACCATAAGTATGTAAAATCGTCAAATTTATTAAAGGAGTAAAAAAAAGAAAGAAAGAAAGAAAGACAATTTGAAATGGAAACCGTTCCAATAACTTTAAATATTATATTAGAATAAAACAATCTATATATAAATATATAACACCGGGCATCTATTTATTGAAACAATGAGGATTGTCTAACGTTGCATGCTCACATTTTGAGTATATTTATTCTATGTTATGACGTTGGATTATGTGTTGGGTAATGTGACGTAGTTTTTGTTACAGACAAAAACCGGAAGCGAATCTCCATTATTAATAGAAATATATGCACCCTCCAGTTGCAAGTATTTACAAGATGAGGTGTGTGGTTTAATGGTTAGAGTCATAGGAAATGGTCTCGTTGACCGTAGTTCAATTCCTGGACGAAGCTGTTTGAATTTCACATAGCGCTAATACCCTTGGGAAAGGTATGAATCCAATCCTCCCTCCAGCAGGGCAGACTGGGCTCTTTAACTGTGGCTAGGTAACCAGTTTAGAGAAGAAAAACTGAATTCAAACCTTAAGAAATTGACCTTGTGTCACATCCTGCTTGTGCAGAGGGGTTGGTAAATATATAATTTTGTGGATGTATTTTATATCCTATAATTTGCGGAATATTTTTATTTCCTGTGTCCTTAAAAGGGATAAAATCAGACAAGGTTGTAGTCGAATGGAAGGACCAGTCAACATGCTCATAGATTTAAGATAGAGGGTTTTATTGCAGAGAGAAACAATAAGACAGACAGGAATAGCGAGGCATGCTACTATTCCTCGAAGCCAGTCCAGTATAATGCCATGCTCACTATATATATATTAGTTAGACCACATGTGTAACAGTGTGTGGAATATTCCATTACAATACTTCCTCCTCGTGGGATAGCGTCACTCTAAGTGATTATTTGGGTGGTTGGATTAAACCAAAACTACACAAAGAAGCTGCATACTGTTTTGAACAAACCTTGGAGGCAACACAATACAGCAGCTGTATGGTCTGTGACACTATGGTTGAGTGGAAACATTGTCTAAAAAAAAAAAAAATTTAAAAATTTAAAAAAATAAAAAGAGAAGAATGTGTGGGTGTGTGTGTGTGTGTGGGGGGTCCTTTACGAGCACAAAAGATTGGGCAGTAAAGTTTAAGAAAATTGAACAGCCACCATGAAGTTAAGCCACTTAGGAGATAATATCTTTAAGTATCTACGTGTTAAGAGGAAAATGCTGTTTTTATGAGAAAATCTCTTGAGGAAATTAATGGTCAGAATATTGAGGATGCGAAATCTGAAGAAAAAAGTAATTGTTTTAATTTTAAGGGAAGTCATAGACAAAAAGTCCGAAATGAAATTAAGTGCCGAGCATCTGGGTGGTTGGGTCCATGGGGATGTGTGGGGTGGAATTTTACATATATTTAGCCAAGCTCCAGCCCTTGGTCAGTTTTCGGCAGGCAGTCGGGGTGATAGTATCATCTCAGTAACAGCAGAGATAGAAAATAGCCAGGGACCCACATCAGTGAAGCCAGTAATTGAATTAATTAAAAATACTTCTTGCAACTTACATAAATCCAAGTGTACACTATCCCACCACAAACTGCACAAGTGTCACAACTTCCTCTTCCAAAAGCGTCTTGTTAGACTGTTTTTCTTTAATTCTTGTGAACCTGTTTCTGATGTTACATAATTGTTAGATTCCTAACACTTATGTACCATTAGTGTAGAAACCAAAATGGCTGTTATAATTTGCAGCTGGCGGCCTTGAAGGATTGAGTGACTTGGCTTGACCTCAGTCTGATCCTCCTTCTGGGGGATACCGTGAGAATCGTTGGAGAAGACCCTCTTCCGGTTTAGATTAGAAAGAGAGTTTAGTTCAGTATTGGCCAAACCACGAAGGTGGTAAATCGCGTTAACCGCACTGCCGACTCAATCTGCGCAGGTAGTCTGGTGGGGATTTCAGAATAAAATATGATCTAAAAGCAAATCAAAGTCTTGGGTTATTATCTAAAAACTACCAATGACACAGGGCTTCTGATAAAGAGAAATCCCCAATGAAGACCAGACACGAAGACCCCAAGACACTAGAAAAACCTAAGATACCAAAGATGAGCAGAAGAATAATAGAAGTAAAGAGAGTATACAATCCTGACTCGTGCCCTTCGAATCGGCCAGCACAGAATATCACAACTTTGGGGTCATCGACATTGTGCAACGAAGGTGCAGACCGGATATTGCCACAGGTCACTTACTTCCCATCTCACAAACCATCTAAGTAAGACAAGTACAACAGGCTGAAGAAATGTGTATTTACCCAACCCATTCACCTTGGGTAGGATGTGATACAAGGTCACAAGTATGGGGCAGTCAGCAAAGATCAAACTATTCAGTAATAATAGATCTGTAATGGGATGACCTACAGGCTGTAGAAGTAAAGACAAACTCATGATTGTTATTTGTAAACCTGATCCTGTAAAATCGCCTTCACAACTCAAGTCTAACAGCAAAGTATCGCTTAAAGCAATAACACAGCAGTCTCCAACATAACACTCCAAAGTCTCTCACCTCTTTCCCTGATGTTTTATGCACAGCTCAATCTCTAAAAAAAAAAAAAAAAAAAAAAAAGCTTATGTGCAAATACTTTCTCACCAATTCTCCTAGATTGTGTTTCTTTAAATTACGGTGTTAAGGCAATCATATTTTCTTTTCTTTAGAGCCCTTCACTCATTTTGTTTGCAAGACACGTCCACTTGAAACTCTGGAGGTGCGTCATTTCTTCTGCTACATAGATTCCAACACATGGGTAGTGTTGGCCGACTAGAAAATTTTATATACTTGCCTTAGCTATATATGGACACTGGATGAAAAAGGAGAGAGAGAGAGAGAGAGAGAGAGAGAGAGAGAGAGAAGAGAGAGAGAGAGAGAGAGAGAGAGATCTGAATCATGTGAATAAAAATTCACTCAACTCTGAAAATATTCAAATAGACAGGTTCCTGGTTGTTTGTTTTATGGCATATCAACCTCGGTGGGTCATTTAATGCAGACAAAGTTGTGAAATAAATTCATTCTTAATGCATAATACAATTTTGTTTATCAACTCATGTTTTTCTATTTAACCATAGATGGGACCCTAACAGGTACTACCACTCTGGGTCAGAGTGGACCAGGGAGCAATGGTGATGAAGGGGTGCTCTACATTCCCAAACTCCAAAACTGGAACCTCACCATCAGATAGAATTTAACGTCATTCCCAGGACATGTAGACCCTCAGTCACCGCCTTCTAGCACCCATATGATAAAAACGGGTTGGGGCTTGACATAAGGGCAATAGGGTTGGAAAAATCATAGGTGCTAGGGACAGGTTCCTGTTCGATCAATGAAGTTAAGCAGTGATGAACCGGTTCAATATTAAATTGGTGGCCACTTAAGCAATAGCAGGTACTATAAGCAACTAGTCCTTTTTTTTTTTTTTTTTTAAATCAAAAGGACTGGATTCAGCATTAAATGACCTGAAAGGAGGTTGATATGCTGTAAAACAAAACTAACAATGTGTGAGTTTCTTTAGTTTATACACACACACACACACACACACACACACACACACACTGGGAGTGTTTGTGTGTGATTTAGAAAGTTCAGACCCATTAAATGCAAGATCACTTAGACCCAAAGAAAAATAGTGGGTGGTCAGGTGGCAGAGATGAATTGTCTGGAATATATATATTTTTTGGGGTTATTTCATATAAAAAAAAAAAAAAAAAAAAAAAAAAAAAAAAAGAAAAAAAAGAAAGAAAAAAAAGGAAACGCTGACTGATAAATTATTCATTTATTTTCCCCATTAAACTAACCCTAACCCCTTCCTTTTTCCAAGTAGATCAACAAAATAAATAAAATAATTCAGTCAATCAGAGTGGTTTGCCTTTCTTATGTTGGAGTTAAAAAGGAAATAAAACGTCTTTCTTTTTAAGTGTTCACATTTTCAAGGGAAGGGAGATCCCACAAGGAAAAAAAAAAATTAAATAAATAAAAAGAAGAGCTGTTTGGTCTCTGGCCAGAAAAAAGGGGAAATCATTGGATGTGGAATTCTGGGAAGAGCAAAAAGGGGTTGACGAAGTGAAAAAGTTATGAGAGCTATTTTGTCAGAGTCTGGGAGCAGTTCCAAACAATTAGACTTTAGTGTTGGTCTGGAACAGACAAAGAACGAGGCAGATGGAACTCGAGGGGAAAAGCACCCCCCCCCACTGGGACATTGTAGTTATATGTAGATGTACTGAAAGTAACGTACCTCGGAACACAAAGCGCGCGCGGACGAGTCTGGCTTGCATCGCGAAACATGGCTGCTGTAAGCACTACCTTTAATAATGGGCGATCTCGAACCGGCGAGAATAATATTGCACGTATGCAAATTCTCACGAGATCGGGTGTGTATAAAAACATACGGCGACGGAGAGACAGGGAGTCAAGTGATTACGTACGACAACTGAGAAACAGCTAGCAGTATTATTTTGACTATTGCGACAGGTAGAGGCCTTTCGAGGATATATTTGTGACATCATTGCTAGTGTCATTGAGGAGCGAGTTCGATTCCCACCAGATTATATGCACTGTGTTGCACCTTTTCCCTGACCAAAGGATTCACCCTACTCTGCTGTATATGTTTTGTGTTTTATTTTTCTCTTGTAATGGACCCATCACCAATTGCAGTTAGAACTGAAGGATGACAACAGTTGGGATATGACACAACCAAAAGGACATTAGTAATTGAGACACTGCGAAGATGTAGCATAGCGCCTTCTTTACCGGCACTAAATATTTCAAGGGAAGGGAGATCCCACAAGGAAAAAAAAAAAAAAAAAAAAAAAAAAAAATTAAAATAAATAAAAGAAGAGCTGTTTGGTCTCTGGCCAGAAAAAAAGGGAAATCATTGGATGTGGAATTCTGGGAAGAGCAAAAAGGGATTGACTAAGTATATGTTATATACCGGTCTTTTCACGTTACCAAATCTATATAACGTTATATACCTTTCTTACTATCGTCTATTCTTCTGGCCAGCTTTGCTTCTGATCGTCTATCTTGGTCTGGTATATCTTCTAAGGTCTCGTCTGGTCTTCTATTGAGGATTCCGGGTCTGGTTGCTGTTGGGGGTTTCTCGTTATCAGAAGCTCTGTGTCATTGTTAGTTTTTAGGTAATAAACACAAGACTTCGATTTATGTTGATGTTACTTTATTCCAAATCCCCAACCAGACAATCTGCGCAGATGAGGCTTACATGTTGCTAGCTCGGCTTCTAAGTTCTAACTGACTTACTGAGTTACTGAGTTGCTTACTCCTTAAACCGGAAGAGGGCTTTCTATGGGGGTTCCGGTTCTCAGTCTATCCCCTGAAAGCAAGGTCAGAGTGAGGTCAAACGCTGTCACTCACCCTCAAGGCCATCAGCTGTACTAATCGCCATAATGATTTCTACAATACCTTATAAAAGCATTAGGGATCCAATAATTATGTAACAAAGAGACTAAGGAGGTACCTGGCTGAAGGAATTCCATTGATTCCCACTCCCACAACCAATGGACATGCAAATTAAAGAAAATAACAATATTATCGATTTTAATTTTTTAAAATTTTATTTAAGAAAATAAGACATTTTCAAGAATTTATTTGTCCAATATTCAGATTGAATTGGAAGTAATTCTCTTGGAGAAATGTCAGAAGATTCCATAGACATTCAACTGTCAGGAATAAACGTTGTATCAATCATTTCTTTTGGCAAAGAAATTGTTCCCAAAGTTTTCATCATCATCTGGATCTTGGATTTTTAGTAAAGACAACATTCAGTTGGAATCAAACTGGAAGCATTTTTTTGTTGCAGCTGGGCTAGAAAAAATAAAAAAAAAAAAAAAAAAAAAAATCAGAAAAATAAATATGGTGAAGACTATTTATATATGCATACACACTTAAATTTAGATCAGATAACAAATTTATTATACAAAGATTATAGAAAGACTACAATCTAAAACATGACTATATAATTACTCAAGCCCAGCAAAATTATTATACAAAGATTATAGAAAGACTACAATCTAAAACATGACTATATAATTACTCAAGCCCAGCAAAATTTAAAATAAAGTAAAAAAACTTTATATCTTATTATAATGGAGATTGTGTGTTTTTCTGTCTGTAACCGAAACTATATTCCTACTCAAGTCACAATTCCCTTAGTTATTTACATCACATTCTCCATGATTTTATTTTTATCTAAATCTCAATTATTAATAAAATTGTCTTACATTATTAATACTGTTAACTATGTCTACATACTGATAACATGCAATTATATTTATATATACAACAAAATAGCGTTTACAGTGTGAACGGGAAGGCTAATTTGCATATTAATATTAAAAAATTGAATTTAATAAATATGTGCTTAGTATTATTGATTTCTAACTGTTTGGTTTTATTTTAATGAATATAAGCAAAAATCTCTTCAATGAATCTTAAATGAAATCCATTAACAAGATAAAATAACTGGCATTTTATTCTTTACTTCCTCTTATAACTAAATACTTAAATTAGAAAAAATAACAATGAAAGACGAGAGTGATGGAAGAGTAAGTTTCAGTTGTTCCATTTTTTATTATACTCTGTTTCAAATCTTTTTATCTGTATTCTTATTTAGTTTCATTAGCCCTAATTTAATACAATATTTTATTACATTAAAACTTAAATACTTGCACCTGGAGGGTGCATATATTTGCTAGTTAATTTAATATTCAAATTTATAATAAAGCAATATATTTTATCTTATTTTATAATTATTGTCAGTATTATATTAACTATTATTTATTGTACAAATTATTTTATAATTATTACAAATTTAATATTTAAATTTATAATAAAGCAATACACTTAAAATGCGAAATAGAATAAAACAATTTCCAGTGCAATTTTCAACTTGATGATTGGAGAAAAGAAAAAGATATATCAAATTTTTCTAAAATACTCTAACATATCTGGAGTAATTATGAAGAATCTAATGCTTAAAAAATAAAAAAAAAAATAAAAAAATAAAAATCCAATAGAATTCTAAAAAGCTTAAAGAATAACTTTAAGGCTTAAATTCATGATAACATTGACAGACTCAACTGAAAAAACATAGTAATAAGCCAAGATAAATCTAATTGTAAAATTGTAAAAATTGAAAAATAAACCAATGACATTTAAGTAATTTGAATACTCACTTTTTTGGTGGTTGTATGGTGTTTTTTTTTTTTTTGTTCTTTTTTTAACACTCTCCAAGTTTCTCCAGTTCTGTGGTGTTGTATTCCCTGTTTTTGTAATTCAGTATTTTAGGAGGGGAAAAAACAATCTCAAAAAGCAATGTTCCATTAAGTTACTGGCTATTTTTTTTAGTTTCATTACCAATTAGGCCAAGTAAACTCCTTGTTTTTTGTTGTTCACAAAAACAAGGAATTTTTAAAAGAAAATGACAATAACAGAAATTAAAGTTTCTATCGACCGAGAGAGGAAAAAAAAAAAAAAAAAAAAAAAAAAAAAAAAAAAAACGAAAGTTTATTTTTGTGTGCATTTTTATAAAGGTGAATTTGTGTTTGCTAAAGTGAGCTCGATTGAATGTTTATTAAAAAAAAATAAAAAAAAAATTTGAAAGTTTATTTTTGTGTGCATTTTATAAGGTGAATTTTGTGTTTTGCTAAAGTGAGCTTGATTGAATGTTTATTAAAAAAAAAAAAAAAAAAAAAAAAAAATATATATTTTGTTAACTTCTACCTGTGTGTGTGTGTGTGTGTGTGTGATCTTTTAAAATCCATTTCAATGTTGACAGAACATGCATACCCCACCCCCAAAAAAAACCTTATTGTATACAGATACTCAGATAAAAAAAAAAAAAAAAAAAAAAAAAAAAAACATGAGTTAATATTTGTGGCAAAGCTTTTTCTCGTGAGAGAAAATGAAATCTCGAAAGATCTTCACTTCCTGTATTTGTATGAATAAATTTCTTTATCTTTCAGGGGTTGGGTTGGGGGGGGGAAAACTGGCATAGGAAGTTACATTTTGGCAGATCCATTTATTACATATATATATATATTACTGTATCTAAGGTTTCAGTATCCACAAAGACATAGATCCATTTAAACCTTTAAATATAGTATTTATATAGGTGCTCCAGAGAAAAGAACTAAATTCAACTTATGTCTCTGAAGCACAGGAAGATCAAGTTAAAATTTGTGGCAAAGACTTCACTCAAGAAAAGGAGTGACCTTTTAAAAAAGATCTTCACTTCCTGTATTTGTATGAATAAATTTTTTACCAAATCATTGTTAAATTTCCTGAAATTAGGAAGAATGTGTGGACATTATAGAAATTTCAAAAGAAGGAAAAAAAGATATATCTAAGTAGATTAATATTTGGATTCTCAGAATTTGATCTAGTAATTTTGTATTAAAAAGAAAAATTGTCGGAAGAATATCTCCTGTCCCACCAAGTTAAAACTGACAAAAAGAAATCTTAAGGGGTCATAAAGAGAATGAAACAAGCAAAGTTTCTTGAAGTAAAAAGTAAAAACTGTTGGGGGTGGCCTAAAGTCAGTATCAGCCAATCAGTGAGAGAGACTATCCCTTTTCATTAGCACTAGACCAAGGAGATTGTATTTGGTGTCTGAGGCAGAGTGGCACATCTACCATCAACTCACTTTACCGCACAGACCCCCGTGCTACTCATATGCTGAGTTGGCAAGGATCGGTATCGAACCTTATGGTTCCAAGTCTGATGCTCTGACACGGACACACTGAGAGAGAGATAGAGATAGAGAGAGAGTACAGATTTAAAATGACACTAATTTTTTTTTGGTGGAGGGTAGGGGGTGGTCATGGAATAATTTTGTTTGGAAATGGTAGACTTCCAGTACTAATTTTTTTTTTTTCTGGGTAAAGAAGGAAGATTAAGCCTTTTATTGGGGGAGGGAGAGTGAAATACAATTTCTTGGATTCATGTATTTACGTTCCTAGACAAATTATATGGCATTGAAAATTCTTATCCGTTATCCAGAGCCAAACATAAGCAGTGAGTGACCAATGAGAATTGATGTCTGTTACTTCTGTCTCAGTTGTGACAAAAATAAAAGGGAAAAAAAAAACCAAATGCTCATCTTTCTCTCTTCTGGATATTGAAAGGTACGCGTTCACAAAGAACACTAAAGATAAATGGCATGGGCTGTTGCATTTTCTTTGTGCGTACTGAATGTTATTGGGCTAAGCAGACTTTTTGGAAAGTCTGCTGGAATTGTACTTTCAGTTGGGTCAATTCGAAGAACGAGTAGGATGTTGGAAGACCCAAAACTCTTCATGATCCCAATATTATCAGTGATGAGGCAATCCCCACACACTTTGTAATGGAAATGAAGAGGTACTTCACACACCCCAGAACTGGAACCTCAATACTAGATGCAGTTTAACGTCATACCCAGGACACCTTAAACATTGTGTGCGTACTTTTGTCGGTTAAAAAAGGGTTAATTATTAACACCCCCCTGACTTTCAATTCAACGAGGATCAGTGAAAGGCATTATCTATTAAAATAATTTCAATCTAGACATTTTAAGAGTAATAACTTGAATGGAGGGCAAGAGAAATATTCTTAACTTAAAAAAAAAAAAAAAAAAAAAAAAAAAAAAAAAAAAAAAAAAAAAAAGAAGAAAAAAAAAAGGGGGGCATGATACATGATTAAATTTGTGACCAGCCTTATTTTGAAGAAAGTGAATGATTTTTGCAAAAGCATTCACTTCCTGTATTTGTATGAATAAATTTCTTTATTTTCATTTAAACACCTGATTGTTCTGTCTCTAAAGAAATGGAAATCTTTCAATCACATCCCTAAGCAAAATATGAATTAGAGAAAATGTTTTTATTTTGGTTTAAAATAGTTTCTGGTAAGCCACAATATCTAAGCCAAATATAAACAACCTAAAAAAAAAAAAAAAAAAAAAGCTAAGAAAAGAAGTGAATAAAAAAAAAAAAAAAAAAAAAAAAAAAAAAAATCAAACTTTGTAATGTTGGATCAGTAAAATACTTCTATTTCTATATGGAAAAAAGGGGTAGAGCCTGTGATTGGACTATCACATGACGTGCCCAGTAGTTTTGGCACTCCTATTCAGATACCTCTGGACCAGTTCCATGACTCGTCAACCAGAAATTTGAGAATATTAACTCAAATAGAAGATACCAGATATCCTTAATTTCCCTCTTCAAACTAGTAGGTACCTCAGTCTTGACTATATATAGCAAAAACATTAAAATAAATAAACCTTTAGTTTAAGTTTTAATTCACTTATTTGTTGCCGTTAGTCTTAGAATAAAAAAAAAAAAAAAAAGGTAGCCTGCCAAAAGTGCCTGGTTATTGAAATTTGTTAGTCATGGAAGAGGATAAAGTCTTGATGAGAATGTGGACCATCGTTAGTCTTCTCAAAAAGCTCAGAAAAGTATGGAAATTGGCTGGGTGTGTCTCCCATGAACCCTGATAACAACAATGGACGAGTTGAAATATTTTATGGATTTGCTGCAGTGAAATGAGTAAATCCCGTTCCTGAAGAATCTTGTCACAGGATTAATTGTGGCTTCTCTTAAAAATGTCAAAAAAAAAAAAAAAAAAAAAAAAAAAAAAGTTTGTATTTTGTCAGGAGTTCTGATGAAGGGTTATTACAAGACAGGTCTGATATAGCCTTCGAGATCCTCAGTAATGAATATTTGAATGAGAGATGATAGAATAGAACAAATATTCGAGACTGCTAGGCCTACAGGTGATACGGATTTTCGCCTGTATCAGATTTTTTTTCTTTTTTTTTTTCCTTAATTCATTTCCTATGGACATTTTAGATCAAAATGTGGTATACACAGATACAGTGAAAGTTTGCACATGACAACTATGGGTTTAAAAGGTGGGTGGGTGTGTTGTAACCTGATAAATAAAGGAGTCATTTCCGGACACACATACACACACCGACCTGCGCCAAACCTTTTGAAATAAAATTCAGTTCTTATCCTGTTATCAGAGTGTGTTGACTTGTTTTTATTCTCGCTTAAAGAACTCACAGTTACCATTTTTATAAAAGTAAAAAGTAAAGTCATCGGGGCGGCCTAAAGTCGGTATCAGCCAGTCAGCGAGGGAGTCTATCCCCTTTTCAATAGCGCTAGACCAAGGAGATTGTTTTTAGCGTCTGAGGTGGAGCGCCACACCTACCATCAGCTCCTTACTTTACCGCACAGATCCCTGTGCTACTCATACGCTGAGTAGGCGAGGACCGGTATTGAACTAGGAACCTTGTGGTTTCTAGCCGAACGCTCTACTGACCGAGCTAACCCGGCCCCATAAAATATGGAACGCTTCACGAATTTGCGTGTCATCTTTGCGCAGGGGCCATGCTAATCTTCTCTGTATCGTTCCAATTTTAGTATATGTACCGCCGAAGCTAGTACTTTTTATAAACTGGCATATAAAAAGGCAAACTTTAATGGGGGGGGGGAGTTTGTAAAACTGACAAGCCTCACTCTGGAAGAGAACTTGCTCTGAATGAAGAACTTTTGAAAGAGACTACTGAATTGGATCCACACCAAAGCAAAAATTCTATGAAAGAGACGGACTTTGGAAGTATGCTGGTCTAAAAAGAAAGGGGGTATTCAACCCTTGGCAGAACTTCTCAAAAGTGGTCAAAGCAAATTGGAGGTGTTCATTTGGGCTCTGAAGCCCTTGTTACATAATTATGGATCCCTAATATCTTTTTAAGGTAGTATAGAAATCCTTATGGCGATCAGTACAGCTGATGGCCTTGAGAGTGAGTGACAGCGTTTGACCTCACTCTCACCTTGTGTTCTGGGGATGGAACGTGAGAACAGAAGGCAATAGAAGCCCTTCCGGTTTAAGGAGTAAGCAACACAGTGTCAGTTGGAGTTAGAAGCGAAGCTAGCAAGATGTGAGCTCACTGCGTGATTGTCTGGTCTGGGGTTCTACGAATAAAGTAACATCAAAAGTAAATCGAAGTCTTGTTGTTATTACTAAAAGCTAACAATGACACAAGGCTTCTGATAAGGAACGATCCCAACGAAACCAGACCCGGAGTCCCCAAGAAACACCACGACAAGACCAGACCAAGATAGAAGATAGATGATAGAAGATATACCAGATCTGGCCAGAAGAATAGACGACAGAGTAAGACGTAAGAAGTATACAACGTATAGATATTTAGTGCCATCAAAGAAAAGGCACTACACTACACCCTCCCCTCTATTTTTGGGGGCCCAGTTGAAGTTTTCTTTGGACCAGAATGATGTTCACCTTACCACTGTCATGTCTGCCTTGTCTTTGTTTATTACTTTTATTTCTATTTGTGACTCCTCATGCAGTCTAGACTAGACTTCCGGGAATACAACAATTTAATAATGAAAAACATTACATGGACTTACATAAAACTAAATACGAATTAAAAATAAAATCAACCTAAACCAATGGATTAACACGGACGATGCAATCAAATGGTTCAACAACATAGAAAATAAAGATAAAGCGGCTTTCATCAATTTGATATAAAGGAGTACTACCAATAAATATCAGAAAAACTTTTCTCAGAAGCAAATGGACTTTGCACAATGGTACACAAACATTTCCATAGATCAGATAGGATTGTGATACGATACAAACTGCTTGTTCTGCGACTCCACTATTTATCACCACGTCACAAACAAAGGAAATATGCCCCCATGATGACCCGAAAGGGGGGCGAGAATGAGATTATCAACCAGACTAATTCTGGTAACGAAAATGGACCGTCCACGGACATACAATGCTGTTGCGGACGCAGTTTTGCAAGCACGAAGGGAATGCGAATCCATCGCACTAAAATGGGATGCCTTGATCGACAAAAACGTAAATCTCAATCAGAGATCAAAAAATCGATTGAAGGGAATCAGTGTCAGGAGAACTACCACAGAACACAGGTTCCCTTTGTTTGTCAACCCAATGCACCCAATGTGAAAGAAAATGCAACTAGGATCAACTGGCCAAGATCAAACGATAATAAATGGAAGGCCCTTGACGAAGAGTTGTCCTTCATTCTCCAAAATAACTTGAAGGGAACTATCAGAGTAAAATTGCATTCTTTCACTAAAATCGCACACTCAGTGTGCATTGATCACTTTGGAGCTGCAAAGAGAAAAGAAAACAATGTGCGTACAGCCAATAGAAGACAGCGAGAGAAGGGCCGTCTAAGAGCTGAGCAAAGGCTTCTTAAGAAGCAGCTTAAAGAAATACCAGAGGACCGAGTGTCGGTGAAAAAACAATTATCAGAAGTGAAGGGAAAAATTCTTGCCATTTCACGAGCAGAAAACATCGACAAAGGAAAAGGAAAGCTAGGTGCAATTTTGGGAAAAACCATTTAATTTCACAAAGGAATTATTCGAGGGAGAGAGAAATGGAGTTCTCAACGTTCCGAAGGAAGATTTGGAGGCGCATCTTCGGGAAAAATACACTGACCCACTCACCAACATTCCTCGGTGTCATCTTAATGAGCTAAACCGTCCACATTCCCAGTGGAAAAATTTGACAATTCACCTCTGAAGCTAGGTGAAATAAGAGACTTTGTTAAAAAAGCAAGAGCTAAGAGCTCACCAGGGATTAACAGTATTTCGTATAAACTATATAAAAGATACCCTAAAGTTTTAACACTTCTCTGGAGGCTTTTACGGAAAGCCCACGCAAAGAAATTTATCACGGAGGATTGGGGATTAGCTGATGGAATCCATATTCCGAAAGAAAAAGACTCCAAAAGATTAGACCAGTTTTGACCGATTTCCTTACTCAACGTAGAAGGTAAGATCTTTTTCGGTGTTATTGCTAAGAGAATGAGTAACTTTATACTGAACAATGCGTATGTTAATACATCCATACAGAAAGCTGGAATTCCCGGCTTTCCAGGTTGTATTGAACACACCACTATGCTGTGGGACGCCATAAAAACGGCAAAAAATACTAAGTCAGCCGAACTTCACGTCATTTGACTTAGAAAATGCGTATGGTTCAGTAAGACACCAACTACTTGAGAAAGCAATGGAGTTCTTTTGGATTCCAGAAGACATTAGAAATCTCATTTCAGCGTATTTTAAATGTACATACGAGATTTTCTAATAATAAATATTCAACTAACTGGCAAAAGTTGAATATTGGGATTATGATGGGATGCGTTATCTGAATGTGTAAGGTAAAAAAAAAATTTAAAAAAGAAAGAAAGAAAAGACGACTAGACAGATTTAAGATCAAAAGACAGAAAAAGTCAGGTGGAGCAGTGGGTAGTTTTATTCAAAGGGTCATAAAGAAAAGAATATATCCTGGGCAGAACTAAAATACCATCTCAGTGTTACAATTTGTGTGTGAGAGCAGGACATTATGAGGGAAACAGAAGATTGTAAAGAAAAATAAAATAAAAATAAAAAAAATAAATAAAAAATAAAAATAGAATAAACTAAACAAAACTAAAAAAACGTCCAAAGCTTGAAAAGTGTTAAAAGAAATTAGTATCCAGGAACTGGTGACATGACTGGAATTGGCTTGGTTTAACTTTGTGAAAAGTCATTAAAATGAGATGTGTGTGGTCTGATTGGAAAGAGGAAAACCAGATGTGGAATTCTGGGGAAAAAAAAAAAAAAAAAAAAAGGGGGGGGGTAAGAGAAAAATTAAGTGATAATTGTTTTTCCATATCAACCTTTGTGTCCTGATAATTGCCCGAGTGACCACATAACAAAAAATCCTGCTAGCCACCCATGCCATACTAGTAGCTTCTCATATTAGAGGATGAAAAAGGGTGGATTTTATTACATAATTTGGGGGCAATTCATTTTAATTCATAAAAAAAAAAAAAAAAAAAAAAATCCACACACTTAATAGAGGCCACTTTTTTTTTTTTTTTTTTTTTTTTTTTTAAATTTATTTTGGTTTCGACTTGTGTTAAGCTTTGACATGAACAAATATAAAACCACAATCAGGTTTCATTTTATTTTTTTATGCTCTGTACTTTTTGTATCAGAAATTAAAATTTTTTAGGACTTTCTTCAATAACTATGAATTGACATGCACCCCCCCCCCCCACATGTTGCCACTGCAATGTTACAATTCTTGGAAGTAATTTTTAAAAAAAATCTAAAAGTAAATATTTGTGGCAAAGACTTTTTTGGGGGTCTTCACTTCCTGTATTTGTATGAATAAATTTCTTTATTGAATCTTTAAAAAGGACAGAAAAATGCTGTTAAATCTCCTGCCAAGTGGTTGAAGTAGTTGTTCAGGTTAAAAAGGATGGTAATGATAACCCAAAGCCAAAACTTTTTTTCTTTTTAGAGTACTACATTACACATGCAATATCTTTATGAAGCAGGGTTTTTCATTTCTTAATATCAAAACCAAATTTTAAAACTGCTACAATGTTCAGTATATGTGCCTCGCTCTCAGAAAAAAGAAAAGTGTGTGTGTGTGTATGATAGGACATTAAAAGATTAAAATATCTGTTAATTAATTGTAGGAGTTTGCAATAGCTCTTAAATAATATCTCTTATTATAATGGAGATTGTGTGTTTGTCTGTAACTGAAACTATATTCCTACTCAAGTCACAATTCTCTTAGTTATTGACATCACATTCTCCATGATTTTATTTTTATCTAAACCTGAATTATTAATAAAATTGTCTTACATTATTAATACTGTTAACCATATCTACATACTAACAACATACAATTATATTTATATATACAACAAAATAGTGGTTTAAGTGTGAAGGGGAAGGCTAATTTGCATATTGATATTAAAAAAATTGAATTTAATAAATATCTGCTTAGTATTATTGATTTCTAACTGTTTGGTTTTATCTTAATGAATATAAGCAAAAATCTCTATGAATCTTAAATGAAATCCATTAACAAGAAAAAATAACTGTCACTTTATTCTTTACTTCCTCTTTTAACTAAATACTTAAATTAGAAAAAATAACAATGAAAGACGAGTGATGGAAGCGTAAGTTTCAGTTGTTCTATTTTTCGATTATACCCCCCTCTGTTTCAAATATTTTTATCTGCATTCTTATTTAGTTTCATTAGCCTTTCTAATTAATACAATATCTTATTACATTAAAACTTATATACTTGCACCCGGAGGGTGCATAAATTTGCTAGTAGGTTTAAAGAAAATTCTTTAAAAAAAACAAAAAAAAAACCCTACAGTTGATTGACACACCACTCTACTCCTTCAGGATAGGAATTAACAAATAGAATCATAGAAAATAAAATTTAACTTCAGCAACAAATTCAGGGGAATAGATAAGAAAGAATCAATAACTTTAAGAGGATTAGTTAAAAAAAAAAAAAAAAAAAAAAAAAAAAAAGTTGGCAGGGTGGCCTATTGTTAGTATCAGGTCCTCACTTTACTGCACAAAGCTGTGCTGAGTTGGTGAGCCCCAGCATCAAACCTAGAATCCTAAGTAGATGATGCTCTGCTGACCAAGCTAAACCAGACTCTATAACACATAATTCAAGATAAAAATTAATTATTTGTTCCCAGAATTTCCGTGTTCCTGTTATTTCTTATTTGTTGAAATTCTGTCATTCCACGAAGCCAAGTTATAACTACTCTCCACCAAAATTGGCACAAGTTGAATAGTAGCAAATAATTTGACCTGAAAATCTTATGTGCTAGGCCTAGAGGTGTCTTATATGCTAGGCAGGATGGGGGTGCAGGATGGAATTTCAAAATCTTAAGGGTGGCTGCAATAGAAAGAGGTTAAGAACCTAAACGGACACCTAGTCAGGCGATCAAAGAACTGACAAGCCTGAAAAAAAAAAAGAGATGGCTCAAGCAGCAGGTCTAGCAACTTAGGAAGACTTCCCAAGATTGAAGAAAAATGCTCAGACCTCATGAGCCACCATTCCAGTGACAGGTTTTCCACAGTTGAAGGCTTGAATGACACCCTGAAACTCAAAGACATCTTCAGGAAGTGTTACATAATGGATAGGCAGAGCTTATCATTTCTAGCAGGTAATGTAGAGTAGTTTAAAAATAACAGTATGTAGGGAGAAAAAAAAAAAAAAAAAACAAAGGGTTTGATTGATAGGTTTTGACCTTCAGTTCGTCTGGAACTGGGTTCACATTGGAGTTGTGACCAGTTGGCTTTTCTGGACAGATATGCTTTTCCATCTCTGCTTCTTCCAATCTGTCCTTCGGGACGGGTCCAGTGAGCTTCGGCCTCTGGATCGGGAAGGTGTTAAATTAATAGCGTTGATCCCAGAGGGCCGTCCCTCCAGGCAATACCTGCCTCATTGCACTTAAAGGGGCAGGGCTGGGTTTATTGCCCAGTGCCTGAGGCCCCCCCCCTGAGGGGGAATGCCGAAGGGATAGACAATTTTTGTTCTCTCCCACCCATGAGCTTCGGTTCGTTAATAGGGCCTTGTGCCTAAGCTGTACAAGTGGGGTACGAGGTAAATAAAAAAAATCTCTGCTTCTTCCATGCACCCTATAGTCAAACTCCTTCTCAATGTGGTAGTGTCAGAGCTATGCCGTTTGAGACAATTTCTGGTATGGTGTGCCAAGGCAGATTGGTCCGACACCCAAGGGTAATAGGGCATAAGGAGCTCGGGTAAAAATCCAAAAGGGCGTCGTCCCCATCATAATCAGGAATGAACAGCTGTTGGCATACTTGCCACTGTGTCTGTGGAAAATCTGCAGCAAATACTGGCATCATCTTTTGACCAGAATATGCATGCAGGATTTGGGGATTGCATGTGAAGTTCATTCGGGATATGATTGTAGACACTTCTATGCAGCCCTGCCCAACTCGAGTGGGGATTGCTATAATTAACGGCGTCGATCCCAGGGGGCCATCCCCCCAGGCAACACCTGCCCCCTTGATTTAAAGGGGCAGGGCTGGGTTTATTGCCCAGCGCCTGAGGCGCCCCCCTTGAGGGGGAATGCTGATGGGATCAACACAATTTTTCACCTGCCACCCATGAGCTTCGGTTTGTGGGTGGTCCCACGTTAATAGGGCCTTGTGCCTAACCCGTACAAGTGGGGTACGAGGTAAATACAATGATTGTAGACACTAATACTTTTGTTGATTCATATTTCAGGCATTGTTGGGTGGTCTCCCTTTTCCTAATCGATCGTCAGTTCTCCTAATTCTACATATATCCTACCTATCGGGATATAACAATCTTGCAACACCCTCTGGTTAAAAATGAGATTGTACAAATCATCTAGGACGAAATGCAAAATTGCAAATACTCATCGTCTGGTGTTGCTTATCCGCCAAAATTTTTTATTTCTTATGAGTGTCTTTACCTCACCTAAATGATGGACCTAGTGCTATCAAATATCCTCACCCAATCTCACTTTATCCAGAAGTTCCAATCACAAGTTCAGCATCCATGAATACCCAGGCAGAGACTACTGTTGTCATCAACCCTCGTGAATCACCCAAAGGCCTCTCAACGAATTCTGTACCTGGATCAAATGAACCTGTTGTCCCCCCTGAGCCATCACAACCAGGTACCGAGTACCAACTCGAACACCTCAACAGAACGTGCTCCATTGACAAAAAGCATGCCCCGGGCATTGAAGAGATTACGATCATACAACAAGCCGGGTCTCAAGGAACTCTAACTGCCCTCACATGGACTGAAGCCCCTTCGGTGGGGGAGATGTAGACACTTCTAATACTTTCGTTGATTCATATTTCAGGCATTGTTGGGTGGTCTCCCTTTTCCTAATTGATTGTCAGTTCTAATACTACAATGAGGTATGTCAGAAAAGTTCCAGGTTGATTGCATTCTTTGATGTGAGGGGCATCATTCACTGCGAGTTCTTGCCACCAGTGCGCAAGAGGCAAGAGATTGGCAGAACAATGCCCTACCCACACTGTGCTGAGTATCTAAGAATTCATGGCCCAGAAGAACACCATTGTGCTGGAGCAACCTACTCACCCAACCTGGCTCCATGTGATATTTTCCTCTTCCCCAAGCTCAAGGGGTCATCAAGGAACCCGTTTTAAGGTTGTGACGACAGAGCCACAGAGAATCCCAGAAGAATCCTTCCAGGCGTACATGCAAGCGTGGCAGAAAAGGATGGGAAAGCGCATTAGACTCCAGGGGGATTACTTTGAAGTGAATAACTCCATGAACTCTGACAACAATGGACGAGTTGAAGTCTTATCGATTTGCTGCAGTGAAATGAGTAAATCCTGTTCCCGAAGAATCTTATCACAGGATGAATTGTGGCTTCTCTTTAAAAATGTCAAAAAAGAAGAAGAGTCTGTATTTTGTCAGGAGTTCCGATGAAGAGTTATGATCCTCAGTAATGAATATTTGAATGAGAGATATATGATAGAACAAATATTCGGGACTGCTAGGCCTACAGGTGATTTTGGCAGAAGAACATCGCTGCGCTGGAGCAACTTCCCTACTCACACAACCTAGTTCAATGTGATATTTTCCTCTTCCAAGCTCAAGGGGGTCACATCATGGGAACCCATTTTGAGGACATGCACAACATCAAACAGAAGAATCTTTCCAGGAGTGCATTTGAATCCAGGGGGATTACTTTGAAGGGAATAAGTCCATGAACCCTGATAACAAGAGATGGACGTGTTGAAATTTTTTATCAATTTGCTGCAGTGAAATGAGCAAACCCTGACCCCAGGGGACGAATTGTGGCTTCGCTTTAGAAATGTCAAAAAGAAGAGTTTGTGAATACATTTCCTTCAATACAAAAATCGAAAGTTGACATTGAAAACCATCATACCAGTGACCAGTGGATGATAGCAGAACTGGGGGGGGGGGGGGAAAGTATAACTAACGACTTAACGAAAGTCAACCTATCTATTCATGGTTTGTAAAAACTCTGGTGTGAAAATATGAATAGTAAGCCACCAGTCAAAGAGAACAGATGGCAAAGATGAAGGATCTGAGGAACAAGAAGAGAAGCCTAAAAAGGCAAGTTCACTCTGCCAATTTTGACAAAGAAGAAAAAAAAAAAAAAAAGAAAAAAAAAAAAAAAAAAAAAAAAAAAAAAAAAAAAGGAGGGTCTGCTTAAAATCTTAAAAGTAAGCAACCAGTCAAAGAGAACAGATGGCAAAGATTGATGAAGGAAGTTCCCTCTGCCAATTTTGACAAAAAAAAGGAGGGTCTGCTTAAAATCTGGCAAGACCTTAAAGAAAAACAACGCTCTCAGCAGAGTAGAAAACCAGAGAAAGAGAAGTGCAAAACAAAGGAAAGAACAAGGAGGTTTTTTTTCCAGGAACCATATAAATATGTAAGGAACTTATTTGACCAGTCGAAATCAGGCGTGCTCAATGATCTGGAGAAATACCCGAGAGAAAAGGTACTCACACTGCAGACAACATATCCCACTAGAAAAGAAAAAAAAAACACCTCTCATAAAATAGTGGCGTTTGATCTAGATTTCCAGTTTGAATATAAACAATGAAAAGGTTTATATTTGTTTTCCGGCTGCCAGTAAATTGTAACCCAGTACAATCTGTCGCAAGTTACTTGTCAAAGAGAAGAGCACTTCTAGGTAATCCTTGTGAGAAGTGATTAAATAAGAAGGTAAATACCCATCATTATAGACGCTGTTCGATCTAGATTTTCAGTACGAATATGAACATCAAAAGTGTTTCAATTTGTGGATGTGCAGAATTAGTTTCCTTGAACACTGATAAAAAAAAAAAAAAAAAAAAAAAAAAAAATATAGAAGAAAAAAAAAAAAAAAGTTCAATAAACAAGGACATAAAAGGTAAATACCTAGTTGGCATAGCAACTGAACCCCCCCCCCAAAAAAAAACACCCATACCCATGAGCGCTGTTCGATCTAGATTTTCAGTACGAATATGAACAATGAAAACGTTTCAGTCTGTGGATATGTTACATAATTAATAGGTGACCTATTGATTATGTATGGTAGTATAGAATTCAAAATATAACTAGTAATTCTGAGTCAGAGAAAAATATCTATAAAATGACAGATAAGGCTTGACCTTTAGCTGTTCTGATTGGTCAGCCCAATCATGAGAACAGGTTAATTAGAGTTACAGATTCACATCTAGCCGGGTGACTGAAATGGAGGACACAAAAATCAGTTATGAAGTTGGTTTTGAGATAAAGACGTCAAAAAAAAAAAAAAAAAAAAAAAAAAAAAAAAAAAAAAAAAAAAAAAAAAAAAAAAAAAAAAAGACTTTGCTTGTCTTTAAGACCAAAATGGACACAAAGATGAAGTCTCAAAAAAGGTCAGACAGAGAAACTAGCAGTGAACAGAACAGAGAATTGCAAGGTTTTTCCAAGTTAATAAAACGGTTAATAATATTGTAGCAATTGTCTGCCCCTGTTTGGTCCTGAAGAGTTATCTGCCCTTGCTACAGGTTTCTGACAATAGGGCCCCTCAGAGTATTTAGGCAGCAAGCTGCTAATTTTGAGTCCTCTTTCTCTGGGACAGTCAAACACTACACGTGGGTTAGACGCTTGTGTCTACCTTTAAGTGGGGGGCTTTGCCCCTCCCCCCAGCCTGCTATAAGTAAGTGACATTTCTTCAGGAACTTTTTATAATTTCTGTAGGATGTTTGTATACTTGTTAACTATGTATTCTTGTCTTGTATGTGTTTCTCTGTTGCTCACGGAATAAAGTCTGTTATTTTATAACTTTGTCAGAATATTTCTTTTACTTATATGTACCCAAGTTAGTAGTTCACTTTAAGCCTTCCAACTTTAATATAAGAACTTTAAATCTTACAATATTGTCAAATTTAATGAAGGCCTTTGTCAGGTGGCACAATGTCCAGGAAGCACCAATGTATTGTGTTATTACATGTTATGTACAGGGCCGGCCAGAATTAAGGACTTGCTGGTGGGACATATTTATAGATATGTATATTGTATGGTTGTATATAATTTATTATTGTACTTTAAATATACGCTCCTACATTTCGGGTACTAGTCTGTCAGTGATGTATGCATGGGTCACTGGGAAGTTGTGGGTCTTTCAACATCGGACTTCGCTTGCCATGCTGACCCTATAAGATGATCAAAACTCTGACAGACGTTTGACTTATCGTTTTTGGACGATTATAAAATTCTCTACTGCGCATCCGATTGGCTGGCACTAACAACCAATCAAATGTATTACTTCTAAGCTTGGAGAGACATGTTCTATGTACAGGTCAGAGTGGAACTGGGAGTAATGGCAATGACAGGGTACTCTCCACTCTCCAGAGCTACAGAATTGCAACCCTGTCACTAGATGCAGTTTAGCATCTGTAAGGTTTTGAGTGAGGGTTTTGGTGAATCTCCTGTGCCAGGAGACGTTATTTTGGTCACGTGACACAGGAAGGCAAGAAGAGAACGCTCTTCTTCCGATACACTGAACAAGCCTGGACGTGCTTGTCATCTCTCTCCAGCAGACACCTATGGTGCACACCAGACGCCACAGCCTCTACTTACAGTAAGTGGTTACCACTTTGTCTATTAACACTATTGTGTATGTTTGGACACTTGTGACATTAAATAGCCTGGGGAACTTTGTTCCCCTAATATGTTATAATAAAGTTATATAAATGTAACTAACGCGTTTGTTGTTTTCCTAACTGAAGTATTCCGCATTGGGTACTTATCCTTTAAGTAGCCCAATGTTTTATAAGAACCAGAGTTAACACTCTGTGGACCTCTTATAAATTGGTGACCCCCAAACATTTCCTTTTTTGCCTTTCTTGGCTAAAACGGAAATATATTGTGTCAACATAACTTTGTGTTTTGCAAATTTTTGACTAGCACAGTAATGTCCGAACAGAGTTCGGACACTGAATACTTCGGTAGGAGAAATGTACATTTTAACATAGCTGTCCCTTCCCCCGTGTCAATTCAGCAGTAACCCTTCCTGCTACATTTGTTGTTGTTTTTGTTTTGTTTTTTCTTCGCATAGCTGCTGACTGCTAGGAAGCACACTTGTGAGTAGGGAAAGTATAATATTTTGGCTTCCCTGTTTCTTGTCTCTTTTTGGTAGTTTTTGTTTCTTGCCGTTACCTTTTGACTCTATAGGGACTTATACTTAGTGCAATATGGATGACAGTCAAAGCTGTCAGTGCACTTAGCATGCCTTGTGCAAGGTATGATAGAGAAGACCCGGTTTTATTTTTCGCTCAGTTGGAGTTGGAATTCGAAATTAGGGGAATCTCTAACCAGAAAATGAGGTTCCACATGACGGTATCTAGGCTGCCCTCTGAGGCTGTGACATTCTCTAAACTTAGGGACGAACTGATAAAAAAAATGTTGGCGTCCCGACAGAAGAGAATAGCTCAGCTTCTCCAAGAAGAGAAATTAGGAGATAGTACTCCGTCGCAGTTTCTGAGAAGACTGCAATGTTTAGCTGGGGAAGGTAACCTGGAGGACTTGGTTCGCCATATTTTTCTCCAACGTCTTCCAGCGGAGTACCTGAATATCTTAGCGGCGGAGGAAGAGGAAGCCCCTATTGAAAAATTGGCTGCCATGGCTGATAATATGGCGGATTTAGCTTCCCAGGACACGGCTTCTATATTGAGCGTGCAAACTAGCAAGAAGGCAAGCCCTTTCGATAGAATCTTGGAAGGGATGGAGAAATTGGAGGTCCGAATGGCTAAGCTAGAGAGTCGCTTGGATAACCAAGAAAAGGCAAACTCCATAATTAGGGGTCTGCCGAAAGACAGCAACAGGGAACCCCTGTGTCACTTACACAGGAAGTATGGGGATAAGGCCAAATATTGTAAGTCACCATGTGTTTTCAAAGGTAGGCAGGGAATCGATTAAGCCAGCAGCCGGAGGTGACACGGTGCGCTGGTGAGAGTAAAATCAGTCGCCTATTATTTGTAGTTGATCGCATGACTGGCATATGTTCTCTGGTAGACAGTGGAGCACAAATTTCTATTAACCCTGCTACCAAAGCAGACAGAAATAAAGGCCCTCATAAATTTATGCTTCAGGCTGTTAATAAGTCTAATTCAGACATATGGCCAGAGGTGCCTCACCTTAAACTTAGGGTTGGGATGAGTTTTTACTCGTGTATTTGTTATTGCAGACGTTGAGAGAGCCATCCAGGACATGAAAGAATGAGTTGAAACAAAATGTTGGTATTGGCCAAGTCAGGAGGAGAGATTGAAGACAACATATGATGGAGGATTAAATAAAACATTTAACATGGCAGCTCCAGTTAAGAAAGGGGTCATTTTCAGCTCAGTCTGATGTCCCAGCTAGCAGCAGTGATATCACTCCAGTATGCACTTTCAGTAAAGACCGATAAAAAAAAAAAAAAAAAAAAAAAAAAGAAAAAGTTTATATGGCCCTAGTTTAGTCTATAAAGTTATACAGTACACACCCTTAATAGATTAAAAAAACAAAAAAACATGGTTTGGTTCGGTTTACGGCATATCAATCTCAGGTCATTTAATGCCGACAAAGTTGTGAAATAAATTCATTCTTAATGCATAATACAATTTCATCAACTCATGTTTTTCTATTTAACCCATAGATGGGACCCTAACAGGTACTACCCCTCCGGGTCAGAGTGGACCAGGGAGCAATGGTGATGAAGGGGTGCTCCACATTCCCCAAACCTCCAAAACTGGAACCTCACCATCAGATAGAGTTTAATTTCATTCCCAGGACATGTAGACCCTCAGTCATAGCCTTATAGCACCCATATGATAAAAAGAGGTTGGGGCTTGCCATAAGGGCAATAGGGTTGGGAAAAATCATAAGTGCTAGGGCTTGAGAGTGGGTCTAAGATCCCAATATTTACAGGGAGACCAGCCGATCTGAAAAACCTGGTTAGCAGCATTGAAAAAGAAAGAGTGGATCTAAAAATTCCACATCAAATTGCAACACCTGGAGAAAAAGCTAGATGGGAATTAAACAGATGCTGAGTGCCATTTTGAACAAATCTTGGAACCGGCATTCTACATAAGAGCGGCAGTTGTATGGCCACTTACCTCCCATCTCAGAAATCACCCAAGTAAGATAAGTAAGACAAAAAAGGATGAACTTATAAGTGATGTTCTATGGTCTCCTACACATGGACACAGTGTTGGCCAACTAGCAAAGACTTAGATGAACCAGCTCTGTACAAACACTGGATGCTGTTGAGAAGACTTGCAAAAAGCAATGACCGATAAGGAAGACGGCAAGATTGGAGTGGAGATTATTTCATGGGGCATCCAAACATCTGCAATAAGGAATTATCTGAACAGTTGTCTAAAAACCTAGCCAAAAGCATTGATAAAGAGAGCGGATCTATAAAAATCAACTGATCCAGAGATAATTAACCTAACCCGGATTGTCCATATGTGACTGCATCAGATTGGAGTGGAGATTATTTCATGGATTATCTCACCCAAACATCTGTAATAAAGAATTATCTGAACAGTTGTCTAAAAACCTAGCCAAAAGCATTGATAAAGAGAGCGGATCTATAAAAATCAACTGACCCAGAGATAATTAACCTAACCTCGGATTGGAGTGGAGATTATTTCATGGATTATCTCACCCAAACATCTGTAATAAAGAATTATCTCCAGTTATCTGCCTAGCACGGAGAGTTTGGGAACACTATTGAGGCCACTCTTAAAAGATTTTATAAGGATTAAAAACAACTGCAAATAATAATTGTCTATACAATGCTATTTCTATGTCTTTATTTGGTAGTGAAAATTAGGATTTGTTTGTAAGATTAACATTTTTTTCTATATTATGACACAATGCATGTGTGGTTATATAAATAAGTAGATATGTGGGTATGAGATAAAGACATTCGCCACACACAGTGGTGTAAAAAACAAAAAAAAAAACCGCAAACACTTTGAACTGCAATATAATCATGACTAATAATTTTGTCCTTCCTTTCTAGGCACCATCTAAAAGCCAAGACCTGTAAAAGTTAAAATACAAACCCCTATAGTGATGCTACAATACACGACGAAACAGCGTATTCGAATACTTGAAGTGTATTTTGAGGTAAAATCATCTCAGGAGATGGCGCATTGAAGAATTATCACAGATTTGCACTGTTACTCGCCTAATCAATAATTTTAGGGTGGAGTGTACAGTACAGAATGTGAATAGGGACCATAGTGGTAGACCTGCCACAGTCAGAACAGGTGATAACATTAAGTGAATTCGACAGTCATTGGCAGACTGTCTGTGGAAAAACCAGCAGGCGCTCACAAGATATCAAAATCTTCTGTTACAAGAATGCTACATCAATGATGTGAAAATGTATCGTTATAAAGTCCAAAAGACAAACTGAAGAAAAGCAAGCTCCAGTTGAATTTTTGTCAGGAATTCTGTCAGAATGGAAATTGGCTGGGTGTGCCCCCCATGAACCCTGACAAGAACAATGGACGAGTTGAAGTCTTTTATAAATTTGCTGCAGTGAAATGAGTAAATCTTGTTCCCGAAGAATCTTTTCACAGGATGAATTGTGGCTTCTCTTTAAAAATGTCAAAAAAGAAGAGTTTGTATTTTGTCAGGAGTTCCGATGAAGGGTTATACAAGACAGCTCTGATATAGATATAATCTATATATCTATATATATATATATCAATTCCGGCTGTAGGTAGCTTACAAAATGTCTAGCCACACTGAGGAGACTTGATAAGTCGAAACACGTGTCTGTGGATGACATTATATATATATATATATATATAAATATATCTCTGATATAGCCTTTGAGATCCTCAGTAATGAATATTTGAATGAGAGATATATGATAGAACAAATATTCGGGACTGCTAGGCCTACAGGTGATACGGATTTTCACCTGTATCAGATTTTTTTTTTTTTTTTTTTTAAAAATGGAAATTTTTAAATTTGACACAACCATGAGGGTCCAGTTTATGGACAGCACAATGGTCAACAAGACAAGATGTGCAGAAATATGAAGAAAAGTGCAGCGGAGTACGACTCAGGCCGTCTAAATTGGAGGAGAGTGTTGCCAGTGATTTCTGTGTACTCAAACCCCTTGAGAGCCCCCAAATGCTACAAATGTGGTGGTCCCAAACATTTCTTCCGGGAGTGCTGGAGTCAAAGCAATGAAGGGAGTATGAATCAGAACAAACCGCGTTGCTACCGCTGCAACAAATTGGGGCACATAGCATGGAACTATTTGGGAAATGAGTCCAGGAACAAGGCACTGTCGCCACCCTTCCCCCTTTCAGTCAGAGGTCAATGTATGTGTGGATGGCATATCATGTCCGGGTCTCATAGATATGGAATGTTGCTGCACAATAATCAGTGCAAACCACTGACAGGCCTAGAGTAAATGACGTATGTGGATTAGGACAATTGACGGGATGTCCCAGGCGTTAAGATCTTTGCTCCTAAGATGCTGACTTCTCACCACACGGTTAGATACCCTTTGGTCAGTGGGTTCTTAATAAATAAGAAACTTGCTTAATTATTCAACTAGGAATTAGTATGGATTTCCCCAACCCAGAGGAAAGTACAAGCCAGAAAAATAAGAACTCGTCTCCTCATCCTCTCGTCCCATTATATACCCAGCAGAGATAAATGGATATATAACATTTGAAATGGAGCTGAAATCTGCGGACAGGGATCCAACATCAGCAGAACACAGTATCGTATGAAAAATCCAAGAAATAGTCGATAGAAACCCTGGAAAAAAATCAGAGCCATTGTAAAGGACCTTGAGGTTTCAGAAAGCACCCCCCAGAACATGAAGACATCTGTGACACTATAAACCCCTCTGCTGTTGGGTGAACATGTGTATAGTTGCAAGCATGGCCAGATGAGTAGGAGTGTGTGGGGGTGGGGGGAGTGTTGACAACAGGGTATTGCAAGTGTTGCACGAAAAGTGAATGCTACTTTGGAAAATAAGATACTTTGTGTCTTTCTATGATGTCACTCCGACTTTCCAGATAGTTTGGAAAGACAAAGAGAGAGACAAAGAGAGAGACAGAGAAAGAGAGAGACAGAGAGAGAGAAGAGAGAGACAAGAGAGAGAGAGAGAGAGAAGAGAGAGAGAGAGAGAGACAGAGAGAGAGAGAGAGAGAGAGAGAGAGAGAGAGAGAGAGAGAGAGAGACAGAGAGAGAGAGAGACAGAGAGAGAGAGAGAGAGAGAGAGAGAGAGAGAGAGACAAGAGAGAGAGAGAGAGACAGAGAGAGAGAGAGAGAGAGAGAGAGACAAAGAGAGAGAGAGAGAGAGAGACAGAGAGAGAGAGAGAGAGAATATCACCTGACCAGACTGACATGGGATAAGACATGGAACTGAAAACCTGGCTATAACGTGCGATTACAGCAGAAAAATCTACAGCCTGTGAGGATTATCCATCCATAAACAACGTAATTTCCCTATTGGAGAATTTAAATTAAAGAAAGTGAATATGAATCGATTACTCCCACAGGATCTAGGATCCCATTGCTGAGCAACAGTGCCCTGGAGAAATTTTGAATCAGATTTCATTTTAACTTACAAACCATCTTAGTTCTGATTAGTTAGACTAGATCTTTCTGCGGAAGTGTGTACGAAGTTTGTCTTTAACAGCATTGTGTGGCGTTTTCATTCCATCTTTTTCATACTCATACTGTCGGATTCATTTCCTTTCTTTTAACTTATATCCTGTCTTTGAAAACACACACACACACAACTGAACGAAAACATCTACCATCATTTCAACTACCTTATACCATGGATGACTACCGAAGCATAAGGAAATACAAAAACCTTTTAATTTCTGCTTACTCCTTTCGGAATAGAAGAATGTTTCTTAGGAACTGCAATGACTTCCATAAAGGATTCACTCAAGGATTATTGCAGCCACTACTACCAACCCAAAAAAAAAAAACACTTCCACCCTACCCAGGAGATATATATCTGCTTTAAAAAAATTATCATCCAATAACGACATACTTATCACCCCCTCTGACAAGGGTGGTGGAGTGGTTGTTATGTGTTCCAAACAATACAACGAAAAAATGCTTGATATCCTTAATGATCGTAAATCTTATGAAATAATCTCTCCACAAACCATTACTAACAGCACAACCATTTTCAACAAAACATACAAAAAATGAATAGGCAACACTGATAAAACTTGGCTCTCTTTGATAGACTACCACCCTATCGTTCCCTCCTTTTACGGCCTCCCCAAAACACAAACCAGGGATTCCGTTAAGACCTATAATTTCGGGAATTGGTACTGCCCCTCATAAAATTGCTAAATCTCTTGCTAAAACATTAACCCACCTCTTAGGTACAGTTAGCAAATCTCACATAAAAAATTCGAATAGCTTAATTTCAAAAATAAGAAATATTAACATGAACGACAAATGTTTAGCAAGCTTAGATATTAAATCACTCTATACTAGTATCCTGGTTGACAAATGCATTACTCGTCTAGAAAACCATGTCAACAAAATCAATACCTCTTTTCCATTACCCACTAACAAGATAATCCAAATTTGTAGACTTTGCACTAGGAATTGCTTTTTCCAATACAACGGAACCTTTTACAGACAGAAGTTCGGGTTGCCTATGGGGTCACCTCTGAGTGGTGTTTTGGAGTGCCTTTTACTCCCTACCATTTTTAGATACACTTATTATAAATAATAACAGTTTAGAATTCAAAGTTTATCATAAAAATACCAACAAAAATGACTACATCCATTTCTATTCCCACCATAACACGAAGATAAAAAGTGGTATCATAATTGGTTTCTTTCTGAGAGCACTTAGGATATGTAATAAGAAACATTTAGATGAAGAATTTAATTTTATTGAAAGGTCTTTTCTTAAATTACAACGCCCCTTAAATTTCATACACCGTGCCAGAAAAAAAAGGCATTTAAAATACATAGTAAAAATAGTAATATTACATCTCCCAACAATGACACACAACATAACAGTAATAACATCTGATAGGTACATCATACTTCCTAATAATCCTATTACTGATAAAATAAATAGAAACTTAAATAAGATAGGTATTAAAACTGTCACTCACTCTACTAAAACAGTGAATAACATTTTACAAAATAAAAATAATCATAAACATACACATTCTGAAGCTGGAGGCTACACTATTGATTGTTTAAAATGTAACAAAACTATGTAGGGGAGACTTCCAGATCCTTAACTAAACGTCTATCTGAACACAAATATCATATTAAACAAGGTTTTCAAAACAATGCATTAGTTAAACACATCTTTGATCTCAAAGGTGCCAAAATATTTACCCACATACATGATAAAACACTACGTAGAATTACGGAATCTTGTGTTATTCTTACCCATAAAACCATACCCCAAAGACAAGGTTTCTTTAATATATCTCCTTATTTAGCGACACTTGTAGTCAGAAACCATAAAATCCCCTTCACATAACATTTTCCATTATTTACTTCCCATTAAATTTAAATTTTTCTCATTAGCCAAATAAAATAAAAACCTTACCATAAATTTGAATTTGAATTAAATTTGAATTTGCAAATAAATGGATTTAATTTGTATGTATGGAACCTTACATTTGAATTTGGATTTAAATTTGTATGTATGGAACCTTGTTATTATCTAAAAATAATAACAAATACCTTACATCCGTCCATACCTTTTTTACTTTATATATAAGAAAAACAAAATATAAAAAATAATTAATCACAAAAATAAAAATTCTTTTTCTAAAAATCTTTTGAAAGCCAACCGTCATTGTTTAATACCCATCCCCTTTTTGAATAAGTTAATTCGTCCAGTTGCCAACATCTCAAAATCCACTACAATAAAGTGGTGACTGACAAAAAAGATATACATATTGTGGTGACCGACAAAAATACGGCGGGAATGCCCACATTGGAAAATAATGTAACAACTTTCGTTCTCTTTTTTGTAAAATCAAGGATTTTTGTTTTGAACTCATTTGACTTTTATCTCCGATCACAAACACCACGGAGTAAACGGGCTCTGAAGATGATTTTTGTAAAATCGAAATATTGATCAATATCAGCTATGATCATGTTATAAATTGTTTTCTCTTTAACAGCATTGTGTCGTGTTTTCATATATATATATATATATATATATGAGGTGAAGTCAAACACATTAAGGGAATATAATAAAACCAGATAAATAATTAAGACCCTTGTTTATATATATAATATATATATATATATATATATATATATAATATAAAAAAAAAAAAAATCAAAAAAATCAGCAGGACTCCACAAATGCCCAAAAGAAGATGCGGGCCCAACCTTATGCCGCAAATTTAAAGTTTTTTTTCTTAATCTATTCTATCCACTTACGGACACTAGGCACATTGAGCTCTCACTGTGGTTTACCTGTATCACTACGGATAATCTACACATGGAATGATCCCCATTACCACACATATCCTTATCACACATAAGTTCAAGCCCTCTCTGGACCCTCTTCATATGGGAAAAAAAACAAAAAAAAACACGATCCACAACAACCCAGATCACACACCAGAATACTCCCTCAAGAACATACCCTACCCACATCTACATTCCTCCAGCATATCACTGATGGAGAAGATGATTGAATGTATTAAGAGAATGAGATGAAAAACTTTCTTCTTCCTAAACCCTGTGGACTGGCTCAACAGAAAGCAGGAGATGTATAACTTAAAATCAAAGAAAACTGACCGATAAACACCTGGATGCATTTGAAGCTGACCTAATGGACATTGTGAGGAAAATCCGATAATAATAAAAAGAAATAAAAAAATAAAAAAATCAGGAGACATCTTGGTGAAAGCAGATAAGTCATATACATACATACACAGGCAGTAGTAAAATCAACCACAAAAAAAAAAAAAAGATATATGTAGGGGCAACCCAGCAACCTGTAAAACATAGGATAGCAAATCACAAGCTATCATTTAGGGATAGAAGATATAATGAAACAACCACACTTACAAAATATGTGTGGGAATTAAAAGAAAAGCTCGGTAGAGAGCCAGGGGTAGAGTGGAGAATAATAAAAAGGGCACCTTCACATAAAAGGAAATGAAAGACCCTGTATGCTGTGTTTAAATGAGAAATTAAAAATAGAATGCAGAGACCCAGGGAAGATATTGAACTCGCGATCTGAGTTAACAAACAAATGTAGACATTTAAATAAACATATACTGAGCCAGGTAGGTTCTGGAATTACATAGGGTGGTACACACACGTACTTGAGAATGGATACAGCCGGGATGTTAATAAGAGTAGATAACTGGAAAAAGTGATTATTCCCTGATGAATTGCTCCGACATGAAACTGAAGTTGGAATTTTTATAACACTCGCTTTAAAAAAACAAAAAAAAACAAAAAAAAAAAAACACACACAACACACAATATATATATATATATATATATATTAGTCTCACTTGTTTACAAGTTAGAGACCTCTGGTGAGTTTATTTCCGGTTTAGGAAATATAGCGATTATTCTGCCTTCTATTCTTGGCAGCTGCTTGTGGACCCATCGGTAAGAGACTTGACGAGGGAAAGTTCGTTCGGGTCTTGAACCCGACCAGAGGTAGCTGCTGAAAAATAAGTATAGCTGCACTGATGAGGGGTAAACCCTGAAACGCGTGTCTGTAGATTGCTTATTATATATATATATATATGGTACCGGAAAGTTTTGTCCTCTTTGCTTTAACCAAATTAAAACACCAGATTAAGTCTAGAAAGCTGTTTTCAAGGTCAAATCAGATGCCAGATACTCAGTTAAACTTCACATTTAGTTAAATCTATTACTGTTGATAGTTTAAAAAAAAACAAAAAAAACATCTATAGCCCATGGAAGACAAAAGTGAATTTCAAAGTGAATCATTGCATGTTGTATAAATTACACCAAGGTAGCAATCTAACAAATGCAGTGAAAAACATAACCGCTGTCTATCCAGAAGGTGTGAGTGTTAGAAACGGCTGTAGATGAAATTTAAAGAAGGCAATTTCGACATTACTGAGCCTCGGTCGGGGATACCCAGTCTTTTGGACGAATTTTTGAAAGCTGCAGTAGAAGAAGATCCTTGACAAACAATCTGAATATTGTCCCAAAGACTTGATGCATCTAGGTCTACTATTCAGGAGCACCAGGAAAAAGATTGGAAAGGTGAACTCTCTCCAGCCAACAAAGCAATGCAGGCCACCATCTACAATAGTCTCCTTTTAAGGAATGAAATGAATGCGGGTGTGTAAATTTACTGTCTATCAGGTGGCCTGTTATCCTGTTGTGTATGTGTGGTGTATTTGGTCAGTCTCAACACCGTGAGTGTGTGTGCCTTGTTCATGTTCATGTTCATGTGTGTGTGTGTGTGTGTGTGTGTGTTTTTAGGAGCTTAGAATGAACTTAATTTTATTAAAAATTATGATTATAGAGTCTGCTAGATTCTATTTTGCTTTGTTTTTTAGCATTACATTTATCTTATTTTATTTTAAATTATTTTGTTTTATTTACTTTTTATTTTATTTATTCATTTATTTTATTTATTTAAAAAAAAAAAAAACCTTTCTGCAATTGTATTGTCACTGGAGATGAAAAATAGACCGTCGTCAACACTGATAAACGAAAAACACAAATGGCATTCAATAAATGAAATTCCTGTACCAACACCTGAACTGCACACAAAAAAAAGTAATGCTGTATCTTTAGTGGAATCAAAAAGGTGTGGTTCCCTTTGAGTTATTGGAGCAAGGAAAAACTGACTGCAGACCTTTACCGTCAGCAACTCAAATGTATTGCTGCGTAGAAAATGTCCTGCTCTAGTGAACAGGAAAAAAAAAGAAAGAGTAATTTATCAACACAATAATGCTAGACCCCATTCTGCCAAACAAACCCAAGAAAAAAGTCCTTCCTCACCCTCCATACTCGCCAGACCTTGCTCCATCAGATTTTCACTTATTCCATTCTTTAGAGCATTTCATCAGTGGAAAGATTCCTAAATGTTCACGAGGTTGAAGCAGAGGTGAATTCCTTTATTTCTTCCAAAGATGTTAATTTTTTTGAAAGAGGCATTAAAAAGCTCCCAAATAGATGGACAAAGTTTATGTCTAATGAGGGTGACTATTTTGTTGAGCAATAAAGATTCGTCAGTAATATTTCTTTCAATTATTATTCCTAACAAAAATTGAGATAGGACTTTCCGGTACTCCTAATCTAATATATAAAGGAGAGATTTTGGTATGTACGTGTCGACGTATAAGTTCCAAACAGGAAGTCACTCAAATTTTAAATCTTGCATACACATTAATATCCTTCTAAATTAAGAAACATCAAATTTTGTTATTGATTTTTACTGATTAAGGGAGGTAATCGATTAATTAAGCCAAAATCAACCAATTTGCGGAACTGTCCATATATACCAGCCCCTGTTGATAATAAAATATTGTCTCCGCCTGCTTATTGTTAAAGCGATATCAGCAAAGTTTTGATTTTAATGAATTAATTTTGCAGTCTAAGCCGTTCAGCTCCGAATTTATGGCCTATTTATGGTCCAATCTTTAATAATTTTTATATTGTTAGAAAGAAAAGAAAATACTCTTTCAAAATATGTAATTTGTGTGAGTTTTTAATTGAATCATTTTTTTACAGAGAGTTAAAAAATTAAAAAATGGCTTTGATTATTGCAATACAAGCAGTGCAGTCTATACCAGTTAGCTCGGAATCTCTTGCCTATTTAGGATCTAATCTTTAAAATATTTATATCTTTAATAATAAGATGAAATAGTCTTTCTGAATATGTAATTTGTATGTGTTTTTATAGATTAAATTATTTTTTACAGAGAGTTAAAAAAAAAAAAAAAAAAAATTGCTACATATAGCCAATAAATATTTGATAATACGAATAAGGTTTTTTTTTCCAGACTTAATTTGTCCATATTCTTAAATTGTACACTCATTTTAATTTTTGTAATGCATAAAAATTGTAGAAAAATTAAAATTTACGGTTACATTATTAAAAAAAAATAAAATATTTTAATTGTAAATAAAAATCATGAAAATCAGTTTTTTACGGTTACTAAAATGACTTTTAACTCTTTAATTTAATTAATTTTTATTGTTAGAGTTTTAAAGAGTTAAAAATAATAAAATTGACAAATGTCCTTAAAAATTTTTTATTTTGGGGCGAGGCGAGGGGGTCGTTAACTAATTATTTTCTAAAACCACTTTAATCGATGGCACCAACTGGATTTAAGTGGTCTGTGTATACTCAACAATTAGATGTGAGACGAAATATATTTTAAGTATTTCCGACAATATCCAGTTATTTGAACATTTCAAGAATTTTTTATATGTAAGTACGAAAAGCATGTACAACTTTTCAGTTCTTAAAAATTGACATTAAATATCATAGATTTCATAGGCAACTTTTATGAAAATTGTTTTGTACTTAATACTAATGGTAAAAAAAGTCTTAATTTTTTTTAGAGATCTACTGAAAATGTTTCTAAACAATAAAAATAGATATTGCAATTCACACATTCTCAGCTTCTTTTTATCGTTACATCTTTAGAAGTAAAAACGGAGTATAAATTAAACGAATATATCTCTTAACTTTAACTCAACAAGCAATTAAGAACTAGATTTGAATTGTTGTCATGTACAAAAAATGTGGAAAAATTAAAATTGTTTAAAAAAAAAAAAAAAAAAAAAAAAAAAAAAGTAGTTTACGGTTGGTTACTTTTTCATTTGAATAAAATGGTGAAATCTTTCAAGTACTCATATGAACAATTTTAATTCTTGGCTTCTGTTATTGTTAGAGTTTCTTTAAGGACTAAAAGTAAAAATAAAATTGTGTTTCAAGCAACTAAATATTTTTCTAGGCAATAACGTATGTATGCCTATTTTTTTTGTCTGCTTTTCATTTTAAAAACGAATTAAAATTAACTAAATCGATTATTTAAGGTTAAATTTTTGTTTAACTTGAAAAGTAGTTATATTATAAACATTAGTAAAAAAAACAAAAAAACAAATAATATTACACATGTAATTTATTTATAATACATTTAAAACGATTTTTTCGGTCAATATCTGATTTAATTAGGCATTTCTGCTATGATAATTTAATATATAAAATTCATTTTAAATATGATTATCATAAGTTTAAAATGTCATTATTAGATTAAAAAAAAAAAAACAAAAAAAAAAATATTTTTTTAAAACTACTTGTATGGATTTCTAATAATTTTTGCCGAAAAATCTATTGAAAATTTACCCCCCCCCCTTTAAATAGAAAAAATATTACTTTTTAAAATTAGATAATAGCTATGATACTACGCATTGCATCAAATGCAGAATGCATTTGGAGGCATGCAAGTGTGTGTGTATATATATATATTAAGAAACCATTTTCATGCGATGTTTGTGCGGCTGCATTTTCAGATGATTCAATTTTAATAAGTTCTTATTTTAGATGCCATTCATAAACACACAAAAAATATTTACTATTTTCCAAGATTAAAACTTTAAAAATACATATGCAAAAAAAAAAAAAAAAAAAAAAAAAAAAAAATATGGAGAGGACACTCCAAGGCATGCCGAAACAACACAGGAAGTGGCAGTTACCAGTTTTAAGCTCATCTGAGTGGCAAAGGAAACGAGCGCGAGGGGTCACTTCTGACGGTGGGAGAGGACACTGGACAGCTACCGCCCGCCTCAAGCTGGGCAGCCCCCAGCCAGTTAGGTGCTGTCCCGCCATGGCCTGCTTGCTCCACTAGGTGTATGGAGCTCAGAGAATCTCCTCAACAGGCAGGCCAAAAATGCCCACACCAAACACAAAAGTCAAAAAGCCTCCAGTAATGAGGCTAGCAACCTGGAATGTCAGGACCATGAGCCCTGGACTATGATGCTCGCAAGACCGCAATCATTGACAAAGAACTCTCCCGCCTAAGTATCGACGTGGCGTGCCTTCAGGAAACCCGCTTGGCTGGAAATGGCCAAATCAAGGAGGCAAACTTCACCTTTTGGCAGGGAGAACCTGCCGATAAACCCAGACTGCACGGGGTCGGCTTCACTGTAAAAAATAACCTCATCACTTGCATTGAACCTCCACCAAACGGTAGCAATAGAATCATCACCCTCCGGATGGAAACACCTGCAGAACCAGCAACTATCATCAGCGCATACGCGCCAACCCCCTACGCTGCCCCTGAAGAAAAAGAGGAGTTCTACGAGAACCTGAGCGTGGTATAATACTATGCCTGGGCATGCATATGTGGCTGCACAGTTAGTTGTATATATAATGTTCTAGGTAGTTATAATTAGTAAATAGTAAGTCAAACCACATATATGTATAAATATGTGTGTGTGTGTGTGTGGATAATGGGGGTATACATATGTATAGATAGATAGATACATATGTGCGCATGTATACACACATGTGTGTGTGTGTGTATGCACATATATTGTATGTGTAAGTAAAGGTATGTGAATGGTCGGTCAAAGAAATCATAAAACTGAAGAAAAGATTAAGAGGGTGATAACTCCTCAGATTAGAGATGAGAAGTTTGGGTTGTGAACAACTTTAATAGTTGACCAGTTGGTCAGATGGGTCATAAAACACCATGAGGGTGGTCTGTTAGAACAAAGGATTTTGAAATCTCGGAGGATGAGATTTCGTACGAGAATTAATATGAGATTTGGGGTTTCCGGGAAATTTAAAAAGTTTAGTCAGTTAGATCTTGGGCAGCGAAGAAGCAACATCTCTCTTAGAGCCTTGTCCACTAGAGGCCAGCCTTAGAAGAAGTCCTAAAAACAAACAGGGGGGATACCCCCCCTCTCGACAAACATAGGATCTGAATTAGAACCAGAGGGGAGTCACCGATGTGGATGAATGCGAGTTTATACATCTCTCTGCCATTTCTAATGTTCACCTGAGATTGTCTTGTTTTCGTCTCTTGTTGTTATTTTCTTATGACACATGGGTGCGTTCCAGACACGGCGTTGGGGTTGACAGACGATAAGATGGCTAGAGACAAATATAACACTGTAGTGTTATGGACTGATTGGCGATATCCGATTAGATACTTAAAAACAAAACAATTGAGTCTAGAATCGTACAAGCGACTTAGATTAGAGTACAAGTCAGTGGTGTGGTAAAGTCAACACTAGATAAAATTAATTACTCTGACACAAAGAAATTCTAATGGCTAAAAGTCGGTTGATGGTTGATATAACACAAATGACTTTTTGCTTATACAAATGTTTTCATATAAATATATTATCATTCTTGTAGCGTCGAAACAAGATGATAAATAATTTTTGAAGAAGGGGAATTCTAATGGCTGCTGACATATCCATATCTATTATTGTTCTTGTGGGGACTGTGTAAGATAAGGACATTTATTTAGCAAAAAACAGTTTAAAGAGTAAATCTTTAAAATGTTGATAATCTCAAATTACCTGGGTGGTCTTAGGCCAGTCCCTGGGAATTATCATAGCAATTGACAGGACCATTTATACAATAACAAAATATTATCAGGTGCCTCACCAATCAGGAAACTGGGGCGGAGACTTGTTACCTACCTCCGAGATAGGTAACCCAATGCCATGATTTTGATTGGCCGTCCAATCAAATGCGACCACGTGGGTGGGGTTTCGTACACCTCCTGATGTTTACACTGTAGGGGCCATTGGTCCGGCGTTTCGATTGGCTGGCCAATCAGAGCCCTGGATTCAGGGGTTTGGAATCCATAAAAGAGGACCCAAAAGGGTCCCAGGCAGATCGGACAGCTGGTTCTTGACCAGATTGGACAACTGCTTCCCTAGCAGATTGATAGCTCCATCTCATGGCCCTTGTCACCGTCTTTACTTTGTCGTCTTGTTACTCAAAGTCCTGAATTTGAATCAGAACACAGCATATATCGCCAGTCAGTCCACAAAATACCGACTCAACCTCAACTCGATATCCTTTGTGGTTGTACATGATTTTTAATCACTGTATGATTAATAAAGGTATTTTATTGTTAAAACGCGTTCGTGTTAATTGTGGAACAACCTTGATGAACTTGGTCATTTTCAGATACAGCCCGGAACAAGCACTTCAACTTTCCTGTGGGTCAAAGAACACCCATTGCGTTAGATTCGACACCGCGACAACATCGTACTACATTTAGAGCCGCGTGCAGCAAAACCAACATCGTATTACATTTGGTCCCGTGACCAGATCATAATATTACATTTGGCACCCCGACCAACATAGTTTTACACAAAGATGATCCGGACAGACTGCTATTGATCATCAATATTCTCTTCAGACGTCCTGTACATAACGATTCAGAGTATCGATCTGGGAGACTGCTATTGGTTGCGATCGATATACTCCCAGACGATTTGGACGAGAACGGTGGACAGGACGATGATACGAATGAACAACCCGACCCCCATGTTGTCATAGTGGTTATATCCAAAATTCCGACTACCGAGGACCTTTACCTGTTCGGGGACTTCAATGCGAGAGTGGGAGCTGACCACAAGGCCTGGCCCACTTGCCTTGGCACTTTCGGGCGGGGCAAGATTAATGAAAACGGCCAGAGATTGCTAGAGCTGTGCTGCTACCAGGGCCTATGCATCACAAACACCTACTTTAGGTGCAAAGACATCCACCAAGTGTCATGGAGACACCCGCGCTCTCACCTCTGGCATCAGCTAAACCTTGTCATCACCAGGCACATGAACCTTGCAAGCATCCTTCACACCCGCACGTACCATAGTGAAGACCGACTCGGATCACTCCCTGGTTGTCAGCAGAGTACGAATGACACCCAGAAAGATTTTCCATGCAAAAACGAGGGGCCAACCACGCATCAACACGTGCTGCGTAGGCAACAAGGAAAGGACGCAACAATTTCTATGCGATCTCCAAGAAGTTCTCACGAACAAGACGCCGCTGAAAGAAGCCTCAATAGATGCAAAGTGGTCTCACCTCAGAGATGCCATTTACGACTGCTATTACTGCCTATGGAAAAAAAGGAGCGGGACAATGGGGATTGGTTCGAGGCCCACTGGGAAAAAAAATGAAGCCTGCAGTTGAGACCAAGAGGACAGCCCTCCTGGCATACAAGATTTTGCCAAGCCAAACCACACGTGATGCCTGGAAGAGTGCCAGAACCAATGCAAAGAAGGTTGCCCGACACTGTGCTAACATCTACTGGCTAAACCTGTGCTGCGGCATAGAGACAGCTGCTAACACTGGAGACGCAAGAGGAATGTACGAGGGCATCAAAAGAGCTACAGGCCCACCCATAACAAAGACTGCACCCCTAAAAGACAAAACGGGAGGAGTCATCACTGACAAAGGGAAGCAAATGCAACGCTGGGTAGAACACTACCTGGAGCTGTATGCAACCCAAAACAAAGTAGCAGAAAATGGCCTAACATCCATAACTGACCTACCGGAAACGAATGAGCTGGACACACCACCAACGGTCAAAGAGCTTGACAAAGCCATCGACCGCCTAGCCGATAGGAAAGCAACAGGGAGTGACTGCATACCAGCTGAGGTCTTGAAAAGCGGGAAGGAAGAGCTGTTCAAACCACTACATGAACTACTCTGCAGCTGTTGGGAACAGGGACATGTCCCTCAAGACATGCGGGACGCTACCATCATCACCCTATACAAAAACAAAGGAGATCGGAGCGACTGCAACAACTACCGGGGCATCTCACTCCTCAGCACAGTTGGAAAGGTTTTTGCTCGCGTTACACTAACGTCTGCAGACTCTTGCATCTCGCCGGAGTCAGTGTGGGTTTCCGAGCAAACCGGTCAACTGTGGACATGATCTTTTCTCTACGCCAGCTACAGGAAAAGTGCCAGGAACAGCAGATGCCACTATATACAGAAGCTCAGAGGAAGAAAGCTACAAGAGCTCAAGAAGAACGGAGAGCAAGACTGTAGGCAGAATAAAGCTGACCCTCAGGGAGAGTAAGCCCAGACTGATGAAGAAAGACAGGAAAGATTAGAGCCAGAAATGAGGTTGACTTCAGAGGAGAGCAACCAGACTGTAAAATAAAGGCAAGAAAGGCTGAGAGTTAGAAGGAAGTTAGGGCAACAGCAGATTTTACAAGGAAGAGATATGAAAATGAAGACAACAGCAGATGAATATGTCTACTAATACCCATCAGTATAGACCCTCAGAAACCGAAGAGGACGCACACAAGGAGAGATTCTGATAGTTGTCATCAACAATTAGGTGACCGTAGATTCTACAGGTTAAGCTTTTTCTGACAGCTAAGCAGGATTTATTAGAATCTGATATTGGCGAAAATGGAGGACAAGTGTAAACATTGTGGGTGCCCTCAAGTTCAAGAAGAGACACTTGGATTGTGTTGCTGTAATGGCAAAGTTGCTTTGGAACTTTTCCTGAATTACCCAAATTCTTGAAGGAATGGTAATGCCCTATTTAGTAAACACTTTTAAGCAACATTAGAAAGTACAATGGCAGCTTTGCTATGACAAGTTTTGGCCACAAGGATGCATCAGTTGAGAAGGATTGGAATCCAAGTTTCGCACCATCGGTCAGGTTTCACAGCATCGGTAGTGTTATTCCACCAGAAGAGGGGCAAGCAAAGTTCTTCAAGTATATTTCCTGGATTCTCTAGCAGAGCAGCTGTTAGCCAAAATCATGGTAACCCCAAAATAAACATTCTTCAGAGCCTCAACGAGTAGTTCCATGAAAACAACCACTTGATTCATGAACTGAAGACTGCACGTGATCTCCTTCCAAGGGGAGGCAAATGAAGGCGCCAAAAGCACTAAGAGAACATGCCAGGCGTTTCAATGCTCCTACCGCCCCAGAAATTGCAATAATATGGACAATGAACCTTCATGTCAAGAGACATTGTGTTACAACTGCATGATGGAAGACTGAAGAGAATCAATGAGTTTCACCCTTCTCATGACTCCTCCAATACCCAATCATATTCCCATATGGAACAGATGGATACCACATCTACTTGATGAGCAAGACACCTCCTGGACAAGGGGGGGAAGAAAAGTGACACGAACAAATACTACAGCTATCATTTGATGTGAGAATGGTGGCAATCGCATCTTGCATATGCGTAACAATACCACATCTACTTGATGAGCAAGACACCTTCTGGACAAGGGGAAGAAAGTGACACAGAACAAATACTACAGCTATCATTTGATGGTGAGGATGGTGGCAATCGCATCTTGCATATGCGTAACAATACACATCTCACTTGATGAGCAAGACACATTCTGGACAAGGGGAAGAAAAAGTGACACAGAACAAATACTACAGCTATCATTGATGGTGAGAGATGGTGGCAATCGCATCTTGCATATGCGTAACATACCACATCTACTTGATGAGCAAGGACACCGTTCTGGACAAGGGGGGAAGAAAGTGACACAGAACAAATACTACAGCTATCATTTGATGGTGAGAGATGGTGGCAATCACATCTTGCATATGCGTAACATACCACATCTACTTGATGAGCAAGAACCCTTCTGGACAAGGGGGGAAGAAAAGTGACACAGAACAAATACTACAGCTATCATTTGATGTGAGAGATGGTGGCAATCACATTTTGCATATGGCGCGACTTTCTTCAGCAGTTTCTGGTCGATATCTATTGCAAGATTGAAACGGAACGTTTGAGATATCTGCGCTATCAGCAGAATACCCTTTGAGCTGATGACTACTTAAATCTTTATGAGATATCTGCGCTAATCAAGCAGAAATACCCTTTGAGCTGATGACTTACTTAAATCTTTATGAGATAATCTGCGCTATCAGCAAATACCCTTTGAGCTGATGACTACTTAAAATCTTTATGAAGATATCTGCGCTATCACAGAAAACCCTTTGGCTGATGACTACTTAAATCTTTATGAATTATCTGCGCTATCAGCAGAATACCCTTTGACTGATGACACTTAAATCTTTATGAAGATATCTGCGCTATCGAGATACTTTGAGCTGATGACTACTTAAATCTTTATGAGATATCTGCGCATCAGCAGAATACCCTTTGAGCTGATGACTTACTTAAATCTTTATGAGATTTCTGCGCTATCACAGAAATACCCTTTGAGCTGATGACTACTTAAATCTTTATGAGATATCTGCGCTATCAGCAGAATACCCTTTGAGCTGATGACTATTAAATCTTTATGAGATATCTGCGCTATCAGCAGAATACCTTTGAGCTGATGACTACTTAAATCTTTATGAGATATTGCGCTATCAGCAGATACCCTTTGAGCTGAATGACTACTTAATCTTTATGAGATTATCTGCGCTAATCAGCAGAATACCCTTTGAGCTGAATGTCTACTTAATCTTTATGAGATATCTGCGCTATCAGCAGATACCTTTGAGCTGATGACTACTTAAATCTTTATGAATATCTGGCGCTATCAGAGAATACCCTTGAGCTGATGACTACTTAAAATCTTTATGAGATATCTGGCTATCAGCAGAATACCCTTTGAGCTGATGATACTTAAATCCTTATGAGATATCTGCGCTATCAGCAGATACCCTTTGAGCTGATGACTACTTAAATCTTATGAGTATCTGCGCTATCGCAGAATACCCTTCGAGCTGATGACTACTTAATCTTAAATGACTGTTTTGTTATCAGGTGATGGTGATCTCGGAATTTCGGAAAAGGGTGGTGCTTCATCATCATTCACTGGTGGAACCTCTGGTGGATGCATGCAAGACAATGCGATGGCCTATGTGCGATGATCTGGAAGCCTGACTTTTTCAAACAATGACAACCAACCCAAAATGGAAAGATATTACAAACCATTCTTTTCTTGGACATGAACCTATGACCGCCCAGATCTTATTTCTCGGAATGTTTTGGTCAGAAGCTGAAGAAAACTTAGGAAGCTTCTTATAAGGGGGACTTTCGGTAAGATGCAAGGGTATTTATATTCTATTGAATATCAAAAAAGTGGTCTTCCCCATGCCCACATCCTTTTTGTGGGTTGTTCCTGCAGACAAAATCCATCTTGATGATGATTGGACATGGTGACCAGTGCAAGAGATCCAGATGAAGAACGGTCAGATCTCCATTATGCTGTCAATGTCTCATATGATCCATGGTCCCTGTTGGAGCTTACAACAATAATAGTCCATGTATGAAGGACAGAAAGTGCAGCAAAAAATTCCAAGCCATTTCTACAGTGTACGGAACAAGGCATGAAAGCTATCCAATGTATCGACGCCGAAGAAAAATTAAAATGTACCAGCTAGGGAGGCAGGTGAGCAGGTGGTTACAAATCAGTGGGTTGTTCCCTACAACCCTTTCCTCCTTCATCTTTTGACTGCCACATCAATGTGGAAATTTGCTCAAGTATTTGAGCATTAAATATATACAGCGTATGTGACCAGAGCTGAAAGGTGATACCAATAGTGTGGATGAGATCAGCAAGTACCAACATGGACGTTACGTTGGAGCACCGAAACTGCTGGAGATTTCTTGAGCAGCCCAATTTCTCAGAATTTCCTCCAGTGAAAGAACTGGCTGTACATCTTGAGAATGGTCAGCGTGTTCTTTTAATGAAGATAATGCCTGTTGAAAGTTGCCCAAAGCACCACCACACAGCCACTACCTCACAGCTTTTTTCAATCTGTGCAGTAAAAGAACACATTTTCCAAGACACGACGTATCAGAGATTCCGAATACTACACATGGATAATGGAAAAAGATATGGAATCGACGAAAACAGGGAGAATAGGTTCATGGAGATTTTAGTTCAAAGTGCCTGCGATTGGTCGAATGTATACCATCAATCCAAGACAGGTGAGGTGTACTTTGTGTGGCTGTTATTGATTGAGGATGTGGACCTACATTTTTTCAGCGCACTAAGAACAGTAGATGGCCAAGAATTGTCCTATCGTGAGGCCTGTCTTGCAAGAGGACTGTAGAGGGAGACCAACATCTGACACTTGCCATGGAAGAGGCTATAATCGACCAATCACCATCAGTCTCAGAAATCTGCTGGCCACTATAATTTTATTCTGTGAGCCTGCAACCCCATATCTTTTTGTGGGAAGGTTCTGTGACCAGTTGTCAGAGGACTTTTCTCCAGCAGCATCGACAAAACATTAGCAATCCTCAGCGAGCATATCTGCGGATGTCTACAATCGTGCTCTGTGTTCGCTTGAAGATAAAACTTAATGAAGGGACGAACACTGAAATCATTTGATTAGCAATTTTCTGTGGTGAGAGAAGACAATGATGGCATCAGCTCAAAAATTTATGGAAAAAGAATTGAATTATGGACCATGAACAACTCATGAACATAGGGGTGTTCCAGACACGGCGTTGGGTTGACAGACGATAAGATGGCTAGTGACAGAGATCGATCTGGACAGACTGCTATTGATCATCATATTCTCTTAGGACGTCCTTACTAATGATTCAGAGTATCGATCTGGAAGACTGCTATTGGTGTAATCGATATCTCTCAGACGACCTGAAACGAGAGATGGAAGTGATATGAATGAATGAGACACCCCCTGTTGTTAATACTATACTACAGAACAGCTGGATAATTGAAGTACAGTAAATCTCTTTTCAAAGAAGAATGTTTTTCTGTACTGAGCTGTTGAAACAGGTCATGGTTTATTCCCTGATAACATGTTGGAGTGATTTCAGTTGATCAGTTGGATGCAACAGCTTATGCTATAGAACAGAACTTTATGTGGATAAAATACAGACTGTTACCATCACAAGTGACTGTGATTAACTAATGACTAAAACGGAAACAGTTAGGTCTAGGACAAAATAACTTGGCCTCACTTTCGTAACTCATGAGAGGAAGATTTGGTGCAAAAATTCAAGTAATTCGGTGCGGTGGGTCTAACGCCTAGTGAATTGAACATGGAAGACCTGAAAGATAGAGGGATATTATGTCTTGAAACTTACCCAAAATAGACAAAAAAAAAAAAAAAAAAAGAAAAAAAAAAGGTATCTACCTAATCTATTTGGTGTCAAAATGGATTTAAGAATACCTGTTGGATATCCAATCTGAGAAACCCAGATTTCCAACTGTGGTGTTTGTTTTTTTTTTTTTTTTTTTTACAACTTTAAGTCTCACATCTTGTAGGTTTTACTATTTATGATAACCTAGACAAAATACTAAATAGAAAAAAAAAATAATGGGGCACAATCACAAGTTAAACATCAAAAAACATCTCTATGATGGTGCTTATCCCAAAATTCTATCTCTGACGTCACTAAGTTTAGTATCTTTGAAGAAGCATTCTTTGAAGTATCTAGAATGGAATTAAATTTTAAATTAATTAATTGATTAATTGATTAAATTATGTTTGATAATTATTTTACTTCCGGGACTATATGGAAATCCTACCAAAAAAAAAAAAAAAAAAAAAAATCTTGCGGTACCATGCACTTAAATAGATGTGGTCTCCTTGAAGATAAAAAAACTGCAAATAAAAAACGAGTGGGAAAATGAAAGAAATGCAGAAGGGTAAACTGCTATCACTATGGTGTGAAAAGAGCACACCAGGTGAGTATTTTGACAACTGCAAACAACCACCAGCACAAGAATTGGGAAAAGGAGCTCTGACGACGACCTACCTACCAACAACTGCAATACAAGAGTATACAGAACATTATAAACAGAGTTTGAATAAAAACAAACTCAACTAGCAACGATCTTATGGTAGTCTTGTAAAGCAAAGAAAACAGTAAGAGTATTTATGGTGTGATGCTCCTGGAGGAGCCCGGAAGAAACCCGTATCTCCACCTTGAATTTCTAGTCAAGAACTGGTGACTTATATCTTTTTGATTCTTATGGCAAAAGTAACAACCTGTTTTGAACATCACGGTACCCACAAAGCAGGTATTAAAAAATGTGGCGACACGAATGTAGTGGTTCGAAGCGCGGCACAACTGAGATCAGAGGCGAGTACTCCACTTGAGATGGATAGAAATGGGATTCTGCCAGCCTGTTTTACGGCATTCGCTCTCCGTTCTAGAAGTTGCGGCAACACGGAGCCTTCTCACACTGGAAAAATGCCTGGTCAGCCCCCACAACACGGAAAAGATGCTTCAACGTGTAAGTACGTCAGGAGCCGTCGGACACTCGCCGTCGCGTCAACCATCGAAGTACACCATGCTCCTCCAAGACATACAAGCCAAAATGATGACACCATATAAAGGGCATCAATGTGCATCGCTACCAAGAAGACAGGTCCCAAGTGCTGATAAAGTGGGGAATCGTCTGGGTAAATCCTACAGGGTGAATGTACGACATCAGTTGGTTCAAAAGCTGAGTAATGGTACAGCAGGGGTCAAATTGTCCTATAGTGACCGACGCGCGCGCCGCATCTCAAATCCTCATTGAAAAACAGGCCTAGGCAAATATCCCTCCGCATCCATATCAAAGAGACTACTTTGCTCTGGATCTCAATTCTGCAATGCCATACACAGTCCTTGCATGCTCGAACAACTAGTTACGGGGTTTCTCTCGCCACAAAAAAAAAAAAAAAAAAAAAAAAAAAAAAAGAAGTTAATGAAAACAGAATTGAAGTCAATTCGGACAATTCACTTTTGGTGGCAAAATTGTGCTTTCAACTAAGTCCAAACCCTGACTTGGTCTTAAAAGAGGAAAATGTGCTGATCAATGACAATGTCGACAGCGCCAAGCCAACTCCCTAGGGACAAACACTCAGCCTGTTGAAGAATTTTTAGTTGGTGTACGGTTTTGACCACACCACTGAGGAGAATTTAAGAAGCAAGGTTTTCACATCAGGGAATAAAAACTACGCGGAAGTTAGAAATTCGCAAGTCAACGTAACTTATTAAGTTCAGTTTACCAAGATGTGTAAGTCTGTTTATATGCCATCTAAGCGTGTCCGTAGGTCGCCGCCTATGCATCTGGAAGAAACTCATCTAGTGGGTTTCGCTCCGTACCTTATACAACAGGCTACATTGTACCTTACCAACTCCCCTTTTCTTGTGGTAAATAACAACTTTACACGTCATTCAAAGCGGTTGGTGTTGTGATGTGCGTTTTTTTGCGCAGTTCCTACCCTCCTTTCAACCTTCAGGGAGCAAAAAGAGAGAAGTGTTCAATCCCATGCTCCCTTTTATAATGTATTGTTTTATTATAACTGGACTATCTCGCATATTTCTTTTTTTAATTTATGCTTGTTGCGTCAACGAGTGTGCAGGCCGTAATCAATCTGTATATGTCTATCTCTCGCTATCCAAAGAATCTGTTTATGTACCAACGGAAGGGGTACTCTAACTTACTTCCCCCAGTTGCGACCGAGACAGCAACCTTGGGAAATATTACCAACGTAAGATAGATGTGGTTTCTTGCATCTACAAGGAAGAAAAATGGTAGAAATGTCACAGCAAAAAGTCAACTTTGGGTACTAATAAGAGAATAAATTTACAGAATTTATAAACTTTTAATGTTATAACTGAGGCTTGCAACACTTGTAAAAATTTCTATGACTTTACATAGACAGTGTTGGTTAACCGCAAAAACTTACATTCATCAGTTTTGTCAAACACTAAATGTTAACTCAGAGGACTTACACATACAGACTGTTAAAAGGTATCCCCCATGATAACATAGAACAACATAATATCACCGCGAGTGGGATCTACACTACCGTTCGAGTTAGCAGACAAAACAAATGCAAGCTTAACTTAAATACAGTCCTGACGCTGCGGGCCTACTGCAGCAGACTGAGAACTGAAGAGTGGGACTATCCATAACCCTCTACTCTAACCCAATACATCAGCCAATCAAAACCCAGGAAGTGAACTTGCCAGAGTTTCATAATGCGAATAACCCAAAGCTTGCATATACACTACCTGCCCAACATCTAGAGATAGCGCCTTGTAACAGAGCGAATACTTGAAAAAATCAAACACAGGACCGAGAGCTTTCCACCTGATACACAACATAAATTCTATAGACTTTTACATAATTGACAGTGTTGTTAGACCAGCAAAACTTACATTCATCAGTTCTGTGCAACATGGATGTCGCTAGAGGACTTACCATACAATACACAGAGCTTCCCACTGATACGCACAACATAAAATTTTGATTATGCAAAAAATATCAACCTGTGGCTTGGTATAAAGAAAGCCAATTAAACAAGATTTGTAATATTGTTCACATGTCTATGCGGTTTCATAATATTATTGTCAATCCCCTGTATTCTGAAAGGGGATGACCCTTTTCATACCATGGCCTGGTCCCTTCCATGGAAATTACAGAAGCCCGCCCAAATTGTGGTCACATGGGACCTTTGAGTCCCCAGTTTCAGTTAGACATCAGGCAGAGAATTCGGCCATTTTAGGTCCGCCTAACTGGAACTAGCGCAGCTAATGTTAGTTAGCAGATGTCTGGATTGGGGATTGAAATAAAGTAACATCTAAAAAATCCGAAGTCTTGTGTTAATTATCTAAAAAACTACATGGCACGGGCTTCTGATAACCGAGAATCCCTACAGAAACCAGACCGAGTTCCCAAGTCAACTCCAATGCAGATCTTAGAAGATGCCAGACCAATCAAGATGAAGATATACCAAAGACGGAATCAGAAGCATACCGAGACGGCCAGCAGAAGAAATAGTTCCAAGTAAGTGAAGAGAAGAGGTATACTTAATAATTTTAGTGGCCAGTGAAAAGCGCTATGCCAACAACTTATTGAAAGTGTTATAAACTATTCCAAACATAGTAATTTTATGGACTTTTACTATTGATGTTGGCTACACCAGCAAAACTTTACTTCATCAGCTTTGTGGAGCACTTGGATGTCCGACTAGAAGGACTACCAGACAGACACCGAGTAAACGCCCATAAATCAATCAACAATCAACTAATAACAATCCTGAGCACCTTTTAGATTTCCCATATCTAATCATGAAACTGACAGATCCCATGGCTTTTTGGAAAACTTTTTTTTTTTTCACTTAACAGTGGCTGAAGGAGAGTCAAAAGTTATCTGGTTTACTGCATCGACTGCAACACTAGCGATGCACAAAAGACAAGAGGCGTGACTAATTTCAACTGGTTGAGAGTGTCAGGTGTTGAAAATTCATTGGCCATGAACATGGGTCAATCATTAGGAGGTAGAATCCAAAGACAGGTATAGAGTGGAAACATCCTGGCTTGCCAGTGATGAAGAAATTCATAGACTCAGTGATGCATTACAACCTTGGACTCAAAAGGAGTCTATACTGGAAGACCTACCTCTAAAGTGACATAATTCATAGGTTAGCTTATGAATTATGTACATACTTGTAGATAGATATTTTTGAATCAAGTTCGCTAGATTAAAAATGGGGATTGAGTGGAAAATTACCAGCCATTACGGTTTGTAGTGGCAAGTAACAACCTTTTAGCTTGACCCCTTGAAAGTGTACCAGTAGGAACCTGAGAGTTTTTAGCAGTTGCAACTAGTCACCGAAGGAGAGGATCTCTCAGAGTTGCGCTCACCGCACAGTTTGAATTCATGGGCTGGGGTTGTTCAATAAAAACTTACAGAAAACAGTTTTAATTCAATTAAATAAGAGATGAACAACCAACAGGCCGCAGAGTCGAAGGAATGAGAGCTCCCCTGGAAGAAGTGATCTAACCAACTTCCTTTCAGAATAATTAGATGGACATATCAAGGTCCATCGGAGATGGAATCGTGGTAATCGTATATGACAGTTATGGTGCCGAGGGAAGGGGTCGGGATTTGATCAATCCTCAGATTGGTCCCCTGGGCGAGGAATCCGTTGTGAACAGACCAGAAATTTCCAATGATCCCAAGGATAATACACGCTCGGATGACTTCCCCCCAATCATCTTTAGAATTGTATTTACAAGAGTCGTAGAATTGGCCAACTAATTGGCCAGAAGCATTGCAGTATCGATAGAGGGCACAGACCCTGGCCGAATTTGGTACTGACAGATATTCCCCAGGTACGGGATCACCGATGCAGCTGGACGGATGAATGGATGAGAAAACGTATGGCAATGAAAGAAATACCAACCCAGGGTTAATGGGAAGGTTGAAAGTTCCATAAAACTTTTGGCCATATATTAAAAGCTAGCTGAAGAAATGCAGGAAATTGGGATTTGTTCTACCAAGCATTGGCAGCTGTGAGGTTATTCGATGAAATGAAACTCAAATTCTCCATGTTTTTTATGTTTGGAGGGCGTAGTGTGCCGTTGATAACTTGTTTAAACCCGTCGACAAATATATGGTGAAGGACCACCATGAATAATTTTTAGAGAAACAATATAAAAATATTTGCTCAGGCAAAGAGAAGAAAGCACCGCAACCAAAAGCGTAGAAATGAAGAACTAAAGGAAGAAATTAAGTGAACCGAGTGATAGGTGATCCTGTATATTACACAGGTACATTTAAGAAATGTAAACTGGTTATCTGAAAGGTGGGCCATACGAGAATTTTAGGATAGTAAGCAGACAGTCTAGTCTCTTTTATAGTTTGATCAATTTCAGGTAGAGTGAAAGAGCTCAATGTGAAGGATTTTGAATAGCTGAGTTAGCGGATGGGAGAGATCGACCCCCAGTCTAAAAGAAGGCGAAGTAATGTAATGAAGACAACTCTGGTAGACCGAGAGGAAATGCAAACGAAGTGATCTGAGAATCAGATATGAAGAGAATCGTAGACGAATGCTAACGGGATAAATTAGATTCTACTAGAATGGAATTTAAGCCGAAGACAGATGGATGTTGATAGTAGCCGCCGCCGGTACTCGGAGAAGAATCCAGTATGGGACGAGGATGAGTTCCCCGACCCCCTGGTTCAGCTCCAAGAACGATGGCGAAAGAAAGAATTTTTAAAATAGGCAGAATTGCTGATTAAATTAAGTCTGAAGAGCAAAAAAAATCCAATACTCTGGTTGGGGAAGAGGTGGCTCCTGATACTGAATAAGCCATAGCAAGGTGTAAGGAGGTCTTGGCTATGGTCATGGTCTACGTTTGTGGAGGGCCCATACGGATGGGTGGGTTCGGGTAAGGTAACGTAATTCATTAAGCAGAGTCAGTATAATTCGAGGTAGATAATTGTCAAGTAGATTTTTTCTCTTTTTTCTACACTAAGAGTCGCTAGACTATCGCATATCTTTGCAGAATGGATAAGAACGATTATTAGTNAAGAGAGAGATGGAGATCGGAGCGACTGCAACAACTACCGGGGCATCTCACTCCCTCAGCACAGTTGGGAAGGTTTTTGCTCGCAGTTTACACTAACATGTCTGCAGACTCCTTGCATCTCGCCCGAGTCAGTGTGGGTTACGAGCAAACCGGTCAAGCTGTGGACATGATCTTTTCTTCTAGCGCGCAAGCTACAAGGAAAGTGCCAGGAACAGCAGATGCCACTATATACAAGCACAGAGAAGAAAAGCTACAAAGAGCTAAGAAGAACGTGAGAGCAAGACGTAGGCAAGAAATAAAGCTGACCCTCAGAGGAGAGTAGCCAGACTGATGAAGAAAGACAGGAAAGACTTAAAGAGCCAGAAATGAGGTTGAACTTCAGAGGAAAGAGCAAAAGAGACTGTAAAATAAAGGCAAGAAAGGCTGAGAGTTAGAAAAGGAAGTTAGGCAAACAGCAGATTTTACAAGGAAGAGATATGATAAATGAAGGACAACAGGCAGATGAATATGTCTTACTATACCCCATCAGTATGAACCTCAGGAAACCGAAGAAGGAACCAGACACAGGAGAGATTCTGATAGTTGTATCAACAATTAGGTGACCGTAGATTCTACAGGTTAGCTTTTTTCTGACAGCCTAAGTCAGGATTTATTAGAATCTGATATTGGCAAAATGGAGGACAAGTGTAAACATTGTGGGTGCCCCTCAGTTCAAGGAGAGACACTTGGATTGTGTTGCTGTAATGGCAAAGTTGCTTGGAACCGTTTCCTGAATTACCACAATTCTTGAAGGACTGGTAAACTGCCCTAATTAGTAAACACTTTTTAAGCAACATTAGAAAAGTACAATGGCAGCTTTGCTATGACAAGTTTTGGCCAACAAGGATGCATCAGTTTGAAGGATGGAATCCAAGTTTCCGCATCCATTGGTCAGGTCTTTCACAGCATCGGTAGTTTTACTTCCACCAGAAGAGGCAAGCAAAAGTTTTCTTCAAAGTATATTCCTGGATTCTCTAGCAAGAGCAGCTGTTAGCCAGAAATCATGGTAACCCCAAAATAAACATTCTTCAAGAGCCTCAACGAGTAGTTTCCATGAAAAACAACCACTTGATTCATGAACTGAAGACTGCACGTGATCTCCTTCCAAGGGGAGGCAATGAAGGCGCCAAAAGCCACTAAGAGAACATGCAGGCGTTTCAATGCTCCTACCGCCCAGAAATTGCAATAATTATGGCAATGAACCTTCATGTCCAAGAGACATTGTGTTACAACTGCATGATGGAAGACTGAAGAGAATCAATGAGTTTCACCCTTCTCATGACTCCTCCAATACCCAATCATATTCCCATAATGGAACAGATGGATACCACATCTACTTGATGAGCAAGACACCTCTGGACAAGGGGGAGAAAAGTGACACAGAACAAATACTACAGCTATCATTTGATGGTGAGAGATGGTGGCAATCGATCTTGCATATGCGTAACAATACCACAATCTACTTGATGAGCAAGACACCTTCTGGACAAGGGGGAAGAAAGTGACACAGAACAAATACTAACAGCTATCATTTGATGGTGAGAGATGGTGGCAAATCGCATCTTGCATATGCGTAACAATACCACATCTACTTGATGAGCAAGACACCTTCTGGACAAGGGGGAAGAAAAAGTGACACAGAACAAATACTACAGCTATCATTTGATGGTGAGAGATGTGGCAATCGCATCTTGCATATGCGTAACAATACCACAATCTACTTGATGAGCAAGACACCTTCTGGACAAGGGGGGAAGAAAGTGACACAGAACAAATACTACAGCTATCATTTGATGGTGAGAGATGGTGGCAATCACATCTTGCATATGCGTAACAATACCACATCTACTTGATGAGCAAGGACACCTTCTGGACAAGGGGGGGAAGAAAGTGACACAGAACAAATACTACAAGCTATCATTTGATGGTGAGAGATGGTGGCAATCACATCTTGCATATGCGGCGACTTCTTCAGCAGTTTCTGGTCGATATCTATTGCAAGATTGAAACGGAACGTTTGAGATATTGCGCTATCAGCAGAATACCCTTTGAGCTGATGACTACTTAAATCTTTATGAGATATTGCGCTATGCAGCATACAATACCCTTTGAGCTGATGACTACTTAAATCTTTATGAGATATCTGCGCTATCAGCAGAATACCCTTTGAGCTGATGACTACTTAAAATCTTTATGAGATATCTGCGCTATCAGCAGAATACCCTTGAGCTGATGACTACTTAAATCTTTATGAGATATCTGCGCTATCAGCAGAATACCCTTTGAGCTGATGACTACTTAAATCTTTATGAGATATCTGCGCTATCAGCAGAATACCCTTGAGCTGATGACTACTTAAATCTTATGAGATATCTGCGCTATCAGCAGAATACCCTTGAGCTGAACTACTTTAAATCTTTATGAGATATCTGCGCTATCAGCAGAATACCCTTTGAGCTGATGACTACTTAAATCTTTATGAGATATCTGCGCTATCAGCAGAATACCCTTTGAGCTGATGACTACTTAAATCTTTTATGAGATATCTGCGCTATCAGCAGAATACCCTTGAGCTGATGACTACTTAAATCTTATGAGATATCTGCGCTATCAGCAGAATACCCTTTGAGCTGATGACTACTTAAATCTTTATGAGATATCTGCGCTATCAGCAGAATACCCTTTGAGCTGATGACTACTTAAATCTTTATGAGATATCTGCGCTATCAGCAGAATACCCTTTGAGCTGATGACTACTTAAATCTTTATGAGATATCTGCGCTATCAGCAGAATACCCTTTGAGCTGATGACTACTTAAATCTTTATGAGATATCTGCGCTATCAGCAGAATACCCTTCGAGCTGATGACTACTTAAATCTTAATGACTGTTGTTATCAGGTGATGGTGATCCTCGGAATGTTCGGAAAAGGGTGGTGCTTCCATCATCATTCACTGGTGGACCTCGGTGGATGCATGCAAGACAATGCGATGGCCTATGTGCGATGATCTGGAAGGCCTGACTTTTTCATAACAATGACAACCAACCCAAAATGGAAAGATATTACAAACCATCTTTTTCTTGGACATGAACCCTATGACCGCCCAGATCTTATTTCTCGGATGTTTGGTCAGAAGCTGAAGAAACTTAGGAAGCTTCTTATAAAGGGGACTTTCGGTAAGATGCAAGGGTATTTATATACTATTGAATATCAAAAACGTGGTCTTCCCCATGCCCACATCCTTTTGTGGGTTGTTCCTGCAGACAAAATCCATCTTGATGATATTGACATGGTGACCAGTGCAGAGATCCCAGATGAAGAAACAGAGTCAGATCTCCATTATGCTGTCATGTCTCATATGATCCATGGTCCCTGTGGAGCTTACAACAATAATAGTCCATGTATGAAGGACAGAAAGTGCAGCAAAAAATTTCCAAAGCCATTTCTACAGTGTACGGAACAAGGCAATGATAGCTATCCAATGTATCGACGCCGAAGAAAAATTAAAATGTACCAGCTAGGGAGGCAGGTGGAGCAGGTGGTTACAAATCAGTGGGTTGTTCCCTACAACCCTTTCCTCCTTCATCATTTTGACTGCCACATCAATGTGGAAATTTGCTCAAGTATTTTGAGCATTAAATATATCACAGAGTATGTGACCAAAGGCTGAAAGGTGATACCAATAGTGTGGATGAGATCAGGCAGTACCAACATGGACGTTACGTTGGAAGCACCGAAACTGTCTGGAGATTTCTTGAGCAGCCAATTTCTCAGAATTTTCCTCCAGTGAAAGAACTGGCTGTACATCTTGAGAATGGTCAGCGTGTTCTTTTTAATGAAGATAATGCTGTTGAAGTTGCCCAAAGACCACCACCACCAGCCACTACCCTCACAGCTTTTTTCAATCTGTGCAGTAAAGACACATTTTCCAAGACACCGACGTATCAGAAGATTCCCGAGTACTACACATGGGATAATGGTAAAAAGATATGGAATCGACGAAAACAGGGAGAATAGGTTCATGGAGAAGATTTAGTTTTCAAAGTGCCTGCGATTGGTCGAATGTATAGCATCAATCCAAGACAAGGTGAGGTGTACTTTGTGTGGCTGTTATTGATTGAGGTATGTGGACCTACATTTTTCAGCGCACTAAGAACAGTAGATGGCCAAGAATTGTCCTATCGTGAGGCCTGTCTTGCAAGAGGACTGTTAGAGGGAGACCAACATCTGACACTTGCCATGGAAGAGGCTATAATCGACCAATCACCCATCAGTCTCAGAAATCTGCTGGCCACTATAATTTTATTCTGTGAGCCTGCAACCCCATATCTTTTGTGGGAAAGGTTCTGTGACCAGTTGTCAGAGGACTTTCTCCAGCAGCATCGACAAAACATTAGCAATCCTCAGGCGAGCTATACTGCGGATGTCTACAATCGTGCTCTGTGTTCGCTTGAAGATAAACTTAATGATAGGGGGACGAACACTGAAATCATTTGATTAGCAATTTTCTGTGGTGAGAGAAGACAATGATGGCATCAGCTCAATAATTTATGGAAAAGAATTGAATTATGACCATGAACAACTCATGACACATAGGGGTGTTCCAGACACGGCGTTGGGGTTGACAGACGATAAGATGGCTAGTGACAGAGATCGATCTGGACAGACTGCTATTGATCATCAATATTCTCTTAGGACGTCCTTTACATAATGATTCAGAGTATCGATCTGGGAGACTGCTATTGGTGGTAATCGATATTCTCTCAGACGACCTGAACGAGAATGATGGAAGTGACTATGAATGAATGATGACGACCCCCCATGTTGTTATACTATACTACCAGAACAGCTTGGATAATTGAAGTACAGTACATTCTTTTTTCAAAGAAGAATTGTTTTATCTGTACTGAGCTGTTGAAACAGGTCATGGTTTATTCCCTGATAAACATGTTGGAGTGATTTCAGTTGATCAGTTGGATGCAAAGCTTATTGCCTATAGAACAGAACTTTATGTGGATAAAATACAGACTGTTACCATCACAAGTAGACTGTTGATTAAATATGACTAAAATCGGAACAGTTAGGTCTAGGACAAAATAACTTGGCTCACTTTCGTAACTCATGAAGAGGAAGATTTGTGCCAAAATTCAAGTAATTCGGTGTCGGTGGGTCTAACGCCCTAGTGAATTGACATGGAATGACCTGAAGATAGAGGGATATTATGTCTTGAAACTTTACCCAAAATAGACAAAAAAAAAAAAAAAAAAAAAAAAAAAAAAAAAAAAAAAAGGTATCTACCTAATCTATTTGGTGTCAAAATGGATTTAGAAATACCTGTTGGATATCCAATGACTGAAGAAACCCAGATTTCCAACTGTGGTGTTTTTTTTTTTTTTTTTTTTTTTTTACAACTTTAAGTCTCACATCTTGTTAGGTTTTACTATTTATGATAACCTAGACAAAATACTAAATAGAAAAAAAAAATAATGGGGCACAATCACAGTTAAACATCAAAAAACATCTCTATGATGGTGCTTATCCCTAAAATTCTATCCTCTGACGTCACTAAGTTTAGTTCATCTTTGAAGAAGCATTCTTTGAAGTATCTAAGAATGAATTAAATTTTAAATTAATTAATTGAATTAATTTTAAATTATGCTTTGATAATTATTTTACTTCCGTGGACTATATGGAAATCCTACTAAAAAAAAAAAAAAAAAAAAAAAAAATCTTGCGGTACCATGCACTTAAATAGATGTGGTCTCCTTGAAGATAAAAAAACTGCAAATTAAAAACGAGTGGGAAAATGAAAAAAATGCAGAAGGGTAAACTGCTATCACTTGGTGTGAAAAGAAACACCAGGTGAGTATTTTGACAACTGCAAACACCACCAGCACAAGAATTGGGAAAAGGAGCTCCTGACACGACCTACCCAAAACCAACTGCAATACAAGAGTATACAGAACATTATAACAGAGTTGATAAAAACAACCAACTTAGCTCATATTATGGTAGCTCTTGTAAAGCAAAGAAACAGTAGAAGTATTTTATGGTGTGATGCTCCTGGAGGAGCCCGGAAGAAACCCGTATCCCACCTTGATTTCTAGTCAGAACTGGTGACTTATATCTTTTTGATTCTTATGGCAAAAGTATCAACTGGTTTTGAACATACGGTACCCACAAAAGCAGGTATTAAAAAATGTGGCGACACGAATGTAGTGGTTCGAAGCGTGCACAACTGAGATCAGAGGCGAGTACTCCACTTGGAGATGGATAGGATGGGATATTCTGCTAGCCTGTTTTTACGGCATTCGCTCTCCGTTTCTAGAATGTTGCGGCAACACGGAGCCTTCCGCACACTGGAAAATGCCTGGTCAGCCGCCCACACACGGAAAAGATGCTTCAAACGTGTAAGTACGTCAGGAGCCGTCGGACACTCGCCGTCGCGTCACCATCGAAGTACACCACTCCTCCAAGACATACAAGCCCAACACATGAGCACATATAAAGGGCATCAATGTTGCATCGCTACCAGAAGACACGGGTCCCAATAGTGATAAAGTGGGGGATATCGTCTGGGTTAAGATCCTACATGGGTGATGTACGACTCAGTTTGGGTTCAAAAGCTGAGGTAATGGTACAGCAGGGTCAAATGTCGCTATAGTGGACCTGCGCCGCGCGCATCTACAAATCCTCATTGAAAAACAGGCTAGCAGAATATCCCATCCCTATCCATATCCAAGAGGAGTACTTGCCTCTGATCTCATTCTGCATGCCAAACACAGTCTTGCATGCTTCGAACCACTACGTTCGTGGTTTCTCTCGCCACAAAAAAAAAAAAAAAAAAAAAAAAAAAAAAAAAAGAAGAGAAAGTTAATGAAAACAAGATTGAAGTCAATCGGGACAATTCACTTTTGTGGCAAAATTGTGCTTTCAACTAGCTCCAGAACCTGACTTGGTTCTTAAAAGAGGAAAATGGTGCTGATAACTGACAATGTCGACACAGCCAAGCCAACTTCCCTAGGGACAAACACTCAGCCTGTTGAAGAATTTTATAGTGGTGTAGGGTTTTGACCACACCCTGTAGTGAGAATTTTAAGAGGCCAGGGTTTTCAGATCAGGGAATGAAAAACTACCGGACAGTTAGAATATCGCAAGTCACGTGAGACTTAGTTAAGTCAGTTTCAGCCAAGATTGTGTGAAGTCTTGTTTATATGCCAGTCTACGTGTTCGCTAGGTCGGCCGCCTATGCATCTTGGAAGAAGAATCATCTAGTGGTTTCGCTCACCCTGTCAATACACAGGCTTGAACATTGTACCTTTACCCTCCCCCCTTTTCCTTGTGTAAATAAACTTTTACACGTTCATTCAAAGCGGTTGGTGTTGTCATTGTGCTGTTTTTTGCCCAGTTCCTACCCCTCCTTTCACGGGAGCAGAAAGAGAGAAGTGTTTCAAATCCCATCTCCCTTTTATATGATATTGTTTATTTTATAACTGGGACCTATCTCGCATATTTTCTTTTTTTAAATTTATTGCTTGTTGCGTCAACGAGTGTGCAGGCGTAACAATCTGTATATGTCTATCTCTCGCTATCACATAAGAACTTGTTTATGTACCCAACGAGAAAGGGGTACTTAACTTACTTGCCCCCAGTTGCAGACCGAGACAGCAACCTTGAGGAAATCAATTATGCCAACGTAGAAGTAGGAATGTGGGTTCTTGCCATCTACAAGGAAGAAAAATGGCTAAGAAATGTCACAGACAAAAAGGTCAACCTTGTGGTTACTAATAAGAGAATCAAATTTTAAAGAAATTTATAACACTTATTAAGTGTTATAACTGAGCTTGCAACACTTAGTAAAATTTCTATGGACTTTTACATATTGACAGTGTTGGTTAACCAGCAAAAACTTACATTCATCAGTTCTGTGCAAACACTAAATGTCAACTAGAGGACTTACACATACAGACTGTAAAAGTTATCCCCCAGATAACATAGAAACAATATAATACTCACCGCTGCAGTGGGATTCTAACTACCGTCGAGTTAGCAGACAAGAACAACATGCAAGCTGTAACTTAAATACAGTCCTTGCACGCTGCTGGCACATTGCAGACTGAGAACTGAAGAGTGGGTACTTATCCATATCTCTACTCACCCTGAATACCATCAGCCAATCAAAACCCAGGAAGTGAACTTGCCAGAGTTCATAATGGAATAACCCAAAGCTGCATATACACTACCTGCCAACACTCTAGAGATAGCTTGTAACAGAGCTGAATACTTGAAAAATCCAACACAGACCGAGAGCTTTCCACCTGATAGCACAACATAAAATTTCTATAGACTTTTACATATTGACAGTGTTGGTTAACCAGCAAAAACTTACATTCATCAGTTCTGTGCAAACACTGGATGTCGACTAGAGGACTTACACATACATACACAGAGCTTTCCACCTGATAGCACAACATAAAATTTTGATTATGTCAAAAATATCAACCATGTGGCTTGTAATAAGAGAAGCCAATTTAAAACAAGATTTGTAATATTGTTACATAGTCTATGCGGTTTCATAATATTATTGTCAATCCCCTGTAATTCTGAGGGGATGACCCTTTTCATACCATGGCTGGGTCCTTCCATGGAAAATTACAGAAGCCCGCCCAAATATGTGAAGTCACATGGGACCTTTTTGAGTCCCCAGTTTTCAGTTAGACATCAGGCAGAGAATTCGGCCATTTTAGGTCCTGCCTAAACTGGAACTCACGCGCGCTATGTTAGTTAGCAGATGTCTGGATTGGGGATTGAAAATAAAGTAACATCTAAAATAAATCGAAGTCTTGTGTTTATTATCTAAAAAAACTAACAATGACACAGGGCTTCTGATAACGAGAAATCCCTAACAGAAAACCAGACCGAAGTCCCCAAGTCAACTCCAGATGCAAGATCTTAGAAGATGCCAGACCAAGTCAAGATGAAGATATACCAAAGACGATACCAAGACGGCCAGCAGAAGAATAGATGTCCAAGTAAGTGAAGAAGAAGAGGTATGCAACATTATAATTATTTAGTGCCAGTGAAGAAAGCGCTATGCAACAATACTTATTAAGTGTTATAACTAATCTTCCAACACTTAGTAAAAATTTCTATGGACTTTTACATATTGAGTGTTGGCTAACCAGCAAAAACTTACATTCATCAGCTTTGTGCAGACACTGGATGTCGACTAGAGGACTACCAGACAGACACCGAGTAAACGCCCATAAAATCATCAACAATCAACTAATAACAATCCTGAGCACCTTTTAGATTTCCATATCTAAATCATGAAACTGCACAGATCCCATGGCTTTTGGAAACTTTTTTTTTTTTCACTTACAGTGGCTGAAGGAGAGTCAAAAGTTATCTGGTACTTTCACTGCATGACTGCAACACTAGCAGTATGCACCAATAAAGAACAAAGAGCAGTGACCTAATTTCACTGGTTGGAAGGAGTGTCAGGTGTTGAAATTCATTGGACATGAAACATGGGTCCATCATTAGGAGGTAGAATCCAAAAGACAGAGTATAGAGTGGAAACATCCTGGCTTGCCAGTGATGAAGAAATTCAAGACTCAGGTGATGCAATTACAACTCCCTTGAGACTCAAAAGGAGTCTATACTGGAAGACTAAAGTGTTACATAATTCATAGGTAGCTTATGAATTATGTACATACTGTAGATAGATATTTTGAATCAGAGTTCGCTAGATTCAAAATAATGGGGATTGAGTGGAAAAATTACCAGCCATTACGGTTAATGTTAATGGCAAGTAACAACCTTTTAGCTTGACCCCCTTGAAAAGTGTACCAGTAGGACGTGAGAGTTTTAGCCAGTTGCAACTAGTCACTCGAAGAGAGAGGATCTCTCAGGAGTTGCGCTCACCGCACAGTTGAATCATGGGCTGGGGTTGTTCAATAAAAGACTTACAGAAAAACAGTTTTAATTCATTAAAATAAGAGATGAACAACCCAACAGGCGCAGAGTCGAAGGAATGAGAGAGCTCCCCTGGAAGAAGTAGATATTACCAAACTTTCCTTTTCAGAAAATTAGTATGGACATATCAGGTCCATACGGGGAGATGGAATGTGGTAATCAGTATATAGACAGTATGTGCTGAGGGGGAAGGGTCGGGATTTGATCAACCTCGATTGGTCCCCTGGGCGAGGAAATCCGTTGTTGAAAGACCAGAAATTTCCAATGATCCCAAGGATATAACAACGCTGATGACTTCCCCCTCAATCATCTTATAGATGTATTTTACAAGAGCTTCGTAGATTGGCCAACTAATTGGCCAGAAGCATTTGCAGTATCAGATAAGAGGGCACAGACCGTGGCCGAATTGATACTGACAGATATTCCCCAGGTACGGATCACCAATGCAGCTGGTGACGGATAATGGCATAGAAAACGTTATGGCAATGAAAGAAATAACCAACCCAGGGTAATGGGAAGGTTGAAAGGTTCCATAAAACCTTGGCCGATATATTAGTAAAGCTAGCTGAAGAAAATGCAGGAAATTGGGATCTGTATCTGACCCAAGCATTGGCAGCTGTGAGGTTTTACGATGAATGAAACCTCAAAATTCTCCATGTATTTTATGTTTGGAAGGGACGTAGTGTTGCCCGTTGATAACTTGTTAAAACCCCGTCGAAAATATATGGGTGAGGACCACCATAGAATAATTTTAGAGAAACAATATAAAATATTTGCTCAGGCAAAGAGAAGAATGCACCGCAACCAAAAGCGTAGAAATGACAGAACTAATAGGAAGAAAAGAAGTGAAACCGAGTATAGGTGATCCTGTATATTACAAGGTACATTTAAGAGAATGTAAACTGGACCGAAGGTGGGAACCATACGAGAATTTTAGGATAGTAGAGCAGACAGGTCTAGTCTCTTTTATAGTTTTGGATCAAGTTTCAGGTAGAGCGAAAAGAGCTCATGTGAAGGATTTGAAATTAGCTGAGTTAGACGGAGGGAGAGATCAGAACCCCAGTCTAAAAGAAGGCGAAGTAATGTAAGAAAGACAACTCTGGTAGACCGAGAGGAAATGCAAACAGAAAGTGAATCTGAAGAATCAGATAATGAAAGAGAATCCGTAGATGAATGCTAACGGATAAATTAGATTCTAATAGAATGGAATTTAGGCCGAAAGACAGATTTGGATGTTGATAGTAGACCGCCGCCGAGTACTGGAGAAGAATCCAGTAAATGGGACTGAGGATGAGTTACCCCTGTTCCAGCTCCAAGAACGATGGCGAAAAGAAAGAATTTAAAAATAAGGCAGAATTGCTGATTAAATTAAGTCTGAGAGGAGCAAAAAAAATCCAAACCTCTGGTTGGGGAAGAGGTGGCTCCTGATACTGATTAATAAGCATAGCAAGGTGAAGGAGGTCTTGGCATGGTCATGGGTGCTACTGTTTGTGTGGAGGGCCCCCCCCATACGGATGGGGTGTTCCCGGGTATGTTGACGCTAAATTCATTAAGCAGAGCAGTAATTATTCGAGGTAGATATTTGTCAAGTAGATTTTTCTATTTCTACACTAAGAGTCTGCTAGACTATTCCGCATATCTTTGCAGGAATGGATAAGACGAATATAGTAATAAATGTTACTATTGTTGATGACAGTAAGTGTGTGGAAGCACGAGTCCGACACGTTGTGGAGGTAAAAATCGTGAGTGTCCTTGAGGCGGTAATTTATAGTGGAAAGTCTCGTAACTGGCGAGACGAGAGTTGTGACGTCTCGGTCAGACCGAGTATAAAAGAACAGTGGCGAGGGGGCAAAGGATGACAACCTTATTTTGTTTAAGATCTTCACAAGTGTGACGGTGTCTTTGGTAGAAGCAGAAGTAAATTTTGTTAGCTAATTAGAAACTGATAAATTATGTTTCTTAAAAAATATCCGAACACTTAACTTTACCTAGAATAAGAAAAATGCTTTAAATTGTAGATTTTTGCTGACAAATTTTAAGATATTTTTTATTTTTTTTTTGACAATATTTTTTTTTAGGTATGTGAACTACATTTTCGACTGAGGCCATAAAGAGAGAATCATCGACCTTTGACGAAAAACTGGGATAGCAATTGAGGTTAAACTTCAAAAAGCATCTCAATGACGGGGCTATAACTAGAATTCTCTCAAACTGTCCCTAATATTTATTTTCATTGGCAACCTTTAGAGAGTCATTAGATTCTAGGAGAATTTGACTGGTGAATTCAGCCCTTAAAAGTGCTTTACATGAAAGTATTAGTGATTATTTAGCATATAAAAAGCTAAAGAAATTCCATGAGATTATGGATCAGGAAGATCCATGATATTATGGATCAGGAAGATGAAGTAGATTTACTCTATAGAGAATATTGGAGTGTTAAACAGCAAGAGACTTACATGCAGCACCATAAAAACATGATATCCAAAAATCAATGTCACTTTTAATAGATTTGTTTGTTTTGTGGCATATCAACCTCAGTGGGTCATTTAATGCCGATAAAGTTTTGAAATAAATCAATTCTTAACGGATAATACAATTTTTTTTATAAATACATTTTTCTATTTATCCCATAGATGGGACCCTAACAGGTACTACCACTCCGGGTCAGAGTGGACCAGGGAGCAATGGTGATGGAGGGGTGCTCTACATTCCCTAAACCTCCAAAACTGGAACCTCACCATCAGATAGAGTTTAATGTCATTCCCAGGACATGTAGACCTGCAGCCACCGCCTTCTAGCACCCATATGATAAAAAGGGGTTGGGGCTTGCCATAAGGGCAATAGGGTTGGGAAAATCATATAGGTAACTTTTAATAGAGTAATTTTGAAATTCCTGTGTTTTGTAGGAATGTAAAAATGAATACATTAGGAGACTAAAATTCCTAAGCATGTAAATGAACAAAATAATTTTGAAACTGATAGTGTTACATAATCATTAGATACCTAATGATTATGACAATAGTATAGAAATCATTAGTGCAGCTGATGGCCTTGAGGGTGAGTGACAGCGCTTGACCTCGATCTCACCTTGTGTTCTGGGGATAAACCGTGAGAAACGGAACCCCGATAGAAAGCCCCCTTCCGGTTTAAGGGGAAGCAACTCAGTTAGAGTTAGAACCTAGAAGCCAAGCTAGCAAGATGTGAGTCTCACTGCGTGATTGTCTGGTCTGGGGATCTGGAATAAAGTAACATCAAAAGTAAATCGAAGTCTTGTGGTTATTACTAAAAGCTATCAATGACACAAGGCTTCTGATAAGGAACGATCCCCAACAGAAACCAAACCCGAAGTCCCCAAGAAACACCACGACAAGACCAGACCAAGATAGATGATAGAAGAACCAAGCCGGCCAGAAGAGTAGACGACCAGAATAAGAAGTAAGAGAAGTATATAACATATAGATATATAGTGCCGGTAAAGAAGGGTATACAACAATAGAAAACAAAGAAAATGAATACAGAAAACAGCAAGATAAACTTCAAAGTATGATTTTTATATTAAAATCAATTGTCATTTTCACTATTGGTGCAAGTGTAATATATTGTCTGATCAGTGCACCCAAGGACCAGGCTGAATAGGAAGTGCATGGGGGTCAGGTGCAGCCTGGAAACGAAAACAGGATGTGGCCCTGACCTGACTTTTTGCACCTGGAAATGCAGGTGAATATTTGACATGATTTCGGTGCAGAAATCTGTAGGTGTAGCCCATAGCCAATGAAAACAGCCTGCATGGGCGAAGAGGCGCGTTTACAGAAAAAAACTGTAGGTGTCATGAACAAAGAGGCGTGACACCGGGGGTCAGACTACAATAAAAGAAGCCCATAGAGATCGATTAGAGAGACGACGATCAGGTTCGAGATCACTTGAAAAGAACTCCTGAAGGCTCCACGTTGCGTAACCCTGCCAACGACTCTCAGCTGTACACAACCGGGGAAAATAAAGATCTCATCTTACATTTTCCTAAATACAAGTGTTTGTATTCTTTGATGGGTCCAGTGTGTAACAAGAAGAATCAAACATTTTAATTCAATAAAATTCATATATGAGCAGCTAAACTTAAGGACACAGAATAAGCTCGATTATTCAACAGAAAAGATATTTTCTTCATTGTTATATAATGGCTCTCCTTAAAGAGTACGGATTGTTAAGAGACAGCAAAAATGTAATTTTACCTAGCTATTCAACCATTAAAAGAGCAACGCTATCAACGCCCATGAACTCTCTAACAGAACAACGTTATCAATGCCCGTGAACTCATAACAATTTTCTTATGCATATCAGAAATATAAATTTAAGTTACTTGTGCAGTAAGACAACACAGTATCTTTGCTTGTCGATGAGATTCCTCTAAAACCTTATTTTGATTATAAGGGTGGTAATATTGTTAACATTATCTGACAACAGCATTTAGGACATTTCTCTCCAGGCACAATTTGTTGCACACTGGTGTAGAATACCTTAATATGGTTTATGACAGACATTTGTATACATGAGAGAACCCCTCAGCAGAAAAGAGACCAAAGCATTCTAGGGAGTAATTTTGTGTCCCCACCCCAACACTCCAATGTGATTCAAGATAATGGACATACAAAATCTCTACATTTCCAACTGGATAGACAGGTCTCCAGGGTGGGGGGTTTCACTCCATGGGGTTTTAAGAAAAGCCAAAACACTTATTAAGTGTTATTACTGATCTTGCAACACTCATAAATTTCTATAGACTTTTACATATTGAGTGTTGGCTAACCAGCAAAAACTTACATTCATCTTTGTGCAGACACTGGATGCTGTCTAGAGGACTTACTAAGAGCAATGGTGAGAGAAAGAGAGTCAAGGGAATCCGGGCTGTCAGCACACCTCAATGAGGATATAGATTTGATTTACATAATTTTACTAAAGGATATCATCATACAAGTGTCAAATCCATTGTAGAAAGGGAAAGTGGATTATAGTTGATTAGGTCACACACAAGAAAAAAAAAAAAAAAAGCTTGCTAACCATTACGCGGCACCCAGGTAATTAAGAACAAATTTAAATGACAAAGTAGATTTTCAAAATGAAATGTACATATAGTCAGCACACACACACACACACACAGCTATATCATGTGAATGCCAGCTTCAGGTCATGAAACGGCCGATGTCAGCTCGAGAGAGAAAAGTGAGGGTTGTGCCAAGACAGAATTGCCCCCCCCCCCAACAATTTATCGAACACATCACAAGATTCCAATTCCCTAATTCACCCCTGTAGAAAATTTCTAGTTTCATTCTTTAATGGCATATCAATCTTTGTGGGTTATTTAATGCCAAAGTCATTTTTGCAGATAAACAGATACCTTTCCCAAGAGTATTAGTCTGAAAGTGAACGTAATAGAGACTAGAGTTTGAACTTTGTTTACTGTGAAGTCCAGAAAATTAGTCACTACGCCATGGAGACTCACATTTTTTTGTGGTGGTGGGGGGAGAGGGGTTAAGGCATATGAAGAAATGACTGGACTTTGCAAACAAAGATGGACATCCAAATGGCCATTGTTGTAAATTAAATAGTTACTTCCCCTTGACTACCTAAAAGTGAACTCTTAATTATCTGCCCTTCCCGCCAGGGGACAAGTAAAGCATAAATACAGACGATATTTGTATAAGCAGACGTATGTTATTGTTTGGTATTAAAATTGTTGTGAAAAGTAGTGAGAATAGAAGCAAAGAAATATGCCCATGTTTGTCTACCATCTGGCATCGAAACTACTGTCAATGTGCGAGATATAGCCCCTAAATCTACCGACGAAGAAGACAGGCATCAGCGACAGTATTGCAAACCCTGCTGACATCCAAGAATCACATGTATCCTATCACGAAGACACAACCTGTGAAAAGGAAAGAATCCTGTTCCCAGAAACAAAAGACACTGATAGTCCTTGTAGAGTTAATACTGAGTCTGTGAGACCTTCTAGAATTCGAAAATTTCCTAGCAAATACAGAGACTTTGTGACTGAATGAAGTCACCCCTCAACTTTAATATTTCTTGAAGGGGAAAAATGTTATAAATTAAATAGTTACTTCCCCTTGACTACCTAAAATTGAACTCTTAATTATCTGCCCTTCCCGCAAGGGGACAAGCAAAGCATAAATACAGACGATATAGGCTACGGGCCCAAAGGCCAAAAAGGCTCTAGTTTTTGATTTAAATTGTAAATTTTGGGGTGGGAAAAAAAAAGCGGCCAAATGAATGCCTATAGACTCCTGAATATCACACTATTTTTTTTTTTTCGTAAATGTTGCACATATTAAAGTTTTCCGTGGGTACCACCAATTTTCCCCGTGAAATTAACCCCGCCCTCTACTATATTTAACATAATAAAACTTGCATAAAGGTTAATATTATCTTAAAAATTTTTATTCACTCGAAAGAAGAAGCATTAAACAAACTCCTAATGATTTTAAAAAAAATTTTTCGGCTTACAAAAATAATGCAAATTATAAACGAAAAACAATGTTTACATTTTTTCACCGTTAAATCAATAGAAATTTAACGTAGCCAAAAACAAGTTAAAACTAAGGTTTTTTTAAAAAATTCTATGAAAAATAAATTAATGGTCCAATTTTCACGAGAATTTCCATAATTACTTACCTTTGGATGAATATATGTCTGAAATAGTTTTTTTTCTAAAATATATTAGGGGAAATATTTTTTTATGAGGTCTACTACCACCTATAGGCCACGGGCCCAAAGGCCAAAAAGGCTCTAGTTTTTTTTTTTGTAATTTTGATGGTGGGGGAAATAAAAAAGCGGCCAAATGAATGCCTATAGACTCCTGAATATCATACTATTTTTCTGATGCGTAAATGTTGCACATATTAAAGTTTTCCGTGGGTACCACCAATTTTCCCCGCGAAATTTACCCCCTACTATATTTAACATAAAAACTTGCATGAAGGTTAATATTATCTTAAAAATTTTTATTCACTCGAAAGAAGAAGCATTAAACAAACTCCTAATGATTTTTAAATATTTTTTTCGGCTTACAAAAATAATGCAAATTATAAACGAAAAACAATGTTTACATTTTTTTTCACCGTTAAATCAATTGAAATTTAACGTAGCCAAAATAGGCTACGGGCCCAAGGCCAAAAAGGCTCTAGTTTTTTATTTAATTTGTAATTTTGAGGGTGGGGGAAAATAAAAGCGGCCAAATGAATGCTTATAGACTCCTGAATATCATACTATTTTTTTTTTATGCGTAAATGTTGCACATATTAAAATTTTCCGTGGTTACCACCAATTTTACCCGTGTAATTTACCCCCTACTATATTTAACATAATAAAACTTGCATAAAGGTTAATATTATCTTAAAAATTTTTATTCACTCGCCCGGAATGCAAATTATAAACGAAAAACAATGGTTGAAATTTAACGTAGCCAAAATAGGCTAAAAGGCTCTAAAAAGCGGCCAAATGAATGCTTATAGACTCCTGAATATCATACTATTTTTTTTATGCGTAAATGTTGCACATATTAAAATTTTCCGTGTTACCACCAATTTTACCCGTGTACTATATTTAACATAATAAAACTTGCATAAAATATTATCTTAAATTTTTTTATTCACTCGAAAGAAGAAGCATTAAACAAACTCCTAATGATTTAAAAAAAAAAATTTTCGGCTTACAAAAATAATGCAAATTATAAAAGAAAAACAATGTTTACATTTTTTCACCGTTAAATCAATTGAAATTTAACGTAGCCAAAAACAAGTTAAAATTAAAATACACATAGAACATTTATTTTCTGGTGTGTTTACATTACACGCTTGAAGCAGACATGTTGAGTGATAACTCATGCTACGGTGATCGTGATTGGTTAATTTTATCAGCAGTCAATGAAAGATGTATTCTGATTGGCTACTTCGTTGTACGCAGCTAACTAAAATTTTTAGCATCTAATTTGTGTATTAAAATATATATTATTAACTAACATGAAAAAACGGTAACTCAACCAAGATACAGATATGTTTCTCATGATTTTATACATATTTCTCTAAAAAATAATGCCCACCGCATATTTTTACAAGTTAAAAGTCATCTTTTTCGCCTTGGGAATGTAGCCTAATATTTGTATAAGCACGACGTATGTTATTGTTTGGTATTAAAACCTATCTTAACGGTTTATCTTTCACGTATTTCTTTGCTTCTATTCTCACTACTTTTCACAACACTTAGGCTTGACGGGTGGTCGAAGAGGCCCCTCCGATCAATCAGCTGGTCACGTCTTGCCTAGCACTTATATGATTGTCCCAACCCTATTGCTCTGATAGCAAACCCCCAACCCGTTTTATTATATATGCGCTAGAGAGCGGTGGCTGAAGGTTTTAGTGTCCTGGATAGGACGTTAACCATCATCTATTGGTGTAGTTCCAATTTATTTAATCTATAACATTTTCTCCTTCAAAAACATAAATACAGACGATATTTGTATAAGCACGACGTATGTTATTGTTTGGTATTAAAACCTATCTTAACGGTTTATCTTTCACGTATTTCTTTGCTTCTATTCTCACTACTTTTCACAACAGCCATAACATTGGATTGGGGATATATTTCTCAAAAAATTATCCTCGAAGCTCTGTATATAAAATTTCAACAATTCACCATTAATAGAATTAACTTTGAAACTAGTTATAATATTCTAAAATCTTATTATAATGGAGATTGTGTGTTTTTCTGTCTGTAACCGAAACTATATTACTACTCAAGTCACAATTCCCTTCGTTATTTACATCACATTCTCCATGATTTTATTTACATTTAAACCTCAATTATTAATAAATTGATTCACCTTTTTATTAGTTGTCCATATCTACATACAAATAACATGCAATTTATATATATACAAAAATAGCGGTTTGCAGTATGAACGGGAAGGCTAATTTGCATATTGATATTAAAAATGTGATTTTATTAAAATATGTGCTTAGTATTATTGATTTCTAAATGTTTGGTTTTATTTTAATGAATATAAGCTAAAATCTCTTCAATGAATCTTAAATGAAATCCATTAACAAGAAAAAATAAGTGTAATTTTATTCTTTATTTCCTAATTTAACTAAATAGTTAAATAAGTAAAATTCAGCAATGAAAGACGGGAGTGATGGAAGAGTAAGTTTCATTTCTATTTTTCTATTATACCCCCACTCTGTTACATATCTTTTTATCTGCCTTCTTATTAGACTTTCTAATTAAATACGATATTTCATTACATTAAAACTTAAATACTTGCACCTGGAGGGTGCATATATTTGCTAGTGTTAATAATATCTAGAACAATTTATATTCCAAAATACTTAAAATAGATAGAATAAAAATTCTAAATATGTTTACCTAGATAATATAAATATTTAAAAAATAAACTGCCACTGTTACTAAGCATCACATTGGTGATAAAACAATAGTTTAATTAAACATTAAATAGTTTTAATAATGAAGAACATATATACTCTACCTGGATAATGGTTCGGATAAAAACCGAAAGTATTTGGTCAGCCAAAAATGGCTCCTTCGGAGAAATCATTAATGATAATCAAGATAAAAGATAGAGAACAAGTTTTGCCATCATCAGTATGTGTGCCAGTAGATATTTACACAACCCATTTGCCATGGGCAGAATGTGACACAAGGTCACAAGTATGGGGGTATCAGGTGAGGAACGAACTTGCCATTCAGTAGCAATGGATTTGCAAGATTAGCTTGCTAACCATTACACCATGATGGGACACCCAGGTAATTAATAACAAATTATAATACAAAGATTTTCAAAATAAAATTCACACAGGTTCAACTTGTACATACATACATACACACAAAAAAAAAATAAAAAAAAATAAAATAAAATAAAGCCCTCACGTAGAAGAGAAACTAAGCAAGGGGAAAAGAAGAAAAAAAAAAGTTCCTTAACTTCTGACTGAGCACTTTGATAAAATAAATATGAAACAAGCTAAGTGTTGAGTTTTTTTTTTTTTTTAGATAATGCCCACTCTTACTTATAGAGTAGGCCAGAATCATGATCTAACTTTGGACAATCACTGGCAGTACTCTGAGGTTGATACTATACTTAACCGACCCTACTGGTCAAAATTACTGTGACATTCATGGACGACGGATATATATATACCAACCCCTCCGCACGAGCAGGATGCGACACAAGGTCAGTTTTTTAAGCGGAGTTTAACAGGTTTGAATTCAGAGTTTTCCTTCTCCTAGACTGGTTGCCTAACCAAGGTTAAAGAGCCCAGTCTGCCCTACTATTTACCCATAGCTGGAGGGAGAGTAGGATTCATACCTTTCCCAAGGGTATTAGCACTAAGTGAAATAATTGCCATGTCCAGGATTTTAACTCCGGTCGACGAGTCCATTTCCAATGACTAACCATTACACCACGACGGATATAGGATTAAAACACTGGACCTTTACCAAATGCAGGATTAGGACTTACCAAAGGATCACATAACATAGGACTTTCTTTAAGCGCTTTTCAACTGGCCAAGGATGGCACTTAAAAACTTTACACTAAGATTTCATATTCAAACAAGAAAATCCACATACCCCAAACATCTCTACTGGTTACATTTGTTAAAAAATATTGAGCTTTCATCTTACATGTGAGATAGAAAGAACATTTCTTTAGGAACTAGACCTTCCATAAACATCCGTCGACATATGGATCAATACCAACAGGCACCTGCCTTATATTAAGCAACTAACAGATTTCAAATCAGATTGATAAACAAAAACTTACATACTTCTTGTGCTATACCATTTCATCCATCTGACCACTGACCGAGTAAATATAGTTAAAACTTAAACTGGAAATGTATTAGTTGTTTACATGCAGGTGCAATATGTATTAACGAAGAAGAAATTACATTTGAATACAAATCCTTGTTTTCAAGTAGGTGACAAGTAATTAAAAGAAATCCCAAAAGGAGCAAATCAAAAGTAAACAGCCCAATAGTGAAGAGATAGATATGTCTGACTAGCAGAGAAAAGAAAAATAGAAGCTAATTATTATAATATATATATTTACCAACCCCTCCGCATGAGCAGGATATGACACAAGGTCTATTTCTTAAGCGGAGTTTATCAGGTTTGAATTCAGAGTTTTCCTTCTCCTAGACCGGTTGCCTAACCATGGTTAAAGAGCCCAGTCTGCCCTACTATTTACCCATAGCTGGAAGGAGAGTAGGATTCATACCTTTCCCAAGGGTATTAGCGCTAAGTAAAAATGCAATTACCACGTCCAGGTAATTATTATAATATAAGGAGGAAAGGGCTATACAATACGAGGAAAAAAATACTAGTTGACCAACAGACAATCTAACACTATGCTACCATTGGTATTTTATAATGACTCAAAATTGATAACTTAAACAGTCTGTTCGGAGAAGGAACCTATTTTTATGGAAATTAACTTGTGGATTTTTAGAGTCCACCTTCAATAGAGATAAAGTAGTCGGGGGGTGGCCTAAAGTCGTTATCAGCCAATCAGCGAGAGAGTATCCCCCTTTCCACTAGACGAAGGAGAGCGTTTTTTTTTTGGCGTCTGAGGTGGAGCGCAACAACTACCATCAGCTCCTTAACTGTACAGATCCCTGTGCAACTCATATGCTGAGTTGGCGAGGGCTGGTATTGAACTTGGAACATTGCAGTTTCTAGCCAAAACTTGGGAATGTTCAACAATTTGAACTTCATCCCTTTTTCAGATATTAGTATATTTGGATGTGGAATTTGCTTATACTAAAGAATCACACCTGTGCCAGGAAAATCCACTACACAATAATGGGTAAAAGCAAGGGTCACACTAGTAAAAGGTAAGCAGTTTATCTTACCAACCCCTCCACATAGAGGATGAAGTGGGTGGGGTCAATTATTTTCAGTGGAGTTTAACAGGTTTTCCTTATCCTAGACTGGTTGCCATACCAAGATTTAAAAGTCTAGTCTGCCCTACTATTTACCCATAGCTGGCGGGAGAATAGTTGGATGTACACCTTTAAAGGGTATTTATTAATACTATGGGAAATGCTAACAGCCTCGTTCAAGATTTGAACTTGGGTCCCTTCATCTTATAGAGCTGTAAAAATAAGATTCTAAGAAATATTGTCAGCTTGTCCCACAATAAGTAAGTAAAGACGTTAAGGTTGCCTAAAGCTGGTATCAGCCAGACAGCAAGGGAGCTTATCCCCTTTTCCCTAGCGCTAAACCAAGGAGACTGTTTTAGAATCTGAGATGAACTACAATCAGCTCCTCATACGCAAAGTTGGAGAGGGCTGGTATCGAACTTGAAATCTTGTGGTTCCTAATCAGACTACCAACTGTGCTAAACAGCCCCTAAAAAAAAAAAACAAAAAACAAAAACAAGAGGAACTTAAGGGAACAGTTGGAATTCTCACCCCCCCAGGCATGTTTATTACAGCACTGGCAATGGAGAATAATTTCAGCTTAATAAACCCAAATGAGTAAGACAGAAGAGAGAGAAGTGATTTTTATAATCAATGTCAAAAAACTGCCTTAAAATCAGCTATTATATATTTGACCTTGAAAAACATTGCAGGCCAGTGTAATCAATAAAATTATATAGAGATGCCCACCAATGGGAATAGTGTACATAATAAAAAAAAAAATAAAAAAATAAAAAAATATCGGTACTAACCCATAGCTGGCAGTTAAAACAAATATCTTATACATGAACCAACGAATTACTATAATGTTGGCAAAAATAAGTAGGTACTAATTAGAATTTAAAATTTGTATGTATATAATTTTTTGAAAAAGTTTTAGAAATAAATATGGATAGAGTTACTGAACAGAACACTGCAAATTAAAAAAAAAAAAAAAAAAAAAAAAAAAAAAAAAATTCCTTGTTGAAATAGAGGAAGTGGGGTCATTTTTTTTTTATGTCATTATCTTTTTTACTCTTTACTTTATAAAGAGTCTATAAATTTTGTAAAACTTGAGAATTAAAAATAGTTAGACATAATGGAACATTGCTAAAAAAAATTGAGAATGTGTATATCTTGCCAGAATTATTTCAAAGATCCAAATTGCAGTCATCTGAACGACTCAAAGGACGAGGACGAAGAATTCCAATACTTAATTACTTCAAGAAAAACCTGAAAAGAAACAGAAAAAAAACAAAAACATTCAAAGTTCATTATGAAACAAATGATCCTATAAAAAAAAAAAAAAAAAAAAAAAAAAAAATAGATTCATCTACTCAAATTTCTGACAACTACTATCACATTAGTAAGTAAAGAAATTTCAAATCTTTAAAAACAACCACTGTTGCTAATTATTTGAGTTTGGTTCAATTGTGACCGGATTCATTGTTTGAACGGGGGAAACCCCCCCCAAAAAAACAAAAAAACAACGGAAATATAGATTGTCCGGGTGTTTTTTGGTCAGATGCTATCTTGAGTAAAATCAAAACAGATAGTGGCTATCAAAGACCACCCGATATGATTAGAATGTCTGTTGAGGAAATTGGAAGTAGAAAAAGTCAAGAGGTTTTAGAGATTCCCTGTGGCGATTCCACTTGAGTCAACTGTAATTGTTAGAAACGGTCTTTTGGTCAGGGAGTTATCTCATGAAAATAAAACTGAGGTTTTCTGTTTTTAGATAGATAAAAATTAAGATGTTTGCTTGGTAAACTCTTTATTGAAAATCATTTAAAGTGACCGGAAGAAATGAATTAATTCTAGATGTTGAAAAGACCCCACATTTTGTTGGGACCCACTCGTAATGACCGGAAGAGATGGCACTTAGATTGGTGAGTGGAAGTGATTTCCATTGGCAGATTAGAACTAAAGAAGGTGGTACTTTTACCAAAGTGGGATGTCTAAAGAGAACTGCTGATATCTTCACGCCAGCTGGAAATCAGAAGTTTTCGGTTGAGACATTATTTAACGGAGATATTTTTAACGATAAGGCAGATGGAGCTGAGCAAGCCTTCAGGCCTTGTCTGGTGTGAGAAACGCAAATTCCGAAAGCCGACAGACAAACTGGCTTCAGCCAAGATTATTGAAACACTTAGCCAAATTTACGCCTTCATGTTACCCCACCATTTGCTTGATTGAATCTTTTACCCATTTGATTTACATTGTGACTTTTAAACGTTCTACCGGTCGTTACTTTTGACAAAGCACCGGTCGAAAGGGCCCTTAAGTTTCCATTTTCTCTTTCGAAAAATAAAAATTTTGCTGATCAATAAAGTATATCGTTATTTTTCAAAATCTTATACAAGTTCAGCTGTACCAAAAAATTTGTTAATTAGAAGGGATTTAATTGCAAAATTCACCGTATTCGGCGTACAGCTAAGCCTCGCTTTGTTTACATAAAATTTGAGGCCTCTAGTGAATTCATTTCCGCTTAGAAATGTAGCGATTAAATAGTCTCCTATATTTGACAGCTGCCTATGGCCGTACGGGTAAGAGGATTGGCGAACGAAAGTTCATTTGGGTCTTGAACCCGACCAGAGGTAGCTGTTAAACGGTATAACCACACTGATGAGGCGGTACCTTGAAACACGTGTGTGGATACTATATATATATATATATATATATATATATATATATATATATATATATATATATATATATATATATATATTCTTCAGATAAATAAATGGTAAATTAAACAGATTCAAATTTATACCAACAAAAATATTGTCAAAAACTTAATTATTAATTTGCAGTATACATTCCTTTTAAATAAAGTTTTCATTTTTTCAATGTAATATTTTTATTTGTTACTTTTAACACTTGATAGAAAGTTAAGTTCATGACATTACGTGATGCTAGATGGGGCATTTAAATTAGACCCCTTAGTGTTTTTCTTTGTCAAGTTTTCTGTAGGCCAATCATATTGTAATCCACACCTACAGATCAATTAGCTACTCAATACAACAAAAAGACAAATATAAAAGAATAGTTAATATAAAAATTAACCTTATTGATAAAAAAAAAAAAAAAACCCACCTTGCCCAAGACCTGATGAATAGGCAGGTGTACTGGAGAATGTAACAAGGAGAAACTTACCTCATTAGGTGAAGCAGGTGCACATTCCTTGTATGCAACATATCATGGCCGCTCCCAGAGTCACAATTTATAAAGAACTGGCCATGTAGTAAGACGTGAATATCAAAAGAGTAAATGTAACATATGCAGGTTTCAGCTCCTCCTGCTAGTCCATAAAAGAGTGAATTACCAAAGGAAGATGCTTATTATGTGTATTCTGACCATGGTTTCATCATACTTGTACAAGCAGATTTATTGAGCTTGAAAAAAATATGAAGATGTTGCAGATTTTTTGTTGGACCCAGGATTGCTCAGAAAGTAACAAATTTGTATTTTCAGTGTAGATTTACAGTGAAATGAAAATGGCCGACCAAAACATGGCTTCCTTAAAGTGAAATAAACAAAGGGAGGTTACTCATTTATGTAGCTAATGTTCAGATTACCAAATGTCCTATAGGCAAATAGTCTTTTATAGATAAAGTCTCGAGTGTTGGTTAATAAATTTCTCGTGTGCCATGCACATAGAATGCCTGGGAGGCAAAGCACCCGTCCTGTGGAAGGAGATACAACTGGTGTGTTACCTCTGCAAAGACTGAGGGTCTAAGTAACTTTTTTTTTGAAGACAGCAGGGTAATAGTCAAGGCTAAAATCCAGTTATGTCCTTTTGAGAGGATATAAGTTTATTGTTATCTATTTCAAGCAAGTCTGGTACAAAATAAAAAATTACCCTACGGGTAGGATTTGATACAAGGTCACACGTATTGAGGATCAAGTGAGTTTTTCAGTAGTAACAGATCTTCAAACCTAGCTTGCAAAACCATTGCACCATGACGGGATGTCTAAAACAAATCAGTTACAAGTAGAGCATGAAATTCCATTGGTTCTAAAAGCCACCACACATTTCATGGTAAGATTCCACTTCACGCTTGGATGGTACATCGAATCTTCAGATGTTTTTCTATTCATAGGCAGTTTTCTTAGATTTCAGCCTATATGCAGCCAGATTTTTTTTCTTTTCTCCCCAGGTAAGATTTTGCTGATTTGTGGCCTAATTTGAAAATCGGGTTCCAAAATTTTATCTGTTATCAACTCGTTCAATCCTCAATGAAATCATTTTTCAAAAGGTTCTTGACCTACTTGCTTGGTATTTACATGTGTGATGGGTCACGGGACATAAAGATCATTTTGTGGTATCTCATTGTTGACCAAGTGACCCCCCCCCCAGAGAGGGAGATGCTTAAACCAGTGATGCAAGGTCACCTTTGATCAGTTGCCAAGCAACATCAATGCTGTACAATTGGTTCTTGGGTTATTTAGTGTCTGGATACTTTTTCGGATATAGACCTTGGATATTTCTGCAATGAGAAGGAGTTTCAAGTAATTTATTGAGAGAGAGAAAGAAAGAAAGAAAAGCACTGTAATACATATTAGAATAAACAAGCATACATACAGAATTAGGATACATTGTGTAATAGCAAATGATTCTTAGCAAATTCAATTCTCACCGAGTGCCCTACTCCTAAGGTAAGCTTAGTAAATAAGCATCATGCTGAAGTTGGCTGCCTTACATGGTATAATTAGGTAACTCCTATTTTGTTTATGCGATTATCTCCCTTAGATCGGTGGCTTCTTAGCTGCTGAACAAATTTTTATGGTTACCCAAAATCACTATTTTTTTTATTACTGTATCCTATGTTTTCACATCCGGATATTTCAAAGTAAAAAGAAACTTGGGATTTCCCAATATCTTTAAAATAGTCATTCTTGGAAGTGTAGCCAAAAAGACTGTTGCGATTGACATTTATTTAGACTGGGAAAGAATTTGGCCAGTTTTGACATCCATAGTTGAAATTGACGATTTTTTTTAAATAAAAAAAATCTCGGAAAATATGCAGCATATCATTACATATTTTTCAAGATTTTTTTCAAAAGAAAATTCAGGGCTATCTTTTGTTAAATTTTCAAGTTAGTAACGGATATTGACAGACATGTAAAATTGACCTTGAAATTTTTAAGGTAGTAAAAAAAACTCAATTAGATAAAATAATTTTTTGGCATCAATTTAAAGAAAAAAAAAAAAAAAAAAAAAAAAAAAAAAAAATTTTTTGAATTTTAAGACTTAAATCTTAAAATCACTTTTAGGGTATTGAATTTATATTTTTCTATATATTCTTCAGAATATAGATCTTTCAAGAAATGTAAAAATTAGGGGCTGGGAATTTTTTATTTTCAGAATATGATCTTTCAAGAAATGTAAAAATTAGGGTCGTCCCACATTCTGAATTAATAAAAAAATTTTTTTCAAGTTTCTTTAATAAAATAAGTTAATAGTTATTAAATTAAGTCATTGAAAAATAATCTGGTGAAAATTTCATTAAAATCGGACAATGCCCTGATTTTTGGTAATTGTTTTAAAATTAAGAAACTAAAAAAAATTATTATCTCCATTGGCAAACTTTGCACATCACAAATTTACAAATTCCTTACCTTTTATAGACATTTTCCCCCCATTTGAAAAAAGGAAATTTAAAAAACTACTCCCACATTTGAAATTGACATGGTCACATTCTGATGCAAGCAGGTAAATATACCTACCTTAATGTAAGCAACTCCTTAGCAACAAGAAATTAGATATACAAAATCAACACTTAAGTTTTTTATATGCTTGCTTTATTTTCAATTGAGAGAGAAAGAGAAGGTAAAGTTTAATGTTGTATATTGAAAGGTTTTTCTATTGTGATATTTATACTAACTTGACACACTGAAAACTAGTTCTGACTGTCTATTTAAAATTAGTTTAACTGTCACCCTATTGGGCAACATCTTGTACAAAATTAGGCATTTTCAATAGTACATTTTTTTAAAGATTTAATTCTTTATGACAAAAATATTGTGTACAACATACCATCCTCCATTTTTAAGTGAATAAAAATAGGCCAATTGAATCTGAAGAGACTTTTTGTATAGAGTTAAATAAAACTTGTTTAAAACAGAAATCACGCTACAAAAGTTACTTTGAGTTTTAAGAATATAACTTAAACTTGCAAATTGGTCGAAAAATTTTTGGTGGTCCCCCATAACAGTTTAACTACAGTGTATGAATTAACCTTTTGCGAATCGGGTTACGGTTTAGGGATGAAGTTTATTTTTCATTACGTATTACTAAAAAACAACAAAAAACAAAAACCCTAAATTACTATATATTTAATGTTGAAATTTTTTTTTTGAAAACCAAGTTTAATTGAAATTATACATTGCAATACTAACACAAACAACTGAGACTAATGTGTCTACCGTTGGGTTCAATAATTAATTTTAATGGTTAATTAAATGTATTAATATTTGTTGTTTTTTTAAGCAATACGTAATTAATAGGTACCACCAATTTTACCCTGTGAAATTTACCCCCCCCCCCCCCCCATATTTAACACTATGAAACTTGCAGAAAATTTAATATTTTCTTGAAAATTTTTTTTCAATTCGAAAGAAAAAACATTAAATAGACTGATTTTTTAAATTTTTTTTTCAGCTTACGAAAATAATGAAAATTATGATTGAAAAAACAATGTTTTCATTTTTGCACTGTTAAATCAACTGAAATTTAACGTAGCTAAAAACAAATTACGATAAGAATTTTTTTTATTTAAATTCTATGAAAAAATCAATCAATAATCTGATTTTCACCAAAATTTCCATAAATGTTTACCATTGGATGTAAATACATCTGAAAGTTTTTTTCTAAAATATATTAGGGGAAATATTTTTTTACGATGTCTATCATCCCCCCTATTTTATTTTAGTAGATAAAAAAATGCGTCAGAAAAATTTTGTACTTTTTTTTCTATAAAGATAAGAGTCTGAATAACTATATCAATAGAACTGTATGAATGTACGAGGTGTAGTTTTTTTTATAGGAAAAATTAATGAAATCGGAAATAAAAAGTGCAAAAAAGTCATAATATTAATATTTGAAGACTTTTGCTTTTGTAATTGGTATGTCTATATTCTATTAAATTGTCAAAAAAATTTTTTTTTTAAGAAATGAATTAAGAGATTTTCAATCTTTTGTGTGATTAAATATTTTTTATTTTCTGAGTTAAAAAAAAAAAAAAAAAAAAAAAAAAAAAAATAAAATCAAATTTTTCAGATATTTAAAAATATGAATTTTAGAATTCAGGTGAACTAAAAGTTGGTTCGATCCGAGCTCGATTAAGATTTTAAAAAATTTGTAATTTTTATTGTTGAATAGTAATGTGGGATTCTTAGAATATACGGAAGAGCAAAACGGACATATTTGTTTTGTTTTTATACAAAGAGACAAGACGCTTCTCAGTAACCAAAGTTTGTTTTTCTTAGCGTAAAAAATTATTTTATTTAACTTTTTTGACCAATTAGAATAAAAAGTATATATTGATTATTTTATCAGTTTTTCTCTTAGAAAAAAAAAAAAAAAAAAAAAAAAAAAAAAAAAATTCAAATTTTCATTTTATTTTCGATTTTAAAAATTAATACTAAAACCGAAGACATTTTTTTAACGTCAATTTCATTGCGAAATTTTAATATTAAATTTTTTCAAGTTTTTATTCATTTTAATAGTAAATTTTGGCTAAAAAAGTATGTCCGTTACACCCATCCGTACATAGATGCATAACAAGGGACTGGCAAACTGAGCCTAAAATGCGTTTTTGACAAAATGACTTTAGCCCCCCACAGAAAATAATTTACCAAAAATCAGGGAATTATCGGATTTTAATTAAATTTTCAGTGTTTATTTATCAATGAATGATCTTTATAATAAATGAGTTTTGAAATAAAATAATGTATTTCAGGTCGCTTAATTTTGACCCCGCTTATGTTGGGCATGTAAAATGTTTTTCAAGTTGGTCATATATTGTACTAATTACAGTATAAATAAAGAGATAAAAGACCGAACTTATGAATAGAAACAAAAAATATTTCTTTACGGTTGCGCTTCTATGAGAAAATAAGTACTGAAAATCGAAAAATAAAATTTTTAAAATAAATTCTTTTTGAAGATTTCTTTTTTTACTCATTTCGATAATTATTTAATTGGCTATTATTTTATAAAAGAAAAGAATTATACATCAATGTTTTTTCTGCTTAAAAATGGGAGGGGGGTACATTTTCAATCGAGTTTTTCTTCAAAACGTATACTTTTTTTTCGAAAAAATAAGGTTTGCATTAAGTAGATATTTATTTTTAGAATCTAAAAATGTAACGTTTTAAACTTAAAATCAGAAATTTTTTTTATTTTAAATGTATTTTATATATTAATTTTTCATAGCAAAAATGCTAAATTAAAGTTTTGAAATAAAATAACCGATGCATTATAAAATTCATTAATTGTTAAATCAATACTGAAAATTTCATTAAAATCAGATAATTACCGGATTTTTGGTAAATTTTTTTCCATCCCAAATGTTACGTTAAAATTGTAAACAAGCGCCTAAAACCATTGAAAAACAGCCAAAATGGCGGATTGTGACGAAATTGACCAAAACAAATCTTATAATGGAGATTGTGTTTTTCTGTCTGTAACCGAAACTATATTCCTACTCAAGTCACAATTCTCTTAGTTATTGACATCACATGCTCCATGATTGTATTTTTATATAAACCTCAATTATTAATAAAATTGTCTTACATTATTAATACTGTTAACTATGTCTACAAACTGACAACATGCAATTATATTTATATATACAACAGAATAGCGGTTTACAGTGTGAACGGGAAGGCTAATTTGCATATTAATATTAAAAAATCGAATTTAATAAATATGTGCTTAGTATTATTGATTTCTGTTTGGTTTTATTTCAATGAATATAAGCAAAAATCTCTTCAATGAAATCCATTAACAAGATAAAATAACTGTCATTTTATTATTTACTTCCTCTTATAACTAAATACTTAAATTAGAAAAATAACAATGAAAGACGAGTGATGGAAGAGTAAGTTTCAGTTGTTCCATTTTTTATTATACTCCGTTTCAAATCTTTTATTATACACCGTTTCAAATCTTTTTATCTGTATTCTTATTTAGTTTCATTGGCCTTTCTAATTTAATACAATATTTTATTACATTAAAAGTTAAATACTTGCACCCGGAGGGTGCATATATTTGCTAGTAGTTTTAAATCTTTTAAAAAATAAACTGCATATTTAATTATATTTTCCTTTTTTTAATGATGGTTATTATGTTACTACTTATCGATTTAGACAAAGTTTAACCTTAAATAATAGATTTAATTATTCTTAATTTGCTTTTAAAACTCGTAGTATCCGATTTTTTTTTTGGCTAGTCCCTACGCATAACCGTAAGAAGGTAATATGTATTTTTTCTGTCTAAATTGCAGCCTGAAAATTACCCTTTCGCATGCAATACGGATAGGTTTGTTTATTTTTTAAGACGACGATTAATTTTTCCCAATCGGATAATTTGATCTTTGAATTAACTATTTTTCTTTGTAACAACCCTGTATGATCTTTGTTTTTTTACGAGATTTTTGATAAAGTTCGGAAATATTTACTTCCGTTTTATTCAAGATGGCCTAAACTGATCAATTGGTGGTACCTAGTAATTAAAAACTTTAATCCCAAACCCCAAAACCGTAACCCAATTCACAAAAAAAGTTCATTCATGCACTGTAGCTAAACTGTCATCGGGCACCACCAAAAAAGTTTCAGTTTTAATTTTCCGATCAATTTGCAAGTTTAGCCCTAAAAATTTTCAAATAACTTTTCAGGTGTTGAATAGATATAAGTCTTCGGTGTAATTATTACACAGTAATATCTACATTTGCCATTACCGAAAAAGAATATGTTGAGCCCGGTGTATGATGAAAAATATTTCCAGATTTCTTTAAGGCCGGGTTTATTTGGTTGTTGGTCGCACCACTGCAAACGATCCCCCTCATTCACCCAGCGGATTTTATTTATAAAAATATCCGTTACAGGGATTCTGAACGATAGGTACCACCAAACCGTTTAGGCCATCTTGAATAAAACGGAAATAGATATTTCCGAACTTTGTTTATCAAAAATCGAAGAAAAAAAGATCGTACAGGGTTGTTACAAAGAAAAATAGTTAATTCAAAGATCAAATTATCCGATTGGGAAAAATTACATCGTTATCTTAAAAAATAAACAAACCTATCCATATTACATGTGAAAGGGTAATTTTCAGGCCACAATTTGGACAGAAAGAAATACATATTATTACCCTCTTACGGTTATGCATCTAAGTACGGATGGGTGTAACGGACAAACTTTTTTAACCAAATTTTTTCTATTAAAATGAATAAAATCTTTAAAAACTTTAATATTACAATTTACTATGAATAAAAACTTGAAAAAAATTTAATCTTAAAATTTCGCAGTGAAATTGACGTTAAAAAATGTCTTCGGTTTTAGTATTAATTCTTAAAATCGAAAATAAAAAATTTGAATATTTTTTCTAAGAGAAAAACTGATAAAACAATCATTCAATATATTATTTTTATTCTAATTGGTCGTAAAAGTTAAAATAAAATAATTGTTTACGCGTTACTGTGTTAAGGGAAAAAAAGTTTCCGAAATGAATTAAATGCCTTTTACACGAAGGATCTTTGTGTTCCCCTGAAATATTTTTTTCTTCCGAAATTAAAACAAAATTAACGTAAATTGTAACAGGTGAAGTACGAACAAGTTCAAAGTGATCCACTGCGAAAGAATTTTGTGGAAATAGGAAAAAACATTTTCAATTAATGTAAATCTTAAACTAAAATTAAAGGTCTAAGAAACTTGAAGGCAATTAGTTTTAATAAATAATTATAAGCTGAATAAAAAAGCCTTAAAATTTAGGAAATAGAATATTAAAGAGCTAGTTATTAAAGTATGTTCGAAGCTTTCTGGAACTTATATATATATTTATGGCAATGCAGATAATTTTGTGGTATACTGCAGTTCATAGCGTAGTTCAAATAGCGATGTAGTTCAGCAAATAACGATTTTCCTTTAAGAGAAAAAAGTTTTAGTAGTTTTGAAAGTATTGGATGCGAAAATTTCCAATAGAGTCAAATAAAACAATTAAATACAAACAAATACAGAAAAGTAGAACATTGACCGCCAAAATTTAAGTTTTAACATTAGAACAATCTAGTAGAAAACTCCCAAACAAATCGTTGACTTAACGCGGGAAGTTATCTAAAATTAAAATGTTTTAAAATAAAGAAGCCAGAAATAAAGAGATGGCCTTAAAATAGAATTTAAATCAAAGATTTTTTATTTTTTTTTTAAATCGGGAAATTTAAAAAAAATTCTTGGGGAGGAGAGGCTAAATATTTACCTCAAATCCTATCATGTTAGTTGAAAAACAAATCGATCATAAATTTTCCCATTTTTTTTTCTTTAAATCATAGAGAGTACATTTGTTTAGTTGTACCAATAAAAATAACAATGAGAAGATGGGAATTTTTTTTTAATATTTATATTTTTAAATTTTATTAAACGTTGTTATTCTGAACAATTGAACGAATTTGAGTTCGCTAACATTTTTACTAAAAATGTTAGCAAACTATTTAAAAAAAATTTTTTTTTAGGCATGTAACGATTTCACTTCCTAGTAATAAAATAGTGAAATAAGTTTAAAAATAAAAACTTTAATTTAACAGCAAATTTTTGTAGCAATATATTCAAATCTCTAACGAGTAAATTATTGTTCGGGTGGAAAAAAAAAAAAAAAAAAAAAAAAAAAAAAAAAAGAAAAGAAAGAGAAAGAGTTGACCTTTTCAAGGAATACATTTTTGTTTTTCTTAGTTTTCATTTTTTTTTTTTTTACAGTATAAATTATTTTTTAATAAAAAAACAAAAACAAAATAAAAACATTTAAGACAAATATTTAATCACGACTTATTAGAAAAACTAAAAGTCAAGTTTGATATAAAAATAATAAGCCTAAAATTAAAAAAAGTGACAAAAATGAGGAAATGAGGAAATAATAAAAATAACGTTTTTATAACTCACAAGATGGTGTTTTCACACTTTTCATTTATGGTGGTCTTTTAGAAATGTGAAAAAGAAATGTGTGGAAATAATTGCACGATAAATTCATCTCTTTAAGTCGACCACAACAACTACACTTGAAAAGTTGCATCATGCTGAATAAATGAGATGCGACCAACTCACGCCCTGAAAACTGCAAATAAATACAAGTTTTTAGAACAATGGATGAACTTGCAAAAGCATGAGCCGGTGTAACTTACCCAAACGTTCCTGCTGAAATGTGGACCGTAGTTCTCAGTTCCGTTAATAATATTTGATCTATCTATGAAAATACATATATGGCACAAAGCCTAAAATTGAGTGAGGGGAGGCTCTACTAAGCGACCAAGGTGAGGTTTGATGAGGTGATGGTGTATTAGCTAGTCTCGTAGATTCATTACTACTGAAAAGCGAGTTCGATCCTCGCTGGATACCCCATACTTGTGACCTTTGAGTTGGTTGGGTAATTTTTTAAAAAACTAGTTCCATTTACTGACCCCAAGAACATATTATTTAGGTATGTGCATTTTTGATCAAGTGAGTTAATACATTTTTTAGATTTTAAAATTTTAAAACAAGTACCTATTACTTAATTTTATAATGAATAGCTTATTTCATTAAAAATTGACAGGCACTGCTTAGCATTTTGGGGGGCAGGAGGCCAGGAACCATTTGTGCGATAATACCCACAATTCCAAGTTAAAAGTTAATAAAAGTAAAAATGGCATAATGGCCTATTGTCGGTATCAGCTTGTAGGCGTTATTTTCGGATTTGCCTGGGGAGTTGTCTGCCCGTTTAGTTTCACTGGTTCCCGCTAGGGGCCTTTGATATTTAAGCGGCTGATTTGAACGTCTCTCTCTCTCTTTTTTCCTGTTGTTCGACCTACGAGACACTATGGGTTAGATTCTGGTCTACCCCCTCTTGTTGGGGCTTTGGCCCCCCCTTACATTACTGTAAGTGATTCATACAGCATGGACTATTCCTAGTCTCATGTCTATTGCTTTTATGTTTATCCTTTTAAATGTAACTTTGTATTACTTATGTATGTATGTTCATGTACACCTCTATGTATTATGTACCCTGTTTATTCTGTGGTGTATATAAAATGTTTCGTCGATCAACCTTTGTCAGAGTTTTATCTTCAAGTATTATCACTTTGAATCTTACAACTGGTGATACCCTACAAGCTGGACAGCGAGGAAGTTTAATGGTAAACCAGGGAGATTGTTTTGTTACACTATTAGCAATGGAGAGATGACGTGTTCACGCTGGTTACATTATGGCTCTCATTTCTGAATGGAGTGATTATGTGTTGATAGTAGAAATATTTGTATACTTATCTTTTGACTGGTCTCACTCGGTAGAGCGTTCGGCTAGAAACCACAAGGTTCCTAGTTCGATACCGGCCTTCGCCAACTCAGCATATGAGTAGCACAGGGAATTTGTGCGGTAAAGTAAGGAGCTGATAGTACGTGTGGCGCTCCACCTCAGATGCAAAAACAATCATCTTGGTCTGGCGCTAGTGAAAAGGTGATAGACTCCCTCGCTGACTGGCTGATACCGACTTTAGGCCACCCCGACAACTTTACTTTTTTTTTTTTTTTTTTTTTTTTTTTTTACATTGGAGAGGCTGGAATCACGGTTGCTGAGTCGATGATGGAGTTGGCTGATAATTCCTGGATGTTTGGGGTCTGGAAACCAACTTGGGATGCTGGGGAGATATCTTGCCCTGTGCCATTTAGAGTTTTTAATAATAACACAAGGCCACTTCTTTTTCTCATGAGATTTTTATTTTCTTCCAAGCTAAAACTTAAGTGTATTTACGGGTTTCTAAGGAGCTCTTATATCTCCGTAGTTGTAGGCAAATTGTCGGACAAAGAAGACAAACACTCAATGTAAATTTAATATATGTATTGACGAATAATACAAGAATTTATAGCAAATTTTATTGGTATTTGCTACCAGACTTATCTGAGTTAGATAATGTTCTTGGAGTATTGGTGATAACAGTGGTATTCTGTTGGTTGGTAGGAAATGCTGATAGTACGCTTCTTCGGACGTTTCTCTTTCTTCCTCGTAACTGGTTCTGTGATAAGTGATGGGGGATGCTATTTTAGAAGCTTCTCGCCCGGGTTAACAGTACTTTAAATGACGGTGAATGGGCCATTTTCAAGTAGACTAATGGTCTTCAGCTTTCTATAGTGTGCTTTGGTACCTTCGAAAGTGTGCTGTGAAAATATGCCTCCGTCCAAGTCGACGGTCAGTAGATAAGAAAGCCCTGTTTTTGGGCTAAGTGATGAATGAAGTGTAGGGACCGCTATTTACGCGACTACCCTCCGTGATAAGTGAAGTTTTTGGTATTGGCGCCAACATACGATGTTGGCGATTCTCCCCATAGCGGCAGGGGGAGATAATTAACAATGGAATTTCCAATAAACTTTCAAGAGCAAAAGCTCCATGTCTCGCTCTCTCGACACATCATTCCAAACTCAATTCACAATCTGACCTCTCACTCGTCCACTCTCCCACTTCACCATTCGGACGTTTCTCGTTCTTCCTAGTAACCGGATCTGTGATAAGTAATGGTGGGGGATGCTATTTTAGAAGCTTCTCGCCCGGGTAACAGTTCCTTTAAATGACGGTGAAGTCTTTTCAAGTAGACTATTTGTGTCCTCAGCCTTCTGTAGTGTGCTATTGTGACAGCCTTGTAGTATGCTGACACAATGCCTTAGAAAGTGTGCTGTGAAAAAACGCCTCCGTCCAAGTCGACGGTCAGTAGATGTTGGCCCTGTATTTGGGCTAAGTGATGAGAGCATTTACTTTAATGTATCTCCTCCAGTAACTGCTATACGATAAATAAAGAAATTTGGTTTTGGCGCCAACATACGATGTTGGCAATTCGTCCCCTAGCGGCAAGGGGAGATCATTTATTCTTTAGTGTTAATTGTAACTGCTGCTAAAAGCTGACCAGTTTTAATTATGTCTTATTTTGTATGAATATTTTTGTTTATATAAATTAACTACCACCAAGTGTATTAAATTTAGGGTAGTTTAATGAGTTAACATCATTTGGTGCGGATCAATAGTTTCTGCGATCTATGAACCCTAACCAAAAAGTGGAAAGGGGACTTTAGTTAGATTATCGCTGCCAGGCTGGTCGGAATAAAGCTGGGAGTTTCCGTCTCTTGAAGTGTCTATTTATTGAAGATTCTGTATTTTGAGATTCTTTTAATTTGTTCTTCTTTGTTGTATTTGCTGTTATTAAATGCTATTTGTTTTCTTACAGTTTCACGGTGTTAATTGAATAAAATTAATTACATCAGTAAGAATCGTCATGCCTTCACTTTATCCACGCCAGGGCGGCCGTTACACTCATTGCTCGTTAAATAGAAACAAAACTATGTAGCAATGAGGATTCATCCTTAAACTTTTCCATTCTCATCTAACACATTTTTGCTAAAACCTTTTCCATGCTAATTTACACTCATCACTCCCCCCCCCATTATGTTACAGTTTTTGCTGAGGTGGAGCATCATATCTACCGTCAGCTCCCCACTTTACTGCACAGATCAGATTACCCAATCTATGCTACTCATGCGCTGCGTTGGTGGGGACTAGGTACTGAACCAGGAACCTTGCGATTCCTAGGCGTGTTCGCTACCAACTGAGCTAAACTGGCCTCTTGTAATTCTAAGTTAATGTGTTCTTCCTTCTCGTGGTAGGCTAGACGGGCGGTCAGAGGGCCCCTCCGATCAATAGGCTGGTCACGTCAAGTCCTAGCGCCTATATGACTGCCCCAACCCTATTGCCCTTGTGGCAAGCCCCAACCCTTTTTATCATATGGGTGCTAGAAGGCAGCGGCTGAAGGTCTACATGTCCCGGGAATGACATTAAACTCTATCTGATGGTGAGGTTGTAGTTTTGGAGGTTTGGGGAATATGGAGCACCCCTTCCTCACCGTTGCTCCCTGGTCCACTCTGACCCGGAGTGGTAGTACCTGTTAGGGTCCCATCTATGGGTTAAATAGAAAAACATGAGTTGATAAACAAAATTGTATTCTCCATTAAGAATGAATTTATTAAACCAACATCCTTCTTGTGGGCTGGTAAGCTGATATGGAATTTAGGAAAAGAAACGAAATAACAAAGATGAGGATGACTTTAGTGTAATACTTTTATTAGTTGATTATAAAAATTAACGAAACAAGGGGGGGGGGTAAGTAGATGAGAAATGGAGGGGTTATGACGTCAAGGAACAAGAGGTACAACGATATGAAATGCAACAGTTTTAATACATATATATGCACATTTAAAGGGTACACAAAGAGAAGAAAGTTCTTAGTTTAGTTCGGACAAGCAACCCGAGGTTTAATAACAGTTCTTTTAGAAGTTAACGGCACCTGCTCGTGAGGTATTGCCGTATGTTATTATTTTAGTTCTCAGCTCCTTAAGGTCTTAGCCATAGTCATTAGTTTAGTTTAGTTTGGGTAATTGGTTACAACACCGTTCGAGGTAAGCCGTAATTAGTTGGTTGTGGGTTTGTTTAGGGTTGCAAAAGTTTATTTCTGCTAGCAGCCTATCGACTGCATTGGTATCAAAGGGTGAAGCTTGTCCGAGGTTGCATTTATCTAGTCGGCTCCCTTAGTTGTTATCCTGGTGATAAAAGGTAATTGCTATCAGCCTTCATGGGTCAAAAGATAGCAATTTCACTTGAGAAGCGGGGAATGAATGAAGTCCATCGTGGGTTTTTCTATCCGTAAGCCAAGTTCGTGGGAGAGAGAGAGAGAGAGAGAGAGAGAGAGAGAGAGAGAGAGAGGGAGAGAGAGGGAGAGAGCAAAGCCCTTACCTGGAGTAATAATCACCCAAGGGGGTGCGGGCGTGGAAGAGGTGACAACCCCTTGATGGTCACAACTGAAAAGAGGATGCGGCCGAAGTCAGCAGTCAGAAGGGTTACAACCAAAAGAGAGAGAATTATCAAAGTCATGGGCTTTTATAAGGATCACCACGTGACTACAGAATGTTAGGGATGGCTGCTACCTGCTGTGTCGGTGACATTCGACCACTGTCCCCTAAGGGGACAAGTCCAGGTGAAGACCAAATAACATAAAATTTCAATATGATTTATGCTATTTCTTTGAGGGCACATATTTTCCCGAGCAAGTCAATAGGTGTTTTCACTTCAAAGTCCTGGGGAAAAGGGGATGAGAGTCCTTTTTTGGCATTGTTGCATTCACTACCATGCTTCCAAAAATACGCTTTCTTACCTTCCCCTTTCCTCTCCCTGACTCCCAGCAAAACTGGGTCAGCCGAGTGACCAGTTTCACCAGCACGCAAGCCCTTCGGAATTAGGTCAAACCAACGCAAAGATTTTCGCTGGTCACTTCCGCCGCTGATGGTCCGAAATACGCAAATTCTTGTACAAACATGCGTTTTCGGGGCATTACGGCATGCACCAGGCTGTAACGACCTCAACGAGAGGTCATAAATAGTCCTGGCCTTCTGCCTTGTGAAAGTCCGGTTCTGACCGCTTGTGTGGATTTAATTCTGCCTGCAAACGCCTTTCCATCACGAAACGCGGCGCGTTAGAGTCGAAGAATTCCAGTTAAGAAATGGGTTTCATGTCAACTTTAGCGACCCTACGGGGTTAAATTTAATAGCGTCTATCCCAGAGGGCCATCCCTCCAGGCAATACCTGCCCCTTTGGGGGCAGGGCTGGGTTTATTGCCCAGCGCCTGAGGCGCCCCCCTTTAGGGGGGAATGCCGATGGGATCGACGCAATTTTTGTTCTCTCCCACCCATTAGCTTCGGCTTGTGGGTGGGCCCACGTTAAAACGGAGCCTTGTGCCCAGTCCATACAGGTGGGGTATGAGACAAATAAACCCTCCGGGTCGGGTGTACCGGATCCTGTCCGGACAACCCTGCGCCAGGCATGCGCACTTGGAATCGCTGCAGCGGTCGTCACCTCGGTGGCTTGATCAAACCGACCCAAGTTGCCTCTGGCTGCAAAATAACAAGTCCAGTGTGGTGAGCTTTCGAGCAAGATTCCATTATTGGCAAACAACTCGCTCTCTCTCTTCTCTCTTCGGCCACTTCTCGGCCTCGGCTTGGCATTGCATCCACATCTCGGCTCTCGGTCTTCGCATCCACGTCTTCTGCCTTTATCTCTGTCATTGTCTCCAGTCGTTTCACTTATTCAAAAGTCTGTGGGGTCGACATCCTTATCGGCCCCGCAACAGCATGAAGAATTCAGGGTTTTTCTGCACATGCTCTGAGGGCTTTTCCGGTCCTAGGCCTTCTGGGAGATTGTTATTTTTTTGTCTTTTTATTCCTTTTTTTATACTTAATTTAATTTTGTTTTATTTATTTTTATTTGGTTTACTTTTATTTTTATTAATCACTACAAGCTCTTTTATAACTTCATATACTGAAAATTTCATCGGATTATTAGTTTATTTTTGTTAATTTAAAAAATAATTTTCTGTCATCTCCCTTATGGACAGGTGTGTGGATTTCTACATCCCTTGTTAAAACGAATTTTATAAAGAAATATAAACCTAATCATCTAACTTGTCAAAAAACAAAACAAAAAACAAAACAAAACAAAAAAAACAACAACAAAAAACCAACAAAAAAAAGCAACAAAAATCTCCAACAAAAACAAAAACAAAACCTTGTATCAAAAGATGTTTGGTCAATTGTAAAGAATCTCTGTTCCGTCCGGGAGAGTTCACAACAAATGATGACGTCACACATCATTGTGTACAATGTTTAAATTCGAAGAAGCAGGCGACAACTTTTCAAGTTCCATTTGCTTTTACTTTTAGTTTAATTTTGCCGGGAACTTTCCTGGAACAAGCACCAATTTTAGACTTAAAGTTGTCCTGATTTGTGTTCTTCTACAATAAAGACAAGACTATCGTATTTATTGCATAAAAATACGCAAATTTGCCACATGGCCTAAAAATTGCGATGACGTTGGTCAGCAGATACTAAAAAAGGTAAGAAGAAGTTTAATTAATTTTTTAAAAATTCGTTTTAAAAATTCGTTTAAAAATTCAAATTCGCGCATAAATTTTACTTTAAACATTTTTTTTTCTTCTTTTTGTTAATGGTAAATTTGAAGGGTTATTCTTGTCTTTAGAATTGGTTGTCAACACACAAGACTAACAAAGTTTTGTGTAAAATCCGTTTCCCGTTTTTTAGGATATTTTAAATTAATGTGTCAATCTCTTAAAGAAAATGTAACGTAACTTAATGTTTTCTATGTTTTTTTCTTCCTTTTCTCCAGATATTTTCTTTTTATTAAAAAGAAATTCTTGATCTACTTGTGCATAATTGTTGATGTACAATTGTACATTGTATAAAAAAAAAAAAAAAATGAAAGCATATCGTTGACTTGTGATTTCTGTTGAATCTATTTAGTTAGAACCAAAACTTTGTTAAATCAACTTAAAAAAAATCTTTATTTAGAATAGGAAGCCGATGCACTTTCTGGGGTAATGTAAAAAAGAAAAAAAAAAAGAAAAAAGTAAATGTAGGTATTTCCAATTTTCCTTAAGGGAAGTAATAAATTAAAAAAAATAAATAAATTTGAAACAATCACAAAAAAATTAGAGAATTATCCAATTTTATTGAAATTTTCAACATTTCATTCTAATCACTGCAAAATTGCGCATTTTTAATCATACATTTTAGATTAAAATCAATTCGTGACAGAATATTTACAACATCCTACATTCACTTTAAAATTCACTATTAGATGTTTTAAGTGAATAGAAATAGTTCAATCGATTAATATAGGGAGTACCATAGGTACTACCACCAATTTGACCCTGTGAAATTTAACCCCCCACTATATTTAACACAATGAAACTTACAGAAAATTTAATATTTTCTTGAAATTTTTTTCCATTCGAAAGAAAAAACATTAACCAAACTCCTGATGATTTTTAAAATTTTTTATCAGCTTACGAAAATAATGAAAATTATGATCGAAAAACAATGTTTTCATTTTTGTACTGTTAAATCAACTGAAATTTAACGTAGCTAAAAACGAGTTACGATAAGAGGATTTTAAAAAATTCTATGAAAAATCAATTAATGGTCCGATTTTCACGAAAATTTCCATAAATATTTACCATTGGATGTAAATACATCTCAAATAGTTTTTTTCTAAAATATATTAGGGGAAATATTTTTTTACGAGGTCTATCCCCCCCCCTATTTTATTTTATGAGATAAAAAAAAATGACGCGGAAAAAAAAATTTTGTACTTTTTTTCTATAAAGATAAGAGGCTGAATAACTATATCAATGGAATTGTATAATGTACCTAGCTATAGTTTTTTTAGGAAAAATTAATGAAATCGGAAATAAAAAGTGCAAAAAAAATGTCATAATATTAATATTTGAAAACTTTTTTTGCTTATGTAATTGGTATGTACTATATTCTATTAAATTGTTTTTTTTAAGAAATTAATTTTTACGAGATTTTCAATCTTTTGTGTGATTAATCACTGCAAAATTGCGCATTTTTTAATCGTACATTTTAGATTAAAATCAATTCGTGACAGAATATTTACAACATCCTACCTTCACTTTAAAATTCACTATTAAATTTTTTAAGTGAATAAAAATAGTTCAATCCATTAATATAGGGAGTGCCAAAATCTTGTTTCATTTTCATTTTAAAAACGAATTAAAAATTAATTAAATCGATTATTTTAAGGTCAAATTTTTGTCTAAGTCGAAAAGTAGTAACATAATGACAATGAGCACCAGTAAAAATAGGCAAAATAATATTACACATGTAATTTATTTTTAATGCATATAAAACAATTTTTTCGGTCAGTTTTGATCAAATATTTCTTAAGATGGCTGCCATGAGTTATCGTAAAATCCGTTTTTACAAAATAAATTTAACACACGCGATTGAAAAAAAAAATTACCAAAAATCAGGGAATTATCCAACTTTAATGAAATTTTCTGTATTGATTCATCAATGAATGAATTTTATAATGCATCAGTTATATTATTTCAAAACTTTCTGATTTAATTAGGTATTTCTACTTAAACATCATTTAAAATATGAGCAGCATGATGTTAAGGTTAAAATGTCATATTATTAGATCCTAAAAATATTGTGTTTTAATAACTATTTTACTTTATGATATAATGAATATGCAAATACCTTGGTACCCCCTCACTGTAATCTGATTGGACAGTTCATGCATAAGTAGGTGAGACTGTGTTGTTCCCGCGTCCGATTGCCAACAAGCCAGACTACTAGCGAGATGACCCAACGTTGGCTGAGCAGACATATTGCTATCGACATAACCACGACTACGGTGATAATATACCAAATACCAACTTCCGAATATCTCTGTTTAATACAGATATATAACTTTAGTATCAATCACTAATGATTTTTTTGTTGAAAATTGTATTGGAAATTTAGCCCCCCGCCTACTTAAATGGAACAAATATTGATGTATATATTTTTTCTTTTATAAGATAATAGCCAATTAAATAATTATCAAAATGAGTAAAGAAAAAAAAAATCTCCAATAATTATTTTTTAGTTTTTATTTTCATTTTATTTTCCAATTTTCGGTACTTATTTACTACCAGAGCAGATTCCTTAATTTTTTTTTTCTTCCATTCACACCTTCGGTTTTTTGTCTTTTTATTTATGCAGAAAAAAGTATCAATCGCATAACCCCACCGATATTTTTCACCCCAAAAATAAGGCGGGGTGGTGGTGTCAAAGTTACGTGAACTGAAAAAATCAGGAAGTTTTGAAATAAAATAACTGATGCATTTCATTCATTGATAAATCAACACTGAAAATTTCATTAAAATCGAATAATTCCCTGATTTTTGGTAATTTTTTTTTCAAACAGAGAGGTTAAATTTGTATTGTAAAAACACAGATTTTTCGACAAATTGGATATACCTATAGTAACATAATGAGCATCATAAAAAAGCAAAATAATATTACACATGTAATTTATTTTTAATACATTTTAAAAAATTTTTTGTCAATTTTGCTCCAATATGGCTGTCTAAAGATGCCACGAGGCCTTGCTGAAAAGAGGCCGATTTTCTTCCTCGTCTGTTTATCGTCCTGGCATCACATCCGTTTCTGGTCAAAAACCTCGAACTTCTGTTTTTATCTTTGAATCTATTTCCGGGGTCATTTCTCGGTCAATTACTGTTACCCTGTTGTCTGTTTGCTCTTCCAAATTTTAACCTTTGATCTTATTTCTTCTCTCTCTCTTTCTCTCCTTTCAATCCCCAAATTCTCCATAGACCTTAATAATTATGCTACAACTGTCAAGTTGTTTGATAAGCTCAGCTTAGTCTGTCACAGAAACAGGAGTGTTCATGATTGGGGAAGGAAATACTAAAGAAATATGTCCGAATTGTAGCTAGTTAAAGATGTTTTAGGACTTAACTTTTCAGTATAAAAAAAAAAATCAAAGGAAACTAATGAGTGAAAATTACATTAAGGAAAAAAAAGGGGGAAGTTTCTGTGGTGTAGTGGTTAAAGCCCTGGATTGTGACATCGTACATAAATGAGTTTGAACTCCATTTGTACTATCACATTCACTTTTGGACTAATGCCCTTAAGAAAAGAATGAACTCCTCTCATACCCCAGCAATTGTTTAAGTCATCATCATGTCGCACAATTTGCGCAGATATCCATCACGATCTCTCGCCAACCTTCCCTATCATTCATCGACTCCAGGAGCCTCTCCACGCAGCATCCAGCATCCTTGGTCAATGTAGGTCCTGGTTGGGCGGCCCACGTTAGCATGTCCATGTGTTGGCCTCCACAGTAGTACGTCGCTTACGAGCTCATCCTTGCTTCTCCAGCAGTGTCCTGCATGTCTAGCCCTCCTTACTTGTATTGTTTGTGAGATGGGGAGGCAGGTGGCCATACAGTCGCTTCTTTGTGGGGTGCTGTTTCCACGACTTATTAATGACCACTCGCAGGATTCTTGTGCAGCTCCCATCTAGCTTATTCTAAAGGCGCTTCAGTACTACTATTATTCTTTTACAATAGGTATACTCAATTCATAGACTTATTAAATGACCACTCGCAGGATTCTGTGCAGCTCTTCCATCTCTTGTGCAGCTCCATCTAGCTTATAAAGGCGCTTCAGTACTACTATTATTCTTTTACAATAGGTAATACTCAATTCATAGACTTATTAATGACCACTCGCAGGATTCTTGTGCAGCTCCCATCTAGCTTATTTAAAGGCGCTTCAGTACTACGCTTTAGACTTATTAAAGGGCTATTCTTCAGACTAGGTATATTATTAATGACCACTCGCAGGATTCTTGCAGCTCAGGCTATTTTTAATTTCACTACTATTATTCTTTTACAATAGGTATACTCAATTCATAGACTTATTAATGACCACTCGCAGGATTCTTGTGCAGCTCCCATCTAGCTTATTTTAAAGGCGCTTCAGTACTACTATTATTCTTTTACAATAGGTATACTCAATTCATAGACTTATTAATGACCACTCGCAGGATTCTTGTGCAGCTCCATCTAGCTTATTTAAAGGCGCTTCAGTACTACTATTATTCTTTTACAATAGGTATACTCAATTCATAGACTTATTAATGACCACTCGCAGGATTCTTGTGCAGCTCCCATCTAGCTTATTTTAAAGGCGCTTCAGTACTACTATTATTCTTTTACAATAGGTATACTCAATTCATAGACTTATTAATGACCACTCGCAGGATTCTTGTGCAGCTCCCATCTAGCTTATTCTAAAGGCGCTTCAGTACTACTATTATTCTTTTACAATAGGTATACTCAATTCATAGACTTATTAATGACCACTCGCAGGATTCTTGTGCAGCTCCCATCTAGCTTATTTAAAAGGCGCTTCAGTACTACTATTATTCTTTTACAATAGGTATACTCAATTCATAGACTTATTAATGACCACTCGCAGGATTCTTGTGCAGCTCCCATCTAGCTTATTCTAAAGGCGCTTCAGTACTACTATTATTCTTTTACAATAGGTATACTCAATTCATAGACTTATTAATGACCACTCGCAGGATTCTTGTGCAGCTCCCATCTAGCTTATTTTAAAGGCGCTTCAGTACTACTATTATTCTTTTACAATAGGTATACTCAATTCATAGACTTATTAATGACCACTCGCAGGATTCTTGTGCAGCTCCCATCTAGCTTATTTAAAGGCGCTTCAGTACTACTATTATTCTTTTACAATAGGTATACTCAATTCATAGACTTATTAATGACCACTCGCAGGATTCTTGTGCAGCTCCCATCTAGCTTATTCNTAAAGCGTTCAGTTACTACTATTATTCTTTTACAATTAGGTATACTCCATTCATAGACTTATTAATGACCACTCGCAGGATTCTTGTGCAGCTCCCATCTAGCTTATTCAAAGGCGCTTCAGTACTACTATTATTCTTTTACAATAGGTATACTCAATTCATAGACTTATTAATGACCACATCGCAGGATTCTTGTGCAGCTCCCATCTAGCTTATTCTAAAGGCGGTCTTCAGTACTACTATTATTCTTTTACAATAGAGTATACTCAATTCATAGACTTATTAATGACCACTCGCAGGATTCTTGTGCAGCTCCCATCTAGCTTTATTTTAAGGCGCTTCAGTACTACTATTATTCTTTTACAATAGGTATACTCAATTCATAGACTTATTAATGACCACTCGCAGGATTCTTGTGCAGCTCCCATCTAGCTTATTCTAAAGGCGCTTCAGTACTACTATTATTCTTTTACAATAGGTATACTATTCATTAGACTTATTAATGACCACTCGCAGGATTCTTGTGCAGCTCCATCTAGCTTAATTCTAAAGGCGCTTCAGTACTACTATTATTCTTTTACAATAGGTATACTCAATTCATAGACTTATTAATGACCACTCGCAGGATTCTTGTGCAGCTCCCATCTAGCTTTATTCTAAAGGCGCTTCAGTACTACTATTATTCTTTTACAATAGGTATACTCAATTCATAGACTTATTAATGACCACTCGCAGGGTTCTTGTGCAGCTCCATCTAGCTTATTTTAAAGGCGCTTCAGTACTACTATTATTCTTTTACAATAGGTATACTCAATTCATAGACTTATTAATGACCACTCGCAGGATTCTTGTGCAGCTCCCATCTAGCTTATTCTAAAGGCGCTTCAGCTACTCTATTATTCTTTACAATAGGTATACTCAATTCATAGACTTATTAATGACCACTCGCAGGATTCTTGTGCAGCTCTCCCATCTAGCTTATTCTAAAAGGCGCTTCAGTACTACTATTATTCTCTTTACAATAGGTATACTCAATTCATAGACTTATTAATGACCACTCGCAGGATTCTTGTGCAGCTCCCATCTAGCTTATTTAAAGGCGCTTCAGTACTACTATTATTCTTTTACAATAGGTATACTCAATTCATAGACTTATTAATGACCACTCGCAGATTCTTGTGCAGCTCCCATCTAGCTTATTCTAAAGGCGCTTCAGTACTACTATTATTCTTTTACAATAGGTATACTCAATTCATAGACTTATTAATGACCACTCGCAGGATTCTTGTGCAGCTCCCATCTAGCTTTATTCTAAAGCGCTTCAGTACTACTATTATTCTTTTACAATAGGTATACTCAATTCACTAGACTTATTAATGACCACTCGCAGGATCTTGTGCAGCTCCCATCTAGCTTATTCTAAAGGCGCTTCAGTACTACTATTATTCTTTTACAATAGGTTATACTCAATTCATAGACTTATTAATGACCACTCGCAGGATTCTTGTGCAGCTCCCATCTAGCTTATTCTAAAGGCGCTTCAGTACTACTATTATTCTTTTACAATAGGTATACTCAATTCATAGACTTATTAATGACCACTCGCAGGATTCTTGTGCAGCTCCATCTAGCTTATTCCTAAAGGCGCTTCAGTACTACTATTATTCTTTTACAATAGGTATACTCAATTCATAGACTTATTAATGACCACTCGCAGGATTCTTGTGCAGCTCCCATCTAGCTTATTTTAAAGGCGCTTCAGTACTACTATATTTCTTTTACAATAGGTATACTCAATTCATAGATTATTAATGACCACTCGCAGGATTCTTGTGCAGCTCCCATCTAGCTTATTCTAAAGGCGCTTCAGTACTACTATTATTCTTTTTACAATAGGTATACTCAATTCATAGACTTATTAATGACCACTCGCAGGATTCTTGTGCAGCTCCCATCTAGCTTATTCTAAAAGCGGCTCAGTACTACTATTATTCTTTTACAATAGGTATACTCAATTCATAGACTTATTAATGACCACTCGCAGGATTCTTGCAGCTCCCATCTAGCTTATTTCTAAAGGCGCTTCAGTACTACTATTATTCTTTTACAATAGGTATACTCAATTCATAGACTTATTAATGACCACTCGCAGGATTTTTTGTGCAGCTCCCATCTAGCTTATTCTAAAGGCGCTTCATACTACTATTATTCTTTTACAATAGGTATACTCAATTCATAGACTTATTAATGACCACTCGCGCAGGATTCTTGTGCAGCTCCCATCTAGCTTATTCTAAAGGCGCTTCAGTACTACTATTATTCTTTTTACAATAGGTATACTCAATTCATAGACTTATTAATGACCACTCGCAGGATTCTTTGTGCAGCTCCCATCTAGCTTATTCTAAAGGCGCTTCAGTACTACTATTATTCTTACAAATAGTATACTCAATTCATAGACTTATTAATGACCACTCGCAGGATTCTTGTGCAGCTCCCATCTAGCTTATTTTAAAGGCGCTTCAGTACTACTATTATTCTTTTACAATAGGTATATCCAATTCATAGACTTATTAATGACCACTCGCAGGATTCTTGTGCAGCTCCCATCTAGCTTATTCTAAAAGGCGCTTCAGTACTACTATTATTCTTTTTCAATAGGTATACTCAATTCATATAGACTTATTAATGACCACTCGCAGGACTTCTTGTGCAGCTCCCATCTAGCTTATTCTAAAGGCGCTTCAGTTACTACTATTATTCTTTTACAATAGGTATACTCAATTCATAGACTTATTAATGACCACTCGCAGGATTCTTGTGCAGCTCCCATCTAGCTTATTCTAAAGGCGCTTCAGTACTACTATTATTCTTTTACAATAGGTATACTCAATTCATAGACTTATTAATGACCACTCGCAGGATTCTTGTGCAGCTCCCATCTAGCTTATTTTAAAGGCGCTTCAGTACTACTATTATTCTTATTCAAATAGGTATACTCAATTCATAGACTTATTAATGACCACTCGCAGGATTCTTGTGCAGCTCCCATCTAGCTTATTCTAAAGGCGCTTCAGTACTACTATTATTCTTTTACAATAGGTATACTCAATTCATAGACTTTTCATCAGTGCATAAAATTGCTTAAAAAAATATTTGAAACGTCAATAAAAAATTGAAAAAATTATCTCTTTTTACATATTTAATACACATATCTGTATGTAATGTAAAGTCAGCTTAGTTGTGCTCCATCACTTTTATCTTATTAGAATGAAAATAAAATATAAAATAAAAATAACGATATCTGTCCAATAATTAATATCATATATATATATATATTGAATATATATATATCTTATTATAATGGAGATTGGTGTTTTTCTTCTGTAACCGAAACTATATACTATTCAAGTCACAATTCCCAGTTATTATTCATTCTCATATTTATTTTTATTAAACCCCAATTATATAAAATTGTTTTCATTACTTAACTGTTGTCAAATCTACATAACATCATCAATTGATATTTATATATACAACAAAATAGCGTTTTACTGTGTGATAGGGAAGGCTATTTTGCATATTATATTAAAATTGATTTTAATAAATATGTGTTAGTATTATTGATTTTCTAATTGTTTGTTTTAACTTTATGAATATGAGCAAAATCTTTATAATCTTTAAAGAAATTCATGACAAGAAGAATAATGTATTTCATTCTTTACTTCCTATTTTTAACTAATTGTTAATTAGAAAATTTACGCAATGAAAGACGAGATGAAAGAGGAATTAGTTTCAAAGTTGTTCTATTTTTCATTTATACCCCCCTTACTGTCTAAATCTTTTTATCTTGCTTCTTATTTAGTTCATTAGCCCTTTCTAATTTAATATAACATTTATTACATCAAAACTTAAATACTTGCACCCGGAGGGTGCATTATATTTGCTATGACTATATATATATAATATATGTGATGTGTGTGTGTGGAAAGATCGTTATTTAAAAAAATAAATATTTTAATCCCGCAAGCCTTGATGATCGTAAAAACGGAAACTAATAGCGTTGAATATAGATAACTGAGTAGCTTATTCTGACAGGAAGTGTAGCATTATTTTGAAAAGAATTAAAACCGTTGCCCTGAGTGCGAGATTGTTTATGTCTAGTGTCTAGCAACCTAAGTTTGATGTCAGTAGTGTATACCTCTAAGGTCCAGTTGAGAGAATTTCTGTCATTAAGGGTTTAAAGTTGAATGTGACTAGATTTTTAGAGATTTCTTTAAATAAGAAATAGAATAGATAATATTAAATAATAATTAAAATCTACTTCCAGGGCAGAGTGTTTTGATTTTTTTTATTTTTTTCCTTTAAACGAGTAATACTTAGAAAAGCAGTTCGAAATTGATTCTACTATTAAAATTGTCTAACTAGAGAAATACATCGAAATTTCGATTACGGTCATAAAATTGTGCAATGAGGTGCATGAGTTTCAATTTGATGTCCACCCATTTGGATGATGGATCTCATCTTGTCTTGTTAACCCGAATCATTGTCATTTGCTTACGTCACAGTATCTTTTTTAAAGAACTTTCAGATGAAAAATCAATAAGTCACTCATTATTCGACGAAACTGTTATACATAGCATTGTGTGCTTAAAAGTACGTAAATATTTGTTCCTAAACATATTTGCTGGAAATATGTTTTTAATTATGGTCGACCAACCCTCTAAGGCAATTTGTGACTTGGTAGTGACCTAGTTCGGTTACCAGACAGACGAACAAAAATACGCGCACCTAATTGCCATATCAGATATTAATATTAGGAGCTAGCAGCCCTATAATGAATAGTACATCATAGAATACTTCATATATATATTAATTATCACAACGTGCTAATGTATGTTTATATAAAGAGCTATTGTCCTAAATAGTCCAAATGTTATAAAGTATAATAATCTTGATTTAACTCTCTCTCTCTCTCTCTCTCTTCTCTCTCTTCTCTTCTTCTTTTTTTTCTTTCTTTCCTCTTTCCATCGTTTTATGTATCCGCAGAGTTATTTCTTGTGCTGGCTGTGTTCATCCTCAATTCATCTCTAGAATGACTACTGAGTCTGACTTTACTTATATTCTATCTATCATACATGCACCACTGGACAAGAGCTTTCACTCCAACTGCCAGGTCTGCGATCTGGTTTTAAGGCTCAAGGCATCGCTGAGAAATATACAGAGATTATCAGAATACTTGTATAACGTTGTGGCAGACATCGTGACTGCTAGTTTCTCCTAAAATATAGCCATTACTTTTTCATCAGACTCAGTGTCCCCCATTTTCAGACCATAACTTTTTCAAGATTCCATTTTGCTCTTTAAAACTAGCATATGTTTGTGAGTAATCCACAGTAAAAACAAGTCAAGTCTTAGCGTAGGGTAAAATTAAACAAGTGATTTACAATAATGGCTCAAGCTACTTGCTAACTACACTTTCCGGTTCGTAGTCTAGCCCCTGCCGTTAGTGATACAACTTTCTACGCTCCGGCTACCACTAGCTGAATACGTGTTCATCGTGAATTCTCCATCTATAGTGAGAAACCGGTGTCTATCTCCACTGGAGGCCAGACATACACTATATAAAGATAGCCTTTAACTGGCTTCACTTCATATGGCTGTAACTTCCTTTTAATGGATTCCTGTAACTTACTGACTAACTCTTTGTCCATCTACAAACACTATACATACACATGGATCTACACATTCTACCCGCCCTGTCGCTGGGGCGTTAGAATGCAACGACTGCACCTCTGCAGAGGGGTAAGACTCCCCAATGGGGCACCTGTTGGCCGTGGGTGGCGACCGTGGATGCTTAAGGATAGAGCCCAGGTGGCATGAGCAGTTCATGACATGCAATAACTTCCACTTTGGCCTTCTTGGGCCTTGGCGGTCGGAGAGGCCCCGATCATCGAGAGCCTCCGTAATCGGCTTGGTCACGTCAAGCCCTAGACCTATATGATTTTCCAACCCTATACCTTTATGCCCAGCCCTTTTTAATCAATTGGGTGCTTAGAAGTGCGGTGGCTTGGAGTCTACATTCCTGGGAATGACGTTAAACTCTATCTGTGGTGACGGTTCCAGTTTGGAGGTTTGGGAATGTGGAGCACCCCTTCATCACCATTGCTCCTGGTCATCTGACCGAGGATTGGTAAGTACCTGTTAGGGTCCCAATCTATGGGTTATAATAGAAAAATCATAGTTTATAGAAAAAAATGTATTATCCATTAAGATTGATTTTATTTCAAAACTTTATTCGGCATTAAATTGACCCACTGAGGTTGAATATGCGTAACAAAAACAAAACAAACCAAATTACACATTTCTACTTTCCTTTTTTTCCTTTTTTTTATCTCTTTATGACCATATTTTTAATTTACCATGTGTCACGTTTATTATAAAGAACCATTCCAAGTTTTGTGTTAAAAAAGAAAAAAAAAAAACAGATTTTTCTATTACTGGAATGTACATTGCATTTTAAATGGAAGTTTACGATAAATTTTAATCTTTGTTTGACGTAGTTAAAGCATTTTAAAGATTACAGCAATGTAATTTATCTATGGACAATTCTGTAATTGTAATTAAGATTCAGCAATGTAATTTTCTATGGACAATTGTAATTGTAATAAGATTTACAGCAATGTAATTTTCTATTGGCCAATTGTTAATTGTTAATAAAGATTACAGCAATGTAATTTTCTTATATGGACAATCTGTAATTGTAATAAAGATTACAGCAATTGTAATTTCTATGGACCCAATTGTAATTGTAATTAGTCTGAAGCAAAAACAAATTGGCTATTATATCATTTAATTGATGCCTAATCATTTAACTTAATACTATTGAAAAAAAAAAAAAAAAAAAAAAAAGCTTGCGAATATTAAAATTTAGAATGTTAAAAATTATTTACAATAAAATTCTATCAGAAATATTATAGAATCTTTATAATAAAAAAGGTGAGACTTGTTTTTTCTTCAATAAAAAAGAGAATGTCATTTTTCTTGCAAAAAAAAAAAAAAAAAAATTGACAAAAGAAAATTGTATGGGGTATCAATGGTAAACAAAAAAACTAACAAAAAAAATGGGAAAAGATAGGTTTACTTAAATTTTTGTTTATTTTTTTTTAATTAAATTTTTTTTCTTACTTTTTTAAGCAAAAACAAAAAAACAAAAAAAAAATTAAAAACCACTAAAGCCAAAATAAATATCAAAATGTTTCTTTATCGTTTCAGATACTTTATTTATCTCTTTTAAAATTCAAAATAAAATGTAATGATAATAATGATCATATTAAATTCAATAAAGGGCAAAACAGACCAGTATTTTCTTATCAACAATGAATGCAGTAATTATATCAGTTAGTAATGAAGTGAACGTTGATCAAGCTAAAATAAAAGGGAATTAAAAAAAAAAAAAAAAAAAAAATCCCACTGCCGTCATAATCTGTATATCTATCATATCAATGTTCTATATTATTTATCTTAACATTATTTAAGAGGAGAAGAGACATTATAGTTCAACTTTCTGGGTTTTGAGTTAAGTCCTATTTATGAATCAATAATTAATTACAAATAAATATACGGGGAGTTAAAGGGCTGGTTTAGCTTTTCAATTTAGCAGGTAAACATTGATTTAAAAATTAAAAGTTCTTTTAACTCCTTCATAAACCAAAAGATTTATTAAAATAGGATTATAGTTTATTTTGATTTTATAGAAATTTCCTGTGATCCTTTTTATCAGCAGGTTGCCGAATTTGGGCATCCCTAATAATACTCCTGTTCTTATTTATTGGCCGGTTATGATCTTGCAAACCTTGTTAAAATGAGGACTTGTCTGAGAGGATATTGCAAAATGAAATCCTGATATCTGGTGTGCTTATTCCATTGAATTCTTATATCTATAAGTATTGTCACCTCAGCTAAATAATGGACCCATTCAGTTTTTATTATTTAAGAAAATAAAGAAAAGGGACATGCTACACAGGAAAAGATAGAGGGAGTAAACGTGCAGAGAGCAGATAATGCAAATCTTTTTCCACTCGAACATAATGAAAAGATTGAAACAACGGTGAGACTTAAATCCTAGATTATTATATTTTTACATCATTGAACTATTTTGCAATAGCTTTAAGTAAAACATATCCAACATAATAATAATTTAAATTACATATTGTTGTATATACACAAAGTCCTGCTAGCATAAAACATAACTGCGAAAGTAAAGGTGTTTAAATCACTGGAGGATTTGATTCTAGTATTATTATGTATAGGTCAGTCAAGTATCGTTTCCGGGACTAAGAACTACAAGGTTCCTGGTTCGATTTCGTGGCCCTTCCAAGCAGGGAATCTGTGCAGTACTGAGGAGCTGATGGTAGGTGTAGTGCTTCAACCCACAGACACCAAAACAATCTCCTTGTCTAGCGCGTATGAAAAGGGGATAACTCCCTTGCTGTCTGGCTGAAACCGACTGTAGGCCACCCGACAACTTTTTCATATAATGCGAAGATTAGACACTCAGTAGTTTCAAGAAAAAAGGTTAATTCCTATAAAGTCTAACATAAACAAATGGGAACCACTCTTGACTGATAAATATATTTATTATTGATCTACTAGGATCTGTTTAGGATTAGGGTTTGGGTTAGTTTAATGGAAAAATAAATAATTTATCAGTCAAGAGTTATTCCCCTTTGTTTTCTTAGACGTTAAAGAAAATAACCGAAAAAAAGATCTACCGCGGTAAGAAATCAACAAGAAGAAATTATATTTCGTTTTATCAAGAAAGATAACTTCATTGCTTTATGTCACAGTGTTTGCTTCCCTTGCACCGTTTGGACGGGTCTTTGTTTTTTTTTGCGTGTTTCTATTGACGGGTGTCCAAAAATCGACCACTCAAAAAGGCCATTATGTCCTGGAGGAGAGTTACAGCCTCCGGTCAAAGTAAGTTCCACCGTTCGATGCTAATCTACAATACAGCTCTGCTTATTTATTATTTTCTTCATCAATGAATATGCTATATGATAGCCAGGCTTGAGAATTATACAAATTTTAAGGGGACAAATTTTCCCCTTTCAATTTTCCTTAATTCCTTTTTTTTTAAAATTTTCGTGTAAATTTCTTTTTTCTGTTTCATTTTTTGATAAATTCCTTTTTTCCATTTATTTTGTATTTCATAGGTAAATTGCATACACTTATTAGGAAGATTGGGTGGTCTACTTAACCCGAACCTTACATCACTGCTTACATCATAATACTTCTTAGGAATGTGTAAGGTTTAGTCAATGAGATTTAATTTATAGTCAAAATCATGTGATACATAGAATAATTTAATCTTATTCATTAACGATGTCTCTATGAAAATTGAGGAGTTTAGATTTGCTTCAAAACAGTGATGTTATTAGTACGTTTAAATCCTTGCAATGTGTTATATATATCACTAGAATTAAATGTTTAGTTAATATATTGTATGGTTTATTTGCATACTGGTTTTTAACAAAAATCAGATTTTGATAAATAGTTCACTTTGGTGGCTATTGACTCTAATATATTGTTTTATCTCCAATGTATAAAAATCAATCCTATGAATGATTATTAGATAGAAAACAATTCTAAAATATAATCAAAATAAATATAATCTTTTTATATTAGTTCTTAATTGATTTTGTTTAGTCTTTCTAATTTGATATATTTCATTACATTTAAAACTTAAATACTGATGTACTGAATATGTAAATTACCTTGGTACCCCCTCCACTATTTAATCTGATTGGACATGTTCATGTATAAATATCGACACTTTGTGTTGAGTACAGGCACCTATTACCTAAGCCTTACAACCTAAGCTTTACTCGGCAGACGTATTTGCTATTCGATGCACCAACGATACTCGATAATATACCAATAACCAACTTCAGAATATCCCTTAACCGGATATATCAAATACTTACACCGCAGGGTGCATATTCTTCCTAGTATTATTAAAACGAAAGCAAAATTCAAAGTTTTATCAACATTTAAAGAAATAGCATATTGACCCTAACTGCTTCTGTACGAGTTAGAATGTGACACAAGGTTAATTTCTCGAATACGGGAACTAGGTTTGATTTCAGTTTTCTTCACTTAGGACTGGGTTTTAAAGAGCCAGCCTATCAATATTTACCCATTGCTGGAGGGAGATTAGTTGGATTCATGACCTTTGCCAAGGTATAGCACTATGATGAAATGTACACTTCCACTTATAGCCCTTACATAGGGCTAAGATGGGTGGTTCAGAGATGGCCCCTCGATCAATTGGCCAGTCACAATCCAATCCGCACCTATCTTGATTGCCCCCAACCGCTATTGCTCTTATGGCAAAGCCCCAATCCCCAACATATGGGGTGCTAGAAGGTGGTGGCTGAGGGTCTTTTCATACCTGAAATGACATTTAAACCAATGATGGTGGAGGTTCAGTTTTGAAGATCTGGGAGATGTGGGCACCCCTTTATCAATCATTGCTCCTGGTCCACTAGGACCTGGAGTGGTTAGTACCTGTTTAGGGTCCTATCTATGGGTTAAAATAGAAAAAAATGGTTATTAACAAAAAAATTAAGTAAGAATGAATTGATTTCAAAACTTTGCAATTAAATTGACTCACACTGAGTTTGATAGCCGTTAAACAAATCAAACCATTTGATGTTGAATTGAAGTGACCAAAAAATTTATGCGAGAGAAACATCGAACGTAGTAGTTCGAAGCGTTCACGACTGTGTTTGCATACAGAATGAGATCAGAGGTGAGTGGGAGATTGAACTGCATTCTCCTGATCGTGAGTCATGGCCCGACGCATGGGAATGGCTAAACTATTCCAGAGTGGCCAGATGTGAAGGATTGACGCGTGCTGGGGTGAGAGTAAGGAGCACGGATGGAACACTGTTATTGTGTATTTTAGGTGACCAGCTTCTGACGAACGGGGAGAAAGCTTGCAGTAGCATTTGGCTGTGGTGACGAGTGGACGAGAGACAGACCTTTTGATAGTATTTTTGGTGAGAAGAGTGCATCATTGCTGGGAGAGTAAAATCGTCGGCCTTAACTGTGCCCCCAGAGAAACATTCTTATTACAAATTTAAAATATTTTGTGAGAGAAACCCTGGTCATGGGATAGGGACATGTAGGAATTATATTTCTTAATTGCCACAGTTTCCCTATTGGATGCTATGGCGGACACGAAGAAATAAGCCTATGCTGGGGCTTTTAGAATACACCAGTGCTCCTTTGCAAAGGAGTAAGACCCCACCCCAATGACGCCCCCTGTTGGCATGAGTTGGCGACTCCGTGATGCTTTATAAGGACGGGAAATTCCTGGTAGATAAAAAAAAAGTTCAAGACATGCAAGTAGCTGCTCCACATTCTCAGATCTCCATACTGGATACCTCACGCTAATTGTTTGAATGTCATTCCAGGATATGAAGGACCCTAGCCCACCACCCTTCCTAGCCCCATATTGTTGGGGATTGGGGCTTGCCATAGAGACAATTAGGGTTGGGGGGACAATCAGATGGTGCTAGGGATTTGATGTGGACGGCCATTGTCGGAGGGCCTCTCTGACCACCCATCCTAGCTATGTTAAGGGCTAAGTGGTGAGTGTTACATTTTCACATAGTGCTAATACCCTGGCAAAGGTATGAATCCAACTTACTCCGATCAAGCCTAGCAACCTATTATGATTGTCCTTGACCCCTATTGCCTTTTTATGGTAGACTCCCAATCCCTTTTATCATATATGTAGCTAGGTGTGACAAAGGGTCTTAGTTCCTGGGTATGATTTTGACTTCATTTAATGGTGAAAATTCCTAGTTCTGGATCTCTGGGGAGTGTGGAGTACCCTTTCATCACCATGTACTCCTAGGTTCACCCTGATCCGGAGTTGGTAGTACTGTTAGGGTCCCATCTTATGGTTAATAGAAATTAAAAATGAGTCTGCTAAATGTGTTTAAAAAAATTGGCATTGAAAAAAAAATGTTCAATACCTATCAAGAATGAACCAAAACAATATATTTGAATTAATAATAATAATAATAATAACTATAATAATAAATATAAATAAATGAGACTGTAAAAACATTACTATGCGAATGTAGCAAATTAGCACAATGGAGTACCAAACTAGACACGACTGGGTTGGGAAGGTGATCCAAACTGGGGAATTATGCAAAAATGATGTGAAAACTCAAAAGGAGTGAAAAATATAATAATAATAAATATTTAATAACAATTAATATATATATTAGTATATATATTATATATATATAATAAGTTCATCGACAGACACCATGTTTTGACGTTTTATGTCTCATCAGTATGTGGCTTAGACACAGCAACTACTGACCAGGAGTGAAACCCAACTGACTTTTCATCAGCCCAGTTCCTTTAATCATGAAAATAGACCTCAACAAGGGTTGACTTGACATAAAATCCAGCAAACCAACCAACATTGAAAGATAAATATTTCTTCTGTCTGCCTATATATATATATATATACCACCCTCCGCACAAGCAGGATGTTGAACACAAGGTCAATTTCTTAAGCAGTGTTAACAGGTTTTGAATTCAGAGTTTTCTTCACTTAGACTGGTTGCCTGACCAAGGTTAAAGACCAGGTCTGCCCTACTATTTCCCATAGCTGAGGGAGAATTGTTCATACTTTCCCAAGGGTTTGCACTACGTGAAAGATGCAGTTACCGTGTCAGGATTTTGAACTTGTTGGCGATGAGGTCCATTTCCCATGACTTAACATTACACCACACGCTTCTGTGTCTGCCTATAGACATGCTACATACAGCAAGGGCTTTGACCCAAGCAACCTCGTGTCACATAAATATGATAAATTGCTTAATATGAATTTTCCCACTTTCTTTTTTCCAATTCCTTCCTCTTTTTAGAGGTTTTGTCACAGATGACGATGATGTCACTCCACCCCTTGCTGTTCATCAGTGTGGTGGCTAGTTAGTCCAATCTGGACTTTGCAGATGCGGCCACACATATGCAAAGGGAAATTTCCATTCTTGCATGTTCTGTGTGATGGACTACAAAGATGTTGCGCTTTGCAGCCCTATCATCTTCATTTTTGAGCTACTCAGGGCTTCCTTGTTGCAGCAGCGTGTTTCACCAACCCTGTCTATTGGAGCCCAGATCTCCAGGCTTAAAGTGTAATGGCACATTTCTTCAGGGTCATATACTAAGATCTCTGGCCTATTTCCTATAAGTCTAACATAAACAAAGGGGAGACACTTCTTGACTGATAAATTATTTATTTTCTCATTAAATTACCCTAACCCCATCTTCTTTTTTCCTAGTTGATTTCAATAAATAATAAATAATTATCAGTCAAAATTTGGTTCCCCTTTGGTTTTATGTTGACTTATAGGAAATAACCAATTCTGTATATAAAGCTGTATGCCTTATCCATTACTGTTATAATGGAGCAAGTCATGGGTGTTGTATCATAGATCCAAAGAACACTACATACACACAAGCGTTAGAAAAAACATAGTTACAATCAGGACCAGAGATTGAAATATAGGCACCTAAAGAACTCAAAGAGTGATTTTGATTGCCCAATTAAACTTCTGAAATTAATAACAGTGAACTCATCAATAATAGATAATACAATAAACACAATTAACACCCACACATGGCCACACCAGACACCTACTTAACACACCTCTAGCACCCACAGCCATCAACAAATCCGTAATGACAGTAATGATTATGACGATACAAACTACTCTCTTCTTAAGATTATTATCATTAAATTGCAATAGTTACTAAAATAAACCCAGATAAATGTGTATAAATTAATTGTATTGGATAGGAATACTTGAACTCATTTGACTGTGTTCAAACTAATGATTTTATCATTAAATTGCAATAGTTACTAAAATAAACCCAGATAAATGTGTATAAATTAATTGTATTGGATAGGAATACTTGAACTCATTTGACTGTGTTCAAACTAATGATTATTATCATTAAATTGCAATAGTTACTAAATAAACCCAGATAAATGTGTATAAATTAATTGTATTGGATAGGAATACTTGAACTCATTTGACTGTGTTCAAATTAATGATTATTATCATTAAATTGCAATAGTTACTAAAATAAACCCAGATAAATGTGTATAAATTAATTGTATTGGATAGGAATACTTGAACTCATTTGACTGTGTTCAAACTAATGATTATTATCATTAAATTGCAATAGTTACTAAAATAAACCAGATAAATGTGTATAAATTAATTGTATTGGATAGGAATACTTGAACTCATTTGACTGTGTTCAAACTAATGATTATTATCATTAAATTGCAATAGTTACTAAAATAAACCCAGATAAATGTGTATAAATTAATTGTATTGGATAGGAATACTTGAACTCATTTGACTGTGTTCAAACTAATGATTATTATTCATTAAATTGCAATAGTTACTAAAATAAACCCAGATAAATGTGTATAAATTAATTGTATTGGATAGGAATACTTGAACTCATTTGACTGTGTTCAAAACTAATGATTATTATCATTAAATTGCAATAGTTACTAAAATAAACCCAGATAAATGTGTATAAATTAATTGTATTGGATAGAATACTTGAACTCATTTGACTGTGTTCAAACTAATGATTATTATCATTAAATTGCAATAGTTACTAAAATAAACCCAGATAAATGTGTATAAATTAATTGTATTGGATAGGAATTCTTGAACTCATTTGACTGTGTTCAAACTAATGATTATTATCATTAAATTGCAATAGTTACTAAAATAAACCCAGATAAATGTGTATAAATTAATTGTATTGGATAGGAATACTTGAACTCATTTGACTGTGTTCAAACTAATGATTATTATCATTAAATTGCAATAGTTACTAAAATAAACCCAGATAAATGTGTATAAATTAATTGTATTGGATAGGAATACTTGAACTCATTTGACTGTGTTAAAATAATGATTATTATCATTAAATTGCAATAGTTACTAAAATAAACCCAGATAAATGTGTATAAATTAATTGTATTGGATAGGAATACTTGAACTCATTTGACTGTGTTCAAACTAATGATTATTATCATTAAATTGCAATAGTTACTAAAATAAACCCAGATAAATGTGTATAAATTAATTGTATTGATAGGAAACTTGAACTCATTTGACTGTGTTCAAACTAATGATTATTATCATTAAATTGCAATAGTTACTAAAATAAACCAGATAAATGTGTATAAATTAATTGTATTGGATAGGAATACTTGAACTCATTTGACTGTGTTTCAAACTAATGATTATTATCATTAAATTGCAATAGTTACTAAAATAAACCCAGATAAATGTGTATAAATTAATTGTATTGGATAGGAATACTTGAACTCATTTGACTGTGTTCAAACTAATGATTATTATCATTAAATTGCAATAGTTACTAAATAAACCCAGATAAATGTGTATAAATTAATTGTATTGGATAGGAATTCTTGAACTCATTTGACTGTGTTCAAATTAATGATTATTATCATTAAATTGCAATAGTTACTAAAATAAACCCAGATAAATGTGTATAAATTAATTGTATTGGATAGGAATACTTGAACTCATTTGACTGTGTTCAAAACTAATGATTATTATCATTAAATTGCAATAGTTACTAAAATAAACCCAGATAAATGTGTATAAATTAATTGTATTGGATAGGAAATCTTGAACTCATTTGACTGTGTTCAAACTAATGATTATTATCATTAAATTGCAATAGTTACTAAAATAAACCCAGATAAATGTGTATAAATTAATTGTATTGGATAGGAATTCTTGAACTCATTTGACTGTGTTCAAATTAATGATTATTATCATTAAATTGCATAGTTACTAAAATAAACCCAGATAAATGTGTATAAATTAATTGTATTGGATAGGAATTCTTGAACTCATTTGACTGTGTTCAAACTAATGATTATTATCATTAAATTGCAATAGTTACTAAAATAAACCCAGATAAATGTGTATAAATAATTGTATTGGATAGGAATTCTTGAACTCATTTGACTGTGTTCAAATTAATGATTATTATCATTAAATTGCAATAGTTACTAAAATAAACCCAGATAAATGTGTATAAATTAATTGTATTGGATAGGAATACTTGAACTCATTTGACTGTGTTCAAACTAATGATTATTATCATTAAATTGCAATAGTTACTAAAATAAACCCAGATAAATGTGTATAAATTAATTGTATTGGATAGGAATTCTTGAACTCATTTGACTGTGTTCAAACTAATGATTATTATCATTAAATTGCAATAGTTACTAAAATAAACCCAGATAAATGTGTATAAATTAATTGTATTGGATAGGAATTCTTGAACTCATTTGACTGTGTTCAAATTAATGATTATTATCATTAAATTGCAATAGTTACTAAAATAAACCCAGATAAATGTGTATAAATTAATTGTATTGGATAGGAATACTTGAACTCATTTGACTGTGTTCAAACTAATGATTATTATCATTAAATTGCAATAGTTACTAAAATAAACCCAGATAAATGTGTATAAATTAATTGTATTGGATAGGAATTCTTGAACTCATTTGACTGTGTTCAAACTAATGATTATTATCATTAAATTGCAATAGTTACTAAAATAAACCCAGATAAATGTGTATAAATTAATTGTATTGGATAGGAATACTTGAACTCATTTGACTGTGTTCAAACTAATGATTATTATCATTAAATTGCAATAGTTACTAAAATAAACCCAGATAAATGTGTATAAATTAATTGTATTGGATAGGAATACTTGAACTCATTTGACTGTGTTCAAACTAATGATTATTATCATTAAATTGCAATAGTTACTAAAATAAACCCAGATAAATGTGTATAAATTAATTGTATTGGATAGGAATTCTTGAACTCATTTGACTGTGTTCAAACTAATGATTATTATCATTAAATTGCAATAGTTACTAAAATAAACCCAGATAAATGTGTATAAATTAATTGTATTGGATAGGAATTCTTGAACTCATTTGACTGTGTTCAAACTAATGATTATTATCATTAAATTGCAATAGTTACTAAAATAAACCCAGATAAATGTGTATAAATTAATTGTATTGGATAGGAATACTTGAACTCATTTGACTGTGTTCAAACTAATGATTATTATCATTAAATTGCAATAGTTACTAAAATAAACCCAGATAAATGTGTATAAATTAATTGTATTGGATAGGAATACTTGAACTCATTTGACTGTGTTCAAACTAATGATTATTATCATTAAATTGCAATAGTTACTAAAATAAACCCAGATAAATGTGTATAAATTAATTGTATTGGATAGGAATACTTGAACTCATTTGACTGTGTTCAAACTAATGATTATTATCATTAAATTGCAATAGTTACTAAAATAAACCCAGATAAATGTGTATAAATTAATTGTATTGGATAGGAATACTTGAACTCATTTGACTGTGTTCAAAATAATGATTATTATCATTAAATTGCAATAGTTACTAAAATAAACCCAGATAAATGTGTATAAATTAATTGTATTGGATAGGAATACTTGAACTCATTTGACTGTGTTCAAACTAATGATTATTATCATTAAATTGCAATAGTTACTAAAATAAACCCAGATAAATGTGTATAAATTAATTGTATTGGATAGGAATTCTTGAACTCATTTGACTGTGTTCAAACTAATGATTATTATCATTAAATTGCAATAGTTACTAAAATAAACCCAGATAAATGTGTATAAATTAATTGTATTGGATAGGAATACTTGAACTCATTTGACTGTGTTCAAACTAATGATTATTATCATTAAATTGCAATAGTTACTAAATAAACCCAGATAAATGTGTATAAATTAATTGTATTGGATAGGAATTCTTGAACTCATTTGACTGTGTTCAAACTAATGATTATTATCATTAAATTGCAATAGTTACTAAAATAAACCCAGATAAATGTGTATAAATTAATTGTATTGGATAGGAATTCTTGAACTCATTTGACTGTGTTCAAATTAATGATTATTATCATTAAATTGCAATAGTTACTAAAATAAACCCAGATAAATGTGTATAAATTAATTGTATTGGATAGGAATACTTGAACTCATTTGACTGTGTTCAAACTAATGATTATTATCATTAAATTGCAATAGTTACTAAAATAAACCCAGATAAATGTGTATAAATTAATTGTATTGGATAGGAATACTTGAACTCATTTGACTGTGTTCAAACTAATGATTATTATCATTAAATTGCAATAGTTACTAAAATAAACCCAGATAAATGTGTATAAAATTAATTGTATTGGATAGGAATACTTGAACTCATTTGACTGTGTTCAAACTAATGATTATTATCATTAAATTGCAATAGTTACTAAAATAAACCCAGATAAATGTGTATAAATTAATTGTATTGGATAGGAATACTTGAACTCATTTGACTGTGTTCAAACTAATGATTATTATCATTAAATTGCAATAGTTACTAAAATAAACCCAGATAAATGTGTATAAATTAATTGTATTGGATAGGAATACTTGAACTCATTTGACTGTGTTCAAACTAATGATTATTATCATTAAATTGCAATAGTTACTAAAATAAACCCAGATAAATGTGTATAAATTAATTGTATTGGATAGGAATTCTTGAACTCATTTGACTGTGTTCAAATTAATGATTATTATCATTAAATTGCAATAGTTACTAAAATAAACCAGATAAATGTGTATAAATTAATTGTATTGGATAGGAATTCTTGAACTCATTTGACTGTGTTCAAATTAATGATTATTATCATTAAATTGCAATAGTTACTAAAATAAACCCAGATAAATGTGTATAAATTAATTGTATTGGATAGGAATACTTGAACTCATTTGACTGTGTTCAAACTAATGATTATTATCATTAAATTGCAATAGTTACTAAAATAAACCCAGATAAATGTGTATAAATTAATTGTATTGGATAGGAATACTTGAACTCATTTGACTGTGTTCAAACTAATGATTATTATCATTAAATTGCAATAGTTACTAAAATAAACCCAGATAAATGTGTATAAATTAATTGTATTGGATAGGAATACTTGAACTCATTTGACTGTGTTCAAACTAATGATTATTATCATTAAATTGCAATAGTTACTAAAATAAACCCAGATAAATGTGTATAAATTAATTGTATTGGATAGGAATACTTGAACTCATTTGACTGTGTTCAAATTAATGATTATTATCATTAAATTGCAATAGTTACTAAAATAAACCCAGATAAATGTGTATAAATTAATTGTATTGGATAGGAATTCTTGAACTCATTTGACTGTGTTCAAATTAATGATTATTATCATTAAATTGCAATAGTTACTAAAATAAACCCAGATAAATGTGTATAAATTAATTGTATTGGATAGGAATACTTGAACTCATTTGACTGTGTTCAAACTAATGATTATTATCATTAAATTGCAATAGTTACTAAAATAAACCCAGATAAATGTGTATAAATTAATTGTATTGGATAGGAATACTTGAACTCATTTGACTGTGTTCAAACTAATGATTATTATCATTAAATTGCAATAGTTACTAAAATAAACCCAGATAAATGTGTATAAATTAATTGTATTGGATAGGAATACTTGAACTCATTTGACTGTGTTCAAACTAATGATTATTATCATTAAATTGCAATAGTTACTAAAATAAACCCAGATAAATGTGTATAAATTAATTGTATTGGATAGGAATACTTGAACTCATTTGACTGTGTTCAAATAATGATTATTATCATTAAATTGCAATAGTTACTAAAATAAACCCAGATAAATGTGTATAAATTAATTGTATTGGATAGGAATACTTGAACTCATTTGACTGTGTTCAAATTAATGATTATTATCATTAAATTGCAATAGTTACTAAAATAAACCCAGATAAATGTGTATAAATTAATTGTATTGGATAGGAATTCTTGAACTCATTTGACTGTGTTCAAATTAATGATTATTATCATTAAATTGCAATAGTTACTAAAATAAACCCAGATAAATGTGTATAAATTAATTGTATTGGATAGGAATACTTGAACTCATTTGACTGTGTTTCAAACTAATGATTATTATCATTAAATTGCAATAGTTACTAAAATAAACCCAGATAAATGTGTATAAATTAATTGTATTGGATAGGAATACTTGAACTCATTTGACTGTGTTCAAATTAATGATTATTATCATTAAATTGCAATAGTTACTAAAATAAACCCAGATAAATGTGTATAAATTAATTGTATTGGATAGGAATACTTGAACTCATTTGACTGTGTTCAAACTAATGATTATTATCATTAAATTGCAATAGTTACTAAAATAAACCCAGATAAATGTATAAATTAATTGTATTGGATAGAATACTTGAACTCATTTGACTGTGTTCAAACTAATGATTATTATCATTAAATTGCAATAGTTACTAAAATAAACCCAGATAAATGTGTATAAATTAATTGTATTGGATAGGAATCTTGAACTCATTTGACTGTGTTCAAATTAATGATTATTATCATTAAATTGCAATAGTTACTAAAATAAACCCAGATAAATGTGTATAAATTAATTGTATTGGATAGGAATACTTGAACTCATTTGACTGTGTTCAAACTAATGATTATTATCATTAAATTGCAATAGTTACTAAAATAAACCCAGATAAATGTGTATAAATTAATTGTATTGGATAGGAATACTTGAACTCATTTGACTGTGTTCAAACTAATGATTATTATCATTAAATTGCAATAGTTACTAAAATAAACCCAGATAAATGTGTATAAATTAATTGTATTGGATAGGAATACTTGAACTCATTTGACTGTGTTCAAATTAATGATTATTATCATTAAATTGCAATAGTTACTAAAATAAACCCAGATAAATGTGTATAAATTAATTGTATTGGATAGGAATTCTTGAACTCATTTGACTGTGTTCAAATTAATGATTATTATCATTAAATTGCAATAGTTACTAAAATAAACCCAGATAAATGTGTATAAATTAATTGTATTGGATAGGAATACTTGAACTCATTTGACTGTGTTCAAACTAATGATTATTATCATTAAATTGCAATAGTTACTAAAATAAACCCAGATAAATGTGTATAAATTAATTGTATGGATAGGAATACTTGAACTCATTTGACTGTGTTCAAACTAATGATTATTATCATTAATTGCAATAGTTACTAAAATAAACCCAGATAAATGTGTATAAATTAATTGTATTGGATAGGAATACTTGAACTCATTTGACTGTGTTCAAACTAATGATTATTATCATTAAATTGCAATAGTTACTAAATAAACCCAGATAAATGTGTATAAATTAAAATTGGATAGGAATTCTTGAACTCATTTGACTGTGTTCAAACTAATAATTATTATTATTAAATAGCAATAGTTACTTGAAACCACATAAATTTGTATAAATTATTTGTAGAATACTTGAAACAATGTAACTGTGTACAAACAGAATGGAAAGACAGAATCATGATGCTGCCTGAAAGATGCTGCAAAAGATGGAACAAAGCAGTAAGAATGGTGTTTAATAAAGTTACTTTTACTTAATGACTTATCTATTGGGTAATGAAGTAGGTGTTAAAAATGCACCTCCCAAACAGGTGTACACGTTTAAAAACATATTCTGCACCATTTGTATGCTAGAGCATTAGAAATAATATACATTCTAATCTATATATTAATACTCGTGTTCCTTAATTGTATGACTGTTATCATCTTGCAACACCCTCTGATTAATAATGAGATCATCCAAGATGAAAGGTAAAAATGTAAATCCTGATTATCTGGGGTTTATCTGCAGAATTCTTATTTCTTATGAGTGTCGTCACCACAGCTAAATAATGGACTATTCCATTTTCATTAGACTTTTTACATACTGAATTATTTTGCAATACCTCTAAAGTAAACAAAGTATCCACAGGTCCTGCTAGTTAGATATTTTTAAAAATCATTGGGGTGGCCTAAAGTCGATATCAGCCAGACAGCGAGGGAGTCTATCCCCTTTTCACAAGCGCTAGACCAAGAGTTCATTTATGAAAGGAGTTTCATTTATTTATCCAATTATTTAAATTTTCTGGACTACTATATCCCTTCGACTGACCGTGATCTTGTGGCGTCTGCCGCATTTTTTAAGCTTAAAACACGCGACAGACACCACAAGATCACAACCACGAGTCACGGTCAGTCGAAGGGATATAGTAGTCCAGAAAATTTACCCGGCTAAATAAATGAAACTCCAATACAAACCAGAGTCTTACCATATTACGCTAACAATATTAGCATAATAAGTACGTTAATGCTTCACTCCTAAGCCCAAACCGAGTATAAGTATCGCCTAAAACGGATACAAATACTAACATTCACCTCTATATATATATATATATATATATATATATAATATATATATTTATTCATCATGATTTGAATAAAGCAATGCAAAAAAAAAGTAAGAAAAGATTATATCTTATTTTGGTATAAAACAAAATGCTGCCAGTTTGAATATGGCACCTACATTGTATATCTTAAACACACTTTAAGCATAAAATATAAATGTTGTAAATATATGTGACAACTTTAGTTTAGATTAGAGATCTTTAAAAAATAAAGAAAGAAAAGAAAAAATAAGAAAAAATTTTTGCAATTCTAAAACCCAGATAAATAGAACCCAGACGAGTAAGAAATAATTAATAAGGTGACAGTTCCCAAAACATAAATGAAAACAATGAATATCTCTCTGCATCTTTAAAAGATGAACATATTTTAAGTTAATGAAATATTATTTAGCTGCAAAAACTAAAAAAAGGTTGTTGTTTTTTTTAAATAGAGCAGAAAAGAAAAAGATGAACATATTTCAAATTAATGAAATATTATTTAACCAAAAACCAAAACTTTTTTTTTGTTTTGTTTTTTAACTCAGCATAAAAGAAAAAGATAAAAAAAAAGACTATTTTATAAAATAAAAAGTAAGGTTAGCTTCTAATTAAAAGAAAAAAAAACCTCTTGGGAACAATTTGCCATTAAGTTTTTTTGAATACAAAATAAAAGAAAAAGATGAACGTATTTCAAGTAAATGAAATATTATTTAACCAAAAAGTCAAAGTTATTTTTAAATATAGCATAAAGAAAAAGATTCTTTTTAAATTATCTTATAAAAAAAAAAACTCAGAGACAATTTGCAAGCCATAAATAAATTGAATCGTCAAATATGAAACTGTTAAAAATTGGGACAATTGAAGTAAAAAAAGAAGGAAAAAAAACTAACACTATAAATTTCCATCCAAAAACAAAAGAGTTCTAATTTAAATGCTAAGCTTTCATAGCCTAATTGGTAATGCACTGTCACTGAAAGACAGGCTACAAGTTAACATCTCAAAGAATCTTAGACTTATTTGACAGATATTGATAATGAACCAATATAGGAAAAGTAGTCACTGACATTAATAGTTATAGATAGGTACTGCCAATTGTGACCTCACAGACGTATTTTACAAAATAAATTTAACCCCCTTGATTGAAAAAATTTACCAAAAATCAGGATTTATCAGATTTAATGAAATTTTCTGTGTTGATTTATCAATGAATGAATTTATAAACTTCATTTTTTTTTTCAGGTCACTTAACATTGAGCCCCCCCCACCACACACACACACACACCTTTATTTTCAGGGCGCAAAATATTGGTGGGTAATATAATTTTGAAACAGTTTACAGTACAAATAAAAGACATAAGACCAAATATGTGAATAGAAGAAAAAAACATTTTTAAAATAAGTACCAAAAATTTGAAAATTAAATGTAAAAAAAATTAAGAAAATAAAAATATTGGGGGAGATGGTTCTTTTTTTTTACTCTGTTGTTTATCTATATAATTTACTTTTAAATTATCAGGGAAAAAAATCATACATCGATATTTGTTTTGTTTAAAGGTGGAGGCCTAAATTTGCAATTGAGTTTTCTCCAAAAATTATTAGATAAGAATACTAAGGTAGGCTTGTTATTAAATGAATATTTTTTTAGAACCTAAAAATATGAAATTTAAAACTTAAATTCAGCATTTCATATTCTAAATGAATTTTATCTATTAATTAGATATATAAATTGTTGCTCTCAACTCACACCATATCCAGGATATGAGTGGTTTGACCAGTGATGTTTATTCTAAAGAATTTCAATTTATTTCCATAGAATCAGTTTTTGAAACAATTTAGTAATTTAAAAGAAAGAATTCATTGTTGATTAATAAGTCAATACTGAAGATTTTATTAAAAAAGGTAATTCCTTGACTTTTGTTAATTTCTTTTTTTTTTTTTTTTTTTTTTTTTTTTTTTTTTAACAATTTGGGCTACAGTAGTTTCCTGCTCAATTTTTTAGTAAACAAAATGCACACAAGTTTTTAGAGCATTCAATTTTCTACATGTTGAAACAAAAATAAAAGATATTTCATTTAAATTGATATCAAAAAGTTCATGATTTTTCCGTACATAGTGTATTTAATGTTTTTTTGTTATTGATTTCTAGAAGAAAAACTGTAATAAGTTGTTTTTTTTAACTTAATAACATATTTTGTATGACATAAGTGAAGTAAGATTTCCACAAAATTGAGGCTAATTTAATGTATAAAATTAAAAATAAATACATATGTAATTTTTTTTTTTTTTTTTTTCACTGATGTTCATTATGTTAAAACTTTTCAACTTAAACAAAAAATTTGACTATGAATAACACTGGGGAACAATTTTTGGACATAATTTCTGTTGAGTTTGATTTTTCATTTGATTTAGACTAATATTGGAATGCTGATTTCAAAACTGCAATCAGTTTCCGTCTATCACGTCAAGTTTGTTTCTCTACAGGTTACTTGCAAAATAAGCACAATTGTATCATTTGTCTGTAAGTAATAGGACTGTTCAACTGATTACATTGATTGTTTTGTTAAAAATGAAGGAGAATTATTCAGATCTGGTGACTAGGTTGATTCCCACTCAAAGAACAAACATCAATGCATTTGTGAAGTGATTTAATTAATTTTAATTTGTTTTTAAAATTAAAATGAGCTCACAAATTGGTGGTACCTAGTTATAGACAAGCAATGTTTTAGTATTTTGTTCATTTTATTTTTTTAAATGAAGCATTGTCAGTCACTATGATCTCCAAGCTACTCATACACTGAGTTAGCGAGGGCTAGTATCAAACCAGGAACCTTGTGGTTCCTAGTCGGACACTCTAACAACTGCCGAATTTTCTAGTCCTGATAATTTAATCTAATTGATACATTCATCTATATAAACAGAACTTATTTATTATTTGCCTATTTTGCAATTATGGATAATTTTTTTTATTTAAATTTGTGCCTCAGTGTTATAATTAATCTACAAGTGGAAGGGCTTCCATTAGAACTGAATAGCGAATTTTATCCTAGGTGGATGCCCTTCTTACAGCTTTGTCATGTTATGATTTTGTCGCCATGTTACATAATCATTATATTCTTAATACTTATGTACAGTAGTGTAGAAACCAAAATGGCTGTTATAAGTTGCAGCCCACGGCCTTGAAGGATTGAATGACAAGGCTTGACCTCATCCTGATCCTTCCGGTGGATACTGTGAGAATCGGTGGAGAAGACCCTCTTCCGGTTTAGATTAGAGTTTAGTCAGATCGGCCAAGACCACGATGGTGGTAAGTCGTGTTATGCACGCTGCCGGCTCAATCTGCGCAGGTAGTCTGGTGGGGATTTCAGAATAAAATATGATCTAAGTTAAATCAAAGTCTTGTGTTATTATCTAAAAACTACTAATGACACAGGGCTTCTGATAAAGAGAAATCCCCAATGGTAGACCAGACACGAGGTCCCCAAGACGAAGTCCAGACGCTAGAGGAGACGCTGGAAGAAGAATAATAGAAGTAAGAAAGTAAGGAAAGAGAGTATATAACAGCCATCCTTTAGGCTTCAAGCAAGAGTGCTGTACAGCAATCTTTTGTGCTAAGCAGAGTGTAATCCTTAGTAAAGAATCCTTTGGTTGTTCCTTGGTGCTCCTCAGTCTTGAAGGTCCTTTGTCAATGATTGCAAATGGACATCTCTCAGTATCAGCGATTAAGTAGTTAACCAGCCAGGTATTTGAGCTGTTGATTGGCTGATGTTTAAACTATGTGACCTCGCTTAGTCTATGAATTTAAGGTGGTGTATTGTAGCACACCTTATATATCAAAATATTGTGGTGTAATGATTAATGTCATGGGAAATGGACACGTCGCCCCGAGTTCAAATCCTGGACATGGCAATTGCATTTCACTTAGCGCTAATACCCTTGGGAAAGGTATGAATCCTACTCTCCCTCCAGCTATGGGTAAATAGTAGGGTAGACTGGACTCTTTAACCTTGGTTAGACAACCGGTCTAGGAGAAGGAAAACTCTGAATTCAAACCTGTTAAACTCCGCTTAAGAAATTGACCTTGTGTCGCATCCTGCTCGTGCGGAGGGGTTGGTAAATATATATATATATATCAAAATATTCCAACAATCCTACTCATGGCAAACAGGTTGGTTAAATACCTACCAAGAAACCCACCCCCCACCCCATTGCTTAGAAAGAAGAAATAATAGGCATGCCTCGTCAATAACTAAAGAGTTTGAGAGATGGGGGGTGAGGATCTTGTCGGTCCCACCCCACCCCTCACCCCCCATTCAACAACAAACTACTATGTCTCCACTTTCTTTATCTGTGCAGCCATGAGTCTTAATATGCAAATCTTAGAAACTTAGTTTATTAATCACTTGGGAGTGATGGACGAGATGTCTTTCAAGAAAGTTTGTCTATCATCTGATCTTATTCTGACAAGTGAATCAGATAGTAACAAAAGGGGCGGCAAAAGTAATGATTATCCAGTTGTTGTGGCTGACGAGATACTGATGCCAATTTTTGACATCACTATAGAAAATCCTCATCTTAAATTACCAATTCTGTCACTTGGTTTTCATTGTGACAATTTCTCTTATTCTACATCAAGTAGGATTGGTTTGTTAGGTTCTATGGCATGTCAACCCTTGTTGGGTTATTTTAGGCCAAAGACATTTTGTTCTATTCATTGTTGATGTGTATTCATTTTTAAACAAATGTTTTAAACTCATTTATTTTTTTTTTATTTAACCCATAGATGGGACCCTAACAGGAACTACCACTCCGAGTCAATGTGGCATGTCAACCCTTGTTGGGTTATTTAGTTTTAAAATTTTTTGTTCAGTAAAATAAGTTAAGAGATATAAAAATAAAAGATATAAAATGGTTATAAAATCTATTAGAAGTTTATTATAGACAAGAAAAACATATCTGAGGTTAGATAGAAAATTTGAATCAGACTAAACATTAGCATCTTATTATAATGGAGATTGTGGGTTTGTCTATCTGTAACCGAAACTATATTACTATACAAGTCACAATTCTCCAGGATTTTATTTTTATTTAAACCTCAATTATTAATAAAATTGTTTTACATTACTTACACTGTTGACCATATCTACAACTAATAACATACAATTGTATTTATATATACAACAAAATAGCAGTTTACAGTGTGAATGGGAAGGCTAATTTGCATATTGATCTTAAAAAATTGATTTTAATAAATATATGCTTAGTATTATTGATTTCTAATTGTTTGGTTTTATCCTATTGAATATGAGCAAAAATCTCTTCAATAAATCTGAAAAGAAATCCCTTAACAAGAAGAAATAACTGTAATATTATTCTTTACTTCCTATTTTAACTAAACGGTTTAAATTAGGAAAATTTACCAATGAAAGACGAGAGTAACGGAAAATGATGGAAGTGTTAGTTTCAAAGTTGTTCTATTCTTCAATCATACCCCCTCTGTTCAAAATCTTTTTATCTACATTCTTATTCAGTTTCATTAGCCTTTCTAATTTAATATCATATTTTATTATAAAATTTAACTAAAATACTTGCACCCGGAGGGTGCATATATTTGCTAGTAATAATAATAATAATAATAATAATATCTGGACCTTGCCAGAGAACTGAAAAAGTTATGGAACATGAAAGTGAAAGTGATACCAATTGTGGTTGGTGCACTTGGAACAGTCCCAAAAGGATTAGAAAAGGGTTTGGAAAGTTTGGATATCAAAGGAAGGATTGAAACCATTCAGAACACTGCACTGCTGCAATCTGCCAGAATACTCAGAAGAGTCCTGGAGACGTGAGGAGACTTGCTGTCACTCAGACTCCAGTGAAAGACCATCAGCTAATGCTGATGTGAAAACTCAAAAGGAGTAAATAATAATAATAAACTTATCAAAAGATTCTAAAGATATAAAAACAAATGTTATAAAGTATTTTAAGAAAGTTTTCAGAGGCTGGTTGGTTGGTTGGTTGGGTTTTACGACATATCAACCCTTGTTGGGTCATTTTAGGCTGAAGACATTTTGTTCTATTCATTCTTAATGGGTACTCATTTTTAAACAAATGTTTTAAACTCAATTATTTTTTCTATTTAACCTAACAGGTGCTACCACTCCGGGTGAGTGGGGACCTGGGAATAATTGTGATGAAGGGATACTCCACATTCCCCACAGCTTCAGAATTAGACCTTCACTATCAGATAGAGTTTAATGTCATAACCAGGATATTAAGAACTTCAGCCACTGCCTTCTAGCACCCATATGATAAGAAAGGTTGGGGCATTCAATAAGGACAATAATATAGGTTCTAGGGCATGACATGACCAGCCAATTGATCAGAGGGTGTCTCTCTGGCTGACCGACATTGAATATCTGAAGTTTTGCAAAATTTCATTCAATTCCGGCGTTGCCCCTAAAGTGAACTAGGCGATCTATTATGGTACCAATTTTTAAAACAACTTGTTTCCACATTTGCCAAAAACTAAAGCAGGAAACTTTGGTGAATTTGATTTTGTAATGTCTGTATGCTAATATATAATTAAACTGTTAGCTTTGTTCCACATATTATATCATAGTCCGCTTTAATGAAATAATAATAGCTGATTGTATTAAGTTTTTAATGTAAATAATATTTTAATAAGGCTTGGTCAAAATTACAATTATTTTTATTTATAAATATTACATGTCTGCATTGAGGTTTTTCTATTTATAGTTAAGAAGTCAATTTAATATTATGTACGACCAATGACTGGTCACAACTAAGAAATATTTTATTTTGCACTACATATATAGAATAATGAGGTAAGACTTGTAGGTCATAATTTGTAGGAGTGTGGAGCGAGCTAAATGTTTGATAGGGCAGTGGGATGATTGTTAGGGTAAAAAGGGTTCATGAGTGTTGTGGGGTTTTAAGGGTAAAAAATAAGACAAATGACTGGTAACAATGTATACAAATTTATTGAACAAAAGAGTAGAAATTTACAGCAAGAAAGTGGAGATTGCGTCCGACCAATACAGTTACGAGCTGACTCGCATTTGCTTCGTGTCAAGCCACAATTGTTCTTGCTACTTATAGTAATCATCGGCGCATTCCATTTATGTCAACAGGTTATATCACCTATAACAATGAGTGTGACAGAGGACACAAGTTGTGGAAGGCTTGGTCACATGGCTAAGGAGTGCAGAAACATGTGTTGCTACGGTAGCTGCTAGAGGATTCGATGACGATGAAGGAAAAGGAGAAGAAGAAGAAGTTGGTGTTTGCAAAGAGAAAGTTTAGCCTGCGAGAATGATAACCATTTTTTGAACAGGGCCCCGGATTACTTTCTGGTCAGCTAGAGAAATCTGCCAATTTGCTCATAGAGCACGTTTCAAAATAGAAGCAATAAGTTCTGTTGCTAGACTACCATTTTAGAAAATGTATTCATGACTTAAATTGCAATTTTTTTTTTTTTTTTTTTTTTTGCCTTATGTCTATACATGATACTATTTTGAAGAATGTGTTTCTTCCCTCTGTACACCAAAATGGTCATGTAAAACGAAAAAGACAGGTCATTTTTATCAGTGTATTTTTTTTCTCTCTCTCTCTTTCGCTATCTTGTGCCCATTAGTTACCAACTACTTTCTGCATAGTCAACCTCACCGACCAGACGAAGGGAAAACATGGTACACTCTAATCCACACAAAATATCAATTTCAATCACAATCTAAGCAATCCCCCACACACACACACACTCGTCTCTTTTTATTTATTTTCTTTGATTAGTTTATTGACTTCAGGGAAAGGCAAAGGGATTTTTCACTTGATATTGTTATCAAACACCATAAGGTCTTTAACTTTCTCTGGGTCGGAGAGAGACATTAATCTGAAAGAGTAATTCATCTAATTCTTCCTTTTGGAATCAAAGCAGGAAGATAGTGTCTGTTAGTAAAAGAAATTACTTGCTTCACTAATATCTCATGAAAATTATAAAATTGGGAAGAAGAAGAAGAAATTTACTCTTTATATTTGTCTGGATGAAATCCTAAGACACAATCAATGTGAGAAAAAAGAAGAAGTGGAAGATAAGAAAAAGGGGGGAAGGAGGGAGAGGGGAGGGAAAAGAGGGAGAGAGTGAGGGAGGGAGAGGGGAGGGAGTGAGGGGAAAGAGTGAGTGAAAAAGAGTGAGGGAGAGTGAGTGAAAAAGAGTGAGAGAGAAAGTGAGAAAGAGTGAGGGAGAGAGAGTGAGTGAGAAAGAGTGGGGAGAGAGAGGGGAGAGAAAGTGAGAAAGAGTGGGGAGAGTGAGTGAGAAAGAGTGGGGGAGAGAGGGGAGAGAGAGTGGAGAGAGAGTGAGAGAGAGTGGGGAGAGAGAGGGTGGTAGAGAGAGAGTGGGTAGAGAGAGAGAGTGTGGGAGAGGGAGAGAGAGAGAGTGTGGAGAGGGGGAGAGAGAGTGTGGGAGAGGGGGAGAGAGATAGAGGGAGAGTGGACATCTGATGGAACCACAGATTTCATGTTTTCTAGAACAAGTAAAAAAAATATAAATTTTAGTGCAATTTCTGAGAGTAAGTAAATCAATATCATATCAAGACCTGTGTATGGCATAGCTATCTAGCTATATATATATATATATATATATAATATATATATATATATATATATATATACACACACACTTGCATATACACACACACACACACACACACACACACACACACGCATATATATATATATATACACACACACACATGTTGATTGCAATGTCTTGTCAGACGAACGCTGTTCTTTCATTCATTGTCTGTTTGTGAGCTTGTTGATGACTCTTCAGCCCTGCCAGCGACTTGCACATTTTAGAACAAATTTTGCACTCATGACGATTGGTGTTGACTGAGATGACAGGTAAGGTATACGTATCACTGTGAAATCTCATGTGATGCCTAAGGCCATCAGCTGTTTAGCACACTTTAGTGCAGCTGGAGAATGGAAAGTTTTCATGTTCGGAATCGGAGTGTGGCATGGGAGAGACAACAATTGCAGTCAGATTGCTCTTATGCGATTGACAACAAGGCCTAGCCACTCTCCTCACAGCTCCAGACATGTCCAAAATTGGCCAGCAGATTATATATATATATATGAAGGAAGGGTGGATGGGTTTAGGATAGAAGGAAAGTGGTCAAGAAATGATCAACTCAAAACAAGTCACAGGGTGATACGTTTCGTCTGTATTCACAGACAAATGACTGAGGACGTCTGTGAATACAGACGAAACGTATCACCCTGTGACTTGTTTTGAGTTGATCATTTCTTGACCACTTTCCTTCTATCTACAGCATATCGTCGGATCCTAAACCCATCCACCCTTCCTTCATATATATATATATATATATATAGGTTTGTTTTTTTTTATAGTATCTTTGAAGCATTGTGCGTATGTGTAATATAAAGATTTTTGAAGGCAATTTACAATGCAATATGTGTTGAAAATTATATTTATTTAACTTTTTTTCTTTTTTTTTTAAAGTTAAATAAATATAATTTTCAACACATATTACATTGTAAATTGCCTTCAAAAATCTTTATATATATATAATATATATAATATATATATATATATATATATAGTTAGTTAATTTTTGTTATTATTGGAGAAATGATTACAAAAGTGCTCAATTACTTCTGTAAGAGCTGTGTTTATTATGGTTTCGGAACATCACTTGATGTTCCGAAACCATTGGTAAGACGAACTTTTAATTGTATTGGTGACTATAGATGAATAAATACATAAATGAATAATATATATATATATATATATATATATATATATATAAACAACTTAGGGAGTGTAAGTCTAGTGCAATGAAATGGGAGACCTGTGTAAATGGCTGCTAAACTTTCAAACAAACATGCCCAGGATTGTGCCATTATCAAGGTGCAGATTCATTGTCTGTCCAACAAAACTGATGAATACTATAAAAGATTAAAAAAACACATGCACACACATGTATATGTGAGAGAGAGAAAGAGAGAGAGAGAGAGAGAGAGAGAGAGAGAGAACAACAGTAACCCAGCAAAGTAGCACACCATAGTAATATCTTAATTAAGTAAATAAACTTCTAATGCTCTCAGATAATAAAACTATTTCCAGTCCAATGTGCAAGTGAATGATACATTTTTTTTTTTGGGGGGGGGGGTCTGAGTTTGCACTGAATGTCCTTTTTTAATCATCCAAATTCTCAAAGAAAGCTAGAAAATTCTTCACTACTTCCTAAAAAGAAGCATCAATATCATATGGACCACTGAGAATCTAACAGGTCATTTAGTGTGTGTTTGCATATATATATATAAAAACAATTTTTTTTTGTGATGAATCAAAGAAAATACAGTGCTCAATCACCAATTGTGAGAGCAAATATTTATTTAATTTGTTGAGTTTTTAAAAAATAAATGCTTATTATAGATAATTTTTAAGAATCCGAAGTGTAATAGCATCCACAAAAACAACCAACGTTATTTACGGTCCAGAATATAACATTAAGAAAGGATCTTCAAATAAACACCATAAGATCTAATTTGATGACCTGATGATTGCGACTTAGCAAGACAACCTGGGTAGCTGTCTATAATAAGCATTTATTTTTTAAAAACTCAACAAATCAAATAAATATATATATATATATATATATATATATATGAAAATGGACTCTTGTCAATTTCGATACATAAGGGTTTGTCCAATGAACAACTCACACAGTGGTTTTGTTTATAGTGGTGAAGGATTCTGCTAGACCCTCCACACTTTTTGGCACAGTCGATAAGAAAGAATTGGCGCACAAGGAATGCCACAAACCCAATCAACGACTGACCTCAGGTTTTCCCTCTCCTAGACTGGTTACCTATCCAAGATTAAAGAGCCCAGTTTGCCCTACTATTTTACCCATAGCTGGAGGGAGAATATATGGATTCATACCTTTCCCTAGGGTATTAGCACTATGTGAAATGCAAACAGCCTATATATATATATATATATATATATATATATATGCTGATGGGATGCAGGACGCATCCCTGGCACACAAAATCCAAAAAGAGCGTAATAAAATTGTATACATGCATCCCAGTGTTTTTCTCTTTTCTTCCTCCACTATTACCATTTCAAACTAACTGTAAATACATTTCAATAGTTTCTTAGAAACAAATTACACAGGATAAGTTACAAGGTACGAGTTAGACATCTTCTGTTATTTCTCTAGATCATGAATAAAACCCTACAATCTATTAAGAAACTTTAATTGGAACACATAAATTTTCCCAGGGACTTATTCAAAGCAAATATGTGCATCCCAGGATGCACTAAATCAAAAAGCTATCAGCATCACTTTATATATATATATATATATATATATATATATATATATGTGAATTTAACATTTTGAAAAAACAATTGGTAATTATTATCTACTGACAGAATCTGTTTCGACGCCTTAGTAGAAGGGTCATCATCAACGAGCAAAAAATTTTACGAAAGAAAGAAGGGATAAAAAACCGTTGGAAGAGAATAGGGGGTACAAACACACGCTGGAATGCTTGAATTTTTAAAATGCGCATACTGTTTCAAAAATAAAATAAATTTTATTTTTAAAAATCAGAAGCATTTTTAATTCAAAAATAAACTCAAAAAGAGTTTGGTGTAAATATATAAAAAAGTGTAAGAGATTATCAAAAATGTTCAAAATATATTCCAGCTTAATAAGTTGTTTACATGTCCACAGCACAATTGAAAGAAGATGTTAAGTTTCAAAAAGTTTGTGGTGTAGGTAAATTTTTTTTTTTTTGTAGTGTTCGTAGAATAATCTTCGGAGGTGTAAAAATCCGTATATTTTGTTTTTTCATGAGACAAATGTGTAAATAAATGGAAATTAATCCGACAGAATGAATTTAACATTTTGAAAAAACAATTGGTAATTATTATCTGCTGACAGAATCTGTTTCGACGCCTTAGTAGAAGGGTCATCATCAACGAGCAAAAAATTTTACGAAAGAAAGAAGGGATAAAAAACCGTTGGAAGAGAATAGGGGGTACAAACACACGCTGGAATGCTTGAATTTTTAAAATGCGCATACTGTTTCTTTCGTAAAATTTTTTGCTCGTTGATGATGACCCTTCTACTAAGGCGTCGAAACAGATTCTGTCAGCAGATAATAATTACCAATTGTTTTTTCAAAATGTTAAATTCATTCTGTCAGATTAATTTCCATTTATTTACACACACACACATATATATATATATATATATATATATATATATATATATATAAATTATATATAACTTTTACTGTTAGCATAAGGCAATATTCGTCAGTTGTTTACAGATTTGAGTTCTCTGGTGATTGTAACATATATATACACCGATGTATGTATTTATCAGTTAAATGTTCACCATTTACTGGCAGCTGCTGATGGACAAAAGGTAAGGAGTTGGACTGATGAAAAGTCAGTTGGGTTTCACTCCCGGCCGGAAGTAGTTGCTAAGTCTAGTCACACTGATGATACATGAAACGTCGAAACACGGTGTCTATAGATAACATTATATATATATATATATATATATATATATATATAAGAGAGTTTTATAATTTGCTTGATGCATTGTGTAAATATTGGTTAGGAGGTTGATTTAGAAGGCTATCACAATGCAGGTGTAAAGAAAAAAAATACATTATATATAAGAGAGTTTTATAATTTGCTTGAAGCATTGTGTATATATTGGTTAGGAGGTTGATTTAGAAGGCTATCACAATGCAGGTGTAAAGAAAAAAAAATAATAATACAATAACAAAAAGAAATGCCATAACTACTCTACTTCAATTCCAGTGATCTTTTGAAAAAGAGATTTTATCTCGAAAATTCAAGAATAAAATATAGGTTAACACACAACATCATTGTTACCGTATTATTTTTTTTTCTTTACACCTGCATTGTGATAGCCTTTTAAATCAACCTCTTAATCAATATATATATATATATATATTGTACACACACACAAGAATATAATATCTCCAATAGACCAGATGAGTTGGTAGTGGGAATGTTACCATTTATTACCTTCTTTATCCTATATATACACACAGTCACACCCATAGAGAGATATGTATGATAATTATATCATGACAGAGATAGAAAACAGTATGGAAAACCAGATTGAAATGAATAGCATTATCAGAATTAATTTATTATTCCACAGAAATGGAATTACTGACAATGGTTAATGTGCTGGACTGCAAGATCATAGGAAGTGAGTTCAAACTCCAGTCACACTATTACATTCACTTTTGGACTAATACCCTTGGGAAAGGTATGAAACCCCTCCTCCCTCCATGGATTAAATCATACCACTACTGTTGTTCTACAGTGATGGCACCTATTATTTAATGGTTATCGTCATTAGGAAATGGATACAGTGACACAAGTTCAAATCCTGGATGAGGCTAGTACCTTGGGAAAAGCATGCATCCAAATGCACTCCCTCCAGCTATGGGTAAATAGTAAGGTAGACTGTGTAAAATAATCATACTAAGTTCCCATTACCATTGAATTGGTAAGACAAGGCAACAAGGTTAGATCCATATTAAGTTATGGCTCCTTGTTGCCTTGTCTTGACTGACTTCAACGGACTGAGCTGTTAAATTTTGGTATGGAAACCAATCTAGGAGAAGGAAAACTAAATTCAAAGCTGTTAAACTCAGCTTAAAAAAATAGATCTTGTGTCACATCCTGTTTGTGTGGAGACATTGGTAAATACATACAGGGATGTCTTTGGCATTAAATAACCCACAAAGGCTGATGTGCCATTAAACAAAGAAAGCTAACCATCACTGATAGAATATGGTTATTATATATAACTAGCAGGATCGGTGGCTATCCCACAGTCTGATAATTTGATTATTAAGACGTTTGATATGTTTACTTAAGAGCTATTGCTTTTGGTTCAATATATAAAAAGTATAATAATCCTGATTTAAATCTCACTCTTTTTTCCTTTCTTTCCTTTTCTTTATATTCAATTGAAACAGATTAGTGGTATCTCTACCTTTCCCCTACTTTCTTATATTCTTCTGTGTAGCATGTACTTTTTCTTCCCTTTCTTTCTAATAAAAATGGAATGGTCCATTATTTAGCTGAGGTGACAACACTCATAAGAAATAAGAATTCGGTGGATAAGCAACACCAGATAATCAGGACTTAGATTTTTGCATTTCTTCTTGGACGTTCTCATTTTTAATCAGAGGGTATGGCAAGATGATAACAATCATTCTATTAAGGAATGATATACAGATGTATATTATTATTTAGCTGAGGTGATAACACTCATAAGAAATAAGAATTTGGTGGATAAGCAACACCAGATAATCAGGACTTAGATTTTTGCATTTCTTCTTGGACGTTCTCATTTTTAATCAGAGGGTATGGCAAGATGATAACAGTCGTTCTATTAAGGAACACAGTTAATGATATACAGATGTAAAGGCTTAGCTAATGATTTCCCTATAAAAATGCATTAAAAAAATAAAAAGAAGATCAGTAAAGGGATTGTGAGGAATTATTGGCAGAATATAACCATTATATAATTCTAGGATCCCCAACCAAAATAACTATGGATCAAAGAACCTTGATATTAAATGCTCTTTAGTGATTAGCATTCAATGGATAAATGGATCAGCTCTAAAGCCAAATATCTACTTTCTACATCACTGCACTTCTTACACAATTAGATTAATCTACTGGTAAACATTGGTAAATTAATCCAAGACAAAAATGTTTTTTTTTAAATTATGATTTCATCCTGGCAAAACCAAGTAACCTTACTCAGCTGTCAAAGAAATCAAGAAAGCAACAATGTTTGGAAATTGATGATAATCTTTTAAATTGGCTGATCATAACAAATTCAGATAAGAAAGGAAATATGGTAACTCAGAACAAAACTTGTAGACTTGATACAAAGGCGCTTGTGGTGTAATGGTTATCATCATAGGAAATGGACATGGTAAGAGGAGTTCAAATCCTGGACAAAGTTGTTTGCACTTCCCATAGTGCTAATACCTAATAGAAAGTTATGAATCCAACTATTATCCCTCCAAGTATGGATAAATAGCAGGGCGACCTGTGCTCTTTAACCTTGGTTTGGCAACTGGTCTAGGAGAAAGAAAACTGAATCCAAACCTGTTAAACTCCACTAAAAAATTGACCTTGTGTCACATTCTGCTTGAGTGAAGGGGTTGGTTTGGTTTAGTTTGGTTTGTTTTGTTTTACGGCATATCAACCTCAGTGGGTCATTTAATGCCGATAAAGTTTTGAAATAAATCAATTCTTAATGGATAATACAATTTTTTCATAAACTCATGTTTTTCTATTTAACCCATAGATTGGACCCTAACAGGTACTACCACTCCGGGTCAGAGTGGACCAGTGAGCAATGGTGATGAAGGGGTGCTCCACATTCCCCAAACCTCCAAAACTGGAGCCTCACCATCAGATAGAGTTTAACGTCATTCCCAGGACATGTAGACTCTCAGCCACCGCCTTCTAGCACCCATATGATAAAAAGGGCAATAGGGTTGGGAAAATCATATAGGTGCTAGGGCTTGACGTGACCAGCCGATTGATCGGAGGGGGCCTCTCCGATTGATCGGAGGGGGCCTCTCCGACCGCCCATCTAGCCCAAGATAGGGCCAAAGTGGAGTATTGCAAGTCATGAACTGCTCATCTACCTGGGTTCTATCCTTAAGCATCACGGGTCACCCCCCATGGCCAACAGGTGGCCCCATTGGGGGAGTCTTACCCCTCTGCAGAGGTGCAATCGGTGCATTCTAACGCCCCACCGACAGGGCGGTGAATTGGGATTGAGTATCTAATAAGCACCCCAACTCAGACCAGTAGGCACAAGGACAGTTTTTGCTTTTCACCACAGACTTTTGGTTGTTTTTAAACAAAGCAACAGATGATTTTTTGACATAAGAATTTCACTGTAAGATTTCAAAAAAAGTTCATGTTTATTAACAAATCAAAGACAAAAAAAAGAAGAGAACTTGTGAACTGGTAGATTTTTCAGTTCTAGCAGATCATAGGGCAAAGGTGAAGAAAAATGAAAAGATAAACAAATGCCTGGACCTTGCTAGAGAAATGAAAAAGCTGTGGAATATGAGGGTGAAAGTGATACCAATTATAGTTGATACACTTGGAATGGCCCAAAAAAGCTTGGAACAAAGACTGGAGGACAGAAGAAGAATTGAGACTATCCAAAGTACTGCATTGTTGCAATCAGCTAGAATACTCAGAAGAGACCTGGAGACCCGCGGATACTTGTTATCGCTCATACTCCAACTAAAGCTAGTGTGAAAAAAACACATAATAATAATAATAATAATAATAATAATAAGAAGAAGAAGAAGAAGAAGAACCTTGTACTATACGAATGTAGCAAACTAGCACAAAGGGAGTACAAAACTAGACACGACTGGGTTGGGAGGGTGATCCACTGTGAATTATGCAAAAAATTAAATTTTGACCATATAACAAAATGGTATATGCATAAACCAGAATCTGTTCTCGAGAACAAAACACATAAACTTCTACTTACGACCGGAGAGCGAATATTCTTGATGATGATGATGATGATGATATGTTATTGATTAACAAAATAATTGAATAACAAAAAAAAAAAAGAGAACGTGTGAACGGGTAGATTTTTCAGTTTTAGCAGATCATAGGGCAAAGGTGAAGAAAAATGAAAAGATAAACAAATGCCTGGACCTTGCTAGAGAATTGAAAAAGCTGTGGAATATGAGGGTCAAAGTGATACCAATTATAGTTGATACACTTGGAATGGCCCTCTTATTAGATACTTGATCCCTGAATCATATATAAAAACAATTGCATGTTTTTGACAGGAACTATCCAAGTAAATCATTAAAATCTCAAAATAACCTTAAAGTTTGTAAAGCTAACATTTTTGTTGTTGTTGTTTTTCTATATTGACTCTAAAGGAATGCTTATCAAACATTGCCTGCAGAATTCGATGGCTGGAAAGAAAGATGGAGATAAACAAATCAGTTTTTGGAATATCCGAGGGAAAAAAAAAAAGGAAAAACAAAAAATAGATAAATGAATAAATAAAACTTCAAGATTAGCATGCAAGGAAGTTTTGCAGACTTGGGATAGTTGGTTCCTTCTTCTTCTTCAACCACACCTGTCACAGCAACAAGCCATTGGCATTTCAGGGTGTCAAGAATTGGACAACAGTTTCTGGCAGATGAGTGTGCAACAAGAACAAAATTATAAGAAGAATAAAAGATCAATATGTTTCACATTGAACATGTCAACTCTTGACAGAAATGTCCAAAATAAGGATTCTTAAAACATAATGGAATCAGAGAAACCAAAGACAACACAAGAACATTTGACAGTCATTAATTTGACATCTGTCTGCGGACACTAATTTCAAGAATTTCAATAATTGGTTGCTCAACTGAAGAATCCCTAAGAAATTGAACTAAAATTCATCACCAAACAAAAAGGAAATAAAAGAAAAAATTATGATAAAAAAAAAAATTAACTTTAATAGCATTTTTGTGAGGGTACAGGATGAAGTGGGATTGTTCATAAATTGAACTTTTTTCTGCAATACTGATTGGACTGCATGTGGAAGTGTGGTTAGGGTAATGGTTATCATCATTAGAAATGGTTTGGTTTGTTTTGTTTTACGGCATATCAACCTCAGTGGGTCATTTAATACATTTAATAAAAAAATTCTATTCACACCTTCGGTCTTTTGTCTTTTTATTTATACAGAGATTATTTTCAACTAGCAGGACCTGTGGATATACCACAGTATGATAATTTAATTATCACGTTTGGTTTTGGTTCGGTTAGTTTTGTTTTACGGCATATCAACCTCAGTGGGTCATTTAATACCGATAAAGTTTTGAAATAAATCAATTCTTAATGGATAATACAATTTTTTTTATAAATACATTTTTCTATTTAACCCATAGATGGGACCCTAACAGGTACTACCACTCCGAGTCAGAGTGGACCAGGTAGCAATGGTGATGAAGGGATGCTCCACATTCCCCAAACCTCCTAAACTAGAACCTCACCATCAGATAGAGTTTAACGTCATTCCCAGGACATGTAGACCCGCAGCCACCACCTTCTAGCACCTATATGATAAAAAGGGGTTGGGGCTTGCCATAAGGGCAATAGAGTTGGGAAAATCATATAGGTGCTAGGGCTTGACGTGATGAGCGGATTGATCGGAGGGGGCCTCTAATGGATAATACAATTTTTTTTATAAATACATTTTTCTATTTAACCCATAGATGGGACCCTAACAGGTACTACCACTCTGGGTCAGAGTGGACCAGGGAACAATGTTGATGCATTAGAAATGGATATCGGTAACAATCTAAGTTCAAATCCTAGACAAGGCTGCTTGTATTTTACTTATTTCGAAAAGTATTGTAGCTCAAGTATCGGAGTTAACAGAGAAATAATAGGAAAAAACACAGCAAGTATTAAGGATAGGGGAAAAGGTTTACTAAGCAAAGATACAATAATTTTTTCTACCATACTGATTGGACCACAAGTGGAGGCATGTTTAGTGTAATGGTTATCATCATGAGAATTTTATATTAGTAACAACCCAAGATCAAATCCTAGACAAGGCTGTTTGTGTATCACTTCTCACTAATGCCCTTATGAAAGTGTTCTAACTTTAGTATCAGAGTTAACAGAGAAATAATAGGAAAAAACACAGCGAGTATTAAGGAATGGGGAAAAGGTTTACTAAGCAAAGATACAAGGTGAACAAAGTAATTAGCAATTCCTAGGTAGAATTAACAAGTCCCATGAGATTTTGTCAGACATTATTTATAGAAAAGACTTCAATTTGGATTTTAGATAGTATTTTAGTTTTTTGTCTATGTACGATACCTGGTACAGATCATAAAATTATCACTCTTAGAGAATGTTCATCTTAGTTTTTTGTCTATTAAAATAGATACATTTTTTTTAAATATAAAATATAAACTAATATATGATGCAAAACTTTCTTTTTAATTTAATAACAGAACTTTATATAACACACTGGGTTCTTTTTGTTGGTGTCAATTAATTTCTAACAAAAGAGAAAAGTGTAAAAGTTATTTTTGTTAGTTAAAGGAAATGGTTTTGTTAAAATGGGAAAATCAAAATATTATATAAATTTTTATTTTTCTTATTGTGTTTACAGATATGTGCAAAGGTCACTGTATGACCTGCAGTGACTGTGACGGAGAACGAGAAAGTGAGCAAGACATTGTCTTGCCTGCCAGGATCAAACTCGCGTCCTCCCGCATGCAAAAACAAATGCAATTTGGGCACTGGACGGATGCAAGGTTCGACTGATGTGCCCGGATGTTTGGGTAAATATGTCCATAAATGACAAGTGAGTCGAGCACAGGGGGTGAGCAGCAGCAGAAGCAGTCGACAACGATGAAGCGCTTTGCGAACGACACAGTAAAGAAATGGATTTTTAGCCAAACGGAAACAAAACTAAATAGGAATTGCGATTTTGAACTGTTAAAGATTATTTCGACTACAACGACGGATTTTCCAGCTGCTAGACGAAGACGAAGAATGTGTTGACCAAAAGAAAGTCTGGCTTGTGAGAAGACTGCGAACTCGCTTGTCTTTGGTCCCCCTCAGCAGGAACTTCTTGATTCGAACATCTATTTCCCCCCCCCCCATATATTTTCCCTCCCTTCTATAGTGACCTAATAGTCAACATAAGTATTAATTCTATTAATGAAAATTGAAATTTTGTAGAGTGGAGGTGAGTATATCATAGATTTGGAAAGGTGACACGAGTCTTTAGCACTAGCCTTGCTGCTGGCTATGTATAAGACATAAGAAATGGAGGAGGGGGGAGGAAGAGGACCTCTCAAAGTAGTTCGGACTAACGAAGAGAATCTTTTGTTTTGAATTCAGAGGTTTCCTTCTCCTAGACTGGTTAAAGTGCCCAGTCTGTTCTACTATTTACCCATAGCTGGAGAGAGAATAGTTGGATTTGTACCTTACCCAAGGATATTAGCGCTATGTGAAATGCTAACAGCCGTAGACAGGATTTGAACTCGTACCGTCATGTCCATTTCCTATGACAGTAACCATTATACTATGTGCCTTCAACAAATAATTCAATGCATTAAATGAAGAAAATTATTGTCAATAATAAATTTTTTTTAAGAATAAAAAAACAATGACCTCTTTCCCATGTTCAACAAAACAAAAAAATCTCCCAAGAAAAAAAAATCAATGACATTTTATAGCAAAGAATTTCCTTAATGCACATCTTAGTCATTATTTCTGTCTGTTTTGAAATAAACAAAATATTTTACTCTCTTCAACAAACAAACAGATCTCCCCCACCCCCCAAAAAAAAGCATCCGAAATGCCTTTGGCATTCGGTATACTTATAAGATGTGACTTTAAAAGAAGAATACACTGACTATATGGACTCTCTTGTTGATTTCAACGCATGAGGGTTCATCCAATTGTTGCACACCTCTTTACTTTCTTTCTACTTCTATTTTTCTTCTGTTCATCTTCTATCATCTCTTCTAGTGTCTTGGGCTTCGTCTTGGTGGTCGGTCGTACTTAACTCATTTCTTGTTACCAAGACAATCACTAACCACAAAACCATGTTCTTTTCTTAAGCTTTTATTTACTTAACTAAACATTTCATGTAACTAACATCTGACTAACACAGCGCACGTATGCAGTGAGTTCCAGTTAAGGCAGGACATCTTCTCTGCCCGACGTCAAACTGAAAACTGAGGACCCAACCAGGTCCCACATGACTTCACATATTTCGTGGGCTTTCTGTACTATTCCATGGAAAGTCCCACCCGTGATATGAAAAGGGCCATCCCTTTAGAAATACAGGGGATTGACAATAATCTTATGCAACCACATAGATTATGTAACACAACCTACACAGTATTTTGTTTATAGTGGTGAAGGCTTGTGTTGGACTGTTAGGTACACCTAAAGAGATTTGAACAGAAAGAGAGTTGCTTCCCTTTGTTTTGAAATTTTGTTTGTTGACATTTGAATGAATGTTTGGACTGCAGCATTCTCAGTTACTGGTTTATGTCATCTGCAAGTAAAAAGTATTTTCTACTCTGTGTTTTAATAAATCCTTTGTTAATTTTCCAATAACCTTGCCTTGCATTTTTCTTAAAATTAAACGAATATCCTAATTTTAGAGAAAAAATTATTTTCTTTTTAAATTTAAATTTTATCGACATCCAAAAGTAAGTAAAAGGATTTTTTGCCACACTCTTTCATAAAAAAATGTAAACAGACCTTTGAAATCTTATATTTGTTTAATAATAGGCATAAAAATAGTTTTCCTGTCAAAATTCAAATAAAAATGTTGTTTTTTTCTAATAAAATCAAGTTTCTCACAGTTAAATTGAAATTAATTAAAACAAGGTTGTTCTTTATTCTATGTATTGACAATTTTGGGTAATGTGACACAAGGAGTGATAGTTTCAGTTACAGACAAATAAAGACTGAATCATCATTATTAATAGATCATACAATAGGTGGTGTCACTTCTGCTGGTGTCCTTGGAATAAAAAGACCCTATCAAATTATACCCAAGATACATATTCCACAATTATGTTACTTAATGAATAGGCATAGCCTATCATTTTTGTAAGGAATTATAGTTAGATTTAAATTTAAAATTTAATGGAAAAATCACCAAGAGTCTTAACAGGACTTGAACCAAGGTAACTCTGTTCTCGTTGGTTTAGGGGGTCACGTGAGTGGATTATCCCTGGTAAAGTAAGATTTAGAGTTATCAGTGGACTCAACAAATTAAACCACAAAAAATATAAATAAATAAATACATTCTAACCTACAAACAGTTATACACACTAACTTCCATATTTAAGATATTAAAATATCAAAAATCCATTCTTTTTTAATCATATACATACATTCACCAACCCCTCTGCACGAGTAGGATATGACAAATGGTCAATTTCTTAAGCAATTTAGAGGTTTCTTTCTCCTAGACTGGTAGCCAAACAAAGGTTTAAAGAGCCCAGTCTCTTGTACTATTTACCCATAGCTGGAGGGATAATAGTTGGATGCATATTTTATCAAGAGTATTAGCCCTTTAGGGATTATCTTCCCGCTGAGTTGTCGCTTGTTCTCACCAGGGGCTATAGTATTTAAGCGCCTGGTTCAGACGCTTCTTTCTCTTCTTTTCCGGTTGCTCGACTACGAGACACATGGGTTAGTTAAGGTCTACCCCTTCTCGTTGGGGCTTCGTCCCCCACTTACATTACTGTAAGTTATTCACACAGCATGGACTATCCCTAGTCTCATGTCTGTGGCTTTTATGTATATCTTTTTACCATTCATGAATGTGTCTTTATCTCCACTTTTGTATGTATGTATTATGTACCCTTTTATCCATGTGCTGTATACGTATTAAATGTTTTGTTTATCAAACCTTTGTCGGAGTTTGTATCTTCAAGATAATATCACCTTTAAATCTTACAGCACTATGTGAAATGCAAACAGCCTCATCCAGTGGTGTGCAGTAATATAATTTAATCTATTTTCGGGTGTATCATGAAATTTTTTTAGCCTTGAGAAATATTGTGTCATCTGTGATTGCATCAGATTTTTATCATGCCCAGACTCTATTGTCTCCACTGTCAATTAGTTGTCCTATGGCCATTGTCTGCGATGGATGCCACTCTATTTACTCAACCCCTCCCCCACAGGCAGGATGTGACACAAAGTCAATTTTTAAAAGCAAAATGAAGCTGGTTTGGATTCAGAGTTTTTCTTCCCCTAGGCAGGTTGCCTAACCACGGTTAAAGAACTCAGTGTAACCTACTATTTACCCATAGCTGGAGGGAGAATAATTGGATTCATACATTTCCCAAGGGTATTAGCACTATGTGAAATGCAAACAGTCTCATCCAGGATTTGAATTCCATTTGCTGCGTCCATGACCTACGATGACAACTAACAAACATCTATTTATTTTAATGATTTCTTTGGAAATGGAATCTGCCACCCAAATTCAAATATTCATACCTTACCTAAGGGTATTAGCAATATGTAAAATGCAAACAGCCTTGTATAGAATTTGAACTCATCTCCATGTATCCATTTGCTATTATGGTAACCATTACACTACGCCTGTCCATTCTATCAACAGATTTTCTTATAATCTTCCAAAGAAAAATTTTACTTTCACATACATAAACATCTGTAAGTTGAAGGGTTAATTTGTTAAAAATAAAGTTCAAGATTCATTCACCCATGGAAATTGGAGAGTAATATTGTGATTGGAGGGCATACAAAGAAGACTGACTGTCATTACTTACCTCGAATCGGAACTCATTATTCTTACCTCCCTTGGAGCTCTGTTCTATATATATATATATTTTTTTTGCCTCTTTTTGGCTTGATGTTCTTTTAAAATTTTTCAATGTTTCATAAAAAACCTTCATCAGGACAACAGACAACACATTCATCCAAATGACCTGACAAAGATTTTATAAGAAGATGAAACATTTCAACATTGATTTTACCATCTAAAAAATGATTTTTTTTTTTTGGAATGCTTTGTTTTTTTCTTATTTCTACATACCATCAAATTTATTTCCATATTTTATTATACACACACATGCTCTATCACTGATTATTGAGCACCTTTTGTTTATAAATATAGCAAACATATAAATTGGAAAATGTAAGTCTGTTATGTTCATATAGTATCCATAAATGTTACAAATTTATAGGTTTATGCCTGCTCTCCAATAATAGCATCAAATGCACTTTATGCAAAATATTTTATTGGCATTACTTTTATCATTTTATATATATACTAGCAAATATATGCACCCTCCGTAGGGTACAAGTATTTCAGTTTTAATATAATAAAATATCATATTAAATTAGAAAGGCTAATGAAACTGAATAAGAATGCAGATAAAAAGATTTGGAACAGAGGGGGTATGATTGAAAAATAGAACAACTTTGAAACTAACTCTTCCATCATTTTCCATTACTTTTCCTAATTTAACTATTTAGTTAAAATAGGAAGTAAAGAATGATATTACAGTTATTTCTTCTTGTTAATGGATTTCTTTTAAGATTTATCCCCGAGATTTTTGCTCATATTCAATAAGATAAAACCAAACAATTAGAAATCAATGATACTAAGCATATATTTAATAAAATCAAATTTTTAAGATCAATATGTAAATTAGCCTTTCCATTCACACTGTAATCCGCTATTTGTTGTATATATAAATACAATTGCAAGTTATTAGTATGTAGATATGGTCAACAGTCTTAATGATGTAAAACAATTTTATTAATAATTGAGGTTTAAATAAAAATAAAATCATGGAGAATATGATGTAAATAACAAAGGATATTGTGACTTGTATAGTAATATAGTTTCGGTTACAGACAGACAAACCCACAATATCCATTATGATTATATATATATATATATATATATATATATATAATATATATATATATGTGTGTGTGTGTGTGTGTGTGTGTGTGTGGAATTAAACAAAAGGCAGGTCTCCTGTTTAATGATTTTATTGGTGATCTTTTCAAGCTTCCTGGCCAACTTTTTTATATTTGGATGGAATTCATGGATTAGTCCACCGAAGTTCATATCCCGACTACTTTCGGCACTTGGAAGTGCCATCATCAGGGGTGATGTGTTCCAGTTTTTTTCAAAGTATATTAATGGATGTGGAGGTTGGAAGGAGGAGAATTGATGGGAAAAGTATTATAGGCATTTTAAAATGTGAGTACTGCATTGAAAATTAATTTTATTTAAGGATGATTTGTATTGTTTGATGTATAAAGCTTCTTATATATAATATATATATATATATATATATATATATATATATATATATATATATATATATATATTGGAGATGCATTGTGTAATGGTTAGAGTCATAGGAAATGGACTCGACAACCCAAGTTCCAATACTGGATGAAGCTGTTTACATTTAACATAGCAGTAATACACTTGGGAAAGGTATGAATCCAACTACTCTCCCTCTAGCTATGGGAAAATAGTAGGGCGGACTGGGCTCTTTAACCATGCCTAGGTAACCAGTCTAGGAGACGGGAAACTCTGAATTCAAATTTGTTAAACTCCGCTTAAAAAATTGACCTAGTGTCACATCCTGCTCGTGCAAAGGGATTAGTAAATAAATATGTGCGCGTGTGTGATAGATAGATAGATAGATAGATAGATAGAGAGAGAGAGATGGATACTTTGTAAATCAAGTTTGGAAAGACCAGTGAGTTAAATAAATTTATTATTATGTTTTGATAAGGTTTTCTTTCTGTTCATTTTATTTTGCTTTGTGTATAATCTATTTTCTCATTTTATACATACATCATATATGTGTGTGTGTGCATGTATAAATGATTTCCCTATAAAAATGCATTAAAAAAAAAAGAAGAAGATCAGTAAAAGGGATTGTGAGGAATTACTGGCAGAATATAACTATTATATAATTCTAGGATCCCCAACCAAAATAACTATGGATCAAAGAACCTTGATATTAAATGCTCTTTAGTGATTAGCATTCAATGGATAAATGGATCAGCTCTAAAGCCAAATATCTACTTTCTACATCACTGCACTTCTTACACAATTAGATTAATCCACTGGTAAACATTGGTAAATTAATCCAAGACAAAAATGTTTTTTTTTAAATTCTGATTTCATCCTGGCAAAACCAAGTAACCTTGTTCAGCTGTCAAAGAAATCAAGAAAGCAACAATGTTTGGAAATTGATGATAATCTTTTAAATTGGCTGATCATAACAAATTCAGATAAGAAAGGAAATATGGTAACTCAGAACAAAACTTGTAGACTTGATACAAAGGCGCTTGTGGTGTAATGGTTATCATCATAGGAAATGGATATGGTAAGAGGAGTTCAAATCCTGGACAAAGTTGTTTGCACTTCCCATAGCGCTACCCAAAAGAAAGGTATGCATCTTTTAAATTAGCTGATCATAAGAAATTGTAATAAGAATGTTCTCTGGGTTAAGTCCGACGATTTTACTCTCCCAGCAATGCTGCACTCTTCTCACCAATACTATCAAAAGGTCTTGTCACTCGTCCACTCGTCACCACAGCCAAAATGCTACTGCAAGCTTTTTTCTCAGTTTGTCAGAGCTGGTCAAATAAATACACAATTACAGTGTTCATCCGGGCTCCTTCCTCTGACCAGCACTTGCGACACTAATCAGCACGCATCAATCCTTCACATCCTGGCCACTCTGGATAGTTTAGCCATTCCCATGCGTAGGGCCACGACTCACGATCAGGAGAATGCGAGTTCAATCTTCCCACTCGCCTCTGATCTCATTCTGCATGCCAAACACAGTCGTGCACGCTTCGAACTACTACGTTGTGGTTTCTCTCGCTACAGAAATTCAGATAAGAAAGAAAAATGAACTTGCAATGTTCTATCACAAAACAAAAATTCAATTTAGTGCCAGTTCCTGAAAGAGGAAACAAAGTACCTGGGCTTCGTAATAAATAAGGAGGGGATCAAACAAAGTCGAGATAATACAAAATCTGCCTAAACCAACCACTGTGAAGCAGGTTAGAGGCTTCATAGGCATGATTGTATATTATGGGAGATTTGTTACGACCTTCTCATGACTAGCCACACCCCTGATATCTCTAAAAAGTGTAGAATAATCATACTAAGTCCAATTACCGTTGAATTGGCAAGACAAGGCAGCAAGCAGTCGTAACCCAATACGATTCTGGTATGCTGTAAAGACCACTGCAAAGTGGCAGGATTTATGGAGCCTCAGAGGATCATACAAACCAAGCAGCCAATCAGGACTCAGGGAATGGAATCACCCAAATGCATGAGTGGACTGTTCTGAATTCCCATAAGTACCAGTTGTCTTGACACTGGTTCAGTGGTGCTTGGCCAGTCACATTGTTCAAACCAATAGTAGACTGACTGACATGCGAGGTTTAAATGGACAGAGGATTGCCAGAAGGCATTTGATTGTCTGAAGGAACAGTTGACAGCCGTATCCCTGTTAACTTACCCTGACTTAAGCAAGCATCTAGTTCTGTATACAGATGCTAGTGACAAGTGTGTTGGGGCGGTCTTAACCCAACCTTGTCCTGATAGCAAAGGACCAGTTCCAGGTATCCCCAAAGAGATACCGATTTACTTCTTATCCCATAAACTGACTGCGACACAACAGAGATGGCCATAATAGAAAAAGAAGCGTACACAATTATGTATGCAGTGCAGAAGCTGCATTATTATTTACATGGGGCCGTGTTTACAATTAAGACTGACCATAAGCCACTGAAATACTTGTTAGAGGCAGAGTGGACTAACAAGAAAATACAGCAGTAGGTGATCAAGCTGAGTGGTTACAACTGTTTCTGTTGAGTACTTGGCTGGTAAGGAAAATACATGTGCGGACCTGTTGTTTGAAGAATAATTAAAGTTCCAATTACCGTTGAACTGGGAAGACAAGGCAACAAACGATTGTAACTTAAATACAAACCCGAATAGTCACAAAGTCTACTGCAGAATGACATTGTGGAGTCTTATAAATACCTTGTCATTGGATTTGAAATCCAATGGGTTATTCCCTCACAGGTTCGAATCCTGTTCGCAGCGCCATATTGAAGTCAGTTAGTCTACTGTTGGTTTGAATAACAGCAGCTAACTAAGTACAACTCATTCTGCTGTAGACTTTGTGACTATTCGGGTTTGTATTTAAGTTACAACCGTTTGTTGCCTTGACTTCCCAGCTCGACAGTAATTGGAACTTTAATTATTCTTCATTGTTGAGAATCCCCAAGAAATTAGAATTAGAATCGGTTGTGTTAGAACCTGGGGTAGATGACAGGGCCTATCAAATTCGTGTATTGAACTCCAATAGGTTAGGAAACTGTCCTCAGTGGGAGGATGATGAGGATGAGGAACCAATAAATGATCCTCATTAGAAGGATGAGATATTGAGGAGTCAGAAGGATCCTGAGATTGAAACTATTAGAATGAAGGTGGAAGCTGAGACAACTTCAAAGTATGTAATCCAAGATGGAGTATTACATTACTTGTCTGGGAAGGATGAAGAGGTGAGACTTAGATTTGTAGAAGTTATCCTCCAGATATAGAAACAATATGATACTCACCATTGCAGTGGGGTTGTAACTACAGTTAGCAGACGAGAACAACAGGCAAGCTGTAACTTAAATACAGTCCTTGCATGCTGCTGGCATAATGCAAAGTGATGGCTGAAGAGTGGGTACTTATCCATGTTCTTACTCACCCTGAAATCCAACAGCCAATCAGAACTCAGGAAATGAACTTGCCTGAGTTCATAATGGAACAATCCAAAGCTCCATATAAACCACCTACCAAACTCTAGTTTTAGTCTTGCATTCATCTTGTAACAGATTGAATACTTTACACAAAATCCAACAAGGATAGATAAGACTTGAATTAATAGGCAGACATTACTTTTGGCCGAGATTGTACCAAGAGGTAATGGCCTATGTGAATAGCTGCATGATATGCCAGGCGCAGAGATGGCTCCCCTGGAGGAAACAGATATACTGAACTTTCCTTTTCCGAAAATTAGTATGGATATATCAGGTCCATATGGGGAAACAGAGAGTGGTAATCTGTATATAGTTAGCTTTGTGGACTGGCTAACTAATTGGACAGAAGCCTTTGCAGTGCCAGATAAGAAGGCATGGACCATGGCAGATTTAATACTATCAGAGATCTTCCCCAGGTACGGGTCACCGTTACAGCTGGTGACAGACAATGGTCTGGAGAATGTCAATAAGATAATGAAAGAAACAATGACGAGTTTAAATATCGATCATGTAACCACCTCTCCTTACCACCCCCCAGAGTAATGGGAAGGTTTGAAAGGTTCCATAAAACCTTGGCCGATATATTAGCAAAATTTGGTTTTACGGCATATCAACCTCGGTGGGTCATTTAATGCTGACGAAGTTGGGAAATAAATTCATTCTTAATGCATAATACAATTTTGTTTATAAACTCATGTTTTTCTATTTAACCCATAGATGGGACCCTAACAGGTACTACCACACCGGGTCAGAGTGGACCAGGGAGCAATGGTGATGAAGGGGTGCTCCACATTTCCCAAACCTCCAAGACTGGAACCTCACCATCAGATAGAGTTTAACGTCATTTCCAGGACATATAGACCCTCAGTCACCGCCTTCTAGCACTCATATGATAAAAAGGGGGTGGGGCTTGCCATAAGGGCAATAGGGTTGGGAAAATCATATAGGTGCTAGGGCTTGACGTGACCAGCCAATTGATCGGAGGGGGCATCTCCGACCGCCCGTCTAGCCCAAGATAGGGCCAAAGTGGAGTATTGCATGTCATGAACTGCTCATCCACCTGGGCTCTATCCTTAAGCATCACGGGTCGCTACCCACGGCCAACAGGTGGCCCCATTGGGGGAGTCTTACCCCTCTGCAGAGGTGCAGTCGGTGCATTCTAATGCCCCAGCCGACAGTGCGGTATCCCTGAGAGAGAAAACCAGCCGTCTATTTTCCCACGTTGTTAGACTGCACTGAGGCAGAAAATCTCCATAACTTATCGGTGGTTAGTGCAAAAGCACTGATTACTGATTGGAGATCTCTTCTTAAGTGACCAACAGGTATAGGTCTACACCATCACACAATTTGTTACATAATCTATGCGGTTGCATAAGATTATTGTCAATCCCCTGTATTTCTAAAGGGATGGCCCTTTTCATATCACAGGCGGGATTTTCCATGGAATATTACAGAAAGCCCGCGAAATACATGAAGTCACGTGGAACCTGGTTGGGTCCTCAGTTTCAGTTTAGACGTCGGGCAGAGAAGATGTGCTGCTTTAACTGGAACTCACCTGCATATGCGCACTATGTTTAGTTACATGAAATGTTTAGTTAAGTAAATAAAAGCTTAAGAAAATAACATGGTTTTGTGGTTGGTGAATGTCTTGGTAACAAGACTGATCTAGAAGAAGAAATGAGTTAAGTGCGACCGACCACCAAGACGAAGTCCAGATGCTAGAAGAGACACTAGAAGAATAGAAGTAAGAAAGAAGAAAAGAGGTATACAACAAATTTAGATAACCTGAAATGCATCTTGATCCCGCAAGGTTTTCCATCCACTCAAGCAAGGAAACTAGCTGAATTAAGATGTATAATTAGATTAGGCACACACAGAATAGGGCTAAACACAGATACAGGAACACTAAAAGCCTACACATATTTCCAAGATACCCCCTTACCACCAACTCCATGACCCCTAACAGATTACAAGAGTCACACAGTACAAACTCATTAATCACCAACTAACCAATCAGCATCCAGCATTCCCACATAAAAAGAACAACCAGCAGCCAGAAATTCACCACTGTCCTCATAGATAGAGTCATGAAGAAGGGAGAAATTACAATCCCGAAAATTTACTACTACTAAATAAATGAAACTCAAAAAAAAAACAACTAAGTTTTCTGATATTTATTCACAGATTAATATATTATGATAACTACATTATTATAATATAGCACTTTAATGCTTCACACTAATGCCCAAACCTGATATATGTACTTCCAAAAAACGGATACAGATACAAAAATATCTCAAATATATATACTTACTAGACGCATACAGAGACTCCTAAACAACACCATATATATATATATATATGCATAAAAAAATTCCACTTTAGATTTGTGTCTGGCCATTGCATGTTATTTTGTAAAAGAATAATTAAGCCATGCCATGAACAGAGATGGACTATCTCTCTT
>CM042165.1:1276131-1399149 GCA_023376005.1 Doryteuthis pealeii
GTTATTCATATGGTTTTCTGAATTGATGACTTGTGTGTATCGTTTTATGGATCATAAATATGTAAACATTGTGTAGTGTGTTTGAGATGGTTAGTGTGTAATTCGTATAATAGTGTGTGTTTGGTGGTGCATGTGATTAGATAATTATAATTTCTTTATGAATATCTGTATGTTGTATTGAAAATTGTGATAATGTAAGTATTTAAGATGGTTAGGGTGTTTGTGTGTGGGGTGGATCAAATATATATTGTTGTTTGTTTTGGATATGACTGTGTGTATAATATCATTTGTTGTGTTTTGTATGTTGGTAAAGAGTGTGTGACATGTAGTTTAAGAGTTGGTGGGGTGTCGATAGTTTTGTGTATATTTCTATGTAATACTATAACTTTATGTGAAAGTATTTGAGATGTGTGTGTGTGTAGTGGTATAATATGTGTGAATGGGTGTCATTATGATATATTGTTTGTGTGTATGTAATACTGACTTTATTGTGAAGATGAAGGTGACTAAGTAGTATTATATGTGTTTGTAGAGTTGTAGGTGTGTAAATATTAATACGGGGGGGGGTCATTAATATTTTTTTTGATTGAGTGTCTACTCGTTGTTAATTTGTGAGTAGTATTGTGACTATGTTAAATAAGAGTGGTGATGGATCTCATAATATTTTTCTTGTAAATTGAATCGACTGTGTTAGTGTATAAATGTTGACATGGTTAGTGGTTTATATATTTGTGTGTGAGTGTAGGTAAAGGGGGTGAGTGAATGCTAATAATATCTTTGTTTGTTAATGAGAGTAGCTTTAGCTTGTGTATTTATAGAAAATTGACTATGTAGTAGATGGTTGGTGTGGTGTGGGTGGTGTGTGGGTATATCATTAAATATGTTTTGTCTAGTTGAATTAGATTGTAGCTATATTAATAATTGAATAATAATGTGACGATGTAGGTTGTGTGTGTGTGAAGTATACGTGGGTGGGGGTGGCATAATATTTGTGTGTTTCGTGTTATGATATAACTACTTTATAAAGAATAATTAAGAACAAATGTTAGGTGTGTTGAGAGTTAGGTGGTAAATAATATAGGTAAGGTGGGTATGCTGGTTGATATTTAGTGTTTAATATTTCTTTATTGAATATGCTTGTGTGTGATTGTTTGAGTGTTGCTTTAGAAAAATTAAATGTAGTGTGCATCGCTCTGGTGGTGTGTGTGGATCATATATACTTAGTACATATGACACGGTGGTCGGTGTGATAAAGAGTCAATGTAATATGTGTATATGTTGTAGTGATGTTTATATATATTAAACGCCTTGGTGTGAGATAGAGATTGAGTAAGACTAATATTTCATAAATACACATATTTATTTATTTTAAAACATTAAGTATTTAATTGAGTGACTCTGTTGGAGTTCGGCGATTTAAATAATAAAAACATTTCAAGTGTTGGATAATATTTTAGTACGCTAGAATAGTTCTAAATTAAATAATCGCTCAGTTTTCATTTAAATAGGCATTGGTATAGAGTGTGGGTTTGTTTATCTGTGTGTATAGTAAGTAGTATGGTATAATTATATTTACTAATATAATAATGGCATTGGAGTGAGATTGTGGATGTGTTTTGTACTATATAAAATATGTCATTTGGAACATTAATGAATTTTTACTAATATAAGAAATTGGCATTGGATAAGTATGTTGTGTGTGTGTAAATTAGTTTTTTTACTATATAAATATGGCATTTGGAAAAAATGATTTTTACTGTAGTTATGAGATATGATGTTGTTAGCTCAAATATGGAAATTTGATTTTTACTATAATAGTAGATTGCAGTTGTGGTAAGAATTGGATTTTACTGATGATAGTAGTGGTAAGTGTGATTTATTTAAATATACAACATAATCTGATATATATGTTTACATGTAAAAAGATATAGTGTGTTGTGATACATATGGGTAGTAGATTGTGTATTGTTTACTGTGCTGTGTAGTGTAAAATATTGAATAATGCGGTGCATTTGTAGATGATTGAGTGTTGTTAAGTTATAGTGTACTTTTCACTCCACTCAATTAAACTAAAATAACCATCACACTAGACACTGTTATAGATGTATAGTGTGTCGTGTGTGTGTATATTATATATCGCTCTATAATAGATAGTATAGTTTTGTATAATAATAAAATCATTTTTTCAATATATTAAATATTATATAATTGTCGTTGTGATGTGTTATATATAATAATAATATATTTATATTGATATATGGATGTTAGTGTGTTGAATGTCATTTGTATGATATCATGTCTATGTTGGGTTGTTTGTTGTTAATCCTAAGTTGGATTAGGTGATGTTCTCAGGCTAGATGAGATAATTGAAGTTTAAATAAAAATATGAATAAAAAAAAAAAATAGAACGTTATCTGTGGTCGTGGAATTGTTTCTGTGTCTTTATCTCTAGTATCGTATAATATATAATCTTGTAAATTATTAATAAACGGCTGCTGAATCGATTAGTTTGATGATTGTGTGTGTGCGTGTGTTGTACTATTAATTATCTAATATAAAAAATAAATTAAGGGTATAGGATGTTTGTGTTGTCGGGATCTTTTGTTCAAATTGTGTAGGTGCTAGAAAAGTAAAATAAGATAGGTAGTCTTTGCATTGTAGGTGTTGTGTATTAGGGCATAGTTTGGTTTTATACTATTTATGTATAGATGTGGTTGCAGTGTGTATATATGAGTATTATAGATTTTATTTAGCGTTGTGTTGATAAAAGGTTGGTAAAATGTGATATCATTAGTAATATTAATGATTTTTAGCTTGATAATATAGTATAATTGTGTGTGTGTGTAGTGTGTCATATATAATAGGATTTATAATAATAAAATGTGTGTAGGTGTGTGTTATATAATAGCATTAATGGAAATTATTGTGGTATGTGTGTTGTGTTAAAGTCACTCTACTATATAAATAATGCTCATGGATGGAATGGACTGTGTGTGTACGAATAAAGAGTATTATAAGCTAATATTTGAGAATGTTGTGGTGAGTTTGTATTGTAGGCTTATAATAATAATAATGTAACCATTGGAAATGATTTTTGTTGTAGTATGATGTGTGTGTAAAATAATTAAAGCATTAGAAAATTAGATTTTATCATATAAAAAATTGTCACTGTTGGTGATGTACAATATTTAATTTTTATATAAATACTATAAAAATGCATTGGTTAATATGTGTGATTGTTGTTTGATATGCTTATATATATATAATAATGTAAACATTGGATAATTATAGATTTTTACTAATAATGTAAGAAATTTGGCTCGTTGTGTTAGGATATATTGATAATTATATATATTATACACTTACAATAAAAATAGCATGGATATTTGATGTGTTTACTGTATATTAAAAAGCAATGTTTGTATTATAGTTAATAAAATAATAGATTTTTATTTATACTTAATATTAGTGTGGTGTAGAATATTCGTGTGATAATTCATTGATCATAAAAAGGATTTAGCTATAAAAATGCAAGTAAATATGGATTTGTGTTTGACTGTGGTATAGATATATAATAAATATAGCTATTAGATAATTGAATTATTAATGCCATCCGTCCGCTTATTGATGATGAATGAATGTTAAGGTCATAATTAAAGAAATGATTTTAAAATTACTAATAAAAAATGCTCGCATTGTTGGAGAATGTTGTGGTGTTGTTGTTGGTTGACTTAATAATTATATAAAAATAATAATATGTGTGTGTAAGTAAGTTTATACATTGTGGAATATATATGATTTTTGATTGCTGGAGTTGTATGTAGTGTGTGTATAAATTTAAACATAAATAATTGTGTGGATTTTTTTGATCTATATGTGTGTATATATATATTAAAATTATAAATAACAGTTGTGTATGTCATTTTTGTTTGTTTGTATTTTTACAATATAATTTTCAATAATAGTAATTTACATTACAATAGGGTGTGAGTGTGAGTTGTCGTCCTTCTTGTGAAATTATAAAGTTAGTGGCTAAAAGAAAAATAAGTGAAAAGTTGTGTGAATGTTGTTTGTGTATATTGCCTATTTATTATAAAGTTGGCAAATTCATGTGCTGTTTGGTGTGTGGGATTTTTTGTTGATAGTGCTGGGGTATATGTCGTCAAATCGTGCTCCATTATATATACCCTTGTGTTTAGGGTATTATTTTGTTGATGTTACTGTGAAGATGGTTTTGTTTGTGTTTTAGATTGTTGTCGCTCGTTCATTATTATTAATTATAATAGTGTGAATATTTTGATAGTCGATCGATTGAGTTTTGATGTATTGTGTTAGACTGTATTGCGCTCTATCAAATTGAGCGGGAAATTATGTGACAACATAGGGTCTCAAATTTTATCAGTAAAGAGTTTTGGGGTGTGCAGTGTGGCTCAGTGTGTTTGAATTCGTCAGAAGTTTCCCTACTCCAAGTACATATAGTTGGCTCATACGATGTGTGGTGTTCGCTCGTATAAAAATTGTGTTAGTGAGTGGGAGCTCGTATGTCTGGTCCTGAATTGAGATTTACTAATATAAATATATTTTAATATATGAATGTAATTGATTGAATAAATTATAGGCGAGCTGTGTGAGTAAAATATAATATTTTTTTACTATAATAAATAATGAATATGTTGTGTGTGGATAAGAAATTGATTTTTTACTATAAAATAGATTAAAAAAAATGATTATTGTTGATCTTGTGTGTATTGTAAATAATATGTAAAATTTAGAATGTAAGATGTTGATGTTTTGACGTTGTATGTAATAAATATAAATAATTAGCATTAAGAAAATAGATTTTTTATACTAATATGTGTAGTAGTGAAGGTGTGGTAGATGTTCTTTAAGTGAGTGATTAGTATAGTAGTATGTTTTGGTGGTGTTGGTTACACTTAATAATAATGTTGTGTTTGTAGTTTGTGTGCATGTAGAAATGGTATTTTTATTACTTATAGAATAAGTGCATTTGATGAAATGATTTTTTGACAATTAAGAGAATTATAAAGTGCATTGGAAAGTTAGTGTGTGTGTGTTATTGTTAGCTCTGATATAAAATATGCAATATTGGAAATTAAAGTATTTTTATAGTTATATGTGTGTATTATGTAATGTTGGTGTCAGTATTAGAAATGATATTTTACTATAATAAAAAATAATCATGCTATGTTGTGATGGAATAATAAAATGATTTTTAAAACATCTAATAAAAAATGATGAGCTCGTTTGAGTGTGTAAAGTAAGTGAATTGGTGTTTGTTTCGATTTTAATGAATAAATAATAATGATTATTTTAACAAATAAAATGGTGTCATTGTTGGGGGATATAATTGTGTGTTGTTTATAGGTTATATTTTAACAAAAAATTGCAGTGTTAGTATGAAAAATTGTGGTTATTGTACTTTTATATTAATTATATAAAAATCGCATTTGATATATTTTTATTTTATCATTAATATGTGATGTGTATATGTGTGTGTTTTAATATAATACATAAAAATTATAATTTTTTATGCTGTTGTGTAATATATAGTATGTAAGAATTTTTAAATACAAGTTGTATAACATTATTTTTATCAATAGGTTTCGATAGGGTGAGATTCTGCTATTTCGTTGAAATGTTGAGATTAAGATGCTCAAAGGGAGACCTAGAAAAATAATGTATGTGTTGTGATGACAGTGAGCTTTAATCCGATGTGTTAAGTTTATTAATAATAATCAGCGGAAAATTCTCATGATTTATATATTAATTCTCAGTCTCGCGTGAGTCTCCTGGTTTTGTGTGTGTCCGTGTCAAAAATGAGACTATACGTTGTAGAGTGTGTGTGCGCCTTTCTTTGTGTGTGTGGTATGTTCAATGTTGAACTAAAAAAGTCACTTTATTCCGGTTTGGATGTGTTTCATGATGCTGATGGCACATGGTGTGAACTATCTAGGTATAAAGGTAATTAATTTGGTGACAAACGTCAGAGTGGCGTGTTCTGTGAAAGTGAAGATTAAGTGTGATAATCAAGAAAGGTAAGTTTTCGAATAATTAAGTGTGTGTTTGAGTCGTGTAAAGTATAAGTTATTATTTAGTTGAGATATCATTAGTTTGGTTATAGGTGTGGGGGTTTGTAGTGTGGGTTAATATATGGTATAGTGTGAGGTAGTCGATGAGAGCTCGAATGTAGGTGGTGTATAAAAAAGGAGTGATATGAAAGGTAGGAAAAGAGGAATAGTAAAATTGTAGTCATTATTAGGCTGATAGGGTGTAAAGTATCCATCATAGTTTCGTGATGTCTGTGTGGTCCCGTGTATATCTAATAATGGTGGTGTGTTCAGTCGCAACTCATAGCTGTGTGTAATATCTATATAATAGGAATCTTCTTGTAGAACGTGATCTTTTTTGGGTATTACTGTCAGTGTGGTTCGTTTGAATTGATTTAAGTGTTGGTATATTAATGATATGTGTGTTTGTGTGCTCCGAGTAGTACATAATATATTCATCCAAAATTGCCATAATAGATGCTAGTTGTGTGTGTGTATATATAGCCCGTAATGTAGTGTATGTGTGTGATAGTAAGGCATTACTATGGGGCTATTCGTGTGTGTATCATTTACTCACAGCAAGCTGACCGCTGTATTGGTGTTCTCAGGTGTGTGTCGCTCGTACTCAATAATAAATATGTTGTGGTTTGTGTGATGTGTAAAATTATGTTGTGTTTCCAGCTGTGTGGTGTGTATATAAATGTGTGTGTTGTAGTTGTAGTAATATAGTATCAGTTGCTTATGCTATTTTGATAGCTGTATATGGTGATGAGCTTAGATGATAAGGTTAAACGAGTACTACACAGAGTGTGTGCTGGTGGTGTGTGTATAATATATATGCTGTTTTGTTGGTGATGGGTGTATTTGGATCATCTAAATATCGACTGTGTGTGTTTGTGTGTGTGTGTATATAGCATACTTGAGAACCATCCTTTATGCTCGCTTGTGCTCGATGTTAGATTAGTTAGACTGTAAATACTTATATATATGTGTTAGGAGAATCGTGTGATCAAAGTAATATCGTGAAATATGTGTGTGTGCCTAGGTGTGTCGAGTAACGTACTGTGGTGTGTGTGTGATGTCTGCTGCTAAATTTACATGAAGTAAATGCTGTGTATGCTGCTACGATGTTGATGTATATTAGTTGTGTTGTGTCTGTTGAATCAGACTCGGCAGTGTGTGTGTGTGCCGCTGGTGGGGTGATAAATAGGTAATATATGAAGAGTAGTTCGTTGAAACTTTCTGGGTGTGCGTGTCGGCTGGTCTGGGTTATCAACTGTGTGTGTGTGTGAGTGTTATGTGTGTGTGTAAAGCTGTCATGTAAACGCTGCAAGTTAAATGCTCATTAAGGTGTCATTGTATAGCTATTCTATTAATAAATAACTAAAATAGAATCAAAATGTGCTGTAGATGGTGTCGTATTTTATATAGAGGTGTGTGTGTGTGTACTACTAACTATTTTTTCAGATCTACTAAAAATCTCTGTGGCAAATGTTAGTGTGCTAGTGCGGGCTGTGTGTAGTGATTGACATTATAGTCATGTACTAGTAATGTGCCTGTATGATATGAAAAAAAAGGGCAATCATGTATTCATTAGTTGGGCTTGTGTGTTGCGGGTGTGTGTATAACTATAAAAAACTCTGTTTTGTTCATGTATAGAGGTGTGAGTATATATACTCATAATAACTTGATGAAGTTGTGTTGGCGTGAGGCGACATGGAGATATGGTTAGATAGGCTTGGACTCTATTGCATATGCTGCCCATTGTGGAGGCACTCTGTGGAGATGTCTTAAATTCTCATATAGCGTCCATTGGCTGTTCCGTTTGTGATGGTGTGTGTGTATATATACGCAGCTGTGTGTGTGTGTGTGGTGTCCTGTGTATGATATATAAATATATCTCCGCATGTGACATCGTATGTATTTGTCGTGAGATTGCGTTGTATAATATCATAAATCACTTGTGCTTCGTGTGTTGTGTCGGTGCCATCTAAATAATTTAATACTACAAATGCTCAACATCACAATATCATAAATGTTCGATGTCGATGGTTGTGTTAGGTTGTGACTAATTAAAACTTATATAATCAGTGATGTGCTTGGTGTGTGTATAATTGATACTAATTATGATGTGATGTAGTCTGTATATATAACATTAAGTGAACCCTATATGTTGTGTTCGATTGTGTGTAGTGTATATATGTGTGTGTGTTGTGTGTGGTTGTGTCCTGTTGTGTAATAGACTATGTGTGGGTCGATGTGTGCTTAGTTGTGTGTATATAATGTGTGTGTGTGGTTGTGACTATTGTGATCATAATAGTAATGATGACTTAATATAATTTTTGTGATTGGAGTGTGTTTGTTGGGTTGCATGTCCTTGGAGTCATATAAACTTATGTATCAATATACATATAATAGAGATTGTTGTGTAGTGCATATATAACATATTTATATATTATAATATGGTGGATGTGAGTGTGATGTGTGTGAATAATGATAATAAAAATGTTAAATTGGTTTAAAGATGTGCTGGTCTGATCGTCGTGTGTGTTGATGCAATCTAATAATTCATTAACCTAATTTGGTTGTGTTTAGTGTTGGTGGGTTTGTGTTTGTTGGTTTTTACATATAAAAAATGAAATGTGCTCGTGGTGTGATGATGTGATATATCGGTCAATATCATAAACTCGTGTGTGTGTGTGTTGTATAACGTGTAGTAGTAAATTGTGTGTGTGTGTGTGTTGTCATATTTAAATATATGTCTATATGGAGCTATGATGTTTTGGTAATAGTGTTGGATGATTTGTCACTAATTAAGATTTATATGGTTTCATATAAAATAAATCGTGAGTAGCAGCTGTTCTAAGATTAAATAATAATATTTTAAACCTATCCACTCCACGTGTGTGTGGGTGGTGTGTGTGTATAATCATATTATATGTGTGTGTGCTGTGTTATCCTCAATATATAATATACTGTGTGGTGGTGCGATGTGTTGTAAATTACTTTCAAAAAAATTAGTATTGTATATTTATACTAAATCGTCGTGCTGCGGGTGTATAGAGTAAGTACATTTTTTATATATATTTGATCTAGTTAATATAAATATATGTGTTGTGTGGTGTATATATAAATATAGAATATAAGTGGATTGTGATGGTGTAGTGTTGTTGAAGCGAAAGATGTAAATGTGTGTGTGTGATATATAATATAAATAATTTTGGTGTGGTCCATGCATGTTGTAATATGATAAGTAGACCAGTTGTTATACCTAACATAGCTGATAAGCTCGTGTCCGTGTCACATACTAATTAATATATATATATGTGTGTGTTGTGTTGTGTGTAGTGTGTGTTGTGTGGCTATATCTATACCACATCTGTGTGTGTTGCTGATGTGCATTAGTTAGTGGTTATCATAAGAATAATAGGGTGTGCGAGGTGAATTGTGCTTGTGTGTATGATTATTATATGGAATAATACTATTTGTTGTTGTGACTTGTGTTATGTTAATAAAATTGAGGTAACATTACGTTTAGAAATAAGAGTTGAGTGTTGTGTGTGGGGTGTGGGTCATAAATTGTAATTATTTATTCTATGAATGTTGTAGGGCTACAGTTAGTGACATAGTCTGACTAAAGGGTGGTGGAGAGAATATAGAGGAGGTAAATGAGTAAAGGATAGTAGGATAGAGTTGTGTGTGTGTGGTGTGGTGGTAGATGGGGAGTGAGAATGAAATAAATGATAAAGATTGGTTTTGGTTATGAACATGTGTGGTGTGGCAATGTGTGTTAGTCTAGATCATTATACTTGCTGGGTGTTGGGGTGGTGTGTGTGTCATTTAATAATCGCTTGGACATGTGCTGGTGTGAATGTGTGTGTTTTATTAGTTAAAAAGTGTAATTTGCTATGGATGTGATAGTAGGATTAATCTGTGATGTTAGTCGTTGTCAAAGGTTGTGTGTTATAAAGTTTTATAAAATATATACGATAGACATTTTCTTATTTAGATCTGCTCGATATGTTGAGTGGGGTAATTCTATATATAACAAGGTAGATGTGTTGTGTGTTACGTGTGTGTAATAATATTTATATATGTGTCGTGTGTACCTAGCTCGTGTTATCATCATAACTTCTATTTAGTGTGTGTGTGGTCTCGGTCGTAGCAGTGGTATAGATGATGTACCAAGGAGATAAGCAATGTTGATTAGAGACTGTGGTGGGGTTGGTCTCCAACAAATCCCCGCTGGTGTGTCGCAATGACGCCTCCAGAAATATGAGAATGAACCTCCATCTCGTAGTCTAAGATAAAGTGTAAGTACATTGTAGTTGTTGTAACTCCATTAGGACATAATATATAAGTCCTGGCTGTGGTGTGCAGTGTGTGTCAGAGTCAGCTATTAGCTATATATATATATGGCTCGTTTCTGTAGTGCTGACTTGATACATTAAATAAGATATATATTAGTATGTGTGTGTGTGTGTGTGTATAGTATACTAGTGTGTAGTGTGTGTGTGTGTTTATATATTATATAAATATCATGTGTGTGTGTGTGTGTATATATAATATATACTATATATATATGTGTGTGTGTATATAAATATATATATAATATGATGGTGATGTGTGCTGTGTAATAATATAATATATGTTGGTGTGTGTGTGTAATGATGATACTGTGGTGTGGTGTGTGTGTTAGTATTGATTGTGTCGTGTAGTGTTTCGTGTTGATGTTAATATAGTATAATATATATTGTGTGTAGTGTTATATAATTATATAAATACTATATTTTTATGATGATGATGTAGAGTTGGGTCTCATGCCATAGTAGTGTCAGAGCTAAACTAGAAGGTAGTATGATGAAGCTAAATCATATTAACGGTGCTTAAAGTGCTGAGAGCTTGGATATGGTGATTCAAGTCCGATCATGTTATGTGCTGGAAAAGAGGTGCCATTCGACCGACCACTGTGGCCAATGCACAATAATCCGTGCTAGCAAGAAAGGATGGGTGCCTTAGAAGTAAAGCCAGTTGAATTTGTGCAATCAATGGGACCTTGCGTCAAGCTCACGCTCGTGAGGTTCTTATCCTAACATCAATGGGAGTCACCAAACCTCACGGCCACAGGATGGACTGCCCCGATTGGGGGGTGTAGTGCTTAAATCGCAGCTGTAGAGGTGCCAGGTTCGGTACGCCTCGATCGCTTACATTTCTATATACATGCAGCTGCTAGTGCGCAACAGGTGTGTGCTGTGCCGGGCTTATCAGTTATCGTTTTGGGTTAATGGCGCATATATCATTTATCATCAACACTGTGTGATAATTAACCTTTTTTCCCAATCTACTAATATTATTCAACATATTTATATGTCATGATGTTGTATTATTTAGGGATTGTGGTGTTTTTATTCACTAAATTTTATTACTATTAATGCGTTTCTTACTACCCACAATAATGCTGACGTTTGGTTCACGTGAGCCGTACTAAATCGTATAGTGTAGTCGTGCTGACGGTATGTATTAGTGTCAGCCGTGATGTTGTACACCAGATAAGCAAAGGCAGAATTCTTAACAACGCCTAATTATGGTTATATACTAAATTTATTTCGTCAATTTATTAATTCAGGTTTTGAGAAAATCCATTAAAAGCACAAACATTTTTGGTTATAGGTTAGGGATACGCGGTTGGGAGTTCGCTAGGTCTGATAGAAATCTGTTTCTTCTGTAGTGAGTTATCGTGTACTCTTATCTATATGGTATTATGCATAAGATACATAAGACGCAGGGATACTGCTACATTTCACATGTGAAACATGTGTTAATAATTTTTTCTGATACTAAACCTGAAATCATTAGATAGAGACTTGTTGTGTAGTTTGTTTTCGCTTTACTTATTTCAGGACACGATAAGACACGGCTCTAAGTGGTGTACAATATAAAGAATGTCGGACAGGCCTAGACGGTCGGACTGTGTTGGATAGCTTGCAACTTATTACCTGAAACGTGATGAAGCAATGAATGAAGACGTTTAACTGGAACATTTTTTCAGGTAAATACACAAGGGATGTGTCAATTAAAAAGGTGTCCGTTGGGGTCGCATCGTTATTCGATAACAATATATATACTGGCCTATTATATATAATCATTATTATAATGGAGATTTGTGTCCTGTTTATCTGGTCTGTAACCTCGTGGAGATACGTATTTTCACATACTTTTGTCGCAAGATCACAATTGCTCTTTTGTTATCTTAAACTCAACAGTTTCTCGGTCATCGACTTTATTTTTTTAAATTAACCTCGACAAATTAATTAACAAAATTGGTTCTAGTCTATTAATTATTTAGATTACTGTTGACGGCGATATCTACATACTAATGTGGAGAACATTGTAATGTGTATTTACATATACATTGAAAAATTCGCGGCTTACAATTGTGGGCAAACGGTTGAAGACGCTATTTGCACTATTGAATTTCTCGAAAAATTTTTGGTTTTAAACAAATATGTGCTTAAGTATTTGATTGGATTTCTAATTGTGTTTTGGGGGTGTTTTATGGCTTGAATGAAATAATGTCAACGGCGCAAAAATAGATCTTAAAAAAACCGCAGTTAACAGAGGAAGAAGATAACTGGTATAGTTTTAATTCTTTTAATTTAACTTCGTTATTATTAATACTAAATACTTAAAATTAGAGGAATAAATTTTATACAAATGAAATAGCTCAGAATGTGAATGCAAGAGTAGTAAGGTTTTCAAGTTGTTCTATATTTATTTTGATTATACCAGTATATAGTACTACTCCTCCATGTTTCAATCTTCTTTATCTGGTCTGATGCATTCTTTATTTTGTAATAGGTTTCATGTAGTCTTGTACTAAAGTTAACTAATCAGAGTTATGTCTTCTTACAGTCATTAGAAACTTAAAACTGCACCTCTTATGGAGGGTGTGCATATATTTTGCTAGTAATTAATTACTATTATCACTCATTGCATTTGTGGGTAAAAGTAAAACCGTTACAGTTATAGTATTGACTGTTTTTTTTTAGAAATATAAAAAAAAAAGAATATATAAGTGTGTATAATCTGAAATAATATTTAACTTATATTGTCATACGTAAAGGTGATGAGTGACTTTTGATGTGAGTTTTGCAACGAAAAAAATAATAACACGTAGTATGCTTGCTGTCGTCGACTGTGGTGGGTGTAATTTAATGTACTGCAAGGACAGGGCTCGTGAACATCACGACGGTTGTGAAAAAGAAAAAAAAATAGTAAGAACACAAAAATAAACAGCGAAGAAATTATAGGATAAAATGATTTAGACTGAAATAGAGAATTATATGATGTTGGTACATGCGCCGTGTTTAGCTCCTTGAGGCATTGTTTAAGATACGGACTGAGTAGGTGTCCTATATTGTGTAGAGCTACAGTTATATAGATACGAACAAGTTGAAACTCAGTATTATTATATACTTGTAATGATCGAACGAAAGAATTTGTTTACTGCAATGTGCTCAGCGTCTTTCTTCTGAGAGCGCCAATTGCGTTTGTTATGTATGGTACAGTTTGATGGTATATGGAGGGAGGACACTATAGTTGATACGTGTAGATGGGGTGACCTGTTGTGATTTGTTCTGGCTTGTTTATCACTTGGCTTGCTGGCTGTGCTTGCTAGTCTGAGATTAAGATAGATGGATTTGTCGTGTGATGATGTTTGATGAATTATCTGGTTGTAGAATACTGATTAATTGTTGAGTTTGGTGTCGGTGTTGTTCACTGTGTTCATCTGATCTTGTATTTCCCCTATAGACCCAGGCATTGGAAACCTGCAGTCCTGGAATTTAAATGAAACTGAGTTCGAATTGATTGTTACATATGGAATGCATGGCTGTCTGGAACAGTCATACGAATCCGTGTATTACCCACTATCTCATCTTCCTCCACTTGTCGCTTCGTATTGAGGCTTAATAAATGGAACTCTTCCTTAGGCACTTCTATAACATTGTCGCACTCGTGTGGTGATAGATTATATACGGCAAATAGTAACTAATTTATTTAAATGACTGTTTAGTATGTGTGTTATAGTGTGGTGTAATATTTTACATTTAGGATGATACATATAGTAACTTCAGTTGGTTGTACGGCTTGTTGGGTGTCATCAAAATATTTATATAGTCACATCTGCTAAAACCATTGTTACGACTGTCTAACTGACTACTACTTCATATGGCGGCTGCGCTGCATGTGTAAACTGCTAGGATTCGTAACCTGTACCTATCAGCTGGATAGCTGATGTGATAAAAATATGCCATGTTTAATCCGAGTGCTTCATTTTGTTGTGATGCTGTGCTTTTTATTAGCTGGATGGTGTTAAAAGCAGTTTTATTTGAGGCACAAGTAAAGCATATCTGTTGCCTTTCCAAATAGACCCCTTATGCCCAGACACTCCTGACAGAGACTGTGTGTGGTCGCAAGACACATTTTTCTAAGCTCCTAAGAGATTGAGCAAGTGTCCACCAAGCTTGTCGATAAATGGCCTGGAATATTTTGATATCGTATGCAATGGCCATTATGAAGGTAAACTTCGGGTGTAGTTATTCTAGAGTTACTTAAGTTGGTTGGTGACATGTGCCTACACTATACTAAAAGCGACTAGCCTAAAGGGTCTCCCCAGAGGTTTGAGACACTCTGGTTATATATTAAACAACGATTCTGGATATAGCACTCAACCATAAATATCTAGCGTATGTAAAATGCAAGAGAATTCTACAGAACTCAAAACTTCCTTGCAACTTCATGTTCGGGTAGAAATGAAACCGCGCACAACAATTTGCAGGAAGTTCGAGGGAATAGTGTATGGAGTCTTCCTCAGCTTTAGATGCCCGAGCTTTTGTAGGACATTCTTCCTTGGCTGCAGTTGAAGATGGCAGTTATTATAATTTAAACAAAGCTTGATTTCAAATAGTGGTTCCATATGGAGAACTAGTACTTACTTCATTGGTTAGGCTCTTGGGCTCAGGCGTTTCACAAGCTATTCTGTTTTTGCTATTTTAATACTCAAATTTGGTGACTGCTCTACACTGACCTATCTTTCTCAATTTAGTCAAATATGTTTATACTCTGGTCGTTTAGTGTTATAAGATTGAAGCAATAAGTGCACATTAAACACTGAACTTAAGAGTATCAATTTCTTGTCGGATTCTGGGTTTCTATGAGCTTCATGATTTGTCCTGTGTCCAACTAACAGAACATCATCATGATAATAACTTATTTTTATCTTGGACCACACAAGCAGGCGTAGAGAGAAGAATATTTGTGTTTATTCTTTCTTTCGAAAATTCTTGTTTTAAATTATAATGATCTTCTCCAATCATGTCTTTTCCGCTTCTTTTGTACTATCTGTATTAGTTTTTGCTTGGTTTCGTGATTTTCCTTTTATTTTTTCAATATTTTTTTTATCTATATTTTTTTATTTCCTCTCATATATTATATTTTTATATTTTTAATATTTTTATTATTGAATACATTCTTTCATGTTGCTCTATTTGTGTGATATTTTAGTTTTTTTTAAATTTAACCAATCATTTTCTTTTATATTTAAGAAATGAACAGTTCATTTAAATTTGACTATTTATAAATGTGAATACTGCTTTTGTTGGCCGCCTTAAGTGAAAAGTTTTCGATCCTAGTTTTATTGTGACATTAATATTAAGGTTTGTCACGTTATATATATTAATATCGTTTTGGTGGGTGTACTGCCTGTTAGGTTGTAGTATATATCTCTTAGATCGAGTTATATGCTTGTAATGATAGAAGATAGCAACAATTAAATTGTGAATAAATTTAAAGCACTTTGCATTCGAAAGAGGCAAGAGAACAAAGTGTAATTAAATATTAAATAATCATTATGTTAACTATTTCTTTGAAATCAACCCAAGTCACTTGTACCCCGGAGAATGCCTCATAATATTAATTAATTATGTAAATCCGGTCTTTGTGTGAGGTCGTTTGAGCTGTGAGCTGTTCACGTCAGATTAAGTGCTAACCTCTATAAATAGCGATCTGTTCAGTTTTTGAACAGTCCGGTAGTTTCCGTAAACATTATATTTAATCACCTCGTTTGATCAACTAAAATATAGAAAAGAACTTAGTTAGTTTACTCAATGTGTCTGGTTTTTGAAGGTTTCATTTATATTTTCCTATTTCTAAGATAAGCATCTGCAATGATCTGAAGAGTTCCTTTCTAAGAGCGAGAATATGTAGAAGTGTACAAGTATCTACTCTCCTTTCCTCATTGAACTCTAATATGATATTTTCAGGAAACGTTGGTCGATGAAATTTGTTCTTTATGCGCTCTGCCTAGAGTTTGATTAGTATACTGTTTTATTATGGTGGCCATGCTAGGTATAAATTGATTATATGAATATTAACTTTGAGAGAGTTATTTTAAAGGTTGGTTAGGAAGGTTAATGAGTTTGTATATATAACCTAATCGCACTGTGTGAACTTTCTTAAATTTAAATATAATGACCGATGGGACACGATCTTATGCTATAATTCGTCGCGGGTATCCTTGGCAAAATTATTGTGTAGGCTTTTAGTTGTTCTGCACCTAAATAGTTGAATATGTGTATTATGGATAGACTATTTCTGGTTGTGTCTTCTAATCGCGTATAATATTATATTCTAACAAGCATACATTTTAATATCAGGCCTTATTAATAGTACCCAGCATCGTCCTGTTGGCTAAGTTATTCCTCGATCTAGCTCTGAGGAGACTAGAAACTAAATAGTTTGGACTAGAATCAAAAGATAGCTCAACACACTTATTCAGGGCATTCATTCTCACAATATGATGTGTGATAGCGCGAAGTCTATCCTCTATCTCTTCTTCTTTATTAAACACTCTATTCTTCCTCAGCCCATCTAGTATCTCCGAGCTGATATCAGGATGACTTATCTACTTAACCGACAAGACGATCTAATCATTGTAGACGATGTCAGTCAGAGGTACAGCGACGAGCCCATCGCCATATTCTCACACCCACTACCCATCGCTCCAGCAAACCCTTTAAACTCACATTATCTCTCTCCTTCTTTGACGTTCACAACCTACATCCTTACGAAAGTTACACACCTAAGCTATAGACATCACCACGACTCACAAACCAATGTTAATATTTCCTTAAGCTTTTACTATTTACTTCAACCTAATACATATTCCATTATAGTTTAACCTTAAACATTTATAGTTAGGCGCATAATGCAGGTGAGTTCCAGTAAAGAAGCACAATCTTCTCCTGCCAACGACGTAGCTAAAACAGATAACTGGTGACCCATAGTGCACATACGGTTGCCACCGTGACTTCTATAGCGTACTTATGCCGCTCATGGCACGTTCCGCTCTGTCGAGATTAGGTGACAGAGGATCTTGCAACGTTTGAAATGCGAGAAATCAGACCCGCTTACTGTGATGGAACCTTTGAAGTGGATTATTCTAGGGCACCACCAGCACAGCAAATCAATTCTTTATAATTAACGACACTAGCGCTCAAGGGGATTGACCATAATCTTAAATCGAGCAATACCGGCCTACTTAGATTAATGTAACAAATTGTGTGATGGTACCCACGGGTAGACCCCTCAGATACTATGAGACTAAACTATAATGAGATTTCGGTCATTCATTAAGTAAAGAGATCCTACCAACGTAAACTAAGAATGGAGTCTCTTCCTATGCAACTAACCAAACCGAGACATAACAGGGTTATGGACAGATATCAACTTTGTCTCATAGCTTGTCAAGTGTCAGTCTAACATTATGTGGGAAAATAGATCGGACTGGTTATTTCCTACTCTCACCAGGGAATCCGACACACATTCGTTGAATATATAGAAAGTATTCACAATCAAAGACAGCACTGGTAACGGTCTTGGGCGGCTACTTTATCAGAATAAAGCACAGACATCGCAACTCTCCAGCAGGCGTTGTAAGACTCCCATTTATCCAAATTGGGAACGCACTATGTTAGGTCCGACATGGGCTAGACCGCACCCACACGTAGAATACGACAGGCAACTATTTAAGAGTAATAGGAAGCCTATTCAGAGTGGATGGTCAAGCTACACATTCATGACAACTAGCAAATACATCCCAACATCTTAGCGTTATCTATATATATACACCACACACTAAACGAGGCACAGTTCTACAAGCTGACTAGATTCTCACTCGAGGGTATTAATTACTCTATCATAGAATACGATAGCCACCAGAGTTCAACATCCTACAACACGGTACAGCATTCAGCGTGAATCATTATGCCAAAGCAACAGGCAAGTCAACAATCAGTCCAATAATATTGACAAATTCAAACCATATACAGGCAGATGCTACCATTCTTCGCATCACCATAACCTACCAGTCTGACTAAGCGATCGACGACGCAGCTTACGTATAACTTAGGCCTATAACCCATCAACCATATATACATAACACACACAATACAACATCATTCAAATGAAACACACTTTAATATCACGACACCTTAATCACAGATATTAGCAATATTAATGGTTGAGCCCATATAATATTATCCACACACACACACACATATTATATTAATACACACACACACAACCCACTTATTACACACCAAACACACATATGTAGCACAGTGAGAACACGGACAATGAATAAACACATAACCACTGGGATTTATATAAAGCAACACACATATACCACAAGCATATTACAAACACACACACGCTTACATTATTTATCCCATAATCACCTCTTTTTAAGCTAGATTTTTAATAGGCAAAGCACCACACCTATTACCTAACCCCCTTTTGTAATTATAAATGACACGCAATGCTACAGAAGACACGAGCGAGTTCGATTGAAGTGGTCCTTTATATACATGTCCCTCAGGATAACTGACACAGTTGCACAAAACCTTACACTTTAATTCTAGAGATTGGTTTGTTGTAGCGTTCCTAGTTCTTATTCAAGGCCAAGGCAGCCAACTCACGTTCTCCAATGGGAGAATAATCATCGTTGGACACACCGACACAACACCACCCATCATATTAACATCACACAAACACTAGATTGACTCCTGGTCACTCTGACCCGGTGTGGTAGTACCTAGTTCAGGGATCACAGCATTACTATTGGAAGTTAATAATCAAGACAAAGTGTCTATACAAACACCAAACTTAGATTTTAGATATTTATTGAGTGTAAGAGTAATGAATATTTATGACGTATAGTTATGGATTAATTAACAAATCTCTCATCCTCTCCAGTCAAGCTCTAATATAAACTCGACGCGCACCGAGGTATATGCTATCTAACTCGCACCAGATAAAACACCACAACTTTTTGCCTAAAAATATATAGTGGCCACGGGATTATGGTTATCACCTTTCATATAACTTTCACTCTATTATATACTACTCATTGGGAGTGGTTATATGAAGACGAATTTAGATGGGTTATCTTTGCTAGTCAGTTATTTAAAATACATCCTGCGTCCAATATGCTACTTCTTACTCATTCAATTTTTCTTTCTACATTGAGCACACCATCAACACAACACATATCTTTCATTCTATACATGGGTTATCCTTATTATAATTATGAATTCTCTTTTGTTTAGATGTTATCATTCAACTACAGCTGAGGTAATGAAGATACATAGTATGCTAATAAACGCACTCGTCACAATCAAAACACATGAGTGAAACATCCAGTACTGGGTGAAATGATTCATCTGTGATAGCACTACATTACACAAAAATCACACTCATACTAGATTCCAATTAGGTCCACAATGCCCAGTCCTACATTAATCAGCATCCCTGGCAATCTCACAAAGGCATACTCTACTAGTAATTAAGATTACCTATTTAGCATAGCGCCAGTCCAACACCCAAAGACTCACACACTACTATATCAAGATAATTAAACTGCGTCCAGTTTTCCCTAACCCATATGGACTGATATACATCCATCACTAACACTATTTCCAGAAACGACAGAAAGCTCTCACAAGTATATCTGTCATTCCACTCCAAGGGGATGACACGATCTATTGTGGTTTAATGCGCAACATTGAGCTATAAATTTCAGATACATGCTCATGACTAATTTCTAACAATAGGGACATTTAGGCTGGAACCTCTTTACTACTATCACATACATTCTTGGTAGCAACTCTCACCGGACCTAAAAAGTAAATGTTACAATATTAGTGGGTAATAGATAGTTTTCAAAGGATCTTATCATATCTACTACATGATGATGGATTCACTTATATGAGTGTAAAGTCTTACCATGTAAAACTTCATGTTATACTAATTTAGAAGGGATGATGCCAAGATCACGAGACTCAATCTAGCAGTACGAGGTGGGTGCATTCCATGATAAGATTGAGAGAAGGGACTACACTTCATTTAGATTGATTTTCCAATTATGACTCAGGCAGAGTCAAGGATTCAACTGAGTTCTGAGGATATGATCGTACATCAGCGCTAAGGCTAACGTAGGAGTACGCGACAGTTAAAAGCAGACATCGCGATGAGAGGGACACCGGGTTATTAGAATGGGGCCATCTATACTATATATAGTCTATTAGGGATACAACCAACACACATGCTTCAGCCTGAACTCATGTATCGTGAATGCCATGGATTAATAGACAGCTCACCATAGCAGTCAATCGCGAGACAAAGGACTGAAGTACTTTAAGTATACATGCTTAGCCTGCTGCTCAGGTTATTCGTGAGTTATCATGGCTAAACATAACGTCAGTATCACAGATCATACCCACAGCCGTGGACCATGCGGTGGTGCCAATATTGATGTTCTGTGATTAATAATCAGGTAGAACGAGATGCGATAAATTCTAACAAAATCTAAATGTCTCAACCTATCTTAATTATTAGGGACATAGTAGCCAGTGTGATATGGCTTAAATACAAAAAACCTCGCTCTAACGACATATTCAAACTCTTCCCAGGGCACAGGCCACCGTTATATAGCCATGTGATGATTAACTGGAAAAACAGTGCTACTCACTCTTGGAATTAACATAATTAGCAGGTAAATTTGATGGGAGAAGTAAGTAGTTACTTCTCACATGACTGGTCACCCTATTCACAGTCATAATTCTCAGCTTCTACATCTCCAAGGAATCCTACCAACCTCTTTTGAATCCACATTCCTGGACGATTAAGTTTATGCATGTCAAGGTACTAAGATAGGTCCATCACCCATATCCACACTCAATAAATGGGGAAGGAAATCCATGGTTCGACCTAGTGTGATAATGGTCACCTGCCTGTTCCTAACCAAGTCCACATTTAATAATTTCAATTCCATCACCATTGAGGAGACAGTTTTTGTCCCAGTAATAGAATCAATGACGTCGCAAACCCATTGCGAGTTCAATACACCTACTAATTACAATGCTGTCATTAATAAGGGCGGCTGGAGTGGCCTCTAGCAAGTGATCTGAATGGAGGTATTACCCTATAAAATTCACACAGATAACATCCCACGGGGAAGAGACTATGTCTAAATTTCTAGGCCAGATGTGATAGTGACTTATGGCGGCATCTAGCTCTCAACAAAATCTGGACAAGCGAGAGCATCACCATGTTGTAAATAAAGGATAACAAAGTACAATTACAGTTCATTATCTTAGTATGAAACTGTGCACGGGCCAGTGCTGATTAGGACCTACAAGTCGTTGGAGGTGCCAGGAACCAGGATGAAAATTAAGGTATTAAACCAATGATCATAAAGGAAAAGGGCCAGGATGATCCCACACAACCCAAGGCCCTAAGTTAATAGCCAGACTTCTTAATGGGAACACAGGATGATCAGGCACGCCTCCAACATCTCCGTTCTTATTATGAGAGGCCGCACCCAGCGATGAATATAGCCTATCAGTTCAATACCTGAGAGGGCCAGGATATACGGCCTATAACAGTTATGTCAGAGATGGCCGTTCTTGCAAGGAAATTAGTCGATGACAACCAGGGCCATGCCGCCCGCGCACCCTCCTAGATCAGTCAATTATATCTTAGCGCACAGAGCAGCACCCAGTACGATTGTAACTAAGGGTCTGAGATATACAGTCCATTGGGCATTACAACAAAGCGGCGAGTCACCAGCTCAAAGATTGATTAAGGTATCATATATCCAGTACATTATTAGGGCTCAAACAAGGACGTGAATCGCGTACACGAGCCCAGATACATCACAGTCCATGTCACAGTCTACAGCCGAGGAGTGGAGTTTGCGCTAAGGATGAATCTAAGTAGTTAGTGGCCCTGAGTCAGTCATTATGTGGAGGGCACACCTCAGTATTGCATATACTATTAGGATCAAAACCCTATAGTATGCAAGCTGAACAGTCCGTGAGATTACAACGGAACCAGGATGTCATAGGCACACTCCCAATTGCTCTCGGCGCTGCAGAAACCACAATAGAGATAACATTATTATAGGCGCACAAACCCATGCATGCAGACGCGGAAGCGCAAAATTTATATAAGTACTTCAACGATTGTTAGAGTATATTTATATGATGATCTTCACGAGACATGCCCCACATATCGCAGATACAATAGAGTTAGTAACGTATGATTATGCCAAGGAATATGAAGATAGGGCCCTCACACACAGAATATGTACATTTCACTGACAGTAAAGACTGTGCGATGCAGCTCAAATCTCGCGCACGCAGACGCAGACCGATCATTCGTTCTTTTAGTTGTATAATTACGGACAAATATTAAAAGCGATGTCTAATCGCAAAATGTGGTAGTGAATTGCCGCCAGTGTGATATATATGGTCATCCAGTTCCCGATAAATTGGAACGTTTGGTCTAATGTATCTCTCACAAAACCAAACACAGCTCAGTCATCGCATCATTTGTATTATTCCTTCACCCAAGAGCCCACACGCTAACCTGGACATGGCAGACACAGTTTGTAACGAATCAGCTTGAATCAACACATAATAGCTGTTTTTTTGTTAGTCCAACCTCTGGCCTCTAACAGTATTATTCAGTGGTTGTGGTCAGTCTGTGATTGTAAACACGGCCCTGTAAATCACACTAAACTCGACCTCTGCACTGGGACAATAATCTTCGCTCGTCACGCTCTACTTACTTCACTTTCATAGAGCCCCATCGTCTGTTGTGTCGCACGCTCACGTTTAATAGAGATAGAAGTTAACACTCGGTTCCTCATTTATCGGGATCACTAGCCGAATGGTCCTTCTAGACATATCAGCGACAAGCGATCTGGGTTAAGACCACCGCGTGTATAGACTCGCGCTACATAACACACACCCACTCCAGTGCTTGCTTAAGTCAGGGTAAGTTATACAGGGATACCGGCTGTCACTGTTCCTTCAGACCAATCAAATGCCTTGCTGGCAATCCTCTGTCTTTAAACTCGCTGTCAGATACAGTCTACTATTGGTTTGAACAACTGTGATAGAGACACAGCACCTGGAACATGATCAAGACAACTGGTAACTTAATGGGAATCAGCAACAGTCCACTCATGGCATTATTGAGTGTTCCATTCCCTGAGTTCCTGTTGGCTGCTTGGTTTTCGTATGACTCTCTGAGGTAATATGCCTGCCACTTTGCAGTGGTCTTTAAAAGCAAATAGAATACGTATTGGTTAGACTGCTTGCTGTTGTCTGCATATAGAGTAATATACTATAGATATATTTACTACACATATATATAGAAGAATATAGGGTGTGGTACTATGAAGAAGGTAGTAAAATATCCTATATCAATCATGCCTATGAAGCCTCTACTGCTTCAAGAGAGATTGAGTAGTATATAAGGCAGATTTGGATATTATCTCGACTTTGTAATATGATCCCTCCTATTTATTACGAAGCCAGGTACTTTGTTTCCACCCCCCCCCCCTTCTCTTTCAGGAACTGGCACTAAATTGAATTTTTGTTTGTGATAGAAATTGCCAAGTTCATTTTCTTCTTTCTATATTGAATTTCTGTGCGGAGAAACCACAAACGTACGAGTTTCGATGCGTTGCATGACTGTGTTTGGCATGCAAGAATGAGTGAGAGGCGAGTGGAAGATTGAACTCGCATTCTCGCGAAGATCGTGAGCGTGGCGCTAAAACCGATAGGGATGGCTAATATATCCAGAGTGGCCAGGATGTGAAGGATTGAATGCGTGCTGATTGTGCTCCCGCGAAGTGCTGGTCCAGAAGGTAAGGAGCCCGAATGAAGACTCAGATATATGTGTGTTTTATTTGACCAGCTCTGACCAACTGAGAAAAAGCTTGTCAGTAGCATTTTGGCTGTGGTGACGCAGTGGCACGAGTGACAAGACCTTTTGATGTTTGGTAGAGAAGAGTGCAGCATTGCTGGGAGAGTAAAATCGTCGGACTTAACCGGAATTTATTAAATTTCTTATGATCAGACTATTTTAAAAAGATGCAATACCTTTCTTTTTTGGGTAGCGCTAATGGAGTGCAACAACTTTTGTCCAGGATTGAACTCCTCTACCATATCATTTCCTCTAATCAATGATAAATTACACCACAAGCTCGCCTTTGTAATCACTATAGATTTATAGAATTCTGAGTTACGACAATACCTATCCTTCTTATCTGAATATCGATTAAAATAGAATAGAACACAATCACTAAGTTTTTACTTATCCACTTGTTTCCTTTAATATGACTTTACTTTGACACCTGAACCGCGTTAAACTTCGATGTTTTTGGGCCACGGATGAATCAAGAATTTAAAAAAAACATTTTTGCTCTGGATCACATTTATCCAAAGTGTTACCAGTGGATTAATCTAATGTGTCAAGACGTGCCAAGTGATGTCTAGACGTTCAGATATTTGGCTTTATAGAGCTGATCCATTATATTCCTTGAATGCTAATCACTAAGAGCATTATATCAAGGTTCTTTGATCCTGTTAATTTTGGTTGGGGTCCATAGAATTATGATAATAGTTATATTCTGAGAGCGTATTTACCTCAATCCGGTTTAGCTTGATAGTTCTCTTTTTTTTTTTAATGCATTTTTTATAGGGAATACAAATTTATACATGCACACACACCACATATAATGATGTATAGTATACAATGAGAATAGATTATAACAAGCAAATAAAATGACCAGACAGAACCCACCTCTATCAATCATCCACATACCAACTATTACTTTTCACCCATCTCTCCCTTTATGAAATCCCTCTAAACTAACCCCCCCCCAATACAGCTGTCACGTCCCACTTAATACCACACCTCCTTGATTTACAAAGTTATCCACCTCTCTCTCTCTGCTATCTATCCACTTCTACAACACCTTATTACTACTTATTTTAATCCTCACTCACAACAGCCGTATCACATACTTTTATCTTAACCCAATATCTTGACTACAGTCAGCACCCAGCAAATGTGACCAAGGTCATTTCTATCTATCAACGACCGGAGATTTAACAAACAATACCTCTCTGATTCAAGAGTAATTACCACGTCTCCTAGATGGTTACCACATCTAAAGGACCATGCGCTTATAAGAGCCAGCCCCTCTATTTTCTACCATAGTATAGAGGGAGTAAGTAGTACCCATGGACCTTCATACTTTCCAAGTGTATTATCGTATGTTTAATGATAAATCCGCTTCATCTCAGTTTGGATACTTGGGTGTTGTCGAGTTCCATTCTATGACTCTAACCATTAACTGCATATCATATTTAAATAATATACCGTATATCATACCTAATTCATATTCTAATATATTATATCACAAACTACTACAATATATATATCTACCTATATACAAGAAGCCTCACTATACAATACAAACATAGCTAATACATCCTTAAATAACCAACAATTTAAAATTTACCACACTTCTACGCAATGCACAGTCCACTCTAACATATTTCAAATGCCCCCTCATACCATCATATACTAACTTTCCACATCATATCTCACCTCTCTTCACACCTCATCATCCCACATCCATTATAATCTGAAACTGGAAACATCACCGCCCTTGATAGATGGCAACTTCAGTGCCGAAAGTAGTCGGTGATGACTTCGTGACTAATCATGAAATTCATCAAATTCAAAGTTGGCCAGGAGCCTTGAAAAGTATCACTCAATAAATCATTAATCAGGAGACCTGCCTTCTTGTTTTAAATTTCACACACACCACCACACACACCTAATCATATATATATATTATATATATATATATATATATATATACTAATCATAATGGATATTGTTTGCGGTTTGTCTGTCTGTAACGAAACTATATTATATAAAGTCAAATATCCTTGTTTTACATCATATTCTGCCATGATTTTTATTTTTATTTAACTCAATTATTAATAAAATTGTTTTACATCATTAGACTGTTTGACATATCTACATACTAATAACTTGCAATTTGTATTTATAATATAACAATAGCGATATACAGTGTGTGGAAGGGCTAATTTACATATTGATTTAAAAATTTGATTTTAAAATATATGCTTAGTATCCATTGATTCTAATTGTTTGATTTTATTATTGAAATATGAGCAGAAAATTCGGGGATAATTTAAAAGAAATCATTAACAAGAAGAAATAACTGTAATATCATCTTTTATTCCTATTTTAACTAAATAGTTAAATTAGGAAAAGTAATGGAATATGGAAAGATGATCAGTTTCAAAAGTTGTTCTATTTTCAATCATACCCCTCTGTTCCAAATCTTTTTACTGCATTCTTTCAGTTTCATTAGCCTTTCTAATTTAAATATGATATTTGATTATATTTAAAACTGAAATCTTGTACCCTATGGAGGGTGCATATATTTTGCTAGTATATATTATGATAAAGTAATGCCAATAAATATTTTGCATAAAGTGCATTTGATGCTATTATTGGAGAGCAGGCATAACCTAATAAATTTGTAACATTTTGGATACTATATGAACATCAAGCTTACATTTTCCAATTTATATGTTTGCTATATTTATAAACAAAAGGTGCTCAATAATCAGTGATAGAGCATGTGTGTGTATAATAAAATATGGAAATAATTTGATGGTATGTAGAAATAAGAAAAAAACAAAGCATTCCAAAAAAAAAAAATCATTTTTTAGATAGTAAAATCAATGTTGAAATGTTTCATCTTCTTATAAAATCTTCGTCAGGTCGTTGGATGAATGTGTTGTCTATTGTCCTGATGAAGGTTTTTTTATAAAACATTGAAAAATTTTAAAAGAACATCAAAGCCAAAAAGAGACAAAAAAAATATATATATATAGAAGCAGAGCTCCAAGGGAGGTAAGAATAATGAGTTCCGATTCGAGGTAAGTAATGACAGTCAGTCTTCTTTGTATGCCCTCCCAATACAATATTACTCTCCCAATTTCCATGGGTGAATGAATCTTGAACTTTATTTTTAACAAATTAACCCTCAAACTTACAGGTGTTTATGTATGTGAAAGTACATTTTTTCTTTGGAAGATTAAAAGAAATCTGTTGATAGAATGGACAGGCGTTGTGTAATGGTTACCATAATGCAAATGGATACATGGAGGTGAGTTTCAATCTATACAAGGCTGTTTGCATTTTACATATCGCTAATACCCTTAGGTAAGGTATGAATTTTGAATTTGGGGTGGCAGATTTCCATTTCCAAACAATCATTAAAATAATAGATGTTTGTTAGTTGTCATCGTAGGTCATGGACGCAGCAAATGGAATTCAAATCCTGGATGAGACTGTTTGCATTTCACATAGTGCTAATACCTTGGGAAAATGTATGAATCCAACTATTCTCCCTCCAGCTATGGGTAAATAGTAGGTTACACTGAGTTCTTTAACTGTGGTTAGGCAACCTGCCTAGGGGAAGAAAACTCTGAATCCAAACCAGCTTCATTTTGCTTTAAAAAATTGACTTTGTGTCACATCCTGCCTGTGTGGGGAGGGGTTGAGTAAATAGAGTGGCGTCCATCGCAGACAATAGCCATAGGACAACTAATTGACAGTGGAGACAATAGAGTCTGGCATGATAAAAATCTGATGCAATCACAGATGACACAATATTTCTCAAGGCTAAAAAAATTTCATGATACATCCCGAAAATAGATTAAATTATATTACTGCACACCACTGGATGAGGCTGTTTGCATTTCACATAGTGCTGTAAGATTTAAAGGTGATATTATCTTGAAGATACAAACTCCGACAAAGGTTTGATAACAAAACATTTAATACGTATACAGCACATGGATAAAAGGGTACACATCGTAGAGGTGTACATAAACATACATACAAAGTGGAGATAAGAGCACATTCAATGAATGGAAAAGAATTACATAAAAGCCACAGACATGAGACTAGGGATAGTCCATGCTGTGTGAATCACTTACAGTAATGTAAGTGGGGGACGAAGCCCCAATGAGAAAGGGGTAGACTTAACTAACCCATGTGTCTCGTAGTCGAGCAACCGGAAAAGAAGAGAAAGAAGCGTTTGAACCTGGCGCTTAAATACTATAGCCCCTGGTGAGAACAAGCGACAACTCAGCGGGAAGATAATCCTACAGTGCTAATAACTCTTGATAAAATATGAATCCAACTATTATCCCTCCAGCTATGGGTAAATAGTACAAGAGACTGGGCTCTTTAAACCTTTGTTTGGCTACCAGTCTAGGAGAGAAGAACCTCTAAATTGCTTAAGAAATTGACCATTGTCATATCCTACTCGTGCAGAAGGGGTTGGTGAATGTATGTATATGATTAAAAAAGAATGGATTTTTGATATTTTAATATCTTTAATATGGAAGTTAGTGAGTATAACTGTTTGTAGGTTAGAATGTATTTATTCATTTATATTTTTTGTGGTTTAATTTGTTGAGTCCACTGATAACTCTAAATCTTACTTTACCAGGGATAATCCATTCACATGACCCCCTAAACCAACGAGATCAGAGTGACCTTGGTTCAAGACCTGTTAAGACTCTTGGTGATTTTTCCATTAAATTTAAAATTTAAATCTAACTATAATTCCTTACAAAAATGATAGGCTATGCCTATTCATTAAGTAACATAATTGTAGAATATGTATCTTGGGTATAATTTGATAGGGTCCTTTTATTCCAAGGACACCAGCAGAAGTGACACCACCTATTGTATGATCTATTAATAATGGTGATTCAGTCTTTATTTGTCTGTAACTGAAACTATCACTCATTGCGTCACATTACCCAAAATCGTCAATACATAGAATAAAGAACAACCTTGTTTTAATTAATTTGAATTTAACTGTGGGAAACTTGATTTTATTAGAAAAAAAAAAAAATTTTATTTGAATTTTGACAGGAAAACTATTTTTATGCCTATTATTAAACAAATATAAGATTTCAAAGGTCTATTTACATTTTTTTATGAAAGAGTGTGGCAAAAAATTATTTTATTTACTTTTGTATGTCGATAAAATTTAAATTTAAAAAGAAAATAATTTTTTCTCTAAAATTAGGATATTCGTTTAATTTTAAGAAAAATGCAAGGCAAGGTTATTGGAAAATTAACAAAGGATTTATTAAAACACAGAGTAGAAAATACTTTTTACTTGCAGATGACATTAACCAGTAACTGAGAATGCTGCATTCCAAACATTCATTCAAATGTCAACAAACACAATTTTAAAACAAAGGGAAGCAACTCTATTTCTGTTCAAGTCTCTTTAGGTGTACCTAACAGTCCAACACAAGCCTTCACCACTATAAACAAAACACTGCGTAGGTTGTGTTACATAATCTATGCGGTTGCATAAGATTATTGTCAATCCCCTGTATTTCTAAAGGGATGGCCCTTTTCATATCACGGGTGGGACTTTCCATGGAATAGTACAGAAAGCCCACGAAATATGTGAAGTCACATGGGACCTGGTTGGGTCCTCAGTTTTCAGTTTGACGTCGGGCAGAGATGTCCTGCCTTAACTGGAACTCACTGCATACGTGCGCTGTGTTAGTCAGATGTTAGTTACATGAAATGTTTAGTTAAGTAAATAAAAGCTTAAGAAAAGAACATGGTTTTGTGGTTAGTGATTGTCTTGGTAACAAGAAATGAGTTAAGTGCGACTGACCACCAAGACGAAGCCCAAGACACTAGAAGAGACGATAGAAGATGAACAGAAGAAAAATAGAAGTAGAAAGAAAGTAAAGAGGTATGCAACAATTGGATGAACCTCATGCGTTGGAAATCAACAAGAGAGTCCATATAGTCAGTGTATTCTTCTTTTAAAGTCACATCTTATAAGTATACCGGATGCCAAAGGCATTTTAGATGCTTTTTTTGTGGGGTGTGGGGGAGATCTGTTTGTTTGTTGAAGAGAGTAAAATATTTTTTGTTTATTTCAAAACAGACAGAAATAATGACAAAGATGTGCATTAAGAAAGTTCTTTGCTATAAAATGTCATTGATTTTTTTTTCTTGGAGATTTCTTTTGTTTTGTTGAACATGGGAAAGAGGTCATTGTTTTTTTTTATTTTTTAAAAAACATTTATTATTGACAATAATTTTCTTCATTTAATGCATTGAATATTTTGTTGAAGGCACATGTATAATGGTTACTGTCATAGGAAATGGACATGACGGTAGCGAGTTCAAATCCTGTCTACGGCTGTTAGCATTTCACATAGCGCTAATATCCTTGGTAAGGTACAAATCCAACTATTCTCCCTCCAGCTATGGGTAAATAGTAGAACAGGCTGGGCACTTTAACCAGTCTAGGAGAAGGAAACCTCTGAATTCAAAACAAAAGATTCTCTTTTCGTTAGTCCGAACTACTTTGAGAGGTCCTCTTCCTCCTCCTCCTCCCGCTCCTCAATTTCTTATGTCCTTGTGTAAAACATAACCGGCAGCAAGGCTAGTGCTAAAGACTCGTGTCACCTTTCCAAATCTATGATATACTCACCCCCACTCTACAAAATTTCAATTTTCATTAATAGAATTAATACTTATGTTGACTTATAATTAGGTCACTGCAGGTCATACAGTGACCTTTGCACATATCAGTAAACACCATAAGAAAAATAAAAATTTATACAATATTTTGATTTTCCCATTTTAACAAAACCATTTCCATTCACTAACAAAAATAATTTTTACACTTTCCTCTTTTGTTAGAAATTAATTGACACCAACAAAAAGAACTCAGTGTGTTATATAAAGTTCAGTTATTAAATTAAAAAGAAAGTTTTGCATCATATATTAGTTTATATTTTATATTTAAAAAAAATTTTATCTATTTTAATAGACAAAAAAACTAAGATGAACATTCTCTAAGAGTGATAATTTTATAATCTGTAAGGTATCGTAACATAGACCAAAAAAACTAAATATACCTAAAATCCAATGTGGTCAAATTGAAGTCTTTTCTATAAATAATATCTGACAAAATCTCATGGGACTTGTTAATTCTACCTAGGAATTGCTAATTACTTTGTTCACCTTGTATCTTTGCTTAGTAAACCTTTTTCCCCATTCCAATACTCGCTGTGTTTTTTCCTATTATTCTCTGTTAACTCTGATACTAAAGTTAGAACACTTCATAAGGGCATTAGTGAGAAGTGATACACAAACAGCCTTGTCTAGGATTTGATCTTGGGTTGTTTACTAATATAAAATTCTCATGATGATAACCATTACACTAAACATGCCTCCACTTGTGGTCCAATCAGTATGGTAGAAAAATTATTGTATCTTTGCTTAGTAAACCTTTTTTCCCCTATTCTAATACTTGCTGTGTTTTTTCCTATTATTTCTCTGTTTAACTCTGATACTTGAGCTACAATACTTTTCCAAATAAGTAAAATACAAGCAGCCTTGTCTAGGATTTGAACTTAGATTGTTACCGATATCCATTTCTAATGCATCAACATTCCCTGGTACACTCTGACCCGGAGGGTAGTACCTGTAAATTTCCCATCTATGGTTAAATAGAAAAATGTATTATTTAAAAAAAATTGTATTATCCATTAGAGGCCCCCTCCGATCAATCTGCTCGTCACGTCAAGCCTTAGCAACTATATGATTTTCCCAACTCTATTGCCCTTATGGCCAACCCCTTTTTATCATATGGGTGCTAGAAGGTGGTGGCTTGCGGGTCTACATGTCCTGGAATGACGTTAAACTCTATCTGATGGTGAGGTTCTAGTTTAGGAGGTTTGGGGAATGTGGAGCATCCCTTCATCACCATTGCTCCCTGGTCCACTCTGACTCGGAGTGGTAGTACCTGTTAGGGTCCCATCTATGGGTTAAATATAAAAATGTATTTATAAAAAAAATTGTATTATCCATTAAGAATTGATTTATTTCAAAACTTTATCGGTATTAAATGACCCACTGAGGTTGATATGCCGTAAAACAAAACAAAACAAACCAAACCAAACCATTTCTAATGATGATGACCATTACACTAACCCACACTTCCACATGCAGTCCAATCAGTATTGCAGAAAAAAGTTCAATTTATGAACAATCCCACTTCATCCTGTACCCTCACAAAAATTGCTATTAAAGTTAATTTTTTTTTTATCATAATTTTTTTTTTTCCTTTTTGTTTTGGTGATGAATTTTAGTTCAAATTTCTTAGGGGATTCTTCAGTTGAGCAACCAATTTATTGAAATTCTTGAAATTGTGTCCGCAGACAGATTCAAATTAATGACTGTCAAAATTCTTGTGTTGTCTTTGGTTTCTCTGATTCCATTATGTTTTAAGAATTCCTTATTTTGGACATTTCTGTCAAGAGTTGACATGTTCAATGTGAAAACATATTGATCTTTTATTCTTCTTATAATTTTGTTCTTGTTGCACACTCATCTGCCAGAAACTGTTGTCCAATTCTTGACACCCTGAAATGCCAATGGCTTTGTTGCTGTGACGGTGTGGTTGAAGAAGAAGAAGGAACCAACTATCCCAAGTCTGCAAAACTTCCTTGCATGCTAATCTTGAAGTTTTATTTATTCATTTATCTATTTTTTGTTTCCTTTTTTTTTCCTCGGATATTCCAAAAACTGATTTGTTTATCTCCATCTTTCTTTCCAGCCATCGAATTCTGCAGGCAACGTTTGATAAGCATTCCTTTTAGAGTCAATATAGAAAAACAACAACAAAAATGTTAGCTTTACAAACTTTAAGGTTATTTTTTGAGATTTTTAATGATTTACTTGGATAGTTCCTGTCAAAAACATGCAATTGTTTTTATATATGATTCAGGGATCAAGTATCTTAATAAGAGGGCCATTCCAAGTGTATCAACTATAATTGGTATCACTTTGACCCTCATATTCCCACAGCTTTTTCAATTCTCTAGCAAGGTCCAGGCATTTGTTTATCTTTTCATTTTCTTCACCTTGCCCTATGATCTGCTAGAACTGAAAAATCTACCCGTTCACACGTTCTCTTTTTTTTTTTTGTTATTCAATTATTTTGTTAATCAATAACATATCATCATCATCATCATCATCAAGAATATTCGCTCTCCGGTCGTAAGTAGAAGTTTATGTGTTTTGTTCTCGAGAACAGATTCTGGTTTATGCATATACCATTTTGTTATATGGTCAAAATTTAATTTTTTGCATAATTCTCAGTGGATCACCTTCCCAACCTAGTCGTGTCTAGTTTTGTACTCCCCTTGTGCTAGTTTGCTACATTCGTATAGTATAAGGTTTTTATTATTATTATTATTATTATTATTATTATTATGTGTTTTTTTCACACTAGCTTTAGCTGGAGTATGAGCGATAACAAGTATCCGCGGGTCTCCAGGTCTCTTCTGAGTATTCTAGCTGATTGCAACAATGCAGTACTTTGGATAGTCTCAATTCTTCTTCTGTCCTCCAGTCTTTGTTCCAAGCTTTTTTGGGCCATTCCAAGTGTATCAACTATAATTGGTATCACTTTGACCCTCATATTCCACAGCTTTTTCAATTCTCTAGCAAGGTCTAGGCATTTGTTTATCTTTTCATTTTTCTTCACCTTCGCCCTATGATCTGCTAGAACTGAAAAATCTACCAGTTCACAAGTTCTCTTCTTTTTTTTTTTGTTAATTAATTATTTTGTAAATTAATATTTTTTAATCAATATCATATTATCATTATCATCATAATCATCATCATCATCATAATCATCATCATCAAGAATATTCGCTCTCCGGGCGTAAAGTATCTAGATTTTAATGTAATGAAATATATCAAATTAGAAAGACTAACGAAATTGAATGTGAACGCATATAAAAAAGATTACTTATTCTAACTATTTTAATATAAAATCATGTCTTTGATTTGTTAATAAACATGAACTTTTTTTGAAATCTTACAGTGAAATTCTTATGTCAAAAAATCATCTGTTGCTTTGTTTAAAAACAACCAAAAGTCTGTGGTGAAAAGCAAAAACTGTCCTTGTGCCTACTGGTCTGAGTTGGGGTGCTTATTAGATACTCAATCCCAATTCACCGCCCTGTCGGTGGGGCGTTAGAATGCACCGATTGCACCTCTGCAGAGGGGTAAGACTCCCCCAATGGGGCCACCTGTTGGCCATGGGGGTGACCCGTGATGCTTAAGGATAGAACCCAGGTAGATGAGCAGTTCATGACTTGCAATACTCCACTTTGGCCCTATCTTGGGCTAGATGGGCGGTCGGAGAGGCCCCCTCCGATCAATCGGCTGGTCACGTCAAGCCCTAACACCTATATGATTTTCCCAACCCTATTGCCCTTATGGCAAGCCCCAACCCCTTTTTATCATATGGGTGCTAGAAGGCGGTGGCTGAGAGTCTACATGTCCTGGGAATGACGTTAAACTCTATCTGATGGTGAGGTTCCAGTTTTGGAGGTTTGGGGAATGTGGAGCACCCCTTCATCACCATTGCTCACTGGTCCACTCTGACCCAGAGTGGTAGTACCTGTTAGGGTCCCATCTATGGGTTAAATAGAAAAATGTATTTATGAAAAAATTGTATTATCTATTAAGAATTGATTTATTTAAAAACTTTATCGGTATTAAATAACCCACTGAGGTTGATATGCCATAAACCAAACCAAATCAAACCAACCCCTCCACTCAAGCAGAATGTGACACAAGGTCAATTTTTTAGCGGAGTCTAACAGGTTTGGATTCAGTTTTCTTTCTCCTAGACCAGTTGCCAAACCAAGGTTAAAGAGCACAAGTCGCCCTGCTATTTATCCATACTTGGAGGGATAATAGTTGGATTCATAACTTTCTATTAGGTATTAGCACTATAGGAAGTGCAAACAACTTTGTCCAGGATTTGAACTCCTCTTACCATATCCATTTTCCTATGATGATAACCATTACACCACAAGCGCCTTTGTATCAAGTCTACAAGTTTTGTTCTGAGTTACCATATTTCCTTTCTTATCTGAATTTGTTATGATCAGCCAATTTAAAAGATTATCATCAATTTCCAAACATTGTTGCTTTCTTGATTTCTTTGACAGCTGAGTAAGGTTACTTGGTTTTGCCAGGATGAAATCATAATTTAAAAAAAAAACAAACATTTTTGTCTTGGATTAATTTACCAATGTTTACCAGTAGATTAATCTAATTGTGTAAGAAGTGCAGTGATGTAGAAAGTAGATATTTGGCTTTAGAGCTGATCCATTTATCCATTGAATGCTAATCACTAAAGAGCATTTAATATCAAGGTTCTTTGATCCATAGTTATTTTGGTTGGGGATCCTAGAATTATATAATAGTTATATTCTGCCAGTAATTCCTCACAATCCCTTTTACTGATCTTCTTTTTATTTTTTTAATGCATTTTTATAGGGAAATCATTAGCTAAGCCTTTACATCTGTATATCATTAACTGTGTTCCTTAATAGAACGACTGTTATCATCTTGCCATACCCTCTGATTAAAAATGAGAACGTCCAAGAAGAAATGCAAAAATCTAAGTCCTGATTATCTGGTGTTGCTTATCCGCCAAATTCTTATTTCTTATGAGTGTTGTCACCTCAGCTAAATAATGGACCATTCCGTTTTTATTAGAAAGAAAGGGAAGAAAAAGTACATGCTACACAGAAGAATATAAGAAAGTAGGGGAAAGGTAGAGATACCACTAATCTGTTTCAATTGAATATAAAGAAAAGGAAAGAAAGGAAAAAGAGTGAGATTTAAATCAGGATTATTATACGTTTTATATATTGAACCAAAAGCAATAGCTCTTAAGTAAACATATCAAACGTTTTAATAATCAAATTATCAGACTGTGGGATATCCACCGATCCTGCTAGTTATATATAATAACCATATTCTATCAGTGATCATATGGGTGCTAGAAGGTGGTGGCTGCGGGTCTACATGTCCGGGGAATGACGTTAAACTCTATCTGATGGTGAGGTTCCAGTTTTGGAGGTTTGGGGAATGTGGACCACCCCTTCATCACCATTGCTCCCTGGTCCACTCTGACCCAGAGTGATAGTACCCGTTAGGGTTCCATCTATGGGTTAAATAGAAAAATGTATTCATAAAAAATTGTATTATCCATTGATTTATTTCAAAACTTTATCGGCATTAAATGACCCACTGAGGTTGATATGCCGTAAAACAAACCAAACCAAACCATCTATCAGTGATGGTTAGCTTTCTTTGTTTAATGGCACATCAGCCTTTGTGGGTTATTTAATGCCAAAGACATCCCTGTATGTATTTACCAATGCCTCCACACGAACAGGATGTGACACAAGATCTATTTTTTTAAGCTGAGTTTAACAGCTTTGAATTTAGTTTTCCTTCTCCTAGATTGGTTTCCATACCAAAATTTAACAGTTCAGTCTGTTGAAGTCCGTCAAGACAAGGCAACAAGGAGCCATAACTTAATATGGATCTAACTTTGTTGCCTTGTCTTACCAATTTAATGGTAATGGGAACTTAGTATGATTATTCTACACAGTCTGCCTTACTATTTACCCATAGCTGAAGGGAGTGCATTTGGATGCATGCTTTTCCCAAGGTACCAACCTCCTCCAGGACTTGAACTTGTGTCACTGTATCCATTTCCTAATGACGATAACCATTACACAATAGGTGCCATCACTGTAGAACAACAGTAGTGGTATGATTTAATCCATGGAGGGAGGAGGGGTTTCATACCTTTCCCAAGGGTATTAGTCCAAAAGTGAATGTAATAGTGTGACTGGAGTTTGAACTCACTTCCTATGATCTTGCAGTCCAGCACATTAACCATTGTCAGTAATTCCATTTCTGTGGAATAATAAATTAATTCTGATAATGCTATTCATTTCAATCTGGTTTTCCATACTGTTTTCTATCTCTGTCATGATATAATTATCATAGATATCTCTCTATGGGTGTGACTGTGTGTATATATAGGATAAAGAAGGTACTAAATGGTAACATTCCCACCACTAACTCATCTGGTCTATTGGAGATATTATATTCTTGTGTGTGTGTACAATATATATATATATATATATATATATATATTGATTAAGAGGTTGATTTAGAAGGCTATCACAATGCAGGTGTAAAGAAAAAAAATAATACGGTAACAATGATGTTGTGTGTTAACCTATATTTTATTCTTGAATTTTTGAGATAAAATCTCTTTTTCAAAAGATCACTGGAATTGAAGTAGAGTAGTTATGGCATTTCTTTTTGTTATTGTATTATTTTTTTTCTTTCTTTACACCTGCATTGTGATAGCCTTCTAAATCAACCTCCTAACCAATATTTACACAATGCATCAAGCAAATTATAAAACTCTCTTTTATATATATATATATATATATAATGTTAACTATAGACACCGTGTTTCGACGTTTCATGTATCATCAGTGTGACTAGACTTAGCAACTACTTCCGGCCGGGAGTGAAACCCAACTGACTTTTCATCAGTCCAACTCCTTACCTTTTGTCCATCAGCAGCTGCCAGTAAATGGTGAACATTTAACTGATAAATACATACATCGGTGTATATATATGTTACAATCACCAGAGAACTCAAATCTGTAAACAACTGACGAATATTGCCTTATGCTAACAGTAAAAGTTTTATTTATATATATATATATATATATATATATATATATATATATATAAGCGTTCCTCTACTAAAGATAAGTCCCATTTCAATGGGCATGTACTATACCATCTAAGATTAATCGAAAACTCGATTAATTTAACTAAAGTAACCCTGAAGAATCAATTGATGAAACTCGAGTAGGTTACTCCTTTCCATTGTTAAAATAAATTTTTGCTCTACATTGTATTGAGCACTTTTGTGTGTATTTGTTTTTTCTCAATCTTAACCTCTGGATACTGTGCGCTTCCAACGATCGTACTCATACCCACCGGTAAGTTACTACTTATACATTTACAAATATATATATATATATATATATATATATATATATATATATATAAAGTGATGCTGATAGTTTTTTGATTTAGTGCATCCTGGGATGCACATATTTGCTTTGAATAAGTCCCTGGGAAAATTTATGTGTTCCAATTAAAGTTTCTTAATAGATTGTAGGGTTTTATTCATGATCTAGAGAAATAACAAAAGATGTCTAACTCGTACCTTGTAACTTATCCTGTGTAATTTGTTTCTAAGAAACTATTGAAATGTATTTACAGTTAGTTTGAAATGGTAATAGTGGGGGAAGAAAAGAGAAAAAAACTGGGATGATGTATACAATTTTACTACGTCCTTTTTGGTTTTTGTGTGCCAGGGATGTGTCCTGCATCCCATCAGCATATATATATATATATATATATATATAGGCTGTTTGCATTTCACATAGTGCTAATACCCTAGGGAAAGGTATGAATCCATATATTCTCCCTCCAGCTATGGGTAAAATAGTAAGGCAAACTGGGCTCTTTAATCTTGGATAGGTAACTCGTCTAGGAGAAGGAAAACCTGAGGTCAGTCATTGATTGGGTTTGTGGCATTCCTTGTGTGCCAATTCTTTCTTATCGACTGTGCCAAAAAGTGTGGATGGTCTAGCAGAATCCTTCACCACTATAAACAAAACCACTGTGTGAGTTGTTCATTGGACAAACCCTTATGTATCAAAATTGACAAGAGTCCATTTACATAATATATATATATATATATATATATATATATAAGAGAGTTTCATAATTTGCTTGAAGCATTGTGTATGTATTGGTTAGGAGGTTGATTTAGAAGGCTATCACAATGCAGTTTAGAATAAAAAAAAAAAAAATAATAATACGGTAACAATGGTGTTGTGTGTTGACCTGTATTTTTATTCTTTCTTGAATTTTCGAGGTAATACCTCTTTATCAAAAGAATTGAACTGAAGCAGTCCAGCTATGGCATTTCTTCCCCAATGAATTTTTTTTTTGAAAATGATGTTATTTTTTAAATAACTGTATTCTCGTGTGAGTGTGAATGCGTTTATTTTTGTTTGTACGTGTGTGTATGTTGTAATGCGCGTGACATTGAAAATATGTGTTGATTGTAGGATACAGTCTTAACGTCACAACCAACACGCATTTTCAATGTCGCGTGCATTACAACATACACACACGTACTAACAAAAATAAACGCATTCACGCTCACACGAGAATACAGTTATTTAAAAAATTGAGGTATTACCTTGAAAATTCAAGAAAGAATAAAAATACAGGTCAACACACAACACCATTGTTACTGTATTATGATTTTTTTATTTATTCCAAACTGCATTGTGATAGCCTTCTAAATCAACCTCCTATATATATATATATATATATATATATATATATATATATATGCAAACACACACTAAATGACCTGTTAGATTCTCAGTGGTCCATATGATATTGATACTTCTTTTTAGGAAGTAGTGAAGAATTTTCTAGCTTTCTTTGAGAATTTGGATGATTAAAAAAGGACATTCAGTGCAAACTCAGACCCCCCTCCATCCCTATTTAATTATACATTAAAAAATGTATAATTCACTTGCACATTGGACTGGAAATAGTTTTATTATCTGAGAGCGTTAGAAGTTTATTTACTTAATAAAGATATTACTATGGTGTGCTACTTTGCTGGGTTACTGTTGTTCTCTCTCTCTCTCTCACATATACGTGTGTGTGCATGTGTTTTTTTAATCTTTTATAGTATTCGGTGTTCAGCTAAGACTCACTTTGTTTACATAAAGTTTGAGACCTCTAGGTGAGTTCATTTCCGCTTAGAAATGTAGCAATTAAATAGCCTGCTATACTTGGCAGTTGACTGTGGCCGTATGGGTAAGAGGATTGGCAAGCGTAAGTTCGTTCGGGTCTCGAACCCGGCCAGAGGTAGCTGCTAAAACAGCATAACTGCACTGATGAGAGGTGATACCTCGAAACACGTGCCTGTAGTTTACTCTCTCTCTCTCTATTTATTTATTTATAGTCACCAATACAATTAAAAGTTTGTCTTACCAATGGTTTCGGAACATCAAGTGACGTTCCGAAACCATAAATAAATACAGCTCTTACAGAAGTAATTGAGCACTTTGTAATCATTTCTCCAATAATAATAACAAAAATTAACTAACTAACTAACTAACTAACTAACTAACTAACTATATATATATATATATATATATATATATATATAAAGATTTTTGAAGGCAATTTACAATGCAATATGTGTTGAAAATTATATTTATTTAACTTTTAAAAAAAAAGAAAAAAAGTTAAATAAATATAATTTTCAACACATATTGCATTGTAAATTGCCTTCAAAAATCTTTATATTACACATACGCACAATGCTTCAAACATACTATAAAAAAACCCTTTATATATATATATATATATATATATATATATATATATATAAATGTGTGTGTATGTATATATATATATATATAATCTGCTGGCCAATTTTGGACTTGTCTGGAGCTGTGAGGAGAGTGGCTAGGCCTTGTTGTCAATCGCATGAGAGCAGTCTGACTGCAATTGTTGTTTCTCCCATGCCACACTCCGATTCCGAACATGAAAACTTTCCATTCTCCAGCTGCACTAAAGTGTGCTAAACAGCTGATGGCCTTAGGCATCACATGAGATTTCACAGTGATACGTATACCTTACCTGTCATCTCAGTCAACACCAATCGTCATGAGTGCAAAATTTGTTCTAAAATGTGCAAGTCGCTGGCAGGGCTGAAGAGTCATCAACAAGCTCACAAACGGACAATGAATGAAAGAACAGCATTCGTCTGACAAGACATTGCAATTAACATGTGTGTGTGTGTATATATATATATATATATCTATATGCGTGTGTGTGTATATGCAAATGTGTGTGCGTGTGTGTGTATATGCAATGCGTGTGTGTGTATATGCAAATGTGTGTGTGTGTGTATATGCAAATGTGTGGTGTGTGTGTGTATATATTATATATAATATTATATATATATATATCTAGATAGCTATGCCATACACAGGTCTTGATATGATATTGATTTACTTACTCTCAGAAATTGCACTAAAACTTTATATTTTTTACTTGTTCTAGAAAACATGAAATCTGTGGTTCATCAGATGTCCGCTCTCCTCTCTCTCTCTCTCTCTCTCCCCCTCTCCCACACTCTCCTCTCCCCTCTCCCACACTCTCTCACCCCTCTCCCACCTCTCTCCCCCTCTCCCACACTCTCTCTCTCTCCCTCTCCCACACTCTCTCTCTCTCCCTCTCTCCCCCTCTCTCTCCCCCACTCTCTCCATCTCTCTCCCCCACTCTCTTCCCACTCTTTCTCACTCACTCTCACTTTCTCTCCCCCTCTCTCTCCCCCTCTCTCTCCCCCCTCTCTCCCCACTCTTTCTCACACTCTCTCCCTCACTCTTTCTCACTTTCTCTCTCACTCTTTTTCACTCACTCTCCTCACTCACTCTCACTCACTCTTTTCCCCCTCACTCCCTCCCCCTCTCCCTCCTCACTCTCTCCCTCTTTTTCCCTCCCTCCCCCCTCTCCCTCCTTCCCCCCTTTTTCTTATCTTCCACGTCTTCTTTTTTTCTCACATTGATTGTGTCTTAGGATTTCATCCAGACAAATATAAAGAGTAAATTTCTTCTTCTTCTTCCCAATTTTATAATTTTCATGAGATATTAGTGAAGCAAGTAATTTCTTTTACTAACAGACACTATCTTCCTGCTTTGATTCCAAAAGGAAGAATTAGATGAATTACTCTTTCAGATTAATGTCTCTCTCCGACCCAGAGAAAGTTAAAGACCTTATGGTGTTTGATAACAATATCAAGTGAAAAATCCCTTTGCCTTTCCCTGAAGTCAATAAACTAATCAAAGAAAATAAATAAAAAGACGAGTGTGTGTGTGTGGGGGGGATTGCTTAGATTGTGATTGAAATTGATATTTTGTGTGGATTAGAGTGTACCATGTTTTCCCTTCGTCTGGTCGGTGAGGTTGACTATGCAGAAAGTGGTTGGTAACTAATGGGCACAAGATAGCGAAAGAGAGAGAGAGAGAAAAATACACTGATAAAAATGACCTGTCTTTTTTCGTTTTACATGACCATTTTGGTGTACAGAGGGAAGAAACACATTCTTCAAAATAGTATCATGTATAGACATAAGGCAAAAAAAAAAAAAAAAAAATTGCAATTTAAGTCATGAATACATTTTCTAAAATGGTAGTCTAGCAACAGAACTTATTGCTTCTATTTTGAAACGTGCTCTATGAGCAAATTGGCAGATTTCTCTAGCTGACCAGAAAGTAATCTGGGGGACCTGTTCAAAAAAATGGTTATCATTCTCGCAGGCTAAACTTTCTCTTTGCAAACACCAACTTCTTCTTCTCCTTTTCCTTCGTCGTCGTCGAATCCTCTAGCAGCTACCGTAGCAACACACGTTTCTGCACTCCTTAGCCATGTGACCAAGCCTTCCACAACTCGTGTCCTCTGTCACACTCATTGTTATAGGTGATATAACCTGTTGACATAAATGGAATGTGCCGACGATTACTATAAGTACCAGGAACAATTGTGGCTTGACGGGAAGCAAATGCGAGTCAGCTCGTAACTGTATTGGTCGGACGCAATCTCCACTTTCTTGCTGTAAATTTCTACTCTTTTGTTCAATACATTTGTATACATTGTTACCAGTCATTTGTCTTATTTTTTACCCTTAAAACCCCACAACACTCATGAACCCTTTTTACCCTAACAATCATCCCACTGCCCTATCAAACATTTAGCTCGCTCCACACTCCTACAAATTATGACCTACAAGTCTTACCCTCATTATTCTATATATGTAGTGCAAAATAAAATATTTCTTAGTTGTGACCAGTCATTGGTCGTAACATAATATTAAATTGACTTCTTAACTATAAAATAGAAAAACCTCAATGCAGACATGTAATATTTATAAATAAAAAATAATTGTAATTTTGACCAAGCCTTATTAAAAATATTATCTACATTAAAAACTTAATACAATCAGCTATTATTATTTCATTAAAGCGGACTAGATGATAATATGTGGAACAAAGCTAACAGTTTAATTATATATTAGCATACGGACATTACAAAATCAAATTCACCAAAGTTTCCTGCTTTAAGTTTTTGGCAAATGTGGAAACAAGTTGTTTTTAAAAATTGGTACCATAATAGATCGCCTAGTTCACTTTAGGGGCAACGCCGGAATTGAATGAAATTTTGCAAAACTTCAGATATTCAATGTCGTCAGCCAGAGAGACACCCTCTGATCAATTGGCTGGTCATGTCATGCCCTAGAACCTATATTATTGTCCTTATTGAATGCCCCAACCTTTTTTATCATATGGGTGCTAGAAGGCAGTGGCTGAAGTTCTTAATATCCTGGTTATGACATTAAACTCTATCTGATAGTGAAGGTCTAATTCTGGAGTTGTGGGGAATGTGGAGTATCCCTTCATCACAATTATTCCCAGGTCCTCACTGACCCGGAGTGGTAGCACCTGTTAGGTTAAATAGAAAAAATAATTGAGTTTAAAACATTTGTTTAAAAATGAGTACCCATTAAGAATGAATAGAACAAAATGTCTTCAGCCTAAAATAACCCAACAAGGGTTGATATGTCGTAAAACCCAACCAACCAACCAACCAACCAGCCAGCCTCTGATAACATTTGTTTTTATATCTTTAGAATCTTTTGATAAGTTTATTATTATTATTTACTCCTTTTGAGTTTTCACATCAGCATTAGCTGATGGTCTTTCACTGGAGTCTGAGTGACAGCAAGTCTCCTCACGTCTCCAGGACTCTTCTGAGTATTCTGGCAGATTGCAGCAGTGCAGTGTTCTGAATGGTTTCAATCCTTCCTTTGATATCCAAACTTTCCAAACCCTTTTCTAATCCTTTTGGGACTGTTCCAAGTGCACCAACCACAATTGGTATCACTTTCACTTTCATGTTCCATAACTTTTTCAGTTCTCTGGCAAGGTCCAGATATTATTATTATTATTATTATTATTAATCTGCTAATGTTTAGTCTGATTCAAATTTTCTATCTAACCTCAGATATGTTTTTCTTGTCTATAATAAACTTCTAATAAATTTTATAACCATTTTATAGCTTTTATTTTTACAGCTCTTAACTTATTTCACTGAACAAAATATTTTAAAACTAAATAACCCAACAAGGGTTGACATGCCACACTGACTCGGAGTGGTAGTTCCTGTTAGGGCCCCATCTATGGGTTAAATAAAAAAAAAATAAATGAGTTTAAAACATTTGTTTAAAAATGAATACCCATCAACAATGAATAGAACAAAATGTCTTTGGCCTAAAATACCCCAACAAGGGTTGACATGCCATAGAACCTAACAAACCAATCCTACTTGATGTAGAATAAGAGAAATTGTCACAATGAAAACCAAGTGACAGAATTGGTAATTTAAGATGAGGATTTTCTATAGTGATGTCAAAAATTGGCATCAGTATCTCGTCAGCCACAACAAATGGATAATCATTGCTTTTGCCGCCCCCTTTGTTTACTATCTGATTCACTTGTCAGAATAAGATCAGATGATAGACAAACTTTCTTGAAAGACATCTCGTCCATCACTCCCAAGTGATTAATAAACTAAGTTTCTAAGATTTGCATATTAAAGACTCATGGCTGCACAGATAAAGAAAGTGGAGACATAGTAGTTTGTTGTTGAAATGGGGGTGAGGGGTGGGTGGACCGACAAGATCCTCACCCCCCATCTCTCAACTCTTTATGTTATGACGAGGCATGCCTATTATTTCTTCTTTCATGCCATCTTTCTAAGCAATGGGGTGGGGGGTGGTTTCTTGGTAGGTATTAACCAACCTGTTTGCCATGAGTAGGATTGTTGGAATATTTTGATATATATATATTTACCAACCCTCCGCCGAGCAGGATGCGACACAAGGTCAATTTCTTAAGCAGAGTTTAACAGGTTTGAATTAAGAGTTTTCCTTCTCCTAGACCGGTTGCCTAACCAAGGTTAAAGAGTCCAGTCTACCCTACTATTTACCCATAGCTGGAGGGAGAGTAGGATTCATACCTTTCCCAAGGGTATTAGCGCTAAGTGAAATGCAATTGCCACGTCCAGGATTTGAACTCGGGGCGACGTGTCCATTTCCCATGACATTAATCATTACACCACAATATTTTGATATATAAGGTGTGCTACAATACACCACCTTAAATTCATAAACTAAGCGAGGTCACATAGTTTAAACCTCAGCCAATCAACAGCTCAAATACCTGGCTGGTTAACTACTTAATCGCTGATACTGAGAGATGTCCATTTGCAATCATTGACGAAGGACCTTCAAGACTGAGGAGCACCAAGGAACAACCAAAGGATTCTTTCCTAAGGATTACACTCTGCTTAGCACAAAAGATTGCTGTACAGCGCTCTTGCTTGAAGCCTAAAGGGATGGCTGTTGTATATTCTCTTTCCTTACTTTCTTACTTCTATTATTCTTTTTCCAGCGTCTCCTCTAGCGTCTGGACTTTGTCTTGGGGACCTCGTGTCTGGTCTTCCATTGGGGATTTCTCTTTATCAGAAGCCCTGTGTCATTGGTAGTTTTTAGATAATAACACAAGACTTCGATTTAACTTAGATCATATTTTATTCTGAAATCCCCACCAGACTACCTGTGCAGATTGAGCTGGCAGCGTGCATAACATGACTTACCACCATCGTGGTCTTGGCCGATCTGACTAAACTCTAATCTAAACCGGAAGAGGGTCTTCTCCACCGATTCTCACAGTATCCACCGGAAGGATCAGGATGAGGTCAAGCCTTGTCATTCAATCCTTCAAGGCCGTGGGCTGCAACTTATAACAGCCATTTTGGTTTCTACACTACTGTACATAAGTATTAAGAATATAATGATTATGTAACATGGCGACAAAAATCATAACATGACAAAGCTGTAAGAATAGGGCATCCACCTAGGATAAAATTCGCTATTCAGTTCTAATGGAAGCCCTTCCACTTGTAGATTAATTATAACACTGAGGCACAAATTTAAATAAAATAAAATTATCCACAAATTGCAAAATAGGCAAATAATAAATAAGTTCTGTTTATATAGATGAATGTATCAATTAGATTAAATTATCAGGACTAGAAAATTCGGCAGTTGTTAGAGTGTCCGACTAGGAACCACAAGGTTCCTGGTTTGATACTAGCCCTCGCTAACTCAGTGTATGAGTAGCTTGGAGATCATAGTGACTGACAATGCTTCATTTAAAAAAATAAAATGAACAAAATACTAAAACATTGCTTGTCTATAACTAGGTACCACCAATTTGTGAGCTCATTTTAATTTTAAAAACAAATTAAAATTAATTAAATCACTTCACAAATGCATTGATGTTTGTTCTTTGAGTGGGAATCAACCTAGTCACCAGATCTGAATAATTCTCCTTCATTTTTAACAAAACAATCAATGCAATCAGTTGAACAGTCCTATTACTTACAGACAAATGATACAATTGTGCTTATTTTGCAAGTAACCTGTAGAGAAACAAACTTGACGTGATAGACGGAAACTGATTGCAGTTTTGAAATCAGCATTCCAATATTAGTCTAAATCAAATGAAAAATCAAACTCAACAGAAATTATGTCCAAAATTGTTCCCCAGTGTTATTCATAGTCAAATTTTTGTTTAAGTTGAAAAGTTTTAACATAATGAACATCAGTGAAAAAAAAAAAAAAAAAAAAAAAAAAATTACATATGTAATTTATTTTTAATATTTTATACATTAAATTAGCCTCAATTTTGTGGAAATCTTACTTCACTTATGTCATAACAAAATATGTTATTAAGTTAAAAAAAACAAACTTATTACAGTTTCTTCTTAGAAATCAATAACAAAAAACATTAAATACACTATGTACGGAAAAATCATGAACTTTTTGATATCAATTTAAATGAAATATCTTTTATTTTTGTTTCAACATGTAGAAAAATTGAATGCTCTAAAAACTTGTGTGCATTTTGTTTACTAAAAAATTGGACGGGAAACTACAGTAGCCCAAATTGTTAAAAAAAAAAAAAAAAAAAAAAGAATTAACAAAAGTCAAGGAATTACCTGTTTTTAATAAAATCTTCAGTATTGACTTATTAATCAATGAATTCTTTCTTTTAAATTACTAAATTGTTTCAATCAAACTGATTCTATGGAAATAAATTGAAATTCTTTAGAATAAACATCACTGGTCAAACCACTCATATCCTGGATATGGTGTGAGTTGAGAGCAACAATTTATATATCTAATTAATAGATAAAATTCATTTAGAATATGAAATGCTGAATTTTAAGTTTTAAATTTCATATTTTTTAGGTTCTAAAAACAAATATTCATTTAATAACAAGCCTACCTTAGTATTCTTATCTAATAATTTTTGGAGAAAACTCAATTGCAAATTTAGGCCTCCACCCTTTTAAACAAAACAAATATCGATGTATGATTTTTTTCCCTGATAATTTAAAAGTAAATTATATAGATAAACAACAGAGTAAAAAAAAAGAACCATCTCCCCCAATATTTTTATTTTCTTAATTTTTTTTACATTTAATTTTCAAATTTTTGGTACTTATTTTCTAAAAATGTTTTTTTCTTCTATTCACATATTTGGTCTTATGTCTTTTTATTTGTACTGTAAACTGTTTCAAAATTATATTACCCACCAATATTTTGCGCCCTGAAAATAAAGGTGTGTGTGTGTGTGTGGGGGGGCTCAATGTTAAGTGACCTGAAAAAAAAATGAAGTTTATAAAATTCATTCATTGATAAATCAACACAGAAAATTTCATTAAAATCTGATAAATCCCATGATTTTTGATAAATTTTTTCAATCAAGGGGGTTAAATTTATTTTGTAAAATACGTCTGTGAGGTCACAATTGGCAGTACCTATCTATAACTATTAATGTCAGTGACTACTTTTCCTATATTGGTTCATTATCAATATCTGTCAAATAAAGTCTAAGATTCCTTTGAGATGTTAACTTGTAGCCTGTCTTCCAGTGACAGTGCATTACCAATTAGGCTATGAAAGCTTAGCATTTAAATTAGAACTCTTTTGTTTTGGATGGAAATTTATAGTGTTAGTTTTTTTTCCTTCTTTTTTTACTTCAATTGTCCCAATTTTTAACAGTTTCATATTTGACGATTCAATTTATTTATGGCTTGCAAATTGTCTCTGAGTTTTTTTTTTCTTTAATTAGAAGCTAACCTTGTTTTTTATTTTATAAGATAATTTAAAAAAGAATCTTTTTCTTTTATGCTATATTTAAAAATAACTTTGACTTTTTGGTTAAATAATATTTCATTTACTTGAAATACGTTCATCTTTTTCTTTTATTTTGTATTCAAAAAAACTTAATGGCAAATTGTTCCCAAGAGGTTTTTTTTTCTTTTAATTAGAAGCTAACCTTACTTTTTATTTTATAAAATAGTCTTTTTTTTTATCTTTTTCTTTTATGCTGAGTTAAAAAACAAAACAAAAAAAAGTTTTGGTTTTTGGTTAAATAATATTTCATTAATTTGAAATATGTTCATCTTTTTCTTTTCTGCTCTATTTAAAAAAACAACAACCTTTTTTTAGTTTTTGCAGCTAAATAATATTTCATTAACTTAAAATATGTTCATCTTTTAAAGATGCAGAGAGATATTCATTGTTTTCATTTATGTTTTGGGAACTGTCACCTTATTAATTATTTCTTACTTGTCTGGGTTCTATTTATCTGGGTTTTAGAATTGCAAAATTTTTTTTCTTATTTTTTTCTTTTCTTTCTTTTTTTTTTAAAGATCTCTAATCTAAACTAAAGTTGTCACATATATTTACAACATTTATATTTTATGCTTAAAGTGTGTTTAAGATATACAATGTAGGTGCCATATTCAAACTGGCAGCATTTTGTTTATACCAAAATAAGATATAATCTTTTCTTACTTTTTTTTTTGCATTGCTTTATTCAAATCATGATGAATAAATAAATAAATATATATATATATATTATATATATATATATATATATTAGAGGTGAATGTTAGTATTTGTATCCGTTTTAGGCGATACTTATACTCGGTTTGGGCTTAGGAGTGAAGCATTAACGTACTTATTATGCTAATATTGTTAGTGTAATATGGTAGTTGAGGAATAAATATCTGAAGACTCTGGTTTGTATTGGAGTTTCATTTATTTAGCCGGGTAAATTTTCAGGACTACTATATCCCTTCGACTGACCGTGACTCGTGGTTGTGATCTTGTGGCGTCTGTCACGTGTTTTAAGCGACAGACGCCACAAGATCACGGTCAGTCGAAGGGATATAGTAGTCCAGAAAATTTAAATAATTGGATAAATAAATGAAACTCCTTTCATAAATGAACTCTTGGTCTAGCGCTTGTGAAAAGGGGATAGACTCCCTCGCTGTCTGGCTGATATCGACTTTAGGCCACCCCAATGATTTTTAAAAATATCTAACTAGCAGGACCTGTGGATACTTTGTTTACTTTAGAGGTATTGCAAAATAATTCAGTATGTAAAAAGTCTAATGAAAATGGAATAGTCCATTATTTAGCTGAGGTGACGACACTCATAAGAAATAAGAATTCTGCAGATAAACCCCAGATAATCAGGATTTACATTTTTACCTTTCATCTTGGATGATCTCATTATTAATCAGAGGGTGTTGCAAGATGATAACAGTCATACAATTAAGGAACATGAGTATTAATATATAGATTAGAATGTATATTATTTCTAATGCTCTAGCATACAAATGGTGGAGAATATGCTTTTAAACGTGTACACCTGGTTGGGAGGTGCATTTTTAACACCTACTTCATTACCCAATAGATAAGTCATTAAGTAAAAGTAACTTTATTAAACACCATTCTTACTGCTTTGTTCCATCTTTTGCAGCATCTTGATTCTGTCTTTCCATTCTGTTTGTACACAGTTACATTGTTTCAAGTATGCTACAAATAATTTATACAAATTTATGTGGTTTCAAGTAACTATTGCTATTTAATAATAATAATAATTATTAGTTTGAACACAGTCAAATGAGTTCAAGTATTCCTATCCAATACAATTAATTTATACACATTTATCTGGGTTTATTTTAGTAACTATTGCAATTTAATGATAATAATCATTAGTTTGAACACAGTCAAATGAGTTCAAGTATTCCTATCCAATACAATTAATTTATACACATTTATCTGGGTTTATTTTAGTAACTATTGCAATTTAATGATAATAATCATTAGTTTGAACACAGTCAAATGAGTTCAAGTATTCCTATCCAATACAATTAATTTATACACATTTATCTGGGTTTATTTTAGTAACTATTGCAATTTAATGATAATAATCATTAGTTGAACACAGTCAAATGAGTTCAAGTATTCCTATCCAATACAATTAATTTATACACATTTATCTGGGTTTATTTTAGTAACTATTGCAATTTAATGATAATAATCATTAGTTTGAACACAGTCAAATGAGTTCAAGTATTCCTATCCAATACAATTAATTTATACACATTTATCTGGGTTTATTTTAGTAACTATTGCAATTTAATGATAATAATCATTAGTTTGAACACAGTCAAATGAGTTCAAGTATTCCTATCCAATACAATTAATTTATACACATTTATCTGGGTTTATTTTAGTAACTATTGCAATTTAATGATAATAATCATTAGTTTGAACACAGTCAAATGAGTTCAAGTATTCCTATCCAATACAATTAATTATACACATTTATCTGGGTTTATTTTAGTAACTATTGCAATTTAATGATAATAATCATTAGTTTGAACACAGTCAAATGAGTTCAAGTATTCCTATCCAATACAATTAATTTATACACATTTATCTGGGTTTATTTTAGTAACTATTGCAATTTAATGATAATAATCATTAGTTTGAACACAGTCAAATGAGTTCAAGTATTCCTATCCAATACAATTAATTTATACACATTTATCTGGGTTTATTTTAGTAACTATTGCAATTTAATGATAATAATCATTAGTTTGAACACAGTCAAATGAGTTCAAGTATTCCTATCCAATACAATTAATTTATACACATTTATCTGGGTTTATTTTAGTAACTATTGCAATTTAATGATAATAATCATTAGTTTGAACACAGTCAAATGAGTTCAAGTATTCCTATCCAATACAATTAATTTATACACATTTATCTGGGTTTATTTTAGTAACTATTGCAATTTAATGATAATAATCATTAGTTTGAACACAGTCAAATGAGTTCAAGTATTCCTATCCAATACAATTAATTTATACACATTTATCTGGGTTTATTTAGTAACTATTGCAATTTAATGATAATAATCATTAGTTTGAACACAGTCAAATGAGTTCAAGTATTCCTATCCAATACAATTAATTTATACACATTTATCTGGGTTTATTTTAGTAACTATTGCAATTTAATGATAATAATCATTAGTTTGAACACAGTCAAATGAGTTCAAGTATTCCTATCCAATACAATTAATTTATACACATTTATCTGGGTTTATTTTAGTAACTATTGCAATTTAATGATAATAATCATTAGTTTGAACACAGTCAAATGAGTTCAAGTATTCCTATCCAATACAATTAATTTATACACATTTATCTGGGTTTATTTTAGTAACTATTGCAATTTAATGATAATAATCATTAGTTTGAACACAGTCATATGGTTTCACGTATTCCTATCAAATACAAACAATTTTCAAACAGTAAACGTTTTTTACAATGATAATCATTACACTACTAGCACCTCCCGACTTTCAAGTAGTTAAAATAAAAGCAGTTAAATAATGAATAGAACAAAAAATCTTTGGCATAAAATAACCCGACAAGGGTTGACATGTCATGAAATCCAACAAATCAAACCCATAATATTTATATAAAAATAATCTAATGAATGTGCAAGATGTGTCAAAAGTTTTAAGATTTTTTGTACTTTTTGACACACCTTGTATTCTGAAAAAAAAAAGAACGTTCCGTTCATTAATTTTTTTTTTCAGAATAAAAGTTGTCAAAAAAGTATCGAGATTTTTGTACTTTTTGACACACCTTGTATTCTGAAAAAAAGAACGTTCCGTTCATTATTTTTTTGGGGGGGTTTATTTTAGTAACTATTGCAATTTAATGATAATAATCATTAGTTTGAACACAGTCATATGGTTTCACGTATTCCTATCAAATACAAACAATTTTCAAACAGTAAACGTTTTTTACAATGATAACCATTACACAACTAGCACCTCCTGACTTTCAAGTAGTTAAAATAAAAGCAGTTAAATAAATGTATTGTTGCAGACATTTATCACAAGCTTAGAATTCTGTCTTAGTGCCATTTGCATATTGGTCTTGCACAAAAGTGGCTTTCAATAATTCTTTGTCCCAACCCCCTATTGCCCTTATGGCAAACCCCACAACCCATTTTATCATATATGTGCTAGAGGGTCTTAGTGTTTCTAGGTATGATGTTAAACTGCATTTCATGGTGAAGTTTTTAGAGCTCTGGGAAGTGTGGAGTACCCCTTCATTTCCATTACTCCCAGGTCCACTCTGACCTGGAGTGATAGTACCTTTTCGGGTCCCATCTATGAGTTAAATAGGAAAAAATGAGTTTTAAAAAAATGTGTAAAAAAAAAATGGGTTTAAAAAAAATTTGTATAGCAATCAAGCATGAATAGAACAAAAAATCTTTGGCATAAAATAACCCGACAAGGGTTGACATGTCATGAAATCCAACAAATCAAACCCATAATTCTTTTATGGAATCGAGAATATTTATATAAAAATAATCTAATGCAAGATGTGTCAAAAGTTTTAAGATTTTTTGTACTTTTTGACACACCTTGTATTCTGAAAAAAATAACTTCCATTCATTATTTTTTTTTTTTCAGAATAAAAGGTGTCAAAAAGTATCGAGATTTTTGTACTTTTTGACACGCCTTGTATTCTGAAAAAAATAACTTCCATTCATTATTTTTTTTTTTTTTCAGAATAAAAGGTGTCAAAAAAGTATCGAGATTTTTGTACTTTTTGACATGCCTTGTATTCTGAAAAAAAGAATGTTCCGTTCATTAATTTTTTTTTTCAGAATAAAAGGTGTCAAAAAAGTATCGAGATTTTTGTACTTTTTGACACACCTTGTATTCCCAAAAAAATAACTTCCATTCATAAATTATTTTCAGAAAACAAGATGTGTCAAAAAGTACCAAGTTTAAAGCTGTATTTACCAAGATAGAAATGAGAAAAATGAATGGAGTGTTATTATTTTTTTTTGTTTTTCAGAATACAAGATATGTTAAAAAGTACAAAAAATCTTGATACTTTTTAGACACAACTTGTATATGAACAATACCAACTAAAATTAGAACTTGAAATGCTGATGTATGAAAAAAAAAAATGATTCGGGTAAACAATTTTCTGACAGTCTTTCTGCTTGCAAAAGTATAGCAGCAATCTTCAACTATGTTCCAAAGCATCTTGCCTGTGAAGAATCAGAATGGTCTCTTACCACCTCCGAAATTTTCTCTCCCAGCCTTCCTTGTGTACCATGTTAATAAAGCAGGCAGTTGCACTCTATCCGGCTGCCTGTATTCACAGCTTCCAGCATCCTGGCCCTTCACACCACAACTCAAACCAACCACCTCCCAGCATCCAGGCCCTTCACGCCACAACTCAAACCAATCACCTCCCACACAAAAGTTTAACACTGAGCATGCATCTGGGACATCTCTCCAATAGCAGTCAGACATGCTAAGTTATGCTAACGCTTTGAATCAGGTGAATGTCTATTTTACAGAGTGTTAACATTAACACACTCTACTTTTTTCACCCCTTCAAACCTGTCATCTTGTAGGTGTAGACCTCTGAGTCTTGTCTCTATTTATCAACCCCTTGACACAAGCAGGATGAAGGCCAATTTCATAAGTGGGGTATAACAGGTTTGAAAAATGTTTTGAATGACTTGTGTATGTGTGTGTGTGTGTATATATATATATATATATATATATATATATATATATATATATATATATATATAATCTTATTATAATTGAGATTGTGTGTTTTTTCTGTCTGTAACCGAAACTATATCACTACCCAAGTCACAATTCCCTTAGTTATTTATGTCAAATTTTACAGGATTTTATTTTTATTTAAACCTCAATTATCAATAAAATTGTTTAACATTATTAATACTGTTGACAATATCTACATATTAATAACATGCAATTGAATTTATATATACTACAAAATAGCAATTTACAGTATGAATGTGAAGGCTAATTTGCATATTGATATAAAAAATTTGATTTTAATAAATATGTACTTAGTATTATTGATTTCTAACTGTTTGGTTTTATCTTCATGAATATGAGCAAAAATCTCGGGGATAAATCTTAAAAGAAATCCATTAACAAGAAGAAATAACTGTAATTTTATTCTTTACTTCCAATTTTAACTAAATAGTTAAATTAGGAAGATTTAGCAATGAAAGACGGGAGTGAGGGAAGAGTAAGTTTCAGTTGTTCTATTTTTTGATTATACACCCTCAGTTTCAAATCTTTTTATCTGCATTCTTATTTAGTTTCATTAGCATTTCTAATTTGATACAATATTTTATTACATTAAAACTTAAATACTTGCACCCGGAGAGAGGGTGCATATATTTGCTAGTATATATAAAGTAAAAACTTAATTTATGAGAAATAAATTTATTTTGGCAACCTTTTGCCTTTTTAAGTCTGATTTCCTAGTAGACAAAATTTACATACCAGGTCGAGTTAATAGGATTTTGTATTTCAGTGTGTGTCCATTAGAAAATAAAACATGAACAGGCAAAGGCAGCTGAAATAAATTTATTTCTCATGAATTAAGGTTTTCATATCTTTGTTAATTTATAATATACTCTGTATATGTAAAAATATGCACATACACATATATATGTGTATGTGCATATTTTAACCATAACATAAAAATTACAGAAACACGCATAACCTATGTATATATATATATATGTGTATATGTGTATCAATATATGTATTGATCAAAGCCTGAAGAAGATACTAGAATATCTGAAACATGTGTTGCGTATGTGAAATAAAAAGAATAAAACATTTTTTCTGAGAACGATACATTTTGCGGACCTTCTTCTTTTTTATAAAATATTACATTTTCTCCTGTTGGAACCAGAACAACATTTTTTATATACACATATATACATATGTATATAAAAAAATGTTGTTCTGGTTCCAACGGGAGAAAATTTAATATTTTATAAAAAAAGAAGAAGGTCCGCAAAATGTATTATGTTCTTGGAAAAAGATAAAAAGAATAAAAAAATTTTTTCTGAGAACATAATACATTTTGTGGACCTTCTTCTTTTTTATAAAATATACATATGTATATACACAAAATATTCATACGTATGTTTGAGTTCTCAATTTTGGTTGAATACTATCATGGAAACACTTGATACCCTTCACACACACACACACACACACACACACACACACATACATATATATATATATATATATATAACTCCTAGATGTGACTGTAACAGGTACTACCACACTCCTTGTAAGAATTGACCTAGGATTAATGGCATTGAACGGGTACTCCACAGTCCTTGTCAGAGTAGACGTGGTAGAAGTACTCCACACTCTTCAAAACTGGAGCCTCACCATCAGATACAGTTCAGTGTTATACTTTTTAATTCTTTTTTTTAGGTGTTAGGAATCTTACCCCTCTTCAGAGGATGCAGTCAGTGTATTCTAATCTCTGTTGTCAGGGCTTTAAAAAAAAGAAATTGGTACCTTAGATTTGAACCAATCTAAAATGAATGCTATCTTATTCTTATTTATTTATTTATTTTTAAACACAATCACTATCTAATGAAACGTTGAGTCGGGGAAACATCTTTTGAACTGTGAAATGAAAAAGGCAAGTTAATTAGGAATTGCCCTAAGATTGGAAAAAAGTTTTTCGAAAATAGATTGGAATCACAATTTTGGCATCTGTTTGTCTGGTAGCATTTTGCTTATCAAGATTTTCACCTTTTTTGTCTGTTGCATTTTTGGTAGAATTTGAAAGAAAGAGGGCAGAGGTCATAGCACACAAATAAGAAATGTATTTCTTAGCAAAAGGGAATACTTAAAATGGACAATGTTGTATAAAAGGCAAAGTACAATTAATTTTCATCATTTTATCATGTTAATTTGGTTTGTTTTACGGCATATCAACCTTGGTGGGTCAGTTAATGCTGACTTCATAATGTTAAAGTAATAATCAGAAAGAAAGTGATCTATTTGCTACTACCAGGTCTTCAAAAAGAAAAAAGTGTAAGTTCTGGACCTTAGAATACACTAACTTTGTCAATCCCTTGGTTATATATATTTACCAACCCCTCCACACGAGCAGGATGCGACACAAGGTCAATTTCTTAAGCGGAGTACAACAGGTTTGCATTCAGAGTTTTCCTTCTCCTAGACCGGTTGCCTAACTAAGGTTAAAGAGCCCAGTCTGCCCTACTATTTTTCCATAGCTGGAGGGAGAATAGGATTCATACCTTTCCCAAGGGTATTAGCGCTAAGTGAAATGCAATTAGCACTTCCAGGATTTACCAACCCCTCCACACGAGCAGGATGCGACACAAGGTCAATTTCTTAAGTGGAGTACAACAGGTTTGAATTCAGAGTTTTCCTTCTCCTAGACCGGTTGCCTAACTAAGGTTAAAGAGCCCAGTCTGCCCTACTATTTATCCATAGCTGGAGGGAGAGAAGGATTCATACCTTTCCCAAGGGTATTAGCGCTAAGTGAAATGCAATTAGCACATCCAGGATTTGAACTCGGGGGGGGGGGACGAGACCATTTCCCATGACTTTAACCATTACACCACGCGCTTCTTACAATCCCTTGGTTATAGAAGTCTGTCACAGACAATGATGACCTCACTTGACATGGAGTGAAACCTGTGTGTGAGATATTTTAATTTGAAAAAGGGTGCACAGATCTTTCTGCAACTACTGTGTATTCAAAAAGAAAAAAAATGTATGTTCTTGACCTTAGAATACGTTAACTTTGTCAAGCCCTAGCACCTATAGGATTGTCTCAACCGTATTGCTTTTATGACAAAGCTCTAACCCCTTTTTATCATACACATATTTACCAACTTCTCCTCACAAGCAGGATGTGTCACAAAGTCAATTTTTTAAGCAGAGTTTAATAGGTTTGAATTCAGTTTTCCTTCTAGACTGGTTGCCTAACCAAGGTTAAAGAATCCAATCTTCCTACTATTTACCCATAGCTGGAGGGAGAATAGTTGGATGCATACCATTCCCAAGGGTATTGGCACTATGTAAAATGCAAACAGCCTATCCAGGATTTGAACTCATGTCGCCAAGTCCATTTCCTATGACTCTAACCATTACACCACGTGCTTCCACTTACTTTTTATCATATATGAGCTTGAAGACTTGATCTTGGGCTAGACGGGCGGTCGGAGAGGCCCCCTCCGATCAATCGGCTGGTCATGTCAAGCTTTAGCACCTATATGATTTTCCCAACCCTATTGCCCTTATGGCAAGCCCCAACCCCTTTTTATCATATGGGTGCTAGAAGGCAGTGGCTGCGGGTCTACATGTCCTGGGAATGATGTTAAACTCTATCTGATGGTGAGGTTCCAGTTTTGGAGGTTTGGGGGAATGTGGAGCACCCCTTCATCACCATTGCTCCCTGGTCAACTCTGACCCGGAGTGGTAGTACCTATTAGGGTCCCATCTATGGGTTAAATAGAAAAATGTGTTTATAAAAAAAAATTGTATTATCCATTAAGAATTGATTTATTTCAAAACTTTATTGGCATTAAATGACCCACTGAGGTTGATATGCCATAAAACAAAACAAACCAAACCTAACATTAGATGAAAAGGAATTCTGTGCATTGAAGAGGAAATGAATCTATTTTTCTTATATGTCATAATATAGAAAATGTTACTAAGAAAAAAACACAAACATTGAGCATTATGTTTGTTATTGTTTATCCTGAATTTCTAGAATAAAAAAAAAGAAAGTAATTTTCATCATGAAATGTCCATCTGGTCATAAAGCTTCTTAGGCTTTTGATATTTTTGGCTGGATTTCAACCAAACTTTTCAGTAACTATTAGTCAGAACTGGAATTGGTTTATACTATACTCAAAGGGGCCGGATTAGCTCAGTCGGTAGAGCGTTCGGCTAGAAAACCACAAGGTTCCTAGTTCGATTTCTGGTCCTCGCCAACTCAGCGTATCAGTAGCACAGGGATCTGTGCGGTAAAGTAAGGAGCTGATGGTAGGTGTGGCGCTCCACCTTGGACACCAAAACAATCTCCTTGGTCTAGTGCTATTGAAAAGGGGATAGACACCCTCGCTGACTGGCTGATACCGACTCTAGGCCGCCCCGATGACTTTACTTTACTTTTTATACTCAAATATCCATGAGGCTGTGTGGTGTAATGGTTATTGTCATAGTGGAGGTATGCGGTGCAATGGTTGTTGTCCTAGTGGAGGCATTCGTGCCATGGTTATTGTCCTAGTGGAGGTATGCGGTGCGATGGTTTTGTCCTAGTGGAGGCATTCGGTGCGATGGTTATTGTCTTAGTGGAGGCATTCGGTGCCATGGTTATTGTCCTAGTGGAGGCATGCAGTTTATTGTCTTAGTGGAGGCACGCAGTGCGATGGTTATTGTCTTAGTGGAGGCACTCAGTGTAATGGTTACCTGAAATCCCAAATTTAACTAAAGAACATCACTGATGATGCATCCCAACCACATCTTAGAGATGTATTTTGCAAAATAGGTTATCTGTATTTGATTGTGCTGAAGCTGATGTGAACAAACATTGAAATATATAAACAAGTAAACATTACTTATTTTTTATTTTAAAAAAATTTTCTTATTCTTTAGAAATTTATCTATTTTTTTTTTAATAATCAAATATTGATTGGCAAAATGTATGCTTTTGATATTTCTTTCAAGTTTATTTTTATAAATTCTGTTTCTACTTTTTTCTTGCCATTGTAATATTTATTATGGCAGAAAATCAATTTTTTAGGTTTAATTATGCAAAAAAGTTCACCATATTTTCTTTTTTTCAAGGGGGTGTGTGGAAATAGTGACCTTTTAAATCGTGATCTGCATTGAAGAACTTGTTTGACCTTTCAGAAAGTAACAAAAAAAAAAGTATTCAGATTTTTGTGTTACAATAAATGAAAGCTGCCAAAAGTACATTTAAATCTTAAAACTATACACATACACACACACATATATATATATATATATATATATATATATATATATATATATAAGGTTAAATTATTATTATTGTTGGAGAATTGATTATAGAGGGCTCAATTACTTATGTAAGAGCTTTATTTATTTATTTATGATTAATAATACAATTTAAAAGTCGGTCCTACCATTGGTTTCTGAATAACACTTTTTCGGTGTTATTCGTCTTCAGAGGCGTTGAAGACGAATAACACCGAAAAAGTGTTATTCAGAAACCAATGGTAGGACTGAATTTTAAATTGTATTATTAATCATAATAAATAAAAAAAAAAATATATATTATATATATATATATATATATATGTTGCAGTCATCCCATTAGCATGAAACAGTATCTAAAGAATGAACTGGAGGCTTTTTACTCATTTAAGCCTAGCTGGTTTAGCTCAGTTGGTAGGGAACTTGACTAAGAATTGGAAGGTTCCCTTACGTTTTTAAGGGCCATTCCTTGGCCTTATAGCAGAAGCGCTTATCTGGTAGAATTGGATCCTTGATAAAGAGTCTGTCGATAATGAATCCTTTGGTTACTAAAGAGTTCTCTATATCTGTCCGTCCTCACAGTGCAGTTTTAATTATGACCAATATGGGGGGGGGGTTTAAGTATTCTATCAGGCCAGTAGTATTGCTAGTGATTGGTTACAAGAATCAATCACGTGACCATGGCTAGTCTATAAATCTAAGTGGGTATTTATAGCACATCTTATATCCAAATATGCCACTGCCCTGTCGGTGGGGTGTTAGAATGCACCGATTGCACCTCTGCAGAGGGGTAAGACTCCCCCAATGGAGCCACCTGTTGGCCGTAGGTGGCGACCCGTGATGCTTAAAGATAGAGCCCAGGTGGATGAGCAGTTCATGACATGCAATACTCCACTTTGGCCCTATCTTGGTCTAGACGGGCAGTCGGAAAGGCCCCCTCTGATCAGTCGGCTGGTCACGTCAAGCCCTAGCACCTATATGATTTTCCCAACTCTATTGCCCTTATGGCAAGCCCCAACCCCTTTTTATCATATAGAAGGTGGTGGCTGCTATCTGATGGTGAGGTTCCAGTTTTGGAGGTTTGGGGAATGTGGAGCACCCCTTCATCACCATTGCTCCCTGGTCCACTCTGACCCGGAGTGGTAGTACCTGTTAGGGTCCCATCTATGGGTTAAATAGAAAAATGTATTTATAAAAAAATTGTATTATCCATTAAGAATTGATTTATTTCAAAACTTTATCGGCATTAAATGACCCACTGAGGTTGATATGCCGTAAAACAAACCAAACCAAATATGCCAACAGGTTCCTGGTTCGATATTGGCTCTTGGCGAAATGAGTGGCACAGGGATCTGTGCAGTAAAGTGAGGAGCTGATAGTAGGTGTGGTGCTTGACCTCAGATGCCAAAACAATCTCCTTGGTCTAGTGCAAGTAAAAAGAGGATAGACTCCCTCGCTGTGTGGTTGATACTGACTTTAGCCCATCTTGATGACTTCACTTTTTTCTTTTACTAAACCTAGCCTAGTTTGGCATGAGGCTACAAGTATGGGGCTCCTGGTGAGAATCAAACCCACTAAAAATTGCCTGCTAGTCTAGCTATCTAATTATAAAAGGTATTTTCCTGACCTCCCACCAGGTCAGGGTATGACACAAGTTCATTTTACCACACACAAACTGAAGCTCATGCTATGGCCAATGCCATAAATGTGTGTTTCTTGTTTGCATTCCTCTTTTGGGCACATCAGGCACCAGGCGATAAACCCAGCTCTGCCCCTTTAAATCAAGGGGAAGGCACCCTTCAAACATGTGGTTAATTTGACTCTGAATTAGAGGTTTAGAGGACAAATGGAAGACCGGAAATCAGAGTTTGATAATTATACAAGGGCGAATCCAAAGTTTTGTAATGTTTTGGTTATGTGAGACACAATTTGGCAGATGCAGATGAAAGGGGGGGGGGAGAGGTTCAGACTGCAAATTTGATATACAATGATAAACTTTCAAAGATAAAGGCTGTTACAAGTTATAGGGCAGACATTTGCTTTATTTGAATAAGTAAGCAATCTATTACTAAAAATTATCATTTTTATTTGCACGTCAAGCCCTAGCACCTATATGATTTTCACAACCCTATTGCCCTTATGGCAAGCCCCAACCCCTTTTTATCATATGGGTGCTAGAAGGCGGTGGCTGCGGGTCTAGATGTCCTGGGAATGACGTTAAACTCTATCTGATGGTGAGGTTCCAGTTTTGGAGGTTTGGGGAATGTGGAGCACCCCTTCATCACCATTGCTCCCTGGTCCACTCTGACCCGGAGTGGTAGTACCTGTTAGGGTCCCATCTATGGGTTAAATAGAAAAATGTATTCATAAAAAAATTGTATTATCCATTAAGAATTGATTTATTTCCAAACTTTATCGGCATTAAATGACCCACTGAGGTTGATATACCGTAAAAAAAAAAAAAGTCTTGAGCAATGCCAGGTAATTCTGCTAGTCTATTACTAAAATTTTCATTATGTTTGTGTGTATATGTATGTATATATGTATATATGTATGTATGTTGATGTATGTATTATGTATGTATATCATGTTATATGTGTATATGTATGTATATTATGTATGTATATCATGTATATGTGTGTGTATATGTATGTATATATGTATGTATATGTGTGTATATGTGTATATATGTGTGTATATGTATGTATATTATGTATGTATATCATGTATATGTGTGTATATGTATGTATATTATGTATGTATATCATGTATGTGTGTATATGTATGTATATTATGTATGTATCATGTATATGTGTGTATATGTGTGTATATTATGTATATATATCATGTATATGTGTGTATATGTATATATATCATGTATATGTGTGTATATGTATGTATATCATGTATATGTGTGTATATGTATGTATATCATGTATGTATATGTATATGTGTGTATATGTATGTATATATGTATGTATATGTATATGTGTGTATATGTATGTATATCATGTATATATATATGTATATGTGTGTATATGTATGTATATCATGTATATGTGTGTATATGTATGTATATTATGTATGTATATGTGTGTATATATGTATGTATATCATGTTATGTGTGTATATCATGTATATATATCATGTATATGTGTATATATGTATGTATATCATGTATATGTGTGTATATGTATGTATATTATGTATATATATCATGTATATGTTTGTGTGTATATGTATTATGTATATATATCATGTATATGTTTGTGCATACCCACATAGACAGCAATTTATAGTGAGATTTCTATTAGAGCAATACACTTAAAATGTTTTAGAAAATAAAATCAATTTCTTATACAATTAGCAAATCAATGATAAAGTTGTTGGGGTCTGTGTCCACACTGAACATCATTTTTTTAATCATCCAAATTCTTTTTATAATGTTGATAACTATGAAATACTTTGTAAATAGAAGTAATTTGGTTATTTTGTTTAATGGCATATCAAACTTTATGGGTTATATAATGCCAAATCTTGCTTTTGTTTGGATATATGATTGTTAACCAAATAGTTTGTTGGTAGATATTGGTTTGGTTTTATGTAGTGAGAGAAATAACTTAGTTCAGAGCTGAAAGTGGGTGTGAACATGTTTTGCATACAGGATGCCAACAGAGTAAGAAATATTGCTGTTCTTAGAGTTAAAGTATATAAAACATTCATCTCGGCGAGCCAAAATTTGTAACATATTCAAGTTTTGTCTGATGAAAACCTCAATTAAAATAGAGGAATCTGAGTTTCATTCATTCTTATTTGGTATTCAAATTCCTTTTTTTGTCTGAATTCTTGAGATGAGGCTTGATATGTAAGAAGGCCAAAGTGTACCTCGGCCAAAACATTGTGTTTCTATATCCTATGGTAAAGATAAGGACAACAGTCCAAAAAATTATAATTCTTTTTTTTTAACACATCCAAGGTTAAAGAGCCCAATCTGATATACTATTTACCCATAGCTGGAGGAAAAATAGTAGAATCTATACCTTTACCAATAATATTAGCACTATATGAAATACAACAAGCCACATCCAGGATTTGAACTCTTGTCACCATGCCCATTTCTTTCTTTAATGCAGAAAGTATTTCAAATTAAGTGCAATAAGAAAAAAATAAGTGCAAAAAAACAAAACCAAAACTGTATTCAAGAAGGTTGGCACCAACTACAGAAGGGTAAACCCCGACCCCCAATGGAGTCAGTGGTTATACTTGAGGAAGGAATCCTGGTGTCAGCCCCGGCAACCGAGTGGTCAAGTGACTTACAACACACCACTTTGGCCCTTGCTGGGAAGATAAGGACAGTTCAAAATTTATAATTTTTATTCTTTTTTTAATACATTTTTTTGTTTAACTAAATAGAGTTCAGTTTCTTCTCCTAGACGAGTTGCCATATCAAGTTTAAAGAGCCCAATCTGACACTCTATTTACCCATAGCTGGAGTGAGAATAGGAAGATGTGTACCTTTCCCAATGATATTAGCACTATGTGAAATGCAACAAGCTTCATCCAGGATTTGAACTCTTGTCACCATGCCCATTTTTTCTTTTTTTTACTGCAAAATGTTTTGGCCGTTGTACACTTTGGCCTTCTTACATATCAAGCCTCATCTCAAAAATTCAGATAAAAAATTATTATTATCTGCATTATTTGGACTATTGTACCCATCTTCATTGTTACTTGTACAATGTTTCGGCCGATATGCCCTCCGGCCTTCTTCAGGTATTTCTTCTCGGACTCGGGAACCTTCTTTTTGAACTTTCTTGTCGTATTTGGGAGTCATCACGGAACTTTGAACCTAACCCTTTATTTAGTCCATGGGGGTATCCTGCTAACCATAGCTGGGGTAGGAGTTGTGTTAATTAATTATTATTTTTCTAACTGCTTTCACTCAGGATTGAACTCAATAACGCTAATCTTCAAGCCTCATCTCAAACATTCAGAGAAATAAAAATTATTTTAAAAAGAACTTGAATACCCAACAAGAATGAATAAAATAACGTCTTCAGCATAAAATAACCCAAGGTTGGCCTGCCGTAAATTCTAACCAACTCACCACTACAATGCAGACCCCACTGCAGGTGTTACCAATGTTTGTTTTAAGTAATTTAACCATTTTGCAATATGATTTTTTTACACACTGTAGGACGTTTTTTGGCAGCATCCATACTCTTGTGATAATTCCTTAGAAATTCAGACAAAAATATATTTTGGTTTATTGTGGATTCTGGGCTGGTATTATTTTGTTATGGTTGTTAACCACTTATGAAATACAAAAGCCTGTCTGTATTTTCTGTGTGTAAATATATATATATATATAGACTTTTTTTTTTTTTAAAGCAGACAAACATTAAGAATGTATGAAGTAACCATGGAATTTGCCAGTGAATAATTTTGAGCCTATTTCCTTAATAAAAGCATCAATTTTGAATTTTGGGTGTTTTTTTTTTCTTATAAAAGAAAAAAAAAAGCCCAAAAAACAAAACTCTTGTATTAGTCTACCACATTAGATTTCAGTTGTATATTTAACAAAAACAATAAAATTCAAAAATCTTTAAAAATTGATTTTTCTTTTTTTCTTTTATTTTTCTTTCCCTCTTTTAATCCTATGGCATCTTTTTCTTTTTGTAGCTTCTCCTTCTTCCTGTTTCTCCTTCTTGTCTTTCTCCTTGTTGTTGTCTTTTCTCCTTTCTGTTGTTGTCTTTCTCCTTGTTGTTGTCTTTCTCCTCCTTCTTCTCTTGTTGTCTCTCTCCTCTTCTTCTTCTTCTTGTCTTTCTCCTTCTTCTTCTTGTCTTTTCCTTCTTCTCCTTCTTCTTCTGTCTTTCTCCTTCTTTTTTCTTTTCTCTCTTCTTTTTCTCTTTCTCCTTCTTTTCTCTTTCTCTTTCTTCTTTTCTCTTCTTTTCTTTTTTCTTTTCTCTTTCTTTTCTCCTTTTTCTTTTTCTTTTTCTCTTCTCCTTTTCTTTTCTTTTTCTCTTTCTCTTTCTCCTCTTTTCTCTTCTCTTTCTTCTCCTTTTTCTTTTTTTTCTCTCTTTCTTTTCCCTTTTTTTTCTTTTTCCTCTTCTTTTCTTTTTCTCTTTCTCCTTCTTCTCCTTCTCTTTCTTCTCCTGGCACCTTTCTTCTTTTTTTTTAGTTTTTAGATTTCTTACCCCCCCATTCTTATGGAGGTGAATATAGCATAACTGTTGCTATCATCTGAAATGGAATCAGCAACCAGAGTTCAAACCCTGGATGGGGTTGTTTATATTTTGTGTTAATCCCTTTGGAAAGGCATGAATCCACCTCTTCCTTTCCTCAGCTATAGGTAGGGTAGGCTGGGCTCTTCAGCCTTCATATGGCAACCAATACTGGAGAAGGAAAAAAAAACTTGTACTCTAAGGAAAAATTGACTTTGTGTCACATCTTGCCTATGTCAAAGCGGTTGAGTAAATGCACACACCCATCATTCTTTGTAGATTCTTACATCTTTCTCTCTCTCTGTAGTTTCTTACTTCCCGCCTCTCTCTTTAGCTCTCTCTCTCTCTTTGTAGATTCTTACTTCTCACCTCTCTCTTTAGCTCTCTCTCTCTCTCTTTGTAGATTCTTACTTCTCACCTCTCTCTTTAGCTCTCTCTCTCTCTCTTTTGTAGATTCTTACTTCTCACCTCTCTCTTTAGCTCTCTCTCTCTCTCTTTGTAGATTCTTACTTCTCACCTCTCTCTTTAGCTCTCTCTCTCTTTGTAGATTCTTACTTCTCACCTCTCTCTTTAGCTCTCTCTCTCTCTCTCTTTGTAGATTCTTACTTCTCACCTCTCTCTTTAGCTCTCTCTCTCTCTTTGTAGATTCTTACTTCTCACCTCTCTCTTTAGCTCTCTCTCTCTCTCTTTGTAGATCTTACTTCTCACCTCTCTCTTTAGCTCTCTCTCTCTCTTTGTAGTTCTTACTTCTCACTCTCTCTCTTTCTCTCTCTCTCTCTCTTTGTAGATTCTTACTTTCACCTCTCTCTTAGTCTCTTTAGCTCTCTCTCTTTCTCTCACTCTCTCTCTCTCTTTCCTCTCTCTTGTTGGCTTCTTGCTTCTTAGCCCTCTCTCTTTAGCTCTCTCTCTTTCTTCTTCTCTCTTCTCTCTCTCTTCTCTTTCTCTTCTTCTTCTCTTTCTTTCTTCTCTTTCTCTCTTTCTTTGTCTTCTTCTTTCTCTCTCTCTCTCTCTCTTTGTGCTTCTTACTTTCCTCTCTCTTTCTCTCTCTCTTTGTGGCTTCTTACTTCCTCTTTCTCTTTCTCTCTCTCTTTTTGGCTTCCTACTTTCCACTTCTCTCTCTCTCTTTGTGGCTTCTTACTTTCCACTCTCTCTCCTTCTGGCTTCTTACTTTCCACTTCTCTCCATCTCTCTCTCCCTCCTCTCTCTCTCTCTCTTTGTGGCTTCTCGCTTTTCCCTCATTTTACACCTTTTTACTTTCCATCCACCCTCTATTTCTCTGCAGCTTTTTATTTTCTCTCTCTCTCTCTCTCTCTCTCTTCTCTATCTTTGCATTTTCTTAATTCCGCCCCGCCCTTGATTTTCTCCCTCTTTGCAGCTTATTTTTTCTTTCTCTTTTCTTTCTCTCTCTCTCTTCAATATCTTTTTATACACCCATACACACTTTATTTTTCATTCTCTTTCTTCCTCCTCGTCTTTTATCCCCCTCCCCCTCCCAATATTGGAAGCCATCACTCAAATGTCTAAACACAAGACAGTCTGCATCACTGAATGGTAAACTATAATCTAAATAAAATTTAAATCTACTTTTATTTGCTTTGTAACATATAATTTTCTGTATTGTTAGTCGAGGCATACAGCACACATTCATTACGTACGATGGAAACGACATTAATTCTATTTTCCTTTAACTGTTTTATTGCACTGCAAAATTACAACTCTTCATAACAATTCAAAAAAAAAAAAAAGAAAAGAAAAGTTAATTCTGAAATTAAAATAATTGCTATGCCACATAGGCTTGCTGATAATCGACACTGACAGGGATTCTTCACCAGGCAACTGATGTCTAGAGGAGAAATTATCATCATGAAGTCATGCCGATAGGGATGGAGGGTGAGGGAATCCATGCTATCAGTAGCTGTCACTTTTGGTAGGTCCTCTAGACCAGGCATGTCAAATATGCAGACTGCATGTGACCCTCGGAAAGTACAGGTGCAGCCCACATGCAGACTGTGCTCTCATACAGCACTTTTACAGTACCCCAGGGTTTTTAAAAGTTTTCTTAAAAAATTCTTGGGTTAAAATGGTAGTTTATTTTCATTAGGGGAACGTGTTGTTAAGAAACAGAATCTGTTATCTACACATTGTCTCTCACTCCTTCCTTTTGAGTTGCAGGAGGAGGAGTCTAACTCAGTCAATGAAAGGGAGTGAGTCTTTCCTCTTACCTTCTCGTGTCAACAAATAATTATAATTGAAAGTGACTGTGACATGTATTATTATTTGAACTTGGTCAGTAATAGTCTTTTTTCTTTCTTTTTAACATAACATCACTTTGGACTTAACATACCTTTTTAAATACCTGTTATGTTGTATATGGTACAACTTTTGTTAAAGTTTAAAATAGATCTATTATATTTACCATATATACTCATCTATCATGTGACTTTTGAGAATCTAGATTTTAGCATCATATTAGGGGGGAAGTTGTACCATGCACAAGATGCAAATTTTATGTGTGTAGATAGTTGGCTAAGTCTAGGCCTAGGCCAACTAGTGAGTCTACAATTTTCAGCTGCAAAAGTCAACACATGATACTCTAGAACTGGCATGTCAAAAATGCAGCCAGCAGGCTGCATGCACCCCTCAGCTGCACCCCTGCAGCAGCAAATGCAGGTGTGGCACACACACACAGCAGACTGCACTCTCATACAGCACTTTTACAGTACCCAAAGTTTTAAAAAAAATTTTTTTTTCCAAAATTCTTAGGTAAAACAGTCACTTATTTTAATTAGGGCAATGTGTTGTTAAGAAACAGAATTTGTTAGCAACACATTGTCTCCCACCCCTTCCTTTGAGTTACAGGAGGAGGAGTCAATGAAAGAGAGTGAGTCTTTCTTCTTACCTTCTCCTGCTTTCAATCAACACATAGCTATAATTAAAAGTGACACTTGTACTTCTTATTAGTTGAACTCGGTCAGTAATAGTCTTTTTTCCTTTTTTTACAAAAATGTTTTTTTAATTTTTTTTTTTTTTTTTTTGATATGTATGCATTGGCTTTTAGCTAATAATAAAGAAATTAATGATAGCAATCATCACTTTGTTTTGTTAATGTAAGAAGATTTAAAGACTTAGTTGTCATGTGCAGCCCTCATGACATTCATATGTAATCCAAACACAATTTGACATGCCTGTTCTACACTGCATCCAGTGTCCATACAATTGCTGTGCAACTTGGGCTTACTGATAATTTAGTCTGACTGGGATTTCCTAGGCAATGGATTTTGAGGAGAAATCACCAGTCAGGAAGTCGGAAATAACTGTGATGGTCCTTAAGTATAAAAAATTAAATTAAATACAGATTGAATTTTAAAGGTTAAATAAAATCAAAATCAGATATTAAATGGAGGATTTTCTTTATTAATATAGGTTAATTTGTTCATGACTTTGACTGACAAGGTTTAATTTTTTGGGACTACAGGAAGATTTGGATATATTGTCTCAAGAATTTATAAATTTCCTGTGTGGCACTGAATCGAAATACAGTTCATTTTCCTGTTTATTTGTATAATGTATTTGACAGTTTTTCTTTTTCTTTTTATAATCATCATATATAAGGTTTTATGTGGGTGTGTTTGAAGAGGAGAGATTTTTACTAGTTTTGTAAAAAGAGAAAAGGAAAAAGTTTTTTTTTTTTTTCTCCATTTAGTTTATTTATTTGGTTATCATATAAAGGCTGTCTGATGAAACTGGGCTCATTTATTGAGTTACCGGTCAAAATAAATTTATTGTAGTCAAATGATGGTTTTATTAAGTTTTTCTTTCTTATTGAAAGTGATATACACACGCACATACTGGGTGCAAAATGATTTAAGTTGTTTGTAAGTTTAATAAAAGCAAAATAGAATAGAGTTTTTATTTTGAAAATGTATCGGATCATTTTGCCTGTTGCTCCTCTTTGTTCACCTGTTTCCCTTGCTCCTCTTTACCCTGTGTTTTCCCTCTCTCTCCCCTTACTGCATCCTCTTACTCTCCTTGCTCTCCTCGCTGTCCTCTTTTTTCCCCCTCACTCTCCTCTGTTTCCCCCTCACTCCTTGTTTGCCCTCACTCCTTGTGTCCTCACTCCTCTCTGTCACCCTTGTTTGCCCTCGCTTCACTCTGTCTCCCCCTTGTTTGCCCTCGCTTCACTCTGTCTCCCCCTTGCTTCCCCTTGCTCCTCTCTGTCTCCTGCTTGCTTCCCTTCACTCCTCTCTGTCTCCCCGCTTGCTTCCCTCCTTCTCACTCCTCTCTGTCTCCCCTTGCTTCCCCTTGCTCCTCTCTGTGTCCCCCTTGTCTCCCCTCACTCCTCTCTGTCTCTCCCTGTCTCCCCTTGTTTCTTCTTGCTCCTCTCTGTCCATTTGTTATAAACTCAATATAGTTTGTATTCTGCAACTAATTTCAATTTTTCTTCATTTAAATTTGATTTAATAGAATTTCATAAAGATTTGAATGCAATATCTTACAAGAAATACAATTACTTTATTCATAAATTTCCTGTATATATGAAATATTTCAAGTTATGTTAATCTTATTAGTCAAGTTTTAGAGAATGAAATATGAAACATTGATGAAACAAACAAATTAAAATATTCTAATCTTAGAAGAAATTTTCTAAAGAGTGAGAAGACACATGAAAGTTTCTTGGCTTCAGGGTTGTTACTGAAAACTAATGAGAAAATCTCCAAATATTCCACAGATTAGAATTTATTTATTTGATGAGAGAGGAAAAAAAAAATTCTATGCAGTGAGAGATTAATCAGATAATTTTCTGCTAAGTTGATAATCTGTAAACTGAAATTTAATTATTGCAAAACTTGAACCTATTTTTGATTGGTCAGCACTTTTTTTATTATTATTATTTATTATTATTATATCAATGAATTGATCACATGATCAAACTTAAAGAAAAAAAAAAGTATTTTTATTATTCAATAAGAAGTACAGATTTTGTCTTCTCTCCTCCCCCTTTTTTCTTTTTCTTTTTCTTTTCTTTCTTTCTTTTTTTTTTTTTCTTTTTTTTTTTTTTATTCTTATCTTTTTCTTCTTTTTTTTTCTTTTTTTTCTTTTTTTCTTTTCTTTTTTTGACTTTTTGACATTTTTCTTGTTAGGTTCTGTTTTCTCCTCCTCCCTTTTTTCTTCCTTTCTTTTTTCCTTTCTTTCTTTTTTCTTTTTTCTTTTCTTTTTTTTTCTTTTTTTTCTTTTTTCTTTTTTTTTCTTTTTTCTTTTCTTTTTCTTTTTTTCTTTTTCTTTCTTTTCTTTTTCTTTTTTTCTTTTCCTTGTTAGGTTCTGTTTTAATTCACAAATTTAATGAAATTGAAGAATCCATTGCAAATTGAATTAAAATTTAATTTCACTTGCTTAATTCAAATGTAACACTTTTTATTTAAAAAATCTTTTTTTTAAAGGATCCATTTAAAGCCATCAAAATGGTATTTGTTCGTTAGGTTCCTTGTCCCTGCAAAATAACATCATCATCAAATCATGGTGACAGCATGGATTCCTTTTGACTCTCTCTCTCTCTCTCGGTGACTGTCCCTATCAGCCATTGCTCTTGTTAAGTTCTCTAAACAGCATCCTATGTCTATACAAAGCTGATGAATATAAGTTTTTGTGGTCAGTCAAAACTAGTGTGCCCATGTGTTGGAGTTCATAGAACATCACTTTAAAAAAAAAATTATTGATTCTTAAAACAAATGATAATTTCTCTGAATTTTTTAGATGAGGCTTGATAATTAGTATTATTTGTATTATTTGGACTATTGTCCTCATCTTCATTGTTATCTGTACAACATTTTGGCCAATGTGCCTTCTGGCCTTCTTCAGCTATTTCTTGTTGGACTTGAAGGTTCTGGAGTCTGACAAGAAATATCTGAAGAAGGCTGGAGGGCACATCGGCTGAAACATTGCATAGATAACAATGAAGATGAGCACAATGGTCCGAATAATACAAATAATACTAAAAGATAATTTTGTTTTTCTGCAGTGTAAGAATCCAGACATGAGGTTGAACATATTTTTTCTTAATTGTTGTATATATATATTATGGACTCTCTCGTCGATTTTTGACGTATGAGGGTTCATACATACAATGAACCACTCACACAGTGATTTGTTTATAGTGGTAAAGGCTTGTGTTGGGCCATCCACACTTTTTGGCACAGTCGATAGGAAAGAATTGGTGCATCAAGGGTTGCCACAAACCCAATCAACGACCGACCTCAGGAATTTTGAATTCAGAGTTATCCCTCTCCTAGACTGGTTACCTACCCCAAGGCTGAAGGGCCCAGTCTGCCCTACTATTTAACCCATAGCTGGAAGGAGAATATATGGATTCATACCTTTCCCAAGGATATTAGCACTATGTGAAATGCCAACAGGTTTGTCTAGGAATTGAACTCGAATCGACGAGTCCATTTTCCACGACTCTAACCACTAGCCCACGCGCCCCCACATATATATAATAATACATATAAGACACAAAAAAATAATCTATTGGTATAGTATTTGGCCAAAAGAAAAAACAATTTATATGTGTATATATATGTATATAAGATATATATATATTCATATAACCGCTAGAAGAAGCTAATTTGTAAAAAGTGCTCGATACCTAAGTAGAGCCAAGTAATAAGGATAATCTACTGAGTCAGACGAACCTACTATTAGTTTCGCATAAAGCTCTTCAGGGCTAAAATCTGAAGAGCTTTATGCGAAACTAATAGTAGGTTCGTCTGACTCAGTAGATTATCCTATATATATATATTATATATATATATATATATATATATATAAAATCATGTCATGTTAGTAGCACAGATATCCATGAAAATCCTGGTAGGTCCTCTACACAGCATCCAGTATCTGTACTGAGCTTGTCAATGTAAGTCTTACCTGGGCAGCCCACATAGGAGAACATCACTTATTAGTTCGTCCTTGCTTCTCCAACAGTGCCCACCATGTCTTGTTCATCTCACTTGGATGGTTTGTGTGATAGGCGGCAAGTGGCTGTACAATTGCTTTCTTGTAGGGTGCTGTCTCCATGATTTGTTTAATATTGCACACAGCATTCTTGTGCATATCCCATCTAGTTTATTCTCTTGGTGCTTCATTAGGGTCCAATTAGTATGACCATACAGTAGCACTGATACATCTACATCTTATTATATATATTAACCATCCTGGGCTAGAGAAGCCTATCTGCGCTGCTATTTTACTCTGAGATGGAAAAGAAGTGGATGCATACTTTTTTGAAGAGTTTTAGGGCAAAGTGAATGCATAGGGAGCTATCTGAAACTCTAACTCAGTTTGCCGGTTCTTTCTTTCTCCGCCAATAAACACAACACCACTCCCATACCCCCCCCCCATTTAGCTAAAAGCCTAATTACACTTGTCTCAAATCATGAAAAACACTTCTCTAAATTACTTTGGCCTCAGCTGGTGACTTATTTTTAATTTTTACTACTTTCTTTATTTTGTAGGTAAATAGTGATTTAGACAACTCTTAAATTAACTGAGTTTTATGTCCTTATATAATAGTAGCCTCTCAGCTAAAATTCATAAGGATACTTGTTTGTTAAATATTGAAAAGAAATTTAAAAAAAAAAGACAGAAAATTCTTCCCTCCACAAAAGATGGATGTTTCTGGAAATAAGTTAGTGACAGCTCACAGACCTTAAATTAACTGAGCCCTTGGGCTAGACGGGCGGTCGGAGAGGCTCCCTCCGATCATTCGGTTGGTCACGTCAAGCCCTAGCACCTATATGATTTTCCCAACCCTATTGCCCTTATGGCAAGCCCCAACCCCTTTTTATCATATGGGTGCTAGAAGGCGGTGGCTGCGGGTCTACATGTCCTGGGAATGACGTTAAACTCTATCTGATGGTGAGGTTCCAGTTTAGGAGGTTTAGGGAATGTGGAGCACCCCTTTATCATTATTTCTCCCTGGTCCACTCTGACCCGGAGTGGTAGAACCTGTTAGGATCCCATCTATGGGTTAAATAGAAAAATGTATTTATAAAAAAAATTGTATTATCCATTAAGAATTGATTTATTTCAAAACTTTGTCAGCATTAAATGACCCACTGAGGTTGATATGCCATAAAACAAAACAAACCAAACAAATAAACTCTATCTGATGGTGAGGTTCCAGTTTTGAAGGTTTGGCGAATTTGGAGCACCCCTTATCACCATTGCTCCCTGGACCACTCTGACCCGGAGTGGTAGTACCTGTTAGGGTCCCATCTATGGGTTAAATAGAAAAACATGAGTTTATAAAAATTGAGTATCCATTAAGAATGAATTTCAAAACTTTGTCAGCATTAAATGACCCACTGAGGTTGATATGCTATAAACCAAACCAATCCTCATCTCAGTGATTCAGTATCACTATGCACATAAAAGATTTCATTGACTAACCAGGGATAGGGTTAACAATTGTTAATGGATGTAAAGAGAAGGAGGATACAATGGAATACTAGGCCGTGATATTTAGATTTATGTTACAAGTAATTAAAAGCGGTCATATGTCCTCTGCTTGCAAATGCGTATCCGTGTATACATACAAAGACTTTTGTAATGTTTTCCATTTGCTTCGACAGACACGGGGGGGTCCATTCTGGATTAATTGGTCCTGTTCACTTTTGTCAGTTGGAATTTGATACATATCCCAATGGCCTCAGCAGAGATTTTATCATCTCTCCTTTTGGCATACAAATTGTCCTTTTCATTGACTTGCTAGTCAATTCCTTCGAGGAATGTCCTCTGAATGTAACCATTATCTAAATCTGGCAGCACTTCCAAGTCCAAATGGTCCGTTTTTATAGGCTGTAATGTGCCTTTGCTTTGAGTTAGAGCTATAGGCATTTGAGAAAGCCCAGTTTCCTGTCTGGATACTATCTCTGGCTTTTATAGCATCATATGGCCTCAATTCACGAATGAATGCAGCCCCCCACCCAACAATGGGACCACCTGTCTTTAAATCAGATCTTTTCTCTTTTTGTTGATGTTCCTTCAGTTTCCAGTTCATTGTCGTGCTTATCAGATCAGCATCGTCTAATCTACACCTTGTAGAATTCTATAATGTGAGTCTGACTTGCTCTAACATGTTTATTTTTCTTCAATCGTGATACGTTTTGAAAACACTTTGTATAGTTGAAGAAGGCCAAAGAGTACAACGGACAAAATATCATGACTATAATAACAACCAAGATGGGGGACACTCGTCAGAGTAAATCAGTTTATAATAATGATGTGTCCTCATCTCAGAAATTCACACAAAATTGATCATCTAAAATATTGTATTACGGTCAAGTAATATTGAAAACATCAGTTCCTGCTACATAACCGAGGTTAAGCAGTCATGAGCCTGTTCAAAATTTATTTGGGTAACCACTTAATATAGCATCATATGGCCTTAATTCATGAGTAAATGTATATAGTAAACTGCTGTCTTTAAATCAGATATTTATTTTTTTGTTGTTGATGTTCCTTCAGTTTCCAGTTCATTGTCGTGCGTTTATCAGATCAGCCTCGTCTAATCTGCACCTTGTAGAATTCTATAATGTGAGTCTGACTTGCTCTAACATGTTTATTTTTATTTTCAATATAGCAGTAGTCCACATGGCATAGCAGCAAATGTGCTGGACTGTGACATAATTGTTATGACCTATGAAAGGGTCAATAAATAGTAACTCAACACAGGTATAAAAATGTAGAGAACAGATTGTATTCAGCAATACATATCACATACAATGGAAGGGTTTCCTTGTTCACCATACACGAAGACTGTTTCTAGAACTACTCAACTGAGTAGTTTTACTCTGCCACATATGTACCCTTTGGGTAAGTCCATGTTCGTGTCATAGGTGAGTCACCTACAACAATAATAGTAAGTAAGTTTGAACTCCAGTTGCACTACTATGTTCACTTTCAGATTAATACCCATGGGAAAGGTATGAATCCCCTCATTCTCCCAGCTATGGGTTAAATAGTACCACTACTGGGGAGGGGTATTTTTAGTGTAGTGGCTAACTTGTAAGCGAGATCAAACTCGAGTTGCACTATTATGTTCACTTTCAGATTAATACTCATGGGAAAGGTATGAACCACTCTTATCTCCTCAGCTGTGGGTTAAATAGTATCATTGCTGTTCTTCTACAAGGATGGCTTTGGTTTGTTTGTTGCTTGTTTATTGATTTTAATGGCATATCAACCCATCTGGGGTTATGTCATGCCTAACGGTTAGGAAGTCATTCATATCATGTATTTATATTTATACTTTTAGTAATTGGTTTTAAAAATGTGTTAGCATTATTGGGGATTATGTTGTATGGTATTGATTTGTTTCATGTCTATATTCTATGGTATAGTTTTATTTCCCTCAAAAAAAAGAGAGAATATCTTCCATGTTGACATTTTCAAACAGATCTTTCATATTGTTTGCTTTAAAATAACGGTTTCTGAAGCGAGCAAAAAACCTGCATTCCATGAATAAGTGTTTAACTGTCAAAGGTGTTTGACATGTTCCACATTGTGATTGTTGTTCTTTGGTGTTAAATAACCCATAAAGGTTGAAATACCATTAAACAAAGAAACCAAACTGAACCAAATTACACTAAATATAGATAGTTACAATCAAACATTTAGATATGAATCAAATTTAAGCATTAAATAACCCATAAAGAGTTGATATGCCATTAAACAAATAAATCAAACCAAAACAATGAAATGAATCAAATTTTAGTATTGAATAACTCATAAAGAGTTGATATGCCATTATCAAATAAACCAAACTATTCAATTTGATTGTGAAGTATAAAACTCTGCACTATTCCAGACTGGTCATGTTATAGAAAAAGGTTTTTATTAAAAAAAAAATTATCACTCTGGAAAGATTTAATTAGCTTCATTAGAGACTTTTTTTCTGTCTTTTTTTCATTAAATTTTTTGGTATTAATTAGATAGAGCATTGTCCTTTTGTTTACCATTGGCTCTGGCAGATGTTTATAAATACTGATAAACAAAGGCTGAACACTATATACAAAAGGGTCAGCCCTGTTGACTGTGGCTTTAGAATACACTGACTGCACCTCTGCAGAGGGGTAAGACCCCCTCCACACACACAATGGGGCTAGCTGTTGGCTGTAGGTGGCAACTCTGATGCTTAAGGATGGAACTCTTGTGGCTGAGCAGTCCACGACATGCAACACTCCACTTTGGACCTTACTTAGGCTAGACAGGCTGTCAGAGAAGCCCCCTCTGATCAATTGGCTAGTCAAGTCAAACCATAGCACCTATATGATTGTCCTGACCCTATTGCTATTATGCCAAGCCCCAACAATTTTTATCATATGGTTGCAAGAAGGCGGTGACTGAGGGTCTTCATGTCCTGGGAATGATGTTAAACTCTATCTGATGGTGAGGTTCCAGTTCTGAAGGTCTGGGGAATGTGGAGCACCCCTATATCACCATAGCTAACTAGCCTATCTGACCCAAAGTGGTAGTATCTATTAGGGTCCCATTTATGGGATAAATAGAAAAATGTGTTTATAAAAAAAAAATTGAGTATCCATTAAGAATTAATTTTTTTCAAAACTTTGTCGGAATTAAATAACCCACCGCGGTTGATTTGTCGTAAAACAAAAAGAGAAAGAGACACACAAAGGGCAGTGAGATATAATTGTTAAAAATCAAAATACTTTGAGTCCCAGATTTGAATATCTTCTATTGCTGCGTAACCCTTTTGATATCTGCCTCTATTGGGTGTCTGTTTCTTCTTCTTCCTGGGGTTGTCTTTTGTGTTGAGCATCTCTGTAGGTTTCTTGTATACGGGAACATAGAAAGTTTCTGTATAGTAGTACATTCAAATAAAGTTTGGTTTGGTTTGGTTTACGGTATATAAACCTCAGTGGGTCATTTAATGCCGATAAAGTTTTGAAATAAATCAATTCTTAATGGATAATACAATTTTTTTATAAATACATTTTTCTATTTAACCCATAGATGGGACCTCCGGGTCAGAGTGGACCAGGGAGCAATGGTGATGAAGGGGTGCTCCACATTCCCCAAACCTCCAAAACTGGAACCTCACCATCAGATAGAGTTTAACGTCATTCCCAGGACATGTAGACCCTCAGCCACCGCCTTCTAGCACCCATATGATAAAAAGGGGTTGGGACTTGCCATAAGGGCAATAGGGTTGGGAAAATCATATAGGTGCTAGGGCTTGACGTGATCAGCCAATTGATCAGAGGGGGCCTCTCCACCCGCCTGTCTAGCCCAAGATAGGGCCAAAGTGGAGTATTGCATGTCGAACTGCTCATCCACCTGGGCTCTATCCTTAAGCATCACAGGTCGCCACCCACGGCCAACAGGTGGCCCCATTGGGGGAGTCTTACCCCTCTGCAGAGGTGCAGTCGGTGCATTCTAACGCCCCAGCCGACAGGGCGGTTCAAATAAAGGTTTGTACTAACAATAAAGTACTTCACAACAGAGTGCTAAGAATTGAGGTTGTAAGTAGATGGTTCTCATAATGATCTCCTGACTGCTCTAAACATTAGTATACAAATAGTCTTGGACCAGTTCATTTACACTCTAAGAAAAGGTAAGATAGGCTAGTCCGCAACAATAATACAAGTAGTCTTGGGCCAGTTCATTTACTCTCTAAGAAAAGGTAAGATAGGCTAGTCCACAGCAATAAATACAAGTAGTCTTGGAACAGTTCAAGGTTACATCTTGTTATTTATCATCATGGAACAACATAGATATTTTTTTGTGTGCACACTTTTTATCCCCTCCCCACGAATATTTTTTCTACCCTCTATGCATTTTTAACCCATACGTGGAGAAGGCAGAGACAGAAAAACATGTCTGCTCAAAATTGGCCACTAGACTCAACTTTTAACTCTACTTTCCCATCATTCACTGATCATGTGACTCTCTAAGCCAATGAGAGCCCCATCCCAGATAATCCTAAGGTGACACCCTGTCAATCAAACTCTGAGTCTGCTACTGTATTTTTCCAGTTTACCATTCTTGCTAAAAATAATAGGCTATGTGGGTTCCATCTTATTTATCATCATAAAACAACAGGGAGACATTTTCTTAGTATTATCTGCGTTATTCGGATTATTGTCCCCATCTTCATTGTTACTTGTACAATGTTTTGGTCGATATGCCCTCCGGCTTTCTTCAGGTATTTCTTGTCGGACTCGGGAACCTTCTCGGACTCGGGAACTTTCTTTTTCGAACTCAGGAACTTTCTTTTCGAACTCGGGAACTTTTTTGTCGTATTCGGGAGCCATCACGGAACTTTGAACCTAACCCTTTTTTTCTTTTTTTTTTTTTTTTTTTTTTTTTTTCAATCTGATCTGGCCTTCTTAATTATGGGTTCCCATATTGTATTCATTTCTATGCTAGGTCTACTTAACAGCCCAGTACAGACTATCATATGTACAAGTAACAATGAAGATGGGGACAATAGTCCAAATAACGCAGATAATACTAATCTTCAAGCCTCATCTCAAACATTCAGAGAAATAAACATTTTTTGTGACCCCCCCCCCCCCCCGAATCCCCTGTCTCTGTGGCATTGTCAACACACATGCACAGGAGCAAAGACAGAATAAGACATCTGCCCTAAATGGACCACTGAAATCAACTCCAACTCTACTATCCCAGCATTGCCTGATCACGTGACTCTCTAAGCCAATTCGTATTTAGGTATTTACCTCATACCCCACGTGTACAGGTTATGCACAAGGCCCTATTAATGTGGAACCACCCAGAAACCGAAACTCATAGGTGGCGGGTGAAAAATTCCATTGATCCTGTTGGCATTTCCCCTCAAGAGGGGTGCCTCAGGCACTGGGCAATGAATCCAGCCCTGCCCATTTAAATCGAGGGGGTAGGTATTGCCTGGGGGGATGGGCCCCTGGGATCAACTCTATTAACTTGTAAAGATCCATGGCTGAAGCCACTCTCTAAGCCAATTGGGAACTCCATCAGAAACGACTGACAAGCCAAAACTGGCAGATGCACAACAAAAACAACAGTGTTGCCAATAGTCCCACAAACAGTTTCCCTGCATCCCTAGTGCTTTGGAGACCTTACTTTTGGGATTACCTTCATATGCACAACAACACAACAGTGTTGCCAATAGTCCACAAACAGTTTCCCTGCATCCCTAGTGCTTTGGAGACCTTACTTTTGGGATTACCTTCAGATGCACAACAAACACAACAGTGTTGCCAATAGTCCCACAAACACTTTCCCTGCATCCCCAGTGCTTTGGAGGCCTTACTTTTGGATTACCTTCAGATGCACAACAAACACAACAGTGTTGCCAATAGTCCCACAAACAGTTTCCCTGCATCCCCAGTGCTTTGGAGATGTTACTTTTGGGAATACCTTCATACGCACAACAAACACAACAGTGTTGCCAATAGTCACACAGTTTCTCTACATCTCCAGTACTTTGGAGACCTTACTTTTAGAATTACCTTCATATGCACAACAAACACAACAGTGTTGCCAATAGTCACACAAACAGTTTCTCTACATCTCCAGTACTTTGGAGACCTTACTTTTAGAATTACCTTCAGATGCACAAAAACACAACAGTGTTGCCAATAGTCACACAAACAGTTTCCCTGCATCCCCTGTGCTTCAGAGTCCTTACTTTTAGGATTACCTTCATATGCACAACAAACACAACAGTGTTGCCAATAGTCACACAAACAGTTTATCTGCATCCCCAGTGCTTTGGAGACCTTACTTTTAGTATTACCTTCATATGCATAACAAACACAACAGCGTTGCCAATAGTCACACAAACAGTTTCCCTGCATCCCCTGTGCTTCAGAGTCCTTACTTTTAGGATTATCCTTGTGCATTTCATATGCTAACTGTATCAACTATTATGGGACAGAGGTAATATTATTTTTTTCATCTTTGAGGAAATATGTTTGAAATACACACAATAGAATTAAATTGATTTTGTTTAATTTTGTGTAGAAATTGAGAAAGTTTGTTCATCCAAAGTGAAGAGAAATATCATAATTAAATTTCCATTTGGAAAATGCGGTAAATACAAAGTTTCAGAACAAACACACAATTTCTTTAACTTGTGTGCAATATTTAACTTTATTCAGTCTAAATATGAACACACACACATACATACACGTCTATATATTCTTGACATATAGATGTGTGTGTGTGTGTGTGTGTGTGTGTGTGTGTGGGGGTGTGTGTGTGTGGTGTTTTTTTTTAGGAGGTGCTCATTGTGCAATGGTTATTGTTATAAGAAATAGACTCGGCAACCTAAGTTCAAATCCTGGATGAGGCTGTTTGCATTTCACATCATACTAATACTCTTGGGAAAGGTATGTAAGCAACAATTCTCCCTCCAGCTATGGGTAAATATTAAGGTGGTCTTTGCTCTTTAACCTGGGTTCGGCAACCAGTCTAGGAGAAGGAAAAACTCTTAATTCAGATAATTCTCTGCAACTAATACTATGAAACCCAGACCTCTCCCTCATTTAACTTTGAGGTTCAATGATATACCATATATACTTAAGTATCATCTAATACTATCTTGAATTTTTGTGGCTGTTTTGTGGGGTACTGCTTCCAAGATTTGTTCAAGATGGCATACATAGGGCTGGGTTACCTCCTACCATTCCCATCTAGCCTTTTCTACAACCGCTCTGTCGGTGGGGCGTTAGAATGCACCAACTGCACCTCTGCAGAGGGGTAAGACTCCCTAATGGGGCCACCTGTTGGCCGTGGGTGGCGACCCGTGATGCTTAAGGATAGAGCCCAGGTGGATGAGCAGTTCATGACTTGCAATACCCCACTCCGGAGTGGTAGTACCTGTTAGGGTCCCATCTATTGATTAAATAGAAAAATTTATTTATTAAAAAAATGTATTATCCATTAAGAATTGATTTATTTCAAAACTTTATTGGCATTAAATGACCAACTGAGGTTGATATGCCGTAAAACAAACCAAACCAAACCTTTTTCTACAAGCATTTTGTTATTGCAAGTGGTGCTGTTATACAGTAGCACTGAAATGGCAACAGCATATTTAAAAATATTGTTCACAAACTAACTGTTTCTCTGAATGTTTGAGATGAGGCTTGATGATTAGTATTATCTGTGTTATTTGTACTATTGAAGAAGGCAGGTGGGCACATCTGGCCAAAACTTTGTACAGATTATTGCAGTCAGTCAGTCATCAATTGGTTTGAACAATGTAACTGGCCAAGCACAACTGAACCAGTGTCAAGACAACTGGTACTTATGGGAATTCAGAACAGTCCACCCATGCACTTGGGTGATTTCATTCCCTGAGTCCTGATTGGCTGCTTGGTTTGTATTATCCTCTGAGACTCCATAAATCCTGCCACTTTGCAGTGGTCTTTACAGCATACCAGAATCGTATTGGGTTACGACTGCTTGCTGTCTTGTCTTGCCAATTCGATGGTAATTGGACTTAGTATGATTATTCTACACAGATAACAATGAAGATGAGGACAATAGTCTGAATAACTCAGATAATACTAACAAACTAACTGATCCTTCACTAAAAAAGGAAATTTCTTTTTTGGCTTTTTTGATGAAGAGAAAAATTTATCTGCTCTATTTTGAATGGCCATGATGAAAAAAAAGTAAAACAATGTGTATGCGATAAAAAAAAAAGACAAAGGTGGATAATTTTTTGGTACGGATTTTGGTGCCAAGAGCAAGTAACTCTTGTTTTAACATCAGGTAGTATAATCCCAATAGAATAAAGATTAAGCTTTTGGTTGTCTTGATAAACAAACAATATCTTTTGAGAAACGGTAACAAAAGACAAAGAGGAGAAAGAAAGAAAGGATGACAGAGTAATAATGATGGTAATAACAATAATAATAATCACGAACACAGTTGCTGTCATTTATGATGGGATTATTTATGAAAGGATCAGAACTTAATCTCTCTCTTTCAAGATTCTTGTTTATTCTTATGTCTTTCTATATTTCATTCTTTTTCCTTCTCTTTATCATATTGTGTTCTTTGTCTTTTTTTCAGTTTATCTTTCTTTTCAATTTCTTTTTTTCATTTTCTTTTTTCCTCTCATTTTGTAAATTTCTATATTTCATTCTTTTCCTTCTTTTTATTCATGTTGTGTTCTTTCTCTTTTTTTTCAGTTTATCTTTCTTTCTTACTTATTCTTTCTCTTCTTTTTTCCTCTCTCACACTATAACTTTCTATATTTAATTTTTCTTCTTTCTCTTTATCCTGTTGTATTCTTTCTCTATTTTTCAGTTTCTCTCTTTCCTTTCAACTTATTCTTTTTCACTTTCTTCTTTTTTCCTCTCACTCTATAACTTTTTATATTTCAATCTTCTTCCTTCTCTGCATCACATCATGTTTTTTTTTCTTCTCTCTTTCTCTTTCCTCCTAACTTATTCCAGCTTTCTTTTTTCTTTTTTTCTTATAACTTTCCATATTTCATTTTTCATTTTTCTCTTAATCACTTTGTGCTCTTTCTCTTCTTTTGAATTTTTCTTTCCTTCCATCTTATTCTCTCTCTTCATTTTTCTTTTCTTTTTTCCTCTCTTCTTCTCCCTTCCTTTTATTTGTTCTTTCTCTTTTTCAATTTCTCTTTCCTTCCAACTTATTCCCTTTTCTCTTTTTCTTTTTCTATTCTTATAATTTTCTATATTTCATTCTCTCCTTCTCTTTTTCTTCTTTCTTTCTTTCAATTTCTCTTCTTCCAATTATTTCCCTCTTTCTCTTTTTCTTTTATTTATTCTTATAATTTTCTATATTTCATTCTCTTTCCTTCTCTTTATCACTTTCTATTTCTTTCTTTCTTTTGAATTTCTCTTTCCTTTCAATTTAATCTTTGTTGAATTTCTTCTTTCCCAGATTTCTTTTAACTCAAGTGATTTAAAAGGATTTCATTTAGAATAACCGTGTGTATTCGATTATAACTAACACCAGGTCTTCATAATGCATTAGTGCATCCATGGATACACTAAATATTCAGTAAGGAAAGACAAACAAATAACTCGCATGAACCATACACATATGAATATTTAATACATACAACATTCAATAATAATAATATACTATATACATGTTCCAAACAGGTAAATTGTACACAATATTACAAAGAGCAAATAAACAATATTTAGTAATTTAAATATAAAGGTTTATTCCTCTTATGTTTCAAGGATCTTTACTGCCACTATGTTGTAGTAGGATTTATCTAGCTAGAGAGAGAGAGAGAGAGCGAGAGATATATAGAGAGTTATTGATATAGAGAGATATAGAGAGGTATAGATAAGTGTTCACTCCGCCAAATTTATGTTGTAGTAGGATTTATCTAGCTGGAGAGAGAGAGAGAGAGAGAGATATAGAGAGTTATTGATATAGAGAGATATAGAGAGGTATAGATATAGAGAGGTATAGATAAGTGTTCACTCCGCCAAATTCATATTGTAGTAGGATTTATCTAGCTGGAGAGAGAGAGAGAGAGAGAGAGAGAGAGAGAGAGATAGAGAGTATAGATATAGAGAGGTATAGATAAGTGTTCACTCCGCCAAATTCATATTGTAGTAGGATTTATCTAGCTGGAGAGAGAGAGAGAGAGAAGAGAGATAGAGAGTTATTGATATAGAGAGATATAGAGAGGTATAGATATAGAGAGGTATAGATAAGTGTTCACTCCGCCAAATTCATATTGTAGTAGGATTTATCTAGCTGGAGAGAGAGAGAGAGAGAGAGAGAGAGAGATAGAGAGTTATTGATATAGAGAGGTATAGATATAGAGAGGTATAGATAAGTGTTCACTCCGCCAAATTCATATTGTAGTAGGATTTATCTAGCTGGAGAGAGAGAGAGAGAGAGAGAGAGAGATAGAGAGTTATTGATATAGAGAGGTATAGATATAGAGATAGATAAGTGTTCACTCCGCCAAATTCATGTTGTAGTAGGATTAATCTAGCTGAGAGAGAGAGAGAGAGAGAGAGAGAGAAGATATAGAGAGTTTTGATATATAGAGAGATATAGAGAGAGGTATAGATAAGTGTTCACTCCGCCAAATTCATATTGTTGTAGGATTTATCTAGCTGGAGAGAGAGAGAGAGAGAGAGAGAGAGAGATATAGAGAGTTATTGATATAGAGAGATATAGAGAGGTATAGATATAGAGAGGTATAGATAAGTGTTCACTCCGCCAAATTCATATTGTAGTAGGATTTATCTAGCTGGAGAGAGAGAGAGAGAGAGAGAGAGAGAGAGATATTGATATAGAGAGGTATAGATATAGAGAGATAGATAAGTGTTCACTCTGCCAAATTCATGTTGTAGTAGGATTAATCTAGCTGGAGAGAGAGAGAGAGAGAGAGAGAGAGTTATTGATATAGAGAGATATAGAGAGGTATAGATATAGAGAGGTATAGATAAGTGTTCACTCCGCCAAATTCATGTTGTAGTAGGATTTATCTAGCTGGAGAGAGAGAGAAGAATAAGCGTTCACTCTGCCAAAGTCATGACCAAAAGGTGAATGAGAAAAGGGTCTTGTTTCTCGCATGAACTCAACATGGAATTTCAAATAACTTGTATTAATATACACACAAATAAGAAATTACACTTGAATTACTTGCAAACAAATGTTTTGCCTGCAGGAATGATGATTATATAAACTAGTACAAAATAAAAAAAAACGTTTTTTGAAACATATTGCCTGAGGGGTGGGAGTAAAAAATTCAATGTCAGCGAGTTTGTATCCTAAGTATGTAAAATCGTCAAATTTATTAAAGGAGTAAAATAAAAAAGAAAGAAAGACAATTTTAAATGGAAACAGTTCCGATAACTTTAAATATTATATTAGAATAAAACAATCTATAAATAAATATATAACGCTGGGCATCTATTTATTGAAACAATGAAGATTGTCTAATGTTGCATGCTCACATTTTGAGTATATTTATTCTATGTTATGACGTTGGATTATGTGTTGGGTAATGTGACGTAAGCAGTGACGCAGTTTTTGTTACAGACAAAAACCGGAAGCAAATCTCCATTATTAATAGACTAGCAAATATATGCACCCTCCGGGTGCAAGTATTTAAGTTTTAATGTAATAAAATATTGTATTAAATTAGAAAGGGTAATGAAACTAAATAAGAATACAGATAAAAAGATTTGAAACAGAGGGGGGTATAATAAAAGATTTGAAACAGAGGGGGTATAATAAAAAATGGAACAACTGAAACTTACTCTTCCATCACTCTCGTCTTTCATTGTTATTTTTTCTAATTTAAGTATTTAGTTATAAGAGGAAGTAAAGAATAAAATTACAGTTATTTTATCTTGTTAATGGATTTCATTTAAGATTCATTGAGGAGATTTTTGCTCATATTCATTAAGATAAAACCAAACAGTTAGAAATCAATAATACTAAGCACATATTTATTAAATTCGATTTTTTAATATTAATATGCAAATTAGCCTTCCCGTTCACACTGTAAACCGCTATTTTGTTGTATATATAAATATAATTTCATGTTGTCAGTATGTAGACATAGTTAACAGTATTAATAATGTAAGACAATTTTATTAATAATTGAGGTTTAGATAAAAATAAAATCATGGAGCATGTGATGTCAATAACTAAGAGAATTGTGACTTGAGTAGGAATATAGTTTCTGTTACAGACAGAAAAACACCCAATCTCCATTATAATAAGATATAATAATACCATCCACTTAACTAAAGTCCTTGAGGTTGGTAAGTTATCTGCCTTTCTCTACTGAATTTAAGGAATGCTGTTTTTTTCTCGTCTAACTCCTGTAGATGCTGTTGACCAAAGAGGAAGAAATACTATCTTCAATTTTGCCTTTGATTGGTTGATTCAAAAAGAGGCATGTAGACCAAGGACGACAACCCACCTACATTAGATATATTTTTATACAAGATGAGAGAAGCGATGTTTCAAGAGATCAAAGACACACTTCCAAAAGAAGGTAAGATAACTCCTTGTTATCTACACATGATGAACTACATTACCTTGTTTTTATCACTTTTTCATCTTTTTTACTATAACTTTCCAAGGTTCCCTTTAAGGTTTCACAAGAACACCAGCTTATTGGTATTTTGACAAAAAGGTCTTCTCTCCACCAAATTTGTAACCAAAAAGAGGATGAGAAAAGTACCTTGTTTCCCACATGACCAACAGTCCCGAGATGACAGATAACCAAGATAAGACGAGCCCTTGTTACCCTACACAGTCAACTACACTACTTTCTCTTTATCACTTTTTGAAATCTTTTTTTTGTCTTTCACTATAACTTTCCAAGGTTCCCTTTTAGTTTTCACTTGGTAAATGTTAGGGAAGTTTGGGCTTTTTAGCCTTGGTACAGAAATTGATCTACTAAAAAGAAGACTCTGAATTAAAAATCTAGTGATATAGCATATCCATTCATTGAATGAAAATTATCTTACACACACATACATATATATGAAATAAACAAAATACCTGGATATCTATATCTTTCCGGAGGCTAACGTGGTCTGCAGTGGCATTCTTGAACTTTTTGATACTTTGTTATACATCTTTACATCAAACTCTTTTGGGTTTTCTTTGTGGATTATAATGCTTCTAATTTAATAAAATAAAATTTATTTTATTTTATTCTCAAAACAGAATATGCATTTTCAAAATTTAAAAAAAAAAAAAAAAATTCCGGCTCCGAACTCGAACATTTCGTTTGTACCACTTTTGTTTTGTAACGGTTTACTCACACCGTCTTTCTATCACACACATCTCGCTCTTGATGAAAACCGCTTTAATAAAGGGTCGAAACAGATTTCTGTCAGCGAATTATAACATCATTTGTTTGTTTTTTCTAAAAATATTTATTTCATACTGTCGGATTCACTTCCATTCACTTTTTCACACACACACACACACACACACACACACACATATATATATATACAAGGTTTTTTATACTTTTTGACACACTTGTATTCTGAAAAAAAAAAGTTCCATTCATTCTTCATTTCTATCTTGGTAAATACAGCTTTAAACTTGATACTTTTTTCACACACCATGTATTCTGAAACAAATTAATGAATGGAATGTTATTTTTTTTCAGAATGCAGAAGTGTGTTAAAAAGTACAAAAAATTACGATACCTTTTTGACACACCTGTGTGTGTGTGTGTGTGTGTATGTGTGTATATATATATATATATATATATATATATATATATCTTCATCTTCTTCTCTCTAAGTTTTCTTTTTAGGAACTGTTTTAGCTCAATTGGTAGAGCACCCGCCTAGGAATTGTAAATTTCTGGGTTCGATACTACTCCCCTCCAACTCAACATATGAGTAGCACAGATTGGCTAATCTGGTCAGTGCAGTAAAGTGGGGAGCTGACGGTAGGTGTAGTTGTCTACCTCAGATGCAAAAACAATGTCCCTGGTCTAGGGCTAGTGAAAAGGGGATAGACTTTTTATCTATACTGATACTGACAATAGGACACTCTGCCAAATTTACTTTTGTTTTTAATTCTTATAACTTTTTATATTTCAATCTTTTTCCTTTTGTTCTTTCTCTCTTTCCTTCTCTCTTATTCTATCTCTTTGGTTTTTTTCTTCTCTTTCCTTCCCACTTATTCTCTCTCTCTCTCTTCACTTTTCTTCTCTCACTCTATAACTTTTTACTTCTTTTAATTTAAGTGATTTGTTTATTCTTATAACTTTCTATATTTCGTTCTTGTTCGTTCTCTGCATAAACTTTGTTATTGTTCTCTCTCTTTTTCAATTTCTCTTTCTTTAAAACTTATTCTTTCTTGAATTTCTTCTTTCCCAGCTTTTTTTTCTTCTTCTTCTGTTAACTCGTGATTTGTTGAAAGAATATCAGTCAATCAATGCATTACATCAATTTCACTCCCCTCCTCCTCTTTTTCTCCCACTCTCTCTCTCCCCTCCTCCTCTTTTCTCCCACTCTCTCTCTTCCCTCCTCTCTTTTCTCCCACCTCCCCTCACTCTCTCTCCCTCCTCCCCCTTTTCTCCCCTCACTCTCTCTCCCCTCCTCCTCTTTTCTCCCCCTTCTCTCTCTCCCTCCTCCTCTTTTCTCCCCTTCTCTCTCCCCTCCTCCTCTTTTCTTCCCCTTCTCTCTCCCTCCTCCTCTCCCTCCTCTTTTCTCCCTCCTCTCTCTCCTCCTCCTCTTTTCTCCCCTCTCTCTCCCCTCCTCCTCTTTTTTCTTTCCCCTCCTCCTCTTTCTCCCCTCTCTTCCCCTCCTCCTCTTTTCTCCCTCTCTTTCCCCTCCTCCTCTTTTCCCCCCTTCTCTCTCCGCTCCTCCTCTTTTCTCCCCCTTCTCTCTCCTCTCCTCCTTTTTTCTTCCCCTTCTCTCCCATCCTCCTCCCTCCTCCTCCTCTTTTCTCCCCCTTCTTTTCTCTCCCCTCCTCCTCCTCTTGTCTCCTTCCTCCTCCCTCCCCCTCCTCCTCCTCTTTTCTCCCCCTTTTCTCCCCTCCTCTTTTCTCCTCTTTTCTCCCACTCTCTCTCCTCTTTTCTCCCACTCTCTCTACTCTTCCACACTCTCTACTATTTTTCTCCCTCTTTCTCTCTCTCTCTTTCTCCTTCTCCTCTCTCTTTCTCCCCTTTTATCCCTCTCCTCTCTCTCTCCACTCTCTCTTCCCCACCTCTCCTCTTTTTCTACTTTGATCTTCTTGAGATGTCTGCAGAATACAGTTATATTTCACTCTTCTTCCATTCTCTGCATTACTTGCTATGCTTTCTCTCTCTCTCTCTCCCTTTAACCCTCTCAGGCCATTTGTTGCATATTTACAACAGTAAATTATCTACCTTCTGTAGACCAACTCAACCAATTTAAATAGTTTTAATACATTTTCTTACCATTCCAAACATGTTGCATAACTACCATTGCATAATTACACAGTATCATCCTTAAATAAGAACACACCCAAACAATTTTATTACAAATAGCAGAAATTTTACTATTTCTAGTGGTTGGTTGGTTGGATTTTATGGCATGTCAACCCTTGTTGGGTTATTTTATGCCCAAGACATTTTGTTTTATTCATTCTTGTTGGATAACTCTATTTTTTTATTTATTTAACACATTTTTTTAATATTCATTAAAAAAAATGTATTTAACCTCTAGATGGGACCCTAACAGTTATTACCACTTGGGTCATGGTGGACCTGGGAGTAATGAGGATAAAGGGGTACTCCACATTCCCCAGAGTTCCAGAATTGGAACCTCACCACTAGATGCAATTTAATGTCATACCCAGGACACTAAGACCCTCAGTCACTACCCTCTAGTACATGCATAATAAAAAGGGTTGGGGAGTTGCCATAAGGGCAATAGGGTTGGGACAATCATATAGGTGGTAGGGCTTGATTCATCTCTTAGCTTATGCTCAGCATGTTAATCCATGTCATCAAGGTGTGCTGACAATACAGATTCCTTTGACTATCTCTCGGTATCCATCCCTATTGGCAAGTCCTCTTGATGACATCCATTGCCTGAACAGAGCTGTAACTTTTTTTTTTTACTGATGTGTCCATGTGTAGGGGTCCATAGGAGAATGTCACTGATGTGTTTGTCCTTACTTTGCCCAGCATGTCTTACTGTGATGGTTTGTGAGATGGGAGGTAAGTGGCAATACAGCTGCTGTTTTGTTGGGTGCTTTTTTTCCTGTGTGATGTTCTCCTGTGTGTGTGTGGACACCTACACGTAGATACACCAGAGTAGGCCGACCAACAAGACTTACATAGATCAGATCTGTGTAGGTACTGGATGTGTCAGGAGGAGGAATTGTTAGTAGTGATGACTGATAGAGATGGGTGGTGAGAGAGAATCAGGGGAATCTATACTGATAGCGGGACATGAGTCTTTGTTCTGGAAATGAATGAAACTTTAATTAATAAATAGTTGATATAATGAGAGATAAAGCTATAAATGAAAATGTTTACAGTTTCGGAAAATCATGTTCTGTATAAGAAAACAGTGGTAGGAAAAAAAAAGTAAAGAATCTTATAATCTATTAATAATGGAGATTGAATGTATTTCTGTCTGTAACAATAACTACGTCACAGCTTACGTCACAATATTCTTGTGTTATATACACTTAACATTTGAGTAAGCAATTTAAAAAAATAAAATTTCAGTAACAAGAAGTTAACTAAAAAGTATACAAATAAAAAATTTTTGTGTAAAATTTATGCGCAAAATATTCAAAATAATTATTTGATTAATAATTAATAAATGCAAGCAACATTTTATTTGAGAGGGACAGAATTAAGTTTCATTTCAAATTGTCTTATTTTTGTTTACCCTTTAATAAATTTGATGATTTTTTTACTTATGATACAAACCCTTTGACATTGAATTTTCAAATCCCACCTTTCAAAAATTAATTTTTATACTGCCTGGAGGGTATTTTTGTTGCTAGTAATAATAAATATTATTGTGTACTGTGCTCAGGTGCACTATAACTCATCACAGGCTCATGCATAGTACATATGTTACGTACTGGGGTTTTCACAGTACCAAATCAGCATATAATGTCGCATGCCTTTCTTACTTCTTACTCTGGTCGTATTTTCTTCTGTCCGGCTTTGGTTCTATCTTCTAACATCTTGGTCTGGTCTCTTCTAAGGTCTGGACTTTCTTGGGGACTTTGGGTCTGGTTTCTGTTGGGGATTTCTCCTTATCAGAAGCCCTGTGTCATTGTTAGTTTTTAGATAATAAACACAAGACTTCGATTTATTGATGTTACTTTATTTCCAAATCCCCAACCCAGACAATCTGCGCAGATGAGGCTTACATGTTACGAGCTCGGCTTCTAACTTCTAACTGACTGAGTTACTTCTATCCTTAAACCAGAACAGGGTTTTCTACGCCTTCCGGTTCTCACGATTTATCCCCGGAAGGTGAGAGTGAGGTCAAGCGCCGTCACTCACCCTCAAGGCCATCAGCTGCACTAATCGCCATTATGATTTCTACACTATTGCCATAATCATTAGGTATCTAATAATTATGTAACACATAGAATAATGTACTAATGTCAGGTTAATGAATATCTGCTAGTCTAACTTGATGATGAAGTTTTGTTCTGGAAATGAATAAAACTTTAATCAGTAAATAGTTGATATAATCTATACATAAAGGCCAGTTGGTGTATGTATGTATGTTCAGAGTAAACTCCAAAAATAAAACAATTAAAGACAATATATATATATATATGCATACACATACACACACACACACACAATTCACTGTCACTAGACAGCATTAACACAAGGTCTTTTTACATGGGAATTTTTATGGGGTATGCTGCAAGGATCTAACTTGTGATTCAGTAATAATTGATCTGCAGGCTAATTTTTTTCAAATCCCCTCTCTACTCAGGTGATGCTGGGTAGCCACTTCTAGTTAGAGATAAAGGTATGAAAGAAAATGTTTACAGTTTTGGAAAATCATGTTCCATATAAGGAACAGTGGTAGGCAAAAAGTAAAGCATCTTATATTTGCTAGTTTGACATTTTTTGGACACACCAGTTTAGGCTGACCAGCAATGATGTTGTATGGATACTCTATGCCATAAGGAGGACTTGCCAGGAGTAATAACCAATAGAGACAGATGGTGGTAGATTCATGGGATTCTGTTCTAGCTATGAATGTATTGGGAATTTTTTAAAAAATTCAAAAATCCTTCAGGTCTTCATGTTGTCACTCGTCATAAACAGTGTTTCCACATTGGTATGTACAGCCAGCTCTCTCCGCTGAAAACAGTTATTCTTCCTCCTCAAGAGAAATTGCCTCAGTATTTATGCTTCTCAGCAGGTGAACACCCACAGGGATTACAGGAATCTTACCATGAGTCAACACTTATGATCAGAGGGTTGTGAGTTCAATTCCTGTAGCCAACTGCTTCAAAATGAAAATGTTTACAGTTTTGGAAAATCATGTTCCTATAAGGAACAGAGGTAGGGGGAAAAAAGTTAAGAATCTTATATCTGCTAGTTTGACTATTTGAGGTTCTTCCTACTGCACCGATTCCTTACTTCTGTGAGATGATTAAGGAAGACTTGTTTCTCTCCTGGTAATGATAGCAGTCTCTTAAAGTGTCTGCGTATCGGAATTTGTACGGCAGAAAACAGTCACATCAAAAAGAATGATCAGCCAATATGTCTGCTGAAGTTGTGCTGGCACCATTTTATATCAAAAGAAAACCATTTTCTCAAAACACACACACACACACACACACACACTCTCTTGGGTCATCTGATATCCAACCAACCCAACTAACTGATCAGTTTCTGATCTGATTTCACTTCTTTCCCCCTCCCCCTCCAAGCATGCAGACACACGTGTGTGTGTGTGTGTGTGTGTGTGTGTCTGCATTGAAAGTGGACAAATAGATGCAGACTTATAACAACTTCTGTATTATTATTTCATATATATATATATGAGTGTATATGCAAGTGCATGTGTGTGTATGCAAGTGTGTATGTGTATATATATATAATATATATGTGTATATGCAAGTGTATGTATATATATATCAGTATCTATTTTAAAATATATATGTATGTGTATATATATAATCAGTATCTATTTAAAATATATATGTGTGTGTATATATATATATCAGTATCTATTTAAAATATTATATGTGTGTGTATATATATATCAGTATCTATTTAAAATATATATGTGTGTGTATATATATATCAGTATCTATTTAAAATATATATGTGTGTGTATATATATATCAGTATCTATTTAAAATATATATATCGTATGTGTGTGTGTATATATAGTATCATCAGTATCTATATTAAAGTATATATATGAGTATATGTGCAAGTGTGTGTGTGTGTGTGTGTGTGTTGTGTGTCTGCATTGAGAGTGGACAAATAGATGCAGACTTATAACAACTTCTTCATTATTTCATATGGGCCGGGTTAGCTCAGTCGGTAGAGTGTTCGGCTAGAAACCACAAGGTTCCTAGTTCGATACCGGTCCTCGCCAACTCAGCGTATGAGTAGCACAGGGATCTGTGCGGTAAAGTAAGGAGCTGATGGTAGGTGTGGTGCTCCACCTCAGATGCTAAAAAACGATCTCCTTGGTTTAGCGCTATTGAAAAGGGGATAAACTCCCTCACTGACTGGCTGATACCGACTTTAGGTCGCCCCGTCGACTTTCCTTACTTACTTATATATATATATATAAAGTGTATATGCAAGTGCATGTGTGTATCTATAAGTATATATATGAGTGTGTATATATGCAAGTGTGTATATGCAAGTGTGTGTATATATATATATGAGTATCTATTTAAAGTATGTATATATGTATATATATATATATGTGTGTGTGTGTGTGTGTGTATATATGCAAGTGTGTTTTTGTATCTTTCTTTCATCATCCAAATTCTTAATGTTTATTTTGTGTGTATATATATATATATATATATGTATATGAACACACACCAACCTCTCTGCACGAGCAGGATGTGACACAAGGTCAGTTTCTTAAGCAGAGTTTAACTGGCTTGAATTAAGAGTTTTCTTTCTCCTAGACTGGTCACCTAGCCAAGGTTAAGTCTGCCCTACTCATTACCTATAGCTGAAAGGAGAGTAGTTGGATGCACACCTTTCCCAAGGGTATTAGTGCTATGTGAAATGCAAACAGCTTCATCTAGTATTTGAACTTGGGTCGATGAGTCCATTTCCTACAACTCCCAAATCCACCATGGGCCTCCAATATAATATATATATGATATATATAATTACATATAAAGGAATAACAATAAAAAGAGGATAAAACCTCATGACATAAGTTTAATGTTGCTTGTCCTCAGGGCCAGTTTAGCTCAGTCGGTAGAGTGTCCAACTAGGAACCACAAGGTTCAGGTTTCGATAGCGGCTCTTGCCAACTCGGTGTATGAGTAGCACAGGGATCTGTGCGGTAAAGTGAGGAGCTGATGATAGGTGTGGCACTCCACCTCAGTTACCAAAACAATCTCCTTGTCCTAGTGACAAAAGAATAGACTCCCTCGCTGTCTGGCTGATACCGACTTTAGGCCATCCCATTGACTTTACTTAGTCCTCAGGTGAGCCGTTATGAACAACTGTGTATGTATGTCGTAGGAAATGGAAAGGACAACATGAATTCTAATTGTGGACGAAGCTGTTTGCATTTCATATTGTACTAATACCCTTGGGAAAGGTGTGCATCTAACTATTCTTTCTCCAGCTATGGGTAAATAGGACAGACTGAAGAAGGAAAAGTCTGGTTAAAAATTTACCTTGTGTCACATCCTGCTCTTGTTGAGGGTTTGGGTACATACATACATATATTTTTTTTTTCATCATCAAAATCACAATATAATGGAGGTAACTATAAAAGGCTTTAGCAGTACTGTCAATTTGGACCCAAATTCAACCACACGGCTGACTACAACCATACATTTAATTTCGGCAATGCTTCACTTATCAAACTAATACACAGAAAAACACTTAGACGCCTATGCGAATCAGCTATAATAGCCCACACTGAAACTATAAACCTAAGACCAGGATTTTTTAACCTGGACTTATCTGTAGCAAAAACTATCACACATGAACATAAAATTAAAATTAATATTTGAAACTGGCAGGGTAATTCAAAAATTCAAAAATATATTATGGTTTTAAGATGTGTGTATATGTATATATATCTGTGTGGTTTGTAGATGTGTGTATATATCTGTGTGGTTTGTAGATGTGTGTATATATGTGTGGTTTGTAGAGTGTTGTATATGTATAATATCTGTGTGGTTTGTAGATGTGTGTATATGTATATGTATATATATCTGTGTGGTTTGTAGATGTGGTATATGTATTTTATATATATCTTGTGTGTAGATAGTGGGTATGTATATATATATATATATATCTGTGTGGTTTGTAGATCGTGGGTATATGTTATATATATATATATCTGTGTGGTTGTAGATTGTGGGATTTGTTATATATATATATCTGTGTGTTTGTATAGATGTGGGTATATGTATATATATATATATATCTGGTGTGATTTGTAGATGTGTGTATGTATATATATATATTATCTGTGTGATTGTAGATGTGTGTATATGATATATATAATATATCTGTGTGTTTGTAGATGTGTGTATATGTATATATATATATATATCTGTGTGGTTTGTAGATGTGTGTATATGTATATATATATATATATCTATTGTGTGGTTTGTAGATGTGTGTATATGTATATATATATATATATCTGTGTGGTTTGTAGATTGTGTGTTTGATATATATATATCTGTGTGGTTTGTAGATGTGTTGTATATGTATATATATATATATATCTGTGTGGTTTGTAGATGTGTGTATATGTATTGTAATATATTATATATCTGTGTGGTTTGTAGATGTATGTGTATATTATATATATATATATCTGTTGTGTTTGTAATGTGTATTTATATGTATATATATATATATCTGTGTGGTTTGTAGATGTGTATGTATATATATATATATCTGTGTGTTTGTAGATGTGTGTATATGTATATTATATCTGTGTGGTTTGTAGATGTGTGTATATATATATAGTATTCTGTTGTGGTTTGTAGATGTGTGTATATGTATATATATATATATATCTGTGTCGGTTTGTAGATGTGTGTATGTTATATGTATTATATATATATATCGTGTGGTTTGTAGATGTGGTATGTGTATGTATTATATATATCTGTGTGGTTTGTAGATGTGTGTTGTGTATATGATTATATATATATATCTGTGTGGTTTGTACGATGTGTGTATGTGTATGTGTATATATAATATCTGGTGGTTTGTAGATGTGTGTATTATGTATATATATATCTGTGTGGTTTGTAGATGTGTGTATATGTTATATATATCTGTGTGGTTTGTAGATGTGTGATGTGTATATATATTCTGTGGTTTGTAGATGTGTGTATATGTATATGTATATATCTGTGTGGTTTGTAGATGTGGTATATGTATATATATCTGTGTGGTTTGTGATGTGTGTATATGATATGTATATATATATATCTGTGTGGTTTGTAGATATGTGTATGTGTATATGTATATATATATATCTGTGTGGTTTGTAGATTGTGTTATATGATATAATATATATCTGTGTTGGTTTGTAGATGTGTGTATATGTATTATATATATATATCTGTGTGTTGTAGAGTGTGTGTATATGTATATATATATATCTGTTGTGGTTTGTAGATGTGTGTGATATGTATATATATATATTCTGTGTGGTTTGTAGATGTGTGTATTATGTATATATATATATCTGTGTGGTTTGTAGATGGTGTATATGTATATTATATATATCTGTGTGGTTTGTAGATGTGTGTATTTGTGTATAATGTATATAGATATATCTGTGTGTTTGTAGATGTTGTGTATGTGTTATATGTATATAGTATATATCTGGTGTGGTTTGTAGATGTGTGTATGTGTATATGTATATATATGTATTCTGTGTTGGTTTGTACAATGGTGTATATGATATATATATATATCTGTGTGGTTTCTAGATGTGTTGTATGTGTATATGTATATATATATCTGTGGTTTGTAGATGTGTGTATAAGTATATATATATCTGTGGTTTGTAGATGTGTGTATATGTATGTATATATCTGTGTGGTTTGTAGATGTGTGTATGTGTATATGTATATTATATCTGTGTGGTTTGTAGATAGTGTGTATATATGTATATATCTGTGTGGTTTGTAGATGTGCATGTGTATAGATAACATGATTTATAAATGTGTGCATGTATATATTACTTTTTAGATATTTATGTATGTGTATATATATATTATATATATTATTATTGTACTATGTATGTTATATATGATTTGTAGATGTGTATGTATATGTGATTTTGTAGATGTGTGTGTGTGTATGTATATATATAAATGTAATTTTAGATGTGTATGAATATATATAAATGTAATTGTAGATGTGTTGTATATATATGATTTGTAGATGTGTATGTTATATATAAATGTAATCTGTAGATGTGTGATAATTATGTGATTTATAGATGTGTATGTATAATATATAAATGTGATTTGTAGATGTGTGTATATATATGATTTGTAGATGTGTATATATTATATATATAAATGTAGATGTAGATATATATATGTTTGTAGATGTGTATATATATATATATAAATGTAGATGTAGATATATATATGATTTGTAGATGTGTTGTGTATATATATAGATGTAATTTGTAGAATGTGTGTAATAATATATGATTTGTAGATGTGTGTATATATATGATTTGTAGATGTGTATGTATATATATAAATGTGATTTGTAGATGTGTGTATATATATGATTTGTAGATGTGTATGTATATATATATAAGTAATTTGTAGATGGTGTGTATTTATGTGATTTGTAGATGTGTATGTATATATATAAATGTGATTTGTTGATGTGTGTATATATGTGATTGTAGATGTGTGTATATATATTGATTTGTAGATGTGTATGCATATATATAAATGTAGATGTAGATATATATATGATTTGTAGATGTGTGTATTATATATAGATTAATTTTGTAGATGTGTGTGTATATATATAGATGTAATTTGTAGTGTGTATATATATTATGATTTGTAGATGTGTATGTTATAATTATAAATGTGATTTGTAGATGTGTGTATATTATGTGTGATTTGTAGATGTGTATGTATATATAAATGGGATTTGTAGATGTGTTGTGTATATATTGATTGTAGATGTGTGTTGTGTATATATATAACTGGGATTTGTATATGTATATTATATATATATAAATGTATTGTAGATGTGTGTATATATATGATTTGTAGATGTGTATGTATATATGTAATTTAGATGTGTATGTATATATGTAATTTGTAGATGTGTATGTATATATATAAATGTAATTTGTAGATGTGTGTATATATATGATTTGTAGATGTGATGTTATAATATAAATGTAATCTGTAGATGTGTGTATATATATGTGATTTATAGATGTGTATGTATATATATAAATGTGATTTGTAGATGTGTGTATATATATGATTGTAGATGTGTATTATAATATAAAGTAGATGTAGATATATATTATGATTTGTAGATGTGTATATATATATATAAATGTAGATGTAGATATATATATGATTTGTTAGATGTGTGTTTATATATATTAATGTAGAGTGTGTATAGTATAGTGTTTGTAGATGTGTGTATATATATAATGATATTGTAGATGTGTGTATATATATGATTTGTAGATGGAGTATATATATAAATGTTGATTTTGTAGATGTGTGTATATATATGATTTGTAGATGTGTATGTATATATATAAATGTAATTTGTAGATGTGTGTATATATTGTGATTGTAGATGTGTATGTATATATATAAATGTATTTGTGATGTGTGATATATGGATTTGTAGATGTTGTATATATATGATTTGTAGATGTGTATGCATATATATAAATGTAGATGTAGTATATATATGATTTGTGAGTGTGTGTTATATTATAGATGTAATTTGTAGATGTGTGTGTATATATATAGATGTAATTTGTATGATGTGTTTATATATATATATTATTGTAGATGTGTATGTATATATATAAATGTGAGATTTGTAGATGTGTGTATATATGTGATGTAGATGTGTATGTATATATAAATGGGATTTGTAGATGTGTGTATATATATGATTTGTAGATGTGTGTGATATATATAAACTGGGATTTGTATATGTATATGTATATATATATATAATGTAATTTGTAGATGTGTGTATATATATGATTTGTAGATGTGTGTATGTATATATGTAATTTGTAGATGTGTATGTATATATGTAATTTGTAGATGTGTATGTTATATATATAAATGTAATTTGTAGATGTATGTATATATATGATTTGTAGATGTGTATGTATATATATAAATGTAATCTGTAGATGTGTGTATATATATGTGATTTATAGATGTGTATGTATATATATAAATGGTGATTTGTAGATGTGTGTATATATATGATTTGTAGATGTGTATATATATATATAAATGTAGATGTAGATATATATATGATTTGTAGATGTGTATAATATTATATTAAAGTAGATGTAGATATATATTATGATTTGTAGATGTGTGTGTATATATATAGATGTATTTGTAGATGTGTGTATATATATATGATTTGTAGATGTGTGTATATATATGATTTGTAGATGTGTATGTATATATTAAATGTGATTTGTAGATGTGTGTATATATATGATTTGTAGATGTGTATGATATATATATAAATGTATTTGTAGATGTGTGTATATATGTGATTTGTAGATGTGTATGTATATATATAAAGTGATTTGTTGATGTGTGTTATATGTATTTGTAGATGTGTGATATATATATGATTTGTAGATGTGTTGCATATATATATAAATGTAGAATGTGATATATATATGATTGTTAGATGTGTGTGTATATATATAGATGTAATTTGTAGATGTGTGTGTTATATATATAGATGTAATTTGTAGATGTGTATATATATATATGATTTGTAGATGTGTATGTATATATATAAATGTGATTTGTAGATGTGTTATATATGTGATTTGTAGATGTGTTATGTATATATAAATGGGATTTGTAGATGTGTGTATATATATGATTTGTAGATGATGTGTGTATATATATAACTGGGATTTGTATATGTATATGTATATATATATAAATGTAATTTGTAGATGTGTGTATATATTGATTGTAGATGTGATGTTATATGTAATTGTAGATGTATGTATATATGTAATTTGTAGATGTGTATGTTATATTATAATTGTAATTTGTAGATGTATGTATATATATTGATTGTAGATGTGTATGTATATATATGATTTGATAGATGTGTTTATGTATATATATGATTGTAGATGTGTATGTTATATATAAATGTAATTTGTAGATGTGTGTATATATATGAATTTGTAAATGTGTGGGTGTGTGTATATATATATATATTATATATGATTTGTAAATGTGTGGGTGTGTATATATATATATATTATGATTTGTAGATGTGTGTATTATATTATATATATATATAATATATGATTTGTAGATGTGTGTATATATATATATAATATGATTTGTAGATGTGTGTATATATATATATGATTTGTAGATGTGTGTATATATATGATTTGTAGATGTGTATGTATATATATGATTTGTAGATGTGTATGTATATATATAAATGTAATTTGTAGATGTGTGTATATATACAATCTATAGATGTATATATATATATATAAATGTAATTTGTAGATGTGTGTATTATACAATCTATAAATATATATATATATATACATATATACAATCTATAAATGTGTATATATATATTATATATATATATATATATATATATATATATATATATACACAATCTATAAATGTGTATATATATATATAATATATATATATATATATATATATATATATATACACATTTATAGATTGTATATATTACACACATCTACAAATTACATTTATATATATATATATATAAATGTAATTTGTAGATGTGTGTATATATACAATCTATAAATGTGTGTATGTATATATATATATATATATATATATATATAAATGTAATTTGTAGATGTGTGTATATAATACAATCTATAAATGTGTATATATATATATATATAAATGTAATTTGTAGATTGTGTGTATATTACAATATAAATGTGATAATATATATATATATATATATAAATGTAATTTGTAGATGTGTATATATACAATCTATAGATGTGTATAATTATATATATATAAATGTAATTTGTAGATGTGTCTGTGATACTATATCGTAATATGATTTGTAGATATGTATACATGTATATATATATATGGTCTATAGATGTATGTATACAAATCTGTGAATATAACTGAAGCAGGTCATTAGTGTATGTCAATAATGTGTGTATGTATTTTATTTCTTGTAGTATCATGTAGCATCTCATATATCTCTTTGATCACTGTCTCAATATTGTATTACAAGTTCTTGTCAAATTAACATCACCAAGATGTCATGTTGTAATTAATTTTTTTTTCTTTTGTATATGTCTATGGAAATTTTGTGTGAAATATCAATGTACCAAGTATTGGTCTGTGCTGTTCTAATCATTGTGCCAAGAACACAATCATCAAAAAAATATTCTCAAAGAATAAATATTTATAGGTACTAGCAAGAATATATGCCATCTTGGTGTAAGTATTTACTATTCAATGTAATGAAATATATTAAACTAGCAACGGCTACCTGGCGTCGCCTGGGTAGATGGGGAGTTTTTAAAGTTAGTCCCGCAGATCCATTATTACTGAATCATGAGTCGAATCGTCATGGGATCCCCATTTAAATCCCTATGTAAAAAAAAAAAAAAAAAAAAAAAAAAAAAATAGACCTTGCATTGATCCAGCTACTCTGAAAAGAAATGTTAATGTCTACTATCTAAAATATTAAATGAAAAAAAAAAATCCATGCTGTTATCATTTAAATTCTATCTTTTAATTATCTTCACGAATATAAATCAAATCTCTATTATTTTTGCTCAAAAACCAAGCCCTGGTGATATTTAATGTGTATATATATATTTACTTTGTTGTTAATTGTTTTATTTTCAAAGTTTCCTCCGGACATACATGTACACACAACTGCCCTTTATATATGTATAGATTAGAAAGACTAATGAAATTAAATAAGAATGCATATAAAAACATTACACTTATTTCAATTATATCTTAATTGGTTTCCACATAAAAATCATTCATAGGATTGATTTGAATACATTGGAGAATAAAACAATAATATTAAAGATCAATAACACCAAGTAATTATTTATTAAACCTGGTTTTGTTAAAACCAGTATGCAATTTAATAACACCATATATTATGTAAACCTGTATTTCTGAGTGATGTATAAGACACATTGCAGGATTTTAAACACACTAATAATATGGGTAGTTTTGTGGCAAATCTAACTCAGATTTTCATAGAGACCCCATAAATAATATATTGTATATTCATATAGATGTAATGTTGGTTTTTAGTGCCTTTGTGTAACATATATTTATTTCATTTAGCTGTACATAGTTATTTTGGATTTTTATTGAAGTAAGTAAGTTGTCGGGGTGGCCTAATGTCGGTATCAGCCAGACAGCGAGGGAGTCTATCCCCTTTTCACTGGAGCGCCACACCTACCATCAGCTCCTTACTTTACCGCACAGATCCCTGTGCTACTCATACGCTGAGTTGGCGGGGACCGGTATCGAACTAGGAACCTTGTAGTTTCTAGCCAAACACTCTACCGACTGAGCTAACCAATGGTCTCATTTAAAGAATAGAGCAATATTCAGGTTAATTGAAAGATGATTTTGTGTGGGTCTACATTTGCTCTGTCATTTTTTAATCATCCAAGTTCTCGATACGATGGAGATAATTATGAAATGCTAACTATAATCCTTTTCTCTTACCTGAATAGAAACAGCGATATCTTCATAGATTGCTGTTAGCATAAAAATTTACTAATTTCACAGGTCATCTGGTATATATGAAAAAAAGAAGATATATATATATAAACAGCAACTAATAAAAAAATCTAAACAGTTAAACAGACAGTGGGACAGTGGAGCAAAATGACCATACAAATTATTGATTTAAAAGACTAAATTGTTGAGGGTTGTTGCCAATTCTGTCATGGAAAGAAAAAGGACATGCTACACAGAAAAAATATAGGAAAGAAAGAGAATAGGGGAAAGATAGAGTGCTTGTAAGGTTATAGTTCCAAATGCAAATCAAAGCCTTCACAAAACGTTTTCATCACGTCGGGGTATCACCAGTTGTAAAATCCCGACAAAGGTTGATAGACAAAACATTTTATATACAGCACAGAATAAACAGGGTATATAATACATAGAGGTGTACATAAACATACATACAAAAGTAGAGATAATGACACATTCATGAATGGTTAAAATACAAGATATTTAGGTATCAAAGAGATACCTAAATGTACATAAAAACGTAGTTATGGATACATGACTAAAGGATAGTCATATATCGTATACAAGACTTACTAGCAGTGAGTGGCCAGTGTTAAGGGCCGAAGCCCCAACGAGAAGGGAGTAGACAGAGTCTTGTGGTGTCTTGTAGGTCGAGCAGCAGGGAAAGGGAAAAAGAAAGAGACATTCAAATCAGCCGCTTAAATATCAAAGGCCCCTAGCGGGAACCAGCGAAACTAAACGGGCAGACAACTCCCCAGGCGAATACGAAAATAACGTCACACACTGTTTCAATCGAATATAATGAAAACATAAAGAGAGAGATGGTTAAATCAAGATTATTATACTTTTAACATATTGAACTATTTTGCAATAGCTCTAGATTATCATACTGTGGTATATCCACAGATCCTGCTAGTTCAAATAATTACTCAATGAGTCCGCATGTTAATCTGGCATTCCCACAATATGACTGAAAACCAACCAAGTCTGGTGGTATTGTAAGATATGGCTGGGACATTGATTATTTATCATTTGTGTGTGTGTGTGTGTGTGTGTGTGTGTGTGTGTGTGTGTGTGTGTGCATAATTAAAAAAATTAATAATCCAGATAGTGAGTGTAGTAGGGCAGACCGGGCTCTCTACCATTGGGGGGGTGGGCAACTGATTTAAAGTCAAAACTAGTTGAGAACAATCCATTTTATAAATAAATAAATAAATATGTATATATATATATATATATATATATATATATCTATATATATCACTTCAAGTAAATCACCAAATCTTGATATTTTCAATTTGATTCTTTTTACTTTTGTATTATTTAATCTTTCTGATCTGATTTACATTTTGTTCATTGCTCTGTTGGTGTGGCGTAGAATAGGCCGACTGTGAACACTTTTCTGTGATATTTATGCTTTAAGACATAAGTCTCCACCTGTTCGTTATTCCTGTTGACACATAGTTTGAATATTTCCCTCAGGTAATTTTCAGAATATCAATTCTGCTTTTCTAATAAAGGTAATTCCATAGAAGTGTTAACATTTTTATTGAATCACCTGCAAAACATTTAAAGAATGTGTTGATAGGGATAATGATCAGGTGGGGGACTGTTTGAAATCAGAATATCATAAAGGTACTTCCATAGAGATGTCAACATCTTTTAATGACCCTGTGTATGTGCATATTGATTGGTTGGGTTTTACGGCATGTCAAGCCTTGTTGGGGCATTTTATGCCAAAGACGTTTTGTCTTATACATTCTTGAATGATATTCATTTTTTTTAAAACTCAGTTTTTTTAAATTTTTGTTCTATTCAACCCATAGATGGGACCCTAACAGGTACTACCACACCGGGTCAGAGTGGACCTGGGAGTAATGGTGATGAAGGTGTACTGCATATTCCCCAAGTTCCAGAATTGGAACCTCACCATCAGATGCATCATTTTCAGGATATATGTATATGTATATATATATATATATCCTGAAATTTGTAAATATTTGTAAATAAATATATACTCAAGGGCCGGGTTAGCTCAGTCGGTAGAGCATTCGGCTAGAAACCACAAGGTTCCTAGTTCGATACCGGTCCTCGCCAACTCAGCGTATGAGTAGCACAGGGATGTGTGCGGTAAAGTAAGGAGCTGATGGTAGGTGTGGCGCTCCACCTCAGATGCCAAAAACAATCTCCTTGGTCTAGCGCTATTGAAAAGGGGATAGACTCCCTCGCTGATTGGCTGATACCGACTTTAGGCCGCCCCGACGACTTTACTTTACTTATATACTCAAGTAATTAAACCTATGAAATTTAACTTTTTATGCATTTACATATATGAAGACTAAATATATATAGCATTGTGGGGCACATAGTGTAATGGTTACTGTTGTAGGAAATGGACACGACAAGACTAGTTAAAACCCCGGATGAGGCTGTTTGCATTTCACAAAGCATTGATACCTTTGGGAAAGGTATGAATCTAACTATTTTCCCTCCAGTTATGGATAAATAATAGTACAGACTGCTCTTTTAACTTGGTTAGGCAACCAGTCTAGGGAAAGAAACCACAAGGTTCATAGTTTGATACCGGCCCTCGCCAGCTCAGTGTATGAGTAGCACAGGGATCTCTGTGGTAAAGTAAGGAGCTGATGGTAGGTGTGGTGCTCCAACTCAGATGCAAACACAATCTCCTTGGTCTAGTGCTAGGGAAAAGGAGATAAACTCCCTCGCTGATGGGCTGATACCGACTTTAGGCCACCTGGTGACTTTACTATATATCTATCCAATTCTACTACTATAGGGCAGGATACAACACAGACAATTCTTAAACAGAGTATAGCTGGTTTGAATAGAGAATTATTTCTTTTCTGAGACTAGTTACCTTACTAAAGAATCCAGTATGCCTTATTATTTGTCGATAGCTTGGGGGTTAGGGGAGAAGAGATTGATTCATGGCTTTTCCCAAAGCATTTAGCATGAAGTGAAATGCAAATAGCCTTGTACAGGATTTGAACTTGGGTCACTGATTCCATTTCCTGTAATGATAACTGTTATTGTTTAGCACACCTTCAGAATATACCAGTAGTATGCATAGAGGGCTTCTAACTGTGCATGAGCCTAATATATATGTATATGTGTGTATATATATATGTGTGTGTGTGTGTGTGTGTGTATGTATATATAATATATATATATATATATATGTGTGTATATATATGTGTGTGTGTGTGTGTATATGTGTGTGTGTGTGTGTGTATATATGTGTGTGTATATGTGTGTGTGTGTGTGTGTATATATATATATATGTGTGTGTGTGTATATGTATATGTGTGTGTGTGTGTGTGTGTGTATATTATATGTGTGTGGTGTAAGTATGTATATGTGTGTGTGTGTGTGTGTAAGTATGTATATATGTGTGTGTGTGTAGTATGTATATATATGTGTGTGTGTGTAAAATGAGTTGTTACCCATAGGGTTTATGAAACTGAAGGCGTGAAATGACTTAGAAATAGAAAGGAAAAAAGAAAGAAAAAAGAAAATTGGTAAGGAATTCCTTTCTTTATTTCTTGGTGGAATGATTCTTGGAAATGTGTGAAATGTCCGGCAGCAAGACACGGAAAAGCCTGGATAACTTGACAGATGAACAGATTGATTACTCTGTTCTTGCACTTTATCTTCCTTATCTCATCTGTCTTGTTGCACCTTTTCGGCTTTTTCTTTTGGCTTTTTCTTTTTTCCTTTTTCCAATTCCCTAGTTTTCAGTTCAGCTAGCGTACTCTCTGATCTCCTGTAGGTGTATGTCACACCAGGTGTCTTTCAAAGACTTTTTAAAATACAAATCCTTTAGGACACAATATCGGTGTTAACTAAGTGCTGCTGAGATTTGGTATAAGTTCACAAGTCTAAGGCACCCAGTGAGAAATGAACTCTTTTCTCAGTTTTGATCAATCGGTGAGACTGGCTTGCTAACCAATGTTTTGAATTTAGTGATTTTTGAACACATTAGAATTTTTTTTTTTTTTTTGTGCATGGAAAAAGATTTGTGTATATGCGTGTATGTATAAAAATGTCTGGAAAAAAATGAGACCATCCAAATCATACAAAATGAAATGCAAAAATGTAAATCCTGATTATCTGGTGTTGCTTATCCGCCAAATTCTTATTTCTTATGAGTGTCGTCGCCTAAGCTAAATAATGACCCATTCCGTTTTTATTATAAAGAAAGAAAGGGAATGAAAAGGATATGCTACACAGAAAAAAACATAAGGTCACAAGTCTAGGGCACCCAGTGAGAAATGAACTCTCTTCTTAGTTCTAATTAATCAGTGAAATTGGCTTGCTAACCAATGTTTTGAATGTAGGGATTTTGAAGATATTAGAATTTTTTTTTGTGCATATATGAATAAAAATGTATGTGCATGTGCTAAACGAAATAGATTGTTTTGGTGTCTGAGGTAGAGCGCCACACTTACCATCAGCTCCTCACTTTACTGCACAGATCCCTCTGCTACTCATAGGCTGAGTTGTTGAGGGAGTCTATCCCCTTTTCACTAGTGCTAAACGAAAGAGATTATTTTGGTGTCTGAGGTGGAGCGCCACACTTACTATCAGCTCCTCACTTTACTGCACAGATCCCTCTGCTACTCATAGGCTGAGTTGTTGAGGGCCGGTATCGAACCCGGAACCTTGTGGTTCATTGTCAGATGCTCTACCGACTAAGCTACTGTGATATATCCACAGGTCCTGCTAGTTTATATCTATTATATACAAATCACAATAAACTGTCCATTTATTTTTCCTTGCCGAGACAGTCTGCCGAAATTTATTCATAATTTCCTGAAGCCATGCAAAATGAGGGACTTGTTTAAGAATATTTCTTCTATGTGATTAAGTTTGCCGAGCACGCTTTTCTCTCGGTATGCTCCCTGGGTTTACAGTGATTCAGTTTAATGAAAATCTAAAATGTGCTTTTACGTTGGCCTAGAGCGGTAATGTCCTCAGTTTCTCTCTCTCTCTCTCTCGTAGTTTGTACGATAGCCAGCCTGAGTGATAAAATGGCCAATGCCAGGGGTCCCTATCTCAAAATGAACACTGCTCTAACCCCTCCCCCCCACTAACAACCCGAGCGACCTTAAATTACTCGGGTCTTGGAGGTGGGCCAGCACTGTGCAATTTGATCAATAGGAAAACGCTGTAGACGGAGACCTAGAGTTATTTTTCTTATTTTTTTGTGTGTGTGGGGGGGAGATGAGGTGTGCAGGTGAGTGGTTCTAAAATAACAGACTTGGCTCCCAGAGAACCCTCAGGTCTCGTCTTTTAACATGCAGAGAGGACAGTGTCTTTGTAATGTTATTTAACCAGTTCTTGTCTTTCTACTTCCATTCAATCGGGAGTGAGAAATTTGTTTAAAAGAAGAAAAAAAGGAAAATAAATAAATAAATAAAAAAAAACAAACACAAGAGAAAAGATTACCTCATTCCTGCAGGATTTACCTTGAACTGTAAAACTAAGCAAAATAATTCATTACTTTCAATTAATATAATTTAATTATCTTTGATTTAAATAATAATTCATTAATTTTAATCCATATAATTCAATCATCATTAATCATATTCAATTTAATCGATTAATTTCAATCAATATGATTTAATCATCTTTGATTTAAACACTACAATTGAAAATTAATAAAATCATTTTTAGAAACTATTTCTCTAGGACGAACTTTTAAATAAGTGATAAATGTGATTCAGAAAAACATTCTTCAGGATTAAACTGCAGAATTAGAGGAACAATAAATTAAAAAAAAAATCGAACCAAGTATCCAATAGGCATCCCAGCTGGGAGCTGTTTTGGTAATTTATGAGGAAGTGCGTCCCGGTCTCCTGCCTCAGAAATTGCTACCCGGTGACTATTAAAATAACTTCCCCAGCTATGTCATCTCGGCAGAGTTAAATGTATTTTAGAGGGGGGCTTCTCTTTTTTGTTGTAATTCTTATTTATTTATCGTAATTTGTCGTAATTCTTGTTCATTTATCGTAATTTGTCGTAATTCTTGTTAAGATATGAAGATGGATATATAGTTTGGAATAGACTGAGATCTGATAGATAGATAAACAAACAAAATAATATAGATAGATATGAACAAATGGAGATGGGTGGATAGATATATATAAACAAAGTAAAAAATGAACAAATTGAGGTAGATAGATAGATATATATCCATCTTCATACCTAAACAAGAATTACAACAAATTTCTATAAATAAACAAGAATTACAACAAATTACAATAAATAAATAGGAATTACGACAAAAAAAAGAGAAGACCTCCCCCTCTAAAATACATTTAACACCCTAAATTGGTTGTTTTCTTTCAAGTAACACCACCGAGACGACATAGCTGGGGACGTTATTTTAATAGTCACCGGATAGCAATTTCTGAGGCAGGAGACCAGGACGCACTTCCTCATAAATTACCGCTGTTTTGAAAAGAACATCTTTTGTTTTTCACCATAAACTCCTAGTTATTTGTCTACAAACAGCAGACAATTTTTTTTTTACATTAGAATTTCACTGTAAGATTTTTAAAAAGTTTGATCATGCATATTTACAAACCAAAGGTTTTTATGCTAAAATAGTTTTCAATTTTAATTTTCTCATTTCATGTTGTTGTTGTTAATTCAACACCAGATATGCTTAAAATGAAATTGGTTTTTATTAACACAATATTTTTTAAACTGGAAGTGTACGGTGAAAAGCAAAAGGTGTTCTTTTCAAAACAGCTCCCAGCTGGGGTGCCTATTGGATACTTGGTCCAAAAATTCAATGATAATTTATATCCTCATAAGAACCTGAATCTATGATTTGGCTTTAAATAATCCACAAGGGTTGATTTGCCATTACTCCCTCCAAAATGAAACTACTTCCTATGCCAATAAAACCTTAAATGATGTTGGAAATTCCATAACCAATTATCTCCCCCTGCTGCTATGTCAAATGCAAACAGCTGCATCCAAGAGTTGAACTTGTCTCACCGTGTCCATTTCCTACAAAGGTAACCATTACACCATGCGCCTCCATGAAATAACCCATAAAGGTTGATATGCCTTTAAACACCAACTAACCTGAAACCATTTAATTATATGCAAATTAGTATTAGACAAGTATACTTTAAATTATATAACTTTGTCCATACAAATAATTTGGTTTCTTTGATTAAATAGGAATATTTGAAACCATTTAACTGTATGCAAATTATTAGATCATCATTGGCATTTCGGTCTTGGAAGACTATAATGTAATTTTTATGCCCCTGAAGTGACACCGCCCTGTCATCTGGGGTGTTAGAATGCACTGACTGCACCTCTGCAGAGGGGTAAGACTCCCCCAATGGGGCCACCTGTTGGCCATGGGTGGTGACCCGTGATGCTTAAGGATTGAGCAGTCCATGACTTGCAATACTCCACTTAGGCCCTTTCTTGGGCTAGATGGGCGGTCGGAGAGGCCCCCTCCAATCAATCGGCTGGTCACGTCAAGCCATAACATTTATATGATTTTCCCAACCCTATTGCCCTTATGGGCACCCCCAACCCTTTTTATCATATGGGTGCTAGAAGGCAGTGGCTGAGGGTCTACATGTCCTGGGAATGACATTAAACTCTATCTGATGGTGAGGTTCCAGTTTTGGAGGTTTGGGGAATGTGGAGCACCCCTTTATCACTATTGCTCCCTGGTCCACTCGGACCCGGAGTGGTAGTACCTGTTAGGGTCCCATCTATAGGTATTTATAAAAAAAAATTGAGTATCCATTAAGAATTGATTTATTTCAAAACTTTATTGGCATTAAATGACTCACTGAGGTTGATATGCCGTACAACAAACCAGACCAAACCTGAAGTTACAGCATCTCCTGTGACTGTAAAGTCCAATGTTTGAAAAACATTCTTGACCACAGATGTCGCATGTGAAGGCTGTCCCTGAAGATGTTGATGTGTCTGTGCCTTGTTACCGCTGCTTTCCTCTGGACCTCTTGGCTTCATGGTGTTGTGCCAGGTGGCTTCAGACATGAACAGTCTGCTACGGAGAGCCTGTCATTAGTATTAGATATTGTCCAAAGAATTGATAAAGTATAAAAGAAAGATTATGTATGTCTGTTTGTACAGCAACAGAATGCAAGTTCTTTTGATGAACGAACATTGGAGGAACAAGCAAAGACCATAGTTTAATAAAATCCACATCTTATTTTTTGTCCCATGGATGGGGGGGGCGCTTAAAAACTTTTTTACCCCTCATTATCCATAAAAGCTGAAAAAGAGTATAAATCAATGATATATTAAAAAAAATCAATTTTAAAGATGGTTAGAAGATAAAAAATTAATAAAGGATAAAATATAATAAAAAGCAAATAAAAAAGAAAATAAAGTTTTAAAAAAAATATACAAAGAGTAAAAGATGATAAAGGAAATATATAGATGAAATAATTTTTATTAATCTATATACAAATATATTCATCAATAAAACAAATTAATAAAGGATAAAAAATAATAAAAGACAAAAATTTGGACTATTGTCCTTATCTTTATTGTTATATACATGTTTTGACCGATGTGTCCTCCGACCTCCTTCAGGTGTTTCTTGTCAAACTTGGGAACCTTTTTGGGCACATGGCGCAATGAATACGAGGGTTGAGTTAATCCAGTTCTAAGTGACAATCATCTCTAGGTTGCAGGTTCAATCCTGGTCAAGGGTGATAATAACATAGAATACTTAACACAGCTTAACACTTGTACCTGGTCATGGTTAATGGATTGAATGAAGGATTCGGTTTGAAGTTACGTGTAGGCTTCTGATTAGGACAAGAAGGCTCCCGACTCTGACAAGAAAGACCTGATGAAAGCCAGAGGGCACATCGGACAAAATATAGTGTATATAACTATAAAGATCAGGAGGCAGAGAGAAATATAAGGCTTTGTGGGAAGCGCGTGGTGTAATGGTTAAATTCATGGGAAATGGACTCGTCGCCCCGAGTTCAAACCCTGGATGTGGTAATTGCATTTCACTTAGTGCTAATACCTTTGGGAAAGGTATGAATCAACCCTCCCTCCAGCTATGGATAAATAGTAGGGTAGACTGGACTCTTTAACCTTGGTTAGGCAACCAGTCTAGGAGAAGGAAAACTCTGAATTCAAACCTATTAAACTCCGCTTAAGAAATTGACCTTGTGTCACATCCTGCTCATGCGGAGGGGTTGGTAAATATATATATACAATAAATATGCCCACGCATTTTTATCTTTTGATCTGATAACGGACAGACTTCCTTTTTTTATATATTTCTTTATCTTTCTCTGCCTCCTCACCAGAAGAGGAGTCTTCCATTTTCCTTTTTTTCTTTTATATATTTCTTTACGATACACTTCTGAACATGACAAGTTTTTCACACATCATCCAGAATTTGCACAGAGCTGATTGATGTAGGTTTTTGCTGGTCAGCCTACATTAGTGTAACCATGAGTAGGTGTCCACAGGAGAATGTCACTTATGAGTTCGTCCTTACTTCTCCAGCAGTGCCCTGAATGTCTTGTCTTACTCGGATGGTTTGTGTGATAGGAGGTAAGTGGTTGTACAGTTGCTGTTTTATGGGGTACTGCTTCCAGGATTTATTCAAGACAGCACACAGCATCCTTGTGTATTTCCCATCTAGCTTTTTCTCTAAGAATTTTGTTAGAGTACAAGTGGTGTAGCCATACAATAGCACTGACACAGCTATAGCTTAGAAGAATTATTCTTTCATCTTAATACAGCTATTTAAAGATGAACATCATTTTATTAGAATCCAAGTAGTGCAGCCATACAATAGCACTAACACAGCTATAGCTTGGTAGAATTTTTTTTAAAGATAAACATGAGTATAAATGGGGTACTGCTTCCAGGATTTATTCAAGAGAGCACACAGCAGCCTTGTTGAGTTCCCATTTAGCCTTTTCTCTTAGCATTTTGTTAGAGTCCAAGTAGTGCAGCCATACAGTAGCACTTACACATCTTCAGCTTGGAAAAATTCTCACTTTATCTTGATACAGCTATTTAAAGATGAAAATGATTTCATCAGAGTCCAAGTAGTGCAGCCATACAATAGCACTGATATGGTTACAGCTTGGTAGAATTCTCCCTTTATCTTAATCCATTTTCTTAAAGATAAACATGAGTATAAACATAAATGATTTAAATTTTTAGAAAACATTGATATAAATATTGTTTGTAAAAGATTTTTTGACCATTAAGTGTAATTAAAGATTGTTTGGTTCTTCAAAGGAAACACTAAAGACTCAAGGGTTAAAGTTAATAACCTTAGTGAAAAGGGGAATCACTATTTGACACTTAATTAAGTTCTGTTTCCCCTTTAAACTCTTTGAATTTAAGAAGAGACTTAAATCATTGTATCAATTCAATTGGTTCTTTCTATACTAATTATAATCGAAACCCCCATTGCTTGGAGGATATAACCAAATGGAAGAGATGAGGAACATGTGTTAGTTTAAGGCTTTACATCTTGTGTTAAGCATGTTTAGTATAATACTTATCATAGGAAATGGAATTGGTGAAAATTATAGGGTAGATTGGGTTCTTTAGTCTTGGTTAGGAGACTGGGTTGTTTAGCCTTGGTTAGGCAGACTAGGGTTCTTTAGTCTTGGTTAGGCAGACTGGGTTCTTTAGCCTTGGTTTAGGCAGACTGGGTTCTTTAGCCTTGGTTTAGGCAGACTAGGGTTCTTTAGCCGTGGTTTAGGCAGACTGGGTTCTTTAGCCTTGATTAGGCAGCCAGTTCCAAGATGTAGCATGTCTGTACTATTGTATGTTTGAACTTCTTCAATTTTAATGAAGCACTAAGAGAAAATTTAAATTGAAGGGTAGACTGGGTTCTTTAGCCTTGGTTAGGAAGCCAGTCTAGATTGTTTATTTTGTTTAATGGCATATCAACCCTTGTGGGTTATTTAATGACAAATCTTGTTTTGTTTGTATATATATCATTTGTAAGTAAATAGTTTGTAGGTATATTTTTTTGTTTTCAAACAAATTGTTAGAGTGCAAGCCAAAATTTAAATTGAAGGGTAAATGGGTTCTTTTGCCTTGGTTAGGCATCCAGAATTTGCACAGAGCTTTACATTTCGTGTTAAGCATGCTTATCACATAAAATGGAATTAGTGAAAATTGTAGGGTAGACTGGGTTCTTTCTCCTTGGTTAGGCAGCCAGTTCCAAGCACTAGCATGTCAGTACTACTGTATGACCGCACTACAAATTCTAAATTTAAATTTCAAATTTAAACCAGCTATACTGCACTTGAAACTGACCTTGTGTTGCATCCTGCCCTTGACAAAGGTTTGGTAACATTTGGTAATACAGACTACACCTATTAAACATACACCTCACAGCACAGTAATAGTTAACAAGCCAGCTACTGCACTATGACAAGATGCCCAAGGACAGTCTTGTAGAGATTCGTGGACTGATCAGTATCAGTTACGCTCTGTCTTTTTTTTTTGTCTGGTGACTGGATGCTAGTCACAGTCTTCCCATTAAGCTCAGTATGATGTTTATTCTACAAATCTTATACTTACATGCCCTAAAGTATATTAATGAAACAAATGATCTTGTAGTCAACTAATTTCCATAATCTCTCTGGCACCTATTAAATAAATTTGCCATTCCCAAGAGGCCAGTATGACTCATTTTAGAAATTGCTGTTTTCAATTTGATCACAATCATCATCAGGTTACACTGATATCCATGGCTCTCTTTGCAAGGTGTATTCCAAAATAATAAATCTCAGGAGTCAGAAAAAATATTACTTTAGATACCTCTTCAGTGCTCTGGTAATTAGACAGAAAGAAAAAAATAAACTTGCAGATATATTGTAATTACTGATTATTTGTGTGATAGGAGGCATGTGGCCCTGCAGCTGCTTTCTTGTGTGGGTACTGATTTCTTGTGTGACTGGAACCTTTTCTTTGCTGGGGAGTCACTGTATTTCCACTTCATGAACTGTCTTTTTGACTCAGGCTTGAAGTGGAAACACATATTTAACCAATTTGGAAGAATTCTCACTTTATATTATAAGAGAGATCACAATACACTTCTGAACATGGCAAGTCTTTCACACAGCACCCAGAATTTGCACAGGAGCTGATTGATGTAGGTTTTTGCTGGTTGGCCTACACTGGTGTGACCATGTGTAGGTGTCCACAGGAGAATGTCACTTATGAGTTCGTCCTTACTTCTCCACTGCTTTCTTGTGTGGGTGCTGTTTCCAGGATTTTTTTCAAAACAGCATTGGGCACCCCCTTATGTAGTTCCCATGTAGGTGTTTCTCTAGGTGTTTCATTAGGGTCCAAGTGGTGCAGCCATACAGAAACACAGACATGGCTACAGCTTGGAAGAATTCTCATTTTATCTTATTAATTAGAAGATCGGTCATGTGATATAAATTCCATTTTATTTGTCCCTGTCATAACCCTTTCCTTACCAGACGTTTTATGTGTGCCACTCACCTTTGTGTCAATTAGTAGCTGCTTTTTATCTAAGTTCACCATTTTCTACATTTTTATTTTAGGGTTAGGGTTAGGGTTAGAGCTAGGATTAGGTTTAAATTGAGTTATAACATTAGAAGAAGAAGAAATATGATAAAAATCTTAAATTACATTGGTTTTTCTACATTTTAATTTACGTTTAGTGTTAGGGATAAGGCTAGGGTTAGGGAATGAGCTAGGGTTAGGTTTAAAAACAGAAGAAGAAAAGAAATATATTAAAATCTCAAATTACATTGATTTTTCTAGATTTTGATTAACGGTTAGGGTTAAGACTAGGTTTAGGGTTAGTGCTAGGGTTAGATTTAAATTTAGTTATAACAGAAGAAGAAGAAGAAGAAATATATTAAAAACCTGAAATTACATTGATTTTTCTACATTTTTAATTTACGGTTAGGGTTAGGGTTAAAGCTAGTGTTAGGTATTTGTATTACAGTGTATAAGTTCAGTTTGATGAGATTTGTATGTTTTAGCCGATTTCTTCCTTTGTCTCATCACTATGTATTTATTATGATCTTGTATTGAATTTGTTCCATTGATTATTGCTATTCATTTAGTTATGTAAAATTTAGATTGGCCAATTGTGCTGTGTTAATTGGGAGAAGCTAGCTTAACAGACCTGGCTAGAGAGCCACCATCTACCAGTCTGTGAAAGAATTTAAGTCCAACCGATTAAACAATTAAAATGATATGAAGAACTAAGTAACAATCTCTCTTCTCTCTCTCTCTCTCTATATATATATATATATATATATATATATATATATATATATATAGGTTGGTCGCCCCCTATTGCGATTCAAGGATGTCTGCAAAATGATCTCGAGTGCTTTGGCATTGTCCCTTTCAGCTCGGAAAATTTGGCTCAAGAGCACACTCGGTGGCGGCAGAATCTCCATAGAGGACTGTACATGTCAGAAGTCACCCTGATACAACATCATGAAGCTAAGAGGTCCATAAGAAAGCAACGACAACAAAGCATCGGAACATCATCATCTACAGGGACAACCTACAAATGCAAAATCTGTGGTCGAGATGTTTCTCAAACATCGGACTTCATAGTCACAGGAGGCGCTGCAACTTCAGGGGCACACAAAAACTTTTATCATAGTCTTTTGAGACTGAATTGCCAATGATGATGATGATGATGATATATATATATATAATATATATATATATATATATATATAAGGGCAGTTGTGTGTATATGTATGTCCGGAGGAAACTTTGAAAAAAAACAATTAATGACAAAGTAAATATATATACACATTAAATATCACCAGGGCTTGGTTTTTGAGCAAAAATAATAGAGATTTGATATATATATCTGAAGATAATTAAAAAATAAAATTTGAATGATAACAGCATGAATATTATTTTTTTATTTAATATTTTAAATAGTAGACATTAACATTTCTTTTCAGAGTACCTGGATCAATGCAAGGTCTATTTTTTTTACATCGGGATTTAAATGGGGCATCCCACAAGGATTCAAATCACGATTCAGTAATAATGGATCTGGGGGACTAACTTTAAAAAATCCCCCTCTACACAGGCGACGCCAGGTAGCATATATATATATATATATATATATATATAGCACTATGTGAAATGCAAACAGCCTTGCCCACAATTTGAACTATCCTTATAGAACTAAAGTAGCAGTATACAACATCTTTCACTCTCTCTGCCTGTCTGACAGATGATTATATATTATATATATATATATATATATTCAGCAACGCTTCTAAAATAAACAAACATCCAAAAATCTTATTCACTTCGCCGAAGGGCATGCGGTCTGTTTGTTGTTATTATTCTCTCAAAAACGCCCCCCTTACCTATTATGGTAGAGGCGTGTAGTATCATTTGACAAGCTTAATTTCGCTGGGATTGTTAGCTGTGTACTGAGGCGATATAGTGTTTCACTATGCCTGCTGAGGTTTCGATTTCTGTCGGAGAGAAATCGTTAGTATATATCGCTGATGAGACTTAATAAAGTCGAAACAGTCTGTACGATATTCTACACACTGAGTGATCCTTTGCCGGGAATACACTTGTCAATTTCATTTTCTATAAGAAAAAGTATCGAATTTTGTGCGATACATGCGTTGTAAGTGGCTTCAAGTAAAAATGTATATATATATATATAGATAAAGGATTGTTACTATTAATATTTTATAATCAACTTTATACCATCTTATTGTTTTTATCATAACATTTTCAGTCGATACAATCTTTGCAAAATAATTCATAAATTGAAGTTTTCAACAATACATGAAATTTTGATGAAGCTTCATTCAGTCTACCCTACTATTTACCCATAACTGGAGTAGAATAGTTCGATTCATACCCTTCCCAGTGGTATTAGCACTATGTGAACTGCAAACAGCCTCATCCAGGATTGGAACTCTAGTCACTGTGTTTATTTCCTACAATAACAACCAATTACCCCACCAGTCCCCGCCCTGTCGGCTGATTCAACACAACCTCTGCAGAGGAGTAAGACTCCCCCAATGTTTGGGCCTGTGATCTTAAGGATAGAGCCCAGTATGAGCACCATATCTTCCTCCACCCTATATGCCCTTATGGGCAACAAACCCTTTTTATCATATGGGTGCTAGAAGGCGGTGGCTGCGGGTCTACATGTCCTGGGAATGACGTTAAACTCTATCTGATGGTGAGGTTCCAGTTTTGCCGGTTTGGGGAATGTGGAGCACTCCTTCATCACCATTGCTCCCTGGTCCACTCTGACCCGAAGTGGTAGTACCTGTTAGTGTCCCATCTATGGGTTAAATAGAAAAATGTATTTATAAAAAAATTGTATTATCCATTAAGAATTGATTTATTTCAAAACTTTATCGGCATTAAATGACCCACTGAGTTTGATATGCCGTAAAACAAAACAAACCAAACATCCTGACCATAGAAGAGGAGTTAGGTAAGTATGTACGCCTGTGCAGGTGATAGAGTTGACGTATTCTAAGCCCAGCGGAAATGGCTTCCTCAAGTATAATCTCATTAGTTTTTTTTTAACACATCTGTGCCACCATATTAACTTTCGACCTCCTCCCATCTTCTATATCCAAGGGAGATAATTCATATCGACTGAGTAGTTTTGTATTTTATTTTATTCCATCTTCACATACACATACACTCACTATGAAAAAAAACAAACTTTTTTCTTTTCTTGTCTGTGTTTACTTTCAATGATGCAAAAAAAATGCGAGGGTCAATGAACATTACTGGGTGGGGCGAAAGTAATAGGATAAAAATCAATAATATTGTCCAGATTTCTTTCTTTGGGGGTGGGGGTGGGGGGATATATGTATATAAAAAAAAAAAATGCTGCTTATGCTCATAACCCCAGGAAAATTCAACAAAAGAATTATCAATTTTTTTATTTACAAATTTCTCGGAACTTACATGGGGTGGGGGTGAGTGTGTTGGCTACTCCGTGAAAATCAGTTGTTAAGTGTACTGAAGCAAATAGTCACCAGTTGGATATCATTGCTGTACTTGAAAATTTAAAAAAAAAAAAAATTCTTTATATCATTTTATATAGTTGGATAAATGACAATATGTTGTTGAGGAATAATTTCTGATGGAATCGGCTTTTATTCTTTTCTTTGAGAACGTGAATCAATTGTATGAAGAAACAAATTCTAAATAAATATATATAATAGGTTTGTTTAACTTTTTGTAGATACATTTATACATAGATGGAATTATGTTGCCGTAGGTAGTTTAACTATTTGACATGATTCCACCTATGTATGGATTTATCTTTAAACAGTTTGACAAACCTATCATATATATATATAATCTACAAGGTGTGTCAAAAAAGTATTGAGATTTTTGTACTTTTTGACACACCTTGTATTCTGAAAAAATGAATGTTCCATTCATTGTTCATTTCTATCTTGGTAAATACAGCTTCAAACTCAGGATTTTTATGACACACCTTGTATTCTGAAAAAATTAATGTTCCATTCATTGTTCATTTCTATTGAAGTAAGTCAGTTAGACAGTCAACAATTGGTTTGAGCAATGTGACTGGCCAAGCCTAACTGCACCAGTGTCAAGACAACTGGTATTTATGGGAATTCAGGACAGTCCACCCATGCATTTGGGTGAGTCCATTCCCTGAGTGGCTGCTTGGTTTGTAGGGCCCTCTGAGGCTCCATAAATCCTGCCACTTTTCAGTGGTCTTTATGGCATCTCAGAATCGTATTCAGTTACGACTGTTTGCCGTCTTGTCTTGCCAATTCGACGGTAATTGGACTTAGTATTCTATAATTTCTATCTTGGTAAATACAGCTTCAATCTCAATACTATTATGACACTTGTGTGTGTGTGTGTGTGTATATATATATATATATATATAAGGGATAAAAAAAAAAAAAAATAATTTAGACAGATAATAACTAATAACATACTTTAACAGCCTCGATAATGGTTCAGAAGAGAACCAAAAGTACTTGGATTGCAAATGAAAACTCTTTTGGACAATTGATTAACTCTTTTCAAGATTATAACATGAAAAATTTGTTAGGAAAAATAATAAACTCCAAAACAATATAATTTCATGTATTGTTGAAAACTTGTGTGTAGAGAGAGAAAATGAAAGATATTGTATATAGCTTCTTTATCCTGGACAAGGCTGTTTGCATTTCACATAGCCCTAATAGCCTAAGGAAAAGTATTAATCTAACTATTCTCCCTCCAGCTATGCATAAATAGTAGGGCAGACTGGGCTCTTTAATCTTGGTATGGCAACCACTATAGGAGATGGATATCACTAAATTCAAACTGAAAAGTGTCTCTCTTCTGGTTAGTTAAACTACTTTGAGAAATACTCCTCCATTACTCTTTTGTATGTGGAGAGTAACAGTGAGTTAAAAGGGTTAGAATTGCATACAGAGAGGTCAACATGAGTTATCTTTGGATGAACCTTCAGCCAGACTCTGTCTAGATCAATTTTTGGATTGGTCATATAGCATTCTGAACACCTACACGACTTCACGTTGTCAGTCCTCTTCCGGTCAGAATTTCTATGCACTTTTATGCACACACATGTCTTCCTGAAGAGCACCTACACACTTCCAGAAGAATGACTATACAAATTTGTGACGCCTTTCTTTCTATGTTTTTGTTTGCTCAGACAGATTTTTGGCCCAATGATGCTGAGGAAATAAAAGGTATAGGTCTGTTGTCAACTGATATCCAACAGTGAGACACACACATACAGGCTGGAATAGAAGTAATTGGGGATCAATGATATTACATATCTATGATCTAAAGTTTTATATATATATATATATATATATATGAGATTTATCCAAAACTTGGTAGTAAGGGATGATTCTATATGTGATTTCTAAGATCCACTGTACTAATATTGATGATCCAGTATGTATAAATACAGTGAATCATTAAATCACTAAAGAGAGCTCAATGTAAAATAACCTTTTAGATTATATACAGAGCAATATTTATCAATAAAGGAAGGAAGAACTCAATACAGTAATCCCATGATAAATTTATTTCGACGAAAATTGGGGCCCATATAAATCTAAGTTGATTTAAACCGGCTCCCCAAATTTTCGTCTCATCATATGGGTCTCAATATATCTAACTTCGAACATTTTTAAAAAAATTCTCCGTTTTTCTCCAACAAATTTTTTTTTTTCATTCAAAATAAAATTTCACTCTGATGAAGGTTGAATTTTCTCTGTGTACGGAATATTTTTACATTTTTCTATTATTATTATTATTATTATTTCATTTCATTTGTTTATTTAATGATAATAATAGTTTGAATCGTGTACACAAAGATAAACTGACCGAAACACATGTGTAAGTGATATTGATTAAATTCATCTTTTATTAACCATTCTGTACTTTCTTTTCTTTATTCATTCTTCCTCATATATATATATATATATATATATATATATATCTCATTATAATGGAGATTGTGTGTTTTTCTGTCTGTACAGAAAACTATATTCCTACTCAAGTCACAATTCTCTTAGTTATTGACATCACATTCTCCATGATTTTATTATTATCTAAACCTCAGTCATTAATAAAATTGTCATTACATTATTAATACTGTTAACTATGTTACATAGTAAAACATGCAATTATATTTATATATACAACAAAATAGCGGTTTACAGTGTAAACGGGAGGCTAATTTGCATATTAATATTAAAAAAATCGAATTTAATAAATATGTGCTTAGTATTATTGATTCTAATTGTTTTTTATTTTAATGAATATAAGCAAAGTCCTCTTTCAATGAATCTTAAATGAAATCCATTAACAAGATAAAATAACTGTCATTTATATCTTTACTTCCTCTTATACTAAAGTACTTAAATTAGAAAAATAACAAGAAAGACGATAGTTGATGGAGAGTAAATTTTCAGTTGTTCCATTTTTTTTATTATATCCCTCTGTTTCAAATCT